>CM057455.1:1555875000-1557075000 GCA_016271365.2 Neoceratodus forsteri | reverse complement strand
TGAAATAGGAGCTCTTCATTTGCCTGATTTGTGAAGTGCATAGGTTGCGCACCTGTTTATAGTTAAGTGAGTCTCTTATGGAGCCTCTGGCCCTGGCTATAGCCCAAAGATGGTCATGTGCTTTAAGCTGAGCCAGTAGTTTGGCTGTTAGGCAGGGATTAGAGAGGGCTTTGATTTTACATTTTTTGAAAGGTTTATAGGTGTCACAGACAGTGTTGAAAGTTTTAATGAAGAAGTCTAGGGCAGCGTCCACATCCAGCGTATTGTAGCTAGGGGACCAGTCTTGTTGTAGGAGGCAGGTCTTTAGCTTAGCAAGGTTTCTGTGTGGTAGCATTCGACTTAGGATGGTTTTAGGAGGTGGTGTGTGGAATTTATTTGTCCAGATACAGATCACAGGGGAGTGGTCACTGAGGGAGTTGGAGAGAATGGTGGTGTTTTTTATCCAGTCTGGGCGATTAGTAAGAATCCAGTCAATGAGAGTGCTGGTTCCAGTCTTGTAGTTTTTTCTAGTAGGGGAGTTGACATCTGTGTTAGGTTGGTTGCTAGGATAGTATCCCTGCTGGGTCCAATATCTGAGGCAAGCCAATTTATATTGAAATCACCAAGAAGAAGGAGCTCAGAGTCAAGAGGTTGTAATCTTGCAAATTCAAGGATAGACTGGAGCCCAGCTCATGGGTCTTTAGGGGGGATATAGACTGCAGCCACATTAAGCACTTTATTATGGGCACCAAGGATAAGCTTGACAGGGAGAAGTTGTACTAGGGTGTTTTCTAGGGAGAAACTGGCAAGGTGGCACGAGAGGTAGTCCTTTATATAGATAACACATCCGCCCCCCTTTCTTTTTACCCGGTCAAGTCTGAAGAGGTTGTAGCTTTGGAGTGAGATAGCATGATCTGGAGTGCTAGGTGTTAGCCAGCTCTCAACAGTTACAAGTATGTCAGGATTATGTTGTCCAATAAAGGCTTGAAGAGATACCAGCTTAGGAGTCTGCAGACATTTAGGGTAACAATGGATAGCCCGTTTTCAGTTTTTGCAAGCTTTATCTTAATGTTTGAGCCAGGGCTGGGGTTTGGGTGGATCTCACCAGACGTGAGAAGTAGGAGGAGCAGCAGTTTGAGGGATTTCTCCCATAGCTCTTACCATGTAACGTCTTTCCTCTGCATGCTTCAGGTTTGGATACAGTGCAGTTGCCTAGGGTCCCAACAAAGGAGGGTTGCTAACGACAGGTGCTCAAATATGATTTTTCCAGCCAGGGCAGTTGTTTGCACCCAGTCCTTAGTAATGGGGTGGCTCAGATAAAAATAAAGGGTATTTGCCATGGTTCCATAATGAAGGTAGGATGTCAAGGTGCTTACAGTGGGGGGTTGCATGGGGTAGGAGGAGAGAGGAAGTTGACACAGTGGATAACAAATGGAGGGAGAGGATTTTCCCCATTGCCAAATTATGTAAAATAATCAAATCCACAGGAAAATGACCAGCAAACTGTTTGATCTACAGTAACAAGACAAAGGATGTGTTAAATTCCTGGAACACTGGCCTGGGGCATATGCAGGAAGTTAAAACCCTTTGTCAGTGTCTTCCCTTGGTTTAAATAGTTGTGAATGGTTCTCAAAGACATGCAGTTCCCTTTAGCAACAAGGTAGATGGAAATGTGGATTCAGTTTTGCTCTGGTGTCTTTGTAAATGAGTCTCTGACTCAAAGGTTGTAAATCAGATTTTCAATAAATAAATAAGTAAATAAAATAGATCTGGGGAGGTCCAGTGATTGTTTTGGTTTTTTATGTATTGCTTTCTCAGTGGGGTGAAGATGTCACAAGCATGGTTGAAGGTAGCTATAAAGTGAGAGAGGGTAGCATCCATGTCTATGGCTTTGAAGATAGGGGACCAGTCCCTGTACTGAAGGAAGGCCTTATGTTTAGGTAGGGAGCCTCTTTTCAGTCATTTAAGGTAGGAGGGTATGGGGGAGGTAGGGGGGATTTAGTTGACCATAGGCATGTAATGGGGGAGTGATCACTAAGGCAGTCAGGGAGGACAGAGATCTGGGAGATGTGGTTGGGGTGATTGGTGAAAAAGAGGTCCAGGAGAGTGGAAGTCCTGGTATTGTAGTTTAATTGGGTGGAGGATTGGACCAGTTGCATGAGGTCCGAGGCACTAGCTGAGTCTTTGAAAACTCTGGAGGACCTGGAGAGCCAGTCAGTGTTAAAGTAACCAGCCATAATGATTTCTGCATTATTGGGGAGGGTCGAGAGGTAAGATAGGATTTCATTGAAGGACAACTTTTGATCTTGAGGGGAAATATAGGAAGCCACAAAGTTTATGCTTTTTTCTGATTACCTAACATTATTTGGAGGGCCAGGGCTTGGGCACCAGAGGTAAGGGGTGGGAGGGAGAGTGGGAGGGCTTGCAACAGGCTCTTTATGTAAATGGTACAACCCCCACCTTTTTTACCTAGCTTGTCAGATCTGAAAATTGAGTAACCATCTAAAGACACTTTAGTATCTGGGGTGCCTTGTGATAGCCAGGTTTCTGTTAGTGCTTGAATATCGGAGGAGTGTTGACTGATCCAGGCCTGGAGGGAAGTGATTTTGTTTAGCAGGCTATGGACATTCATAGAGGCAATCAGAAGACCATTTGAGTTCTTACCTATGGAGGGGCAGGCAACATAGGGCCAGGGTTTGGGTGTACATTCCCTGATAGTAAGAGTAGGAAGAGGGCAACATGAAATAGGGATGTGCTAATGAGCTTAAAGAAGCAGGATACATGGCAGGCTGAGTGGTGTGGGATGGCAGTAGTTGTGTGTATAGGGAGGGAGAGAATGGTGGGTGCTATGAGGAGAAAGGGGGGAGAGAAAGGGACAGGAAGGCAAAAGGTAGGGTGGGGGAAGATGATGGGGTGGCTAGTGGTGCCGAAAGCAACATAGTTGAGGGCAATTATTGGACTATTTATAGGCAGGCATGGTTAAAGTGCAGGTAGTGGCTTGAGAGCAGCTGGGAAACTACATAATAGCAGTAAGAGGCAAAGTAGGGGACCCATAGCAGAGGGTGATAGAGGCTACATGATAAGGAAGCTAGGTGGGTGAAAACAGTAAGGCAGACAGTATGGCACAGAGGAAAGGAGTCTGCCTTAGGTGCAGATGGTGCTAATGAAGTTTTTTGTAATGAATTAACTTACTTTTTGAGATACTATAATCATATCTTCATTTGCCTGTGGGAGTGCAGGGCCCTCTGTGCCCTGCACTTTAATTTCTGCCAAAACAGCTTTTTTATATTGTCCGTAAATGTTTTTTTTTTTGGGGGGGGTGGAATATGTGCTATTCTTGTAGTACTCATTAAGAACTTTGTTTTGAGGTACAGATTGTCCCTTAAGTCCAAATACTGAGGGATTTATGGCTTGTTGGAAGTTCCAATGTTATCTTATAGAAATTTGCATTTTTTTAATGCTTTTTTAATATTGCTCCTATATGATTAGGGGGCAGGAATATGTGTTATTCTTGAAGTACTCATTAAGACCATATTTTTGTTATATAGGTTGTCCCTTAAGTCCAAATACTGAGGGAGTTATGGCTTGTTGAAGTTCCAATGTTATCCTATGGGATTGGCATTTTTTATTTTTCATTATTTTTTTAATGTTGTCCCTAAATGTTTTGGGGAGTATTCTTATAGCACTCATTAAGGGTTTACCCATGCTGTGGCGACACCAAAGTTGCCGACATCCCCAACATCAATAGACACAATGCCGAGTGTCGGCATTGTGCTGTCGGTATGCCAGTGTGTTTTCTTAGGGGGGCTGCACCCTCAAACACCCCATATGGGGCGCTCCACCCCTCACACTACCAGTATTTATATAACCAACTCCAAGTTGGAGTTGTCTTGGGAGGTGGCAAAACACCGGGAGATGCAGTGCCTGTGTCAGCGGGGACCATCACAGCGACCTGTCAATTTCTATTGATTTATATCGCTGTAATGGTCTTCACGGTAGAAGTTTCATTGTTTGGTTGGCATACCCTCACTAAGACCTTTGTTTTAATATGTAGATTGTCCCTTAAGTCCAAATACTGAGGGAGTAATAGCTTCTTGAAATTCCAATGTTATCCTATAGAAATTTGCATTTTTTGTGTTTTTCTTGTTATACTTTTTTTATATTTTCCTTAAAAGTTGTGTGTGTGTGTGTGTGTGGAGGGAGGTATTCTTGTAGTACTCATTAAGACCTTTGTTTTACTATATAAATTGTCCCCTAGAAGTTACAGTGTTATCCTGGTTAAATAAAGTGATTGATTCATTGATTGATTGATCCTATGAGAATTTACATTTTTTACTTGTTATGCTTTTTTTACATTGTCCCTAAATGTTTTGGGTGAGGTATGTGTCATTCTTACAGTACTCAATAAGACCTTTGTTTTGATATATAGATTGTCCCTTAAATCAAAATATTGAGGGAGTTATGGCTTTTTGAAGTTCAGATGTGGGAAAAACAAAACTAAGTCCAAAACCATTTTTTGATATGAAGGAATCCTTTTTCATATCAAAAGAAAAACTGATACAAAAAAGGATGTTTTCTTACAAAACAAGAATCAGGAAAGAAACTAAGTCCAAAATGATTTTCGTATGAAGGTATCCTTTTTTGCATCAAACAAAAACCACATTTGAAAAAGGATGCCTTCATGCAAAAAAAGAATTTGGGCGGTGAAATCCAGATTATTTTTTCATACCAGGGGATCCTTTTTCATATGAATGAAAAAACAAAACTACCAAAAAGGTTCCTTCATATGAATAAAGAAACAGGAGAAAAACTAAGCCAAAAAAATATTTTTTAACATGAAGGCATCCTTTTGCATATGAACAAAAAAATTATATGAAAAAGGATTCCTTCATATGAAAAAAGAATAAAAAAAAACCTAAATCCAAAATCTTTTTTCATATGAACGCATCCTTTTTCATACAAACAAAAAAGCACATGAAAAAGGGTCCCTTCATATGAAAAAAGAATTGGGACTTATTTTTCTGATTCTTTTTTTGTATGAAGGGGTCCTTTTTTTTCCAGCTCTGTTTTACTCTGGTCACCGGTCACTGGGAGCCCCCTCAGACATGGCCCAGAGGAATTGATCTGTTTTCCTGCTCTCCCAAGATCCTCCAGCTCCAGTCTCCACCCCTGAAGCTCCCAAAATACTGACTTCCCAAACCCCTTGCTTGCATACCCCCTGAGGCTGGACCACCGCTCATCTTTGGTGCCCTTTCTCAGAATCCAGAAGGTGTCAGGTAGTGAAGGAGTAATCGGGGGCTAAAGCAGGCAGGATCTGGTGGTGGGTGTGGGAATCCTGGTCAGACACCTGGCAACTGGAGTTTAATGCCAAAAAGTGCAGGGTGCTGCATTTTGGGGGTAATGAACCCAAGGAGGAGTTACCAGCTGGGAGAGTGCAGCTAGCCAAGACAGAGGAGGAGAAGGATCTAGGGGTGCTCATTACAGGGTCAATGAACAACTCTGCACAATGTATGAAGGCAGCTGCAAAGGCCACCAAAATGCTGGGTTGCATTGCAAGTGGTATCTCCTCGAGGAAAGGGGAAGGTGATTCTGTCACTGTATAGGTCATTAGTTAGACCTCATCTGGAGTACTGCATGCAGTACTGGTGCCTGTATCTGAAGAGGGACATTAAGTTACTGGAGAGGGTGCAGTGCAGTGCAACAAGGATGATCAAGGGGCTGGGGGACTTGACATACAAGAGGAGGCTCAGGGAACTGAACATGTACTCGCTACAAGAGAAAAGGGACGGGGGGACATGATTGAAACCTTTAAGTATATGAAAGGAATAAACAAGACAGGTACAGAGGGGCTGTTCAAAGTAAGGGAGGGGAGGGACACCTGGGGCCTTGACATGAGACTGGAGGGAGGAAGATTCAGGAGGGGGATGAGGAGACACTTTTTTACAGAGAGGGTACTAGCTGGGTGGAATGCATTACTGGCAGAAGTGGTATCCAGTAGAACAGTGCACTGCTTCAAAAAGGACTGGGACAGGGCAAGGTGAAGGGTCAATGGAGGGGAAGGGAGGGAGGGAGGGGCAGCTGCAAAATAAGGGGTGCTAGCTGCACATTCAAACAGACTTGATAGACCTCTAGGCCTTTATCTGCTGGCAAATTTCATATGTTCATATGTTCATAGGCCCATTGTCATCCGCCCAGTGTCCAGGGCTTTTTCCTTGTTCTTCCCTCTCCGAGGCATGGACATGCAATGACGTCAGTGTGCAGCGAGTGTGCTCCCATACCCACAGATGTGCACCTGATTGATAGCTAGTGAGTGTGCATATACTGTGGAAACACTTCTTTCTACAGAATGCATGCATTCACTCCTTATCAGTCAGATGGTGGCTTTCTGAGGTGGTGAGAAGAGGGTCTATGCTAGTTGTTGTCTGATGACCAGATGGCGACTGATCTATGGACAGGTGTGTGAGTACAGAGCCAGCAGGGAATGTGGGTGGTGGGTGTTCAGTGGGTGAATTGGGGGGGGCTTTGATAGGGATTCATCAGGGGATAACACTAGACTTCCAGGGATGTGTTTCAGTACAGTTCCTCAGTACAATACTGGGGGTCCACTAGACTGCCAAGGAAAGTCTTTTGTATAGTTCCAAAATACTGACTGGTATTGCATGAGGAAAGGGGGTTCATCAGATGGCAAGGGAAGGGCCTTAATACAGTTTCTCAATACTGACAGGGCTCAGTTAAAGGATGGTGGTCCAGTAGACTGCCAGGCAAGGGCTTTAGTACAGTTACAGGAAAGGGTTTTAGTACAGTACCTCAATACTGTCAGGGATTGGGTGAGGGAGTGTGTCCATTAGACTGCCAGGGTTAGGATCTTTAATATTGCACAGTATTGATAGCAACTGAGGTTGGGGAGCCACTGGGCCGCCAGAGTTTGGATCTGCAGTTTAGCTCTGTACTAACAGGGATGTGGTGGTTGGGAGTGGGGATCACCAGCACCAGTGCTGCTGAGGAGGAATGGCTTACACGTCACTGTGCACATTGATAAAACAGGGTTTCATTAGTATTAACTAGGGCTGCCCTGGCTGCCCATTACTGCTTACAAAAACCTTTAAATATACAATTGCATCCTGTATGCAAGAGGGCACTCTCATTTGCAAAGTTGCAGTGTAGTCTCTGTATCAGCGCCATCCACTGTGTGCAGTGCCAGGTGCCCTTTAGATATCATCCCCACCCCATCCAGATGCAATGAGTCTGGCTATCTTGGTGGTAGGCTTGTTAATGTTGCACTCACCTTCATAATATGGGGGTCAGTATGCATCTTGTTCTACCTCTCCCTCACAAACACTACAACATCACCCTTAGCATTCACATTTTTAATAAGTTATCTTACCGTAACATTTTTAGTCACCTTGAATTTAAAGGCTAACTAAAAACCTCCACTCAGCAAGTAGATTTTGAAAACCATTGTGCAGCATGTAGATCTTTAAAAATATGTCACACAGCCGATATATTTTCAAAACTTTTGTGTAGGATTCCTGTTTTGTGAAAACCATTGTGCAGCAAGTACATTTTAAAAACCTTAATGCAGCATGAAGGTTTTGGAAACCATCATGCAGCACGCAGATTTGAAAACCCTCATGCCACATGTAGATTTTGAAAACCATACTGCAGCCTGAATATTTTGAAAAACATTGTGTAGATGTTCAAAGTAACTATTTGTGCAGCAGGTAGATTTGAAAAAAAGCATTTATGAGGCATTCCTATGCAAATGTTTTGTTTATTAATTGAAGAAATTGAAATACAGATCATCTCAGTGGCACAGCAGCAGAGCTACCATCCACCACATCAGTGACTCAAAATCAGAAGTTGTCTCAGATTATTGGGGATCATCTGCAGGTTGTGGCTAGAGTGCCTGATGGACTGCTCTTCTATATTGGGGTGGGAGGGCTTGTTGGCTCTGCTGCAAGACTGCCACCAGGTAGTGGTCTGGTGGCAGTGTGGGTCTGCAGTGGCATGAAGGGAGAGAGCTGCGGGACTCTGAGGCTCGAATTGACTCCACACGTATGCGCTGACATGCACGTCCCAACTATGGAGAAGGGAGAAAAAAGTAGAGCAAAATGGATGATGGGGCAGGTGTATATGACGTTCTGTGTGCCACTTGTCACACACTCCACTGCCAGGACCCCTGCTGGCAGCAACTGGATGAGAGTCTCCAATGGAAAAGATGGCCCTCCCATTCTGGCTCCACCACTGGAGACAATCCATGGGGGAACATGGCTGACAGGGGAGTCCTGGGGAGGTGGTTGCCTATTGGGGGGAGCAGGAACAAATCCAAAGGAAGCTAGCCTGCTGTGGCTAAGGAAAATAAACACCTTTTTAGATGAAAAAAAATCTAAATGTTACTTTTTGTAGTCTTTTCAAAAATGTAATACTTTTACCAGTGACTTGTATTCAAGGACGGCTTGTATTTGAGAACAGGTTGTTTTGAAAAATCTAATTTTTAAGTGCTAAAAATAAAATGATACTCATCCCGGATTTGACCAAGTTTTCATTGATAAGCAGGGAACAAATGGTTGAGATTAACATGCAGTTTATCCAAACAAGCAGTAAATCATGTTTCAACATTGTGAAATATATAAATTTTTTTTAATTTTATATGTATCAGGCTGCGTCCCCACCCTCATCCACAGGCTACCCACAGGCTGTCCCCACCCCTTTAACACAGAAGACTGTACCTGAGATTGTGTCCAAATACAACATACTCATACTCAGCTGGCAGCACTGTGAGACCCGACCCAAGGAGGGTTGCCTGAGTAAAAGGCAGGCCCATTTGTCCTAGGTCACCTGACCCAGGGACAAGGGTGCTCAGTCAGATAAGGAAGAGAAGAGGGGGGTGTGGTTAATAAAGAAGCAGGGGAGGAGAGGGGGTGAGGGGCAGAGCTTAGGTTGACTGGCAGGGACAGGGAGGAGTTAAGGTGTGGATGAGAGAGGATTGGGTGAGGGAGAGAGTGGGGGAGGGGTTTAAAAGGGGCTGCACAGGCAACTCCTGCCTCACAATATTTTGCTAGCTGGTGACAGAGCTGAATAAATACATACATATAATAATAACAATAATAATAATAATAAAGGGAAACAAGAAAAGAGGAGTGGGAGGTGGAAGGAAGAGAACAAGAGAGGACAGCCTCTATACTGTTAAAGGTGGACAGCATATGGAGACAGGAATAAAAAGGATATGGTGACAAAGGACTGCTGAAGGTGGATGGCAGGGGGTGAGGAGAAAAGGAGAAGGGGGGGAGAGGTGGTGGTGGAGGCGATCCTGGCCTGGATGTACATCAAGGCTGGGGGATAGGCTCCTCTGGATGTACACCCAGAGGGGCTGTAAAGGAAGGGCATGGGTATACACCCATACCCGGCAGGAGAGATGGACACCAGGAGAAGAAGGACCCCAGGTGTACACCTGAGGAAGAAGAAAAAATGAGATTCAAAAATGTAAGTAAAATGCAAAGTTTTGGATATAATGGGATGTTTATTTGGATAAAGACAAGTGTGGACGTAAATACATTTTGTTTATGGTTAATAATAAAACATGGCTGACTGAGCACCCAACAAACAAGGTGTGGGCTAAATTATGGTGAAAGGGGATCCAGGAACAATGCTGACAGTAAGCAGCAGTTGAAGGTTAAGGACATCATCTCCTCCCTCACCCACTGGACAGCCCTTCCTCCTTTATCCACAGGCTATTCCCCCCCCTCACCATAGGAGATCATGCTCAAGACTGTGCCAGAACATAACATATGCAGCCAGCAGCGTCAGTAAGATTACCGCATGGTTATTGCATGGTTTTGTACCGCGTGTACAGTCTCGGTTCAGTAGTACACCTGAAATTACAATATGCAGGATTTTCTTTTCGATATCTATACAGCAGACTAGTGTGTCACAGACAGGGCTTTCCAGTTAATGACTGCGTTTTCATTAATTGGAAATAATTTAGAATGAACAACTGGAGAAGTGTGAGTGGCCAGAGAGCATACATAAACTGCTGTGCTGGCTCAAGCATGAGGGGTGGTGATTTCATTTGCTTTGTGTAGCAGAATAGTGTGTCAGAGATAGCATTTTTAAATTAATGATGACATTTTTATTAACTGGAAAGACTTTATAAGGGTATTACAATGATGGAAATGAGAGTGAAAGTGAATTTTGGCAATGTCAACCAGTTACCCAATTATTACGGTGCTCCGTATCACATAAGGCAGCTGCTACAAGGCTTCAAGTGCATGGTTTGCAGGTTGATAAACACTGCAACCATTAAATATACTACAATAATGCTCCAGTTTACAGAGATAAAAATCACAGAGTCCTAGCATCAGTGTTTAATCTGACATGACTTCAACCCCAACTAGAAGTTGCAGCTTGTATTTGAGGGCAGCTTTTTAAAAAGTATTCATTTTGACCTGCAGCTTGTTTTTTGAGGGTGGCTTTTATTCGAGGGCAACTTCTATTTGATGAAATACAGTATTTATCTTTTTTCTGTGAACATTTTAGCATGTGCAAAGAATAAATCATTAATAACTTCAAAATGAAGTAACACTTTTTCACCAAGCTACTAACAGGACCTGTAGCTCTATAACATATAATAAAACTGTAGGTTTCAAAATGTATCTCTTTGTAGACTTTTTTATATCTAATTTTTTGGCTAACTGAACATATGTGAGCAAATACTGTTAATAACTACAAAATTAATTAACGCTTTTTTCACCAAACTACATAAATGACTTATTCTTCTATAACATCTAACAAACCTCTAATTTCCACAACTTAACTTCTTGTAGTTTTTCCTCTATCCATGAGCAAATATTTGGGTTAAAAATTGGGCAGAAATACATAAATTCAACAGTTTATGAATCCCAAACAGACAAACCGCTGTCTATAAAGCTTGCCACATCAGTAGACACTAGGACTGAGATGATGCATGCAAAGTCTTACAGTTCTAAGAACTAAGATGGATGAGTTATAAGCATTTGAAAATGGCATTTTTTAAATAAACCCTAACACAACCCTAATATACAGGCATTACCATGCCTGTATTTTATATATAATATTGTTTGCAAAAAACTATGGTAATGCATCAGTTAGGGTTGAGGATAAAGCAACAAATGTAGGGAAATATGACGTTAGATTTTCCAACCCTAAAACCCCTGCTCCACCCCTGAAGCGAATGATGGGTGGAGTCTTCTATGAGGTTGTCAACCATAACACTCACCCTATTGCAGTAACAGAAAGGGTAAGATGAGATGGAGACAGGTGTGTATGTTTCATAAGTGCATACAATAGGGGGAGCATTAGGGTTGACAAACCCAAGGAAGATTCAACCCATCATTCACTTCAGGGGTGGGGCAGAGGTTTTAGGGTTGGAAACCCTAAAGTCATATTTCCCCACATTTGTCGCTTTATGCTCAACCTTAACTGATACATTAACATAGTTTTTTGCAAATAATTTCCTTACTTTTTGAGATAGTGTAATCATAGCCTTATTTGCTTATGGGCGTGCAGGGCCCTCTGGGCCCTGCACTCCCACCCATCTATCTATAGTTTTTGAGATAGAGTAATCATATCCTTATTTGCCTGTGGGAGATCCCTCCATAGATGCATATGTGTATATATGTAACTGTGGACGGGCCATGCTCTTCCATTTATAGGACAACAGTGACCAAATTGTCAGCATAGCCATCTTATTACCCCACCTCATGCACCCAGTACAGAAAATATGTGAATCTCTGCCAAAACATAATTCTGTGCAACTGCAATGCCATTCTGTGCCACAGGTGTGAAAACACATTTTGGCCAGGATTTGAAAAATGACAGCTGTGACATACATGAGGTGGGGTAATAAGAAGACTCTGGCAACAATTTGGGGTCAGCATATTTACAATTTCCAAAGTTACAAGCATGCATAGCAAAATTGTAACAAAATGGGCATAACAAATTTTCAACATAGCCTTCTTATCACCCCACCTCATGAACAACGGCAGACAACATTTTCAAATCCCACCCGAAGGGTGACTTCACCAAGTGACTGCAAAATCACCTTTTGGGTGAGAGTTGCATAATGATAGTCATATTTTTCATGAGGTGGGGTCAAAATGTCAAAAAATGGCTGAGTTATGCATAAAAGTTGAAACCCCCATTGAAATACATTGAACCACATGTACCTTAGTTTCCTATATTGCAGTTCCCGGTTCCAGCAGCAAGACGTGTCTTCAATCAGAGAGTGAATCTCAAGTCTGGGACCTGTTCAGGTGAGTGAGGGAGTGTGGGGGTGTACTGGGGGGTGTTGGGTGGTGGGTGATAAGTGGGAGGTGGAGGTAGGGGGGCTGATCAGCGTTTTGTTTTTTTTTGCAGGAAAAAACCCCACCAAGGGACATTTTTTCTTTATTACAGGGACAACATTGATGGGGTGGGATGGTGCCACTAGACTCCAGAGACATAAAAAGCAGCACAGGGATGGTGATAGGAGAATGGGGGAAGGAACACTGGACTACCAATGAAACAATATGCAATAGGGGATGGTGAATGGAGAACAGGGGAGGGGGAGGGGAAGGGACCACTGACCTATGATGGAAATTATTTCTTGCTATGGGTCTGATGATCAGACATTGGGGGAGAGGGAAGGGACCATGGGGCTACCAGGGAAATTTTATTTTAATACAGGGATGGTGACAGGGACCTCTGGATCACCAGGGAAATTATTTTTTAATATGGGGACCATGATCAGAGAACGGGGGGGGGGTGAGGGAAGAGGAACCCCAGGACTACCATGGAAATTATTTTTTAATATGGGGGATGGTGATCGGAGAATGGGGGAGGGACCACTGGACTACCAGGCAAATGATTTTTTAATACAGGGACAGTGATTGAAGAATGGAGGAGGGACCACTAGACTACCAGGAAAATTATTTTTCACTATGGGGACAGTGATCAGAGAATGGGGAAGGGACCACTAGACTACCAGAGACACAATATTTCATCTTCAAGGGATAGATATAGGTGGGTAGGGGGTGCCACAAGACATTAGGGAGCTATGACAGTTCCAACTGTCATGGACCTTTACTGTTCACAGTCTTTTCATTAGGTGTGTATGTTTCTGTAGTATATAGAATGGGGTGAGCTTTAGGGATGAGAACCCCTAGGAAAAGTCCACCCCTGATTTGCTTTGGGGGTGGGTTTGGAGTTTTAGGGTTGGAAACCCTAAAGCTACATTTCCCTACTTTTGTTGCTTTAGCCCGAACCCTAAATATTGCATTAAGGAAGATTTTTGCAAAGAATGTCCTTGCTTTTTGATATAGTATAATCGTAACCTTATTTGTCTGTAGAAGAGCACAGCCCTCTGAGTCCTGTGCTCCCATCCATCCATAGCTTTTCAGATAGTGTAATTGTATTCTTATTTGCCTATGGCCCTGCACTCCCATCCCTCCATAAATGTGTATATGTATGTATGTTGTAGCACAACAGCAACCAGATTATCAGCATAACCTTGTTATTACTCAACCTCATGAACCCGATACTGAAACTTTTCAAATTCCTGCCAAAATGTCATTCCGTGTCACTGTAACATCATTCCATGCCAGAGGCATGGAAACACATTTTGCCAAAGATTTGAAAAATGACAGCTGCCATGTTCATGAGCTGTTGTAAAGAAATGGTTATGTTTAAAATCTGGGGTAAAAATATTGAAAATTATGAGTTATGAGCAAGTGTAGCATAATGTCAATAGATGGGCATGACTTCGCCATTTTAACGTATTTTGACCTAAATTTTGAACATACCCTTCTTATGACCCCACCTCATGAAAAAGGGTGGTGGAACTTTTAAAATCCCCGCGAAAGGTGATTTCACCAAGCGACTGCAAAATCACCTTTTGGGGCAGAGTTGCGTAATTCCACTCATATTGTTCATGAGAAGAGGTCTCAGAAATGCCATGTTGAAAATTTGGTGTCCAAATATGCAACAATGGCAAAGTTATGCACCAAAGTTGAAACCCTCATTGAAGTGCAATGAACCGCACTTACCTTATTTCTCATATAGCAGATGCCGGCTCCAGCAGCAAGACATGTCCTCAATCAGAGAGTAAATCTTCACCCTGAGACCTGTTCAGATGAGTGAGATTGTGTGTGGGGGTCTGGGAGGTGTGGGGTGGTGGGAGCTCAGTGGGAGGTCAGGGTGGGGGCATATTGCTGAAGGCCCATTTTCTTTCTTAGAGAAAAAAAGGCATTGAGAGACCATTTTCTTTATTTCAGGGACAATGGAGGGTGGGGTGCCACTAGATACCAGGGAAATAACAGCTTTGAATGGGGGAGGATCAGAGGGTGGGGTGCTACTAGACACCAGAGTATGAAAAACAGTTCATACTGACCTATGCAGTGTCACTTTCTGACAGTGAAAGACCATCACAGTGACATTGTCAGCAGTCACTGTGATGGTCTTGCTACCCAACACTGTGCCGGAAAGGTGTTTTCCTCATCCCTGAACTAATTCAGACTGGATTTTGTAATCTATCGGGATGGGGTGTGGGGGGCAAACCCCACAGAAAAACATTTGACCTAAATCTCGAGTGACAGCACAACACCAACTGGCAGTGTTGTGTTGTCGCTGGGCCATCGGTCGACATGAAATTTGTCGCCACGGCATAGTGGAACCAAAACAAATTAATGGGAATGGCGATCAGAGGTTGGGAGGTGCCACTAGACACCGGGGACAATGTAAACTATTATGGAGATGGTAACGAAAGGTTGAGGGGGTGCCACTAGACACCATGGAAATAACTAAGAATAGGGAGGGTGATCAGAGGGTGGTGGGTGCCACTAGACACCAGGGCAGGAAAAATTAATGGGTATGGTGATTGGAGGTTGGGGGGGTGCCACTTGACACCAGGGACAATGTAAACTATTATGGAGATGGTGATGGAAGGGTGGTGAGGGGCTGCCACTAGACACCAAAGAAACAACTAATAAATATAGGGATGATGATGATCAGAGGGTGGGGTGGGGAACCACTAGACACCAAGGAAAACAGTTATGCCTCACAAAAAAGGATCTTTTTTCATCACTTGGGATACAAAAAAATAATCTGTTTTTGTATCATGAGTGATTATAAAAGAGTTATAATATTAAAAAAAATATATATAAAGGGCATTTCTGCAACAGTTAAGTGCAGAATCCAGCTAAGGGGGTCCCAACAAGCAAGCTGCATGTGTTGATTGCTCTCCAGGATGTCATATTTTTGGTTTTTCAAATTTTTTTTTTTAGGGAAAAAGTGAAAACAAGATACCAGCAAACAAAAAAATTATTTTCCCTTCATGAAAAAATATGACGTCAATATGAAACAAGGATTCTTTTTTCATTTTATACAGCTATCTTGAAGTGCTTACTGAGCATGCTCAGAACCAATTTTTTCTAAATTTAAAAATTATGTAACTTTGGAACGGATTAATACTTTTTTTCACCAAACGAGCAAAAGGCACATCTATAGGCCAGCCCCTTTCTACCCTGAAAATTCTAGACCAAAATTCCAGACCTTTTGGGCAGTAGCCACATTCAAAGAAAAATCCATTTAGACCAATGTGGAAAAAAGCACAACAATTTCACTTTTCACTATCCAGAACTCAGAATCCACTTATCCAACTGGAACAAAACTTGGCACATCCAAAGATCTACCCCATGAGACCATGCATGCAACATTTCATGCAAATCTGCGAATGGTTGTGAACTTATTAATGTACAAAAATTGTGGTTTAACACAGAACTTCCTGTACAACTCTAAAGTGCCCCATATAATACAGATAGACAGATATGTATAGATATGAAAAAGAGGGCTGCAGAAAATAAACTACATATCTGCTGCAGTTATCAAAGAGGTATCATTCACAAAATCAGTTTTGAATTATTTAGCATCTTGCTGTAAGTAAGGCATAGGTTGTGCCTGCTGAGTCCAGTGATTCGTCCCTGATTTTGCTTGCATTTCTGAGATCCTTTGGAGAATCAGCATTGAACTCTGTACTCATAGTAGTGTCTCTAATCATCTTAGAGGACAAAAATATTTCTAGCAGCACCCATTTCCTTTGCAGCAGTCACTGTCTGCATGTCATCCATCTTGTTGCACAGACTTCTGGTGTTTGCAAACAACAGCTACAGTAGTAGTTATATAAAAGCTAAACATTACTGCAGTATTTTCCATCCATCACAGAAAAAAATACTGTGGATTTACCATTACCTCAGGAAAAAAACATTTTTTATTGAATGCTTTTTTTTGCTGCGGGAGCAGTAAATCCACAGTATTTTTTTCAATTGTTGAGGAAAAATACCATGATAATGGTTAACTTTTATATAACTACCACAGTACCATTTATTTTCCCTCACCATTCGTATGATTTCTTCATTTTGCCCCCCCCATCTGCTTTATTCTTTGCCATTTGCCCTTTTCACCCATTTACCTATTAGTCACTGCCATCTTACTTGTTTGAGTGACATCCACAACTCTTCAGTTTTGCACATTCACAAATGTTTAGTCAACTATTCCTTACTGTCTGGTCTGATATTAAGTCACCAGTTGCTGTCATCTGGCACATCTGTCTCCTAAAATTCCTGATCTGATAATAGCAGGATCAATACATACTGGGTAGACCTTGGTCCTTTTTCTGTCCTCAGCATTCTATGTTTCTATGTTCAGTCTGGACAGGGGAAGTACGAATATTTCTCATTTTAGAAACATAAAAACATAGAAGTTGATGGCAGATAAGGACCTCAAGGCCCATCCAGTCTGCCTGTTTCTTTTTCTGCCTTATGAATGTGCCATCATCCTTTGCTGTCAGTGGTCTATCTATTCATACTCATCTGTATGCTCCTCTATGCCTATCCCATGCCTGTTTGAAGCCCTGCACTGTATTCATATCCACCACTTCCTGAGGTAGGCCATTCCATGCATCCACCACCCTTTCTGTGAAAAAGAACTTCCTCACATTACCCCTTAATTGGCCTCCTTCTAATCTCATGCTGTGACCTCTTGTCCTGCTATTTTTTTTTATATTGAAACATGTTAGACTCTTTCACTTTGTTAATGCCCTTAAGGTGTTTGAATGTTTTGATCATATCACCTCTCTCCCTCCTTTGCTCTAGAGTATACATATTGAGATCCGTTACTCTGTCCTCACATGTTTTCTGATGCAGTCCCTGCACCATTTTGGTTGCCCTTCTCTGGACTGCCTCAATTTGATTAATGTCCTTGTGAAGGTGCGGCCTCTAGTACTGTACACAGTACTCCAGATGGGGCCTAACCAGTGTCTTGCAAAGAAGAATTATTACCTCCCTCTTATGACTTGTGATACCCCTACTAATACACCCCAACATCCCCCTAGCCTTACTTACTGCTTTAGTGGTCTGCTTGGATGATTTCAGTCATCTGTGATGATGATGCCCAAGTCTTTTTCTTTCCTTGTGACTGCCAGCAACTCCCCTCCCAGCCTATAGGTGGCTTCAGGGTTTCTCTTTCTTATGTGCATGATCTTGCACTTCTTTGCGTCAAACCCCAGTCGCCACTCTTCCAGCCATTTTGCCAGTTTATCCAAATCTCTTCTTATTCTGCCCACCCCATCTGGATCATCTACTCTGTTGCAGATCTTGGTGTCATCTTCAAACAGACAAACCTTACCCTCCAGTCCATCTGCAATGTCACTGATGAAGATATTGAAGAGGACTGGTCTCAGGACTGATCCCTGAGGTACCCCACTTGTGACTTGCATCTCTTCTGACTGTATACCATTTACCACCACTCTCTGTTTTCTGCCCGTCAACCAGTTTGCCACCCAGTTGACCAGCTTCTGACCCGCCCCAAGCCTACCCAGCTTATTAATCCATCTTCTATGTGGAACAGTATGGAAAGCTTTGCTGAAGTCAAGGTAGGTGACATCAACTGCTCCACCTTGGTGTACCACTCTGGTTACCCAGTCAAAGAAATCTATGAGATTAGTTTGACAGGACCTTCCTGTTGTAAACCCATGTTGTCTTGGATCCTGTGCTCCTATGGATTCCAGGTGTTGCACTATCATTTCCTTAAGGAGTGCCTCCATAATCTTGCCCACTACTGAGGTACGACTGACTGGTGTGTAGTTCCCTGCCTCCTCCCTGCTACCACTCTTGTGGAGCAGGATCACATGAGCCCTTCTCCAGTCTTCTGGGACCTCTCCTGTGCTCAGAGACTCACTAAACAGTTCTGATAATGGCTATGCTAGTTCCATCTTTAGCTCCTTTAGTAACCTGGGATGTATGCCATCAGGTCCCATTGCCTTGTCCACCCTCAGCTTATCGAGCTCTTGTAGGACCCTTTCTTTTGTGAAGGGACTCATGCACACCTCCCTCCCCCGTGTCCATGGTGCTGAGCTGTGGGCCCTGCCCTACCTTCTCTTCAGTAAATACTGAGCAGAAGTATCTATTTAGGATAGATGCTTTTACATGGTCCTCCTCCTCACATGCCCCCTTATCCCCTTTGATCTTAGCAATACCCCCTCTGGACTTTCTCCTTTCACTAATGTATCTATAGAAAGTATTATTTTACTGTTCGTGCTAGTGTTTCCTCAGTTTGGGCCTTTGCCTGCCTTACTGCCTTCCCTGCTCCCCTTCAGGAAGTTTGGTATGCCTCCCTATCTTCATCCTGCTGCATTCCCTTATGTTTCCTGAAGGCCAGCCTTTTGGCTCTGACCTTTTCTGCTACTGTTTTTGAGAACAAAAGTGGTTTCCTTCTTCTCTTGCACTTCCTTTTCTCTCTAACACAATGGGATGTTGCTTCAAGTATTGCATCCTTAGTGCTTACCCACTTTGCCTGTACCCCTCATCTGTATTTCTTTTTGCCAGGGCTAGCTTAACTCTGTTGGCCATCTTATCAAAGTCAGCTCCTCTGAAGTCCCATATTTTTGCCTTGGAATGGGATGATTTAGTTGTAGTGGCCAATTTGAACCATACCATGTGATGGTCACTGACCCCCAGGTGGACTTCTACCTGAAGATCTGTGATCCTTTCCCTGTTAGTCAGTACTAGATCTAGGATAGCTCTGTCTCTTGTGGGTTGTTGTACCAGTTGTTTGAGGCCCTCCCCCTGCAGAGAATCCACTATGTGTCTAGTTCTGGCAGATGTTCCTGCTAGTATTGACCAATCTGTGTCTGGCATGTTGTTTTCCTCAGTTTTTGTCTGTTTCTTCTTAGCATTTATTCTCCCTCTGTTAGTGTCTCATACCACCTGCTAGCGCTAACCTGTCCATAAGCTGTACTCTCACATTCATGTTTCTTCTGAGAATCAGGAAGTCCTTTACAGATTTGTTGTATTGTGATTGAGTAGTTGTATCAACTTTCTCTGATGTTGTCCTGGTTGCTGACAGACAGCCCTGGCTTTAGCCAATCCCAATTCATATGTAGTACAAGGTTATCTAAGCCTTAGTGCTGGACTGCTATCCAAGTAGTCAGCTTCCCAAAATTTAGACTAGTAATCAACTGTAATAATCTTTTTCATTGAAAGTAAATCTGTTCTCACCTTTCTCTCAGTATATGTGGGGCCTCTTGTGGGTGCAAAGTCTCCTATTGCCTGTCTCCCCTTGAATGGTAAACGTCACATTGCTCCATGTATGTTTCTAGCTGAGTGGTCATGCCTGACCAATAGGCACATTCTCATGCTCATGTCAAACACCTGTCAATACCTAAATGTGAAAGGTGAACTCTGTCTGTAATGTCTGTTTTTAAATGGTCAGGTACAACTGCTTGTGCACCCTTAAACATGATCACATTTTGCACACTCAAATAATCTCTAATGTTAAAAAATAGAATTGCTACCAGTGGCCATTGTTTCTTTAGTCCCAGGCCAGTCCTAGGTTCATATGTTCAGAGGTGTGATACAAGTTCATTGAGCTGAGGCCCTTTAGTGAACGCACCACTCTTTCATGGGTGGAATACACATTTTGTATTCCCATATAGAGTATTTGTCCAGACTTCTTTTAAATATGTTCAGAGTATCACTATCCACTATCTCTTTTGATAGGGTGTTCCATTTTATGATAACTCTTTGAGTGTACAATTTGCTCCTTCTAACTGTTAGTGAGTGTTCACCTATTAATTTGAGTATGAGATCTTGTTAAATCACTACCTGTTTGTCTAGTAAGTCCGATTATCTGCAAGGCATAAGGATCATTTATAAATTTATAGATTAGGCACATCTCACCCCAAGGTGTATCTGTATTGTGTGGAGTAAAGATTACATTTTTATTGTGGTCCCTCCTGCCCTTCCCTCCTTCTATGCCACTGCCCCTCCCCTTCCCTCCTCCTTCACTCACCCCATATGCTCCTCTCCACCTCACCCCCCATCTAGACACTACCTTTCCTCCTCCCTTTGCTCCCTCAGGCATCTTATCTCAAGCCTTTCCAGTCTGTGCTGCCCTACCCAACTTCTGTGCTACGTAAACCTCTTCTTCCTATCGCCTCCCGGCATAAATTCTCCTTCTGCCACCCTCTGTCCAGAGCGCCTCCCCTTCTGCTCCTGACTGGGAACATACATCCCAAACCCGGTCCAACTTGCAAAGGCTCCTCAAAGGAATCCACCGGACTTCATATTGCTTCCATGAACATATGTAGCCTCTAAAAAATTTGACTCTCTCAATTGCTGGGTTGATGTTCATAAACCTGACGTTATCTCAATAGTTGAAACTTGGCTGTCAGACTCTACCCTGACTCCTGGTCTCACTCCTGGCTGCTCCCTCAATCGGGGGACCGTGTTGTAGGTGAGGTGGGGGCTGTGCCATTTATGTCAAAGACCCTCTCGTTGGACTAGCCCTCCCAGACCCGGTCCTTGACTTCAGGGCTCAGGCCCTAACCCTAAAACTATCTCCTGATCCCTCTAGGGGTCCCATCTACCTGACCACAGCATACATACCTCCAAAAAATCAAGCATAAGCACTAGGCCCACTAATCGATTATCTTACCTCCCTACCCCACTCCTCCGACCAAATCCTTGTGGGGGACTTGAACTTCAATTGGCTTAGCCCTTCATCCACTTCCTCCCGTGACACCTTTGCAGCCATCGACCTAACTCAACTAGTCTCCCAACCCACTAGAGTGAATCCTAGAATGGGCTCTAGCACACTCCTGGATGTGGTCCTCACAAACCACCCTAACCTCATCCACAATATCCAAATCCTCCCAGACTGCCTTAGCGACCACTCCCCGGTTCTCTTCTATTGGTCAACCTCCTTGCCCAAACCCACAGCACAAACTACCCTTCGGCGACGTCTTAGACCTGGTGGGCTGAAAGGCCTTAAGCAACTCCCTAGCCCTCATAGACTGGTCCCCATACTCGCGCCCCGGATATTGACATGGCCCTTACCTTCTTTATCCACACCTTCAACTCTGCTTACGACATTTTTGCACCCATAACTGCACGCCGGTCCAAAGTAAAGCATGCCCCTGTTACCCCACCCTGGCGCCCAACTTCTAAGCACACAGGACAAGCTATGGCACATTGCCACGGAAACAGGCTGCCCAGCTGACAGGCTGGCCTATGCTGCTGCCCGGAACAAATGTACATGGGCCATCCGCAAAGCGAAGGCTGAGCACTATCAAGCCTCCCTCACTTCCTCATGGGGGAATGCTAGGACCTTCTGGGACAACATTAAGCAGCTGAATGATGGTACATGTTCCCCCCACCTTCGCTTATCAACATTAATGGTTCGGTCTACTCAGACCCTGTCCTTATTGCCAACCACCTCAACCTCAACAAATCTTTCACAGACCTTAGCCCAGTGCTCCCAGATAATTTCTTCGCTCCCCCTCCCTCCAGGTCTGTCCCTATTCTCCCACGCCCCTTGTTCTACCTGTGCCGAGTCACTGCCCAGGAAGTCAGACCTTACCTACTCAAGGCCTTAAAGAGTAACACACTTGGCAATGACTTCCTTGATCCCAGTCTTCTTCATCAGGTTCTGGATCTGGTTATCTCACCATCACCAGCCTCTTTAACAAATCCCTCTGTCTAGGGCAATTCCCCTCTGCCTGGAAGATAGCTACTGTCACCCCAATACACAAGGGTGGTGATAGGACCCTCCCTAGCAATTATCAACCTATCTCAATCCTCTCTCCTCTCTCTAAGGCCTTAGAAAAAATTGTGGCCACCCAAATCTCTGAATACCTCGATAAATATAGCATCCTCTGCCCAGAACAACATGGTTTCAGAGCAGGCCACAGCACCAATACTGCCCTCCTGGAGTTCTCTAACTTTCTTCACACCTCACTGGACTCTGGCTCCCTAGCAGGTGCAGTGTTCATTGACTTATCAAAAGCCTTTGATACTGTCTCCCACCCCCTCCTGCTAGCTACCCTTAGTCACTTAGGCTTTGCCACTGGGCCTGTTTCCTGGTGCTCCAGCTACTTGTCGGCCCACTCACAATGTGTGAAAATCAACGGGAAACTTTCCAGTACCTGCCCTATCTGCTCCGGAGTCCCTCAGGGCTCCATTTTTGGGCCCTTGCTCTTTTCCCTTTTTCTCAACTCCCTACCCAGTGTATGTACTGGTAAAATCCTTCTTTACGCAGATGATGCTGTACTCTTTGCCTCTGACTGTAATCTCATCTCACTTCAGAATTCTCTGCAGGAATCCTACAATGACGCAGAAGCCTGGTTTACTGAGCACAGACTCATAATTAATCTAAAGAAAAACCAAAACCATGCTCTTTGCCCACCCCCAAAATAAATCCAGTAACTATCCTCTCACAGTCCACTCCACCTCTAAACTGCCTATTGAGCTAGTTCACTCTTATAAATGCCTAGGTATAACCTTTGACCCTGCCCTCTCTTTTCATGCCCACATCTCTGCCCTTGCCTCAGCCTCTAACACTCGGCTGGGTATCCTCTATCGTCATAAAAACCGCCTCCCCACGGACTATGGACTACCTGTGTATGGTGCAGCAGACCAGACTGCCCTGCACAAGATCCGCCTCACCTTAAACAAGGCCTGCAGGCTCATAACTGGGGCTCCTAGTCTAACCCACACTTGCCTTCTTTACACCATAGCTAATCTACTCAACCTAGATGAGCGCCTCAAATACCAAACCTGCCTCCTAACAAAAAAATCACTCCTTGGGCTATCCCCACCGGGTCTGTCAACCACTATCCACCGAGCAAACCCTACAGTGCATACCCGTATATCCCGCAAAACTGCACTGGTTATACTGAGGGCGAGAACCTCACAAGGTCAAAGGGCTTACCCCTACAGAGCCCCCTGTTGGTATAACGCTTTCCCAGCCAAAGTCACTGATGCCGCCTCGTTATCTTATTTTAAAACTAGCCTTTGAAATCACCTGCTGTCAACACGCAGCTGTACCTGCCTCTAAGCCTCCTCCTATCCTCCCAGACAAGGCTCACTGAGCCGCTCTCTGACCTGCTGTCCAGCTCTACCTTTACTTGCTACTATCTTCCCCGCACTCCTCTTCTGATGTCTTCCACCCAGCCTTACCTTTATTCTGCCCACTGACTCGATCTCCATGTAACTACTGTATATTGTCTACTCAGTAAAGTGCACATGTAAGCCTGTTGAATACTGTGTTTGACATATGCCTGTATTTTTGGCTGATTCCTAAATGTACTCTGATTTTTTGTTTGCCTTGATGTTTGTTTCTTGCACTGTTTTGTCCTCACTGTGATGAGGTACCTTTGTAAATAAATAAATAAATAAATAAATACCCCAGGGATGGGATATTCAGACTGCACCAGGCTGTGGCGCAAGCCTGGGTGCAGCACACCTGGGATGTGCCAGGGTGCTGACAGGGTGATATTCAACGGTGCTGCACCATGGCTCAGCACCGTTGAATATCACACTGTGGCCACCTGCAATGTGCATGGCGCAGTGGCACTGCACCAGCGCAAGTGGCCAGAGAAGGGCAGGAGGATGCGATAGCACAAGTGCCATTGCGCTAGGCGCATCACCCACAATATTCAAAAATGCTCATGCAAATGGGGTCATAATGCATGCAAGGCGCAAATGGGACCATTTGCATGACATTATGACCCCATTTGTAAGCAGGTGCACCCATCCCTGGCAACTTGCGCCTAGCACCCTGCCAGGCTGCAGCCGTCGGGCACTGACACCCCCTGCAGAAGCGGCAAAGTGGCCCACTGCCCGATCGTGGGCATATGTACTAGATGTAAAATGTCCTATATCCCTGGTAGTCCAGTGGACTGTTCGCAGCCCAATCGCGGGCATCAGTTATAAAATACTAAAAACCAATCCATCCCTGGTGGTCCAGCGGTACCCCCCCTCCCTACCTGCCCACTGAGCCCCACCACCTCCCCGGTCAGCGGCGGGTGGCAGCTCCTCACCCGCATGATGCCCCGCCGCCCGCCGACTGACTCCGTACAGTAGGGCTGTCGCCCATTGGTCCACAGCATGGGCCAATGGGTGCAGCATCTACCGTACTAATGGATCCATTCACATTTCTGGACTGTGTAGTACAGTACGGGCTGCATGCTCATTGGCCCACGCCAGAACCAATGGGCGACAGCCAGCGACTGTACAGAGTCAGTCGGTGGGTGGTGGGTGGCATGCGGTGGAGAGCTGCCACCCACCGCTGACTGGGGAGCGGGTGGTGGGGCTCAGTGGTCAGGTGGGAGGGGAACCACTGGACCACCAGGGTGATTGTTTTAGTATTTTATAACCGATGCCCGCTATTGGCTGCGAGCGGTCCACTGGACCACCAGGGATATAGGAGGCATATTTAATTATACTTCTGCCCACGCTCAGGCTGCGAGCAGTCCACTGGACCTCCAGGGTTATTGGGCCATTAATGTATTACTAATGCTCGCGATCGGGCATGGGGGGCGCTACCACGAACATGCCGCTGGAGCTCAGGTGGCCACCCACAGCTGGCAGCTGCCGTGTTGTGCCCTGCAATATGGCAGCTCACCTGTGGGTGGCCAGCTGTTGCTCCTTTTATTTTTCGCTCAACTGTGTGCGGCATAGGTACGGGTTGCACCTGCATCTGCTCAGCACATCCTGGGCTGAATATCGGGATGTGCGGTGTATGCATGGGCATGCCCCCCCCCCTTGTGCCGTATACATTACTGATGTGCTCTGGTGCATCAGGATCTGTGCCACACACATTCCCCTTTTGAATATTGCTCCAGGGCACATCAGTGGGTTGCGCATGGTGCAAGTGTGTTGCACCCATCGCAACCCTTCTGAATATCTCACCCTAGGTGTTTTATTGTCCTACTTTTTTTTGTTACCCTTCTCTGCACCTTTTCCAATAATGTCTGGGTTTTAATATCTTGGGATACACACAATTGGGCACACTGTTCCAAATGGGGGCATGCTAAGGTAGTATAAAGTGGTATTATGACCTCATTGTATCAGCTTTTAATTTTACCAAGGATACACCCTATTATGTTCTGGCATTTTTTAACTGTTTCTTGGTTATGCCTGGTAAAGGATAAATCATTTGTAATTAATACCCCCAAGTTCCTTTCTTCGCTTATATCTGATAACGGGATATTATTTATACTGTATGTATACACAGGGTTATTCTTCCCCATGTGCATCACCTTACACTTTTCTATATTAAATTGCATCTTGTTAGATTCAGCCCATAGTGCTAGATTGTCAATATTATTGTATTTACTGCCTGAAAATCCTTGTCTTGCTTGTCTGAATGGCTCTCAGATTCAGCAGAAATTCATAAGTAGTATGTGTATTGATGGAACAATTTCTGCCTCTACTCAGCTTTCCATGTTGGACTCTGACAGGTAAGCTCTGCTTAATGTTCAGCTAGTAGTAGATGACATCCTGGACAATATGTGATTCACACATCATACCATTATAATCTTAGCAGCATCCATTTTGACTTCTTGGGTGATCTAAGTAAGGTTTTTTTTTCTTCTTTTAAATAATACTCTCCAGTGGTTTATGGTCTGACTGCACCCCAGCCCACTGCCCTGTTCTGGACAGAAGTCAACAGGATCTAGTGAGTGTTCATGGAGCTGTAGGGAGTAGGACCTCCGCAGCCAGGAGGAGCGGGAGCTGGGACCCGAGTATGTTGGGGCCTGTCTTGTGATCCCCGGCACTGAGGTAGGGTGGCATAGAAGTCCTGGTATTTCTAGACCAGTCCACTGCCACAGGGTCCTGGTGAGTGAGTATGGTGGCGAAAGCCTGAGTTCGTGGGGAGCAGTGGTGGCAGCCTCATCCTGGTCACCTTCTGGACTGTTACTGTGTCTGACCAGATAGTTTGTAGCTTATGGATGCCCCTCTGAATTCTCAGTGCTCCAGTGTGTGGCACTACCAGCGGCAGCCCTTTTTCTTAAGGCTGCCCCATGGGGTGCTCACCAGGCAGCATGGAATGTGAGTGCAGTAGAGGGAATTGGTTTCTAACTTTATGTAGGAGGAAGTGCCATCTAAAGGGGCTTTGGGAGTATTTAATGTCAGCCGATGTGTGTTGCTGCCATCACCAATTAGAGTGTTATTTGGCTCAGAGGAGAAAAGTGCAGTTAAGATCCCTGGATCAGTTTCTGCATTCGATCTAGTCTTACCCTGGCCAGATGTGACAAATCCCACCCACCGTGTATAGTTCCCCCATGTTCCATGGAGTGGCCTGTTTTATCTTTCTGCAATTAAATCAATTTTGTACTTTGAATCATTAAGGACAATGCACATATTCAATCTACCTCAATGTGCTGCTTAACAAGTTCTGCCCCCTACAGATGGTAGCAGCCCCCATAGAGACAACTAACATCCCCAGGAACATCGTTAAACCAGGTAACTGAGCAAATCTTGTGAATGTGGTTACTGGCTGTGCATCCCTCCTCCCCCAAAGTACCACCAGACATACCCCTAGACACCAGGAGGGGGGCTTACATATGTACATACCTTTTTTCAGTGTCTGTTAAAGCTCTGCCTATGAATGCAAGTAGTTGTGCAGGTTGCATCAGTGCTGCTCCCAGCTTGATATCTGATGCATCACATTGCAGAACCAACTGCTCTGCTGGATTATAATACTTGAGAACAGGAGTCTGTGTTATGATCTCTTTGACTTTCTCATTAGACTTTATTTGTACATCAGTCCATTTCCAAAATGGTATGCCATCGGAACATCAAACCCCCGACAGCAAACCCAACACATCGACAATAACTTGTTCGACATCCATAGTGTCGAACGGGTTGTTTGAGCGATGTGTCAATACACTGACTCCCAGTCTTGGCCACTATCCCCCAAAATCCCACCCCCCCCGCAGAGTTGGTAATCTATAATTCTGGGGGGTGCATGCGGGGGACAAAGCCCCCACAAACAGTAAAGGACTCTGGCACTGTGGTGGTCCGTTGGCATTTTGCCGTGGCGATGTGATCACTATCGGCAAAGTGGTGTTGCTAAAAAGTCATTCGACAACTTTATTGTCGATGCGACTTGGTGGAACCTTTCAAAACACATCTTTGTGAACTGCCTCAGTGGTTCACAGCTCGCTGGCAGATGTCTGCAAAGCTTGGATAGATAGTTCACCATCCCTAAGAATCTTTTGGGTCCCTATATGTCTTTTGGCTTAGATAATGGCCTATTGCTTTTGGCTTCTCTGTGTCTACTTTTAGACAGCTGATGTCAACAGGTGTCCATTGTAAGATACCTCTGTCATCCTGAGTTGAAACTTATTCTGATTCAATTTAACGTTATTCAGTGGTCTAAAAATCTTCTTATTTTCTCAATGTGATCATAAGTAACTGTCTCATGACTACCACCTTCCCCCACAATAAAGATTTCTTCTGCCATGATTCTGATCCCTGGTAGGCCCTCTAAAACCTGGCTTAGCTTTAGCTAAAATATGCTAGGTGTTGGGATGGTTCCAATTGGCATATGTAACTATCTACTGCTCAAATGAAATTTCACAAGTGGTCGGCATGCAAAAGTCCCAAATTCATTTTTATTTTATCAAGGTTGTTTGGACTCTGAGCTCCTGCCAACTCCTTCTGTAGGATCCTGGTGCCAGCAACCTCCCAGCATCTAAGCTGATGGGCATCTGTATGGGACCAGGACTGAATATGCCAGTGGATGTCATTTGGATGGCTCAGCACACATGATTTTCTCCATTTTCTCCTCATCCATCCCACCACCCCATGTGGAACAGGCCACTGCCTCTGGTAGCTGTGCATACATACAACATTTCACTATGAGTGAGTTAGTTCCCCAGCCCACTGCAGGGACCACTATTCTGGCAGAATCTTGTGCTATCCCTCCCAGAGCTGGAAGAGCTGCCATGTGGCAGCACCACCCCAGCCACTCAGTCTGCCTGTGTCAACATCTAGCTTAACCAAGTGTCCTTCCCCTTGGAATATATCTGCATAACTGTGTAGGGCTGCATCTTTATGGATCAGCTCCTTTTCCTTGGTTACTAATTGCTAATATAGTCTGGTGTTGTACTGCTATTGAGTTCATCGACTATATGGTCTCAGTTTAGTGGCCTGTGTGCATTATCACCTAGTACCATAAATTGCAATCAGTATAATTTCTTAAATTGTGAGGATTTCAAGCATAAGGCAGCACTTTCAAACTGGTGTCAAAGTACTTTTGTTGTATAAAACTAGCACTTTCACATGGTACCAATTGAAATTCAGTCATTTGTCTCAATGGGGATTTTCATGCTTGAATGAATGAAACACTTTACTACTATTACTTATTACTACTTGGCTACTTTTCTCTGTTTTAAAGCTCGTATTTTAGTTGCTGGAATCACATTGCACCAACACTTCAGGCACATTTGAACTTTTATCGGGTGGCATGCAAGCAACATTGTAGCAAATAGTGCTGTCTGAAATGTAGTTGCCGACTCCTGTACTGTATTAAAGTGATACAATGTCCTCACAGTTACCCAACTCAGCTACTTCATTTTACACCACAAATACTTTAGGGTCACTCATAGTTTTTTTCCTTCTGCACATAGCCACAGAGTGGTTGAACTTGCCACAGGTCTTGCATTTCTGACCACACACTAGACATTTCTGCTTTACGTTCTCATATCTTCTTGCCACAGTACTTGCAGCGCATTTGACTAGTGACATCCTATCAGTATTATTTCTAGCTTGGCCTCACAGCACAGAACTGTGTGGACCATTGCCCTTCAATAGCTGTTATCATTTCTTTTGATAATTCAACAGAATTGCCCAGTTTTCAAGCATTTCTCTTAACTCTGCTTCTCCAAAGAATCATTCTCTTAAGGTCGGTTTGCATGCACATGCTACTTTTTTGCACTGTTACAGCACTTGTGTGTGTGAAGGGCACTGTTGTGACCATTCCTAGTCTGTCCACACACAGGAGCTGTGGAGCAGTGCAGCAGCTGTGAAAGTTTTCAGGCAGCCTAGTTCCTCTCCCCCTTGTATTTATTCATGTCCTTCTGCTAACTTCCAACACTGTAAGTGCATCACTTCAGGTGGTGCAGAGTGTTCATCCAGGGAGCCAGATTTTCAAATGGCAGCACAGGGTTTGCATCAGGCCCTGCGTCTAACCCTATCTTTGGCGTAGCTGCACCATTCCACATTGTCACAACTGCAACTGATTTTACAATCTCGGATGCAGTTGTGACAGTTTTCACAATTTATGGCAGCTTTCGCCAAATATCTGGTGTATGCTCTGTTGCAACAACCGGCTGGATTGCCACAAGCTAGACCACAAAAAACTGGTCTGATTTGTGAAAATTGTTTCACAGGATGGAAAAATCCCATTAGATCGCCACAAGCGTGGTGTGCCGCGTTGCTGGCACACCTGGAGCTTGCAGCAATTTATGCTGTTTGACAATACCGCCCAGAGACTTTAACTGCTTCAGCTCCCCACTACTGCAGAGTTTATCAGGGGCTGAAAGAGTTGAAGGAGCCCAAAGGACAATTACAAAATTAGTCCCAAGACTAACACGCTGTACATACTCTAGCAGGTTACAAATGACTGGCCTACATTCTCTCCAGGCTAGAAGACAAATGGGTGATTTATTACTCCTATATAAGCTAACTCAGGATAAACAAAGTATGGACGATTTTAATCTAAAATTCAGTAATGCCCAGGGTAATCTTAGATCTCATAATCGCAAATTACTAATCCAAAAATCTGGATCAGTAAAAAAGGGATCAGTTCTTTACAATCAGAGCCCCCATGGCCTGGAATCGATTGGCACAAGAAGCCGTTGAAAGTACCACCTTAGATGCATTCAAAAGTAACTTGGACAGACTATACTATAACCAGCATTTGATGGTTTAATATCACACATGCATGGGGACATTGAAGATGGACCCTGTGCCCCCTTGTGTCCTACAAATCCTAGTAAAATTCCTATTAAATCCTAGTAAATCCTCTGGCAGTGGATCAGCAACTTGTCACCGCTCACACCAGTGCAGAATGCTCAGTGTAAACAGACCTTTAAATGTGAGTCTCGAGCTCAGCATACAGTTCTGTTCTAAATAAGGGAGTCTGTGATATTCACCAAATTAAAAATGATAGTTTTTAATTCAGTGACATTCATTTTAAGGCTTTCATCCTGACATTGACTTTGTGTGAAGAATGTGTATCTCTCCAGTTTCATTTTATATGGGTTCACAGTAAACATCTAGCACAGCTATATGATACAAAGAAGGCATGTTTCTCTTACCAGATTCAGCATTTCACACACTTCCCTGCCTTTGTCTCCTATCAGATAGCAAAACAGTTTTAGTTTCAAACTGTCATCCTTGTTCCCCATTTTCCGGTCAACATACAGATTAGACTCTTCCTTCCACTGCTCCCATGCCAGCAATGTTATTTACTTGAAAGACTCACTTCCCTAGGAGTTGACGCCTGTGTTTCATGCTTACAAATCAACTTTTGCTTTGGGCTCCTAATAGAATTAAATAAGTACGCACAGTTTTCTTTTCTCCTCTGCTACTCACTGGTTTCAGTCTGAATGGTGCTTGCTGTGTTGGCTGCAGCTATGGTTGAAGTCTGCCTCAGGATGTTTTTTTTGATAGTTCCCTCAGGCCTGTTGCACTGGGTTTCTGCAATTCTGTAATCTGTGCTGCAGTGACCATATTTTGTGTTTTGTAATACTAAATAAAGATGCAGTCAATCTTTTCTAACAACATAAACGTAATGTATGATAGCACACTATTCATTTTGCATCTAGTCTTCACATGTGTGATGCCCCAGAACCTTCAGCTATTCAAGTTACGCTCTCTGCACTGAGCTGGTCACAAGATCCCCTGCTTTCCAACTTTAGATCTTTAGATTCCATGAGAAGAGTTGTCATCATGGAATCTTGCGTCACTGAAAACTTGGCTACACTGTTTGTTTATTCACAGAAAAGTTTACTTGAAGCTTGCTTTAAACTGTAGTTGCTGTCTGTTCCCACACTGTGTATTTGTTCTCTTTTCACATGTTTTTCACTTTTTCACAGTTCCATAATGGTTCTGGGAATGTGATTTACTACATTACAAACTTCAGCTCACAGTGACTGTGGTTGAATAGTGGAAAATACAAAAGTTAATGCCTGACATCAGTTCCCCAAAATTGGGGCCAAATAAAAAAAAAATAAAAAAATTACGCACTTCTTGTGCTATTTTGTAAGAACTAACATACACACAAAACTGATTCTTAATGACTGGATCTGCTTTGATAAAGAAAAACATTTTTCTCTGATTTTATCAGTTCTCTTGTCTGGGGCCAAAAAACATCCTAAAATGAGAACAGGACCCACAGGTTTTAAAAAGGTTTTAAAAAGTGTGAGTCCTGTGGCAAGTTTATACTAAAGGCAGATAGGCATTTACTTTGTGCTACAGGTGTGTGCATTGAGTTGCTGTAGGAGTCAATGCAGTACCACTGCCTTATGAGTTTGAATAAAGTTGAGAGTATTGAGTTATTAATTCCTGTGTGGATTTGCTACCCAAAGACATCAGTATAAAAATTAATTGCATGCTGCCTCTACTCAGGGAAATTAAGGGGCTAGGTCACAACTAGTACTACTTCTTTTGAAAGAGTATCAACCCACGTAGTCCCCTCTAGCACACCTTACCTTGCTCCTACACAATCTTGGTATCTAGGTAGCAATAGGCAGAAGGAGGTAGCCCATCATGACTGTCTCCCACACTGTATGGGGAATCATACCTAAAAGGAACCTTATATGTTTATTAAATTCTTTCTTGAAGACATCAAAGGCTGTCAAATCAACAAGAGTTTGTGGCAAGGTGTTCCATATTCTTGGAGCCTGAATTGTAAAGTAATTGTCCCATTTGTTTGTTTTTTTGTATTAGCCCTCAGAATTTGTAGTTGCTTGCTGTGAGACCTTAGGTTAACTGTCCTTTCCTTAGAAGTTATATTACACTGTGCGATAACATCTGGGTTATTCAATATTTTGAATAGTTGTAAAATGGCACCTCTTCTCATTCTCTGTTCTAAGCTATGTCAATTTAGTTCAGTTGGCCTCTGATTATATAGTTTATTTTTTAACCTTGGAATTAGCTTAGTAGCCTTTTTCTGGACACCCTCTAACAAAGTGATGCCTGACTTTAAATACAGTGACCAAAAGAGGGACCCATAGTCCATGTGTGGTCTTACATAAGATCTATACAGTCAGATAAGACAGTCGTAATTCTTGGATACAAATGCTCTCTTAATAATATTTATTATTCTATTGGCTGTCAGGGTGGTCTTCCTACAATAAGTATGTAAAATAAAAGTGTCTGTTACAATTCCTACAGTACATGCCATTCGTTTGATGCACACTGCAAAGAGACCCCTTTTAACACATAGGACCTCCTTAGATTTTGTCTGCCTAGATATAATACTGTACATTTATCAAGATTAAACTTCATTTTGTTATTTGATGCCCAGATTTCAATCAACTTAAGGTCCTTCACCAAGGATTGATACTTTTCATCAATGTTTGCTTAGCTGCATATTTTAGTGTCATCCGCGAAATTCAAGATGTAATTATTTACTTCATCATGTAAATCTCCTATAAAATTTCTGAATAAGGTTGGTCATAAAACAGAGCCCTGTGGAACACCACTTGTGGCTGGTCTCTCAGTAGACAATTTACCATTGACTTTTACTTGCTCTATTCTTCCACTGAGCTGGGATTCAACCCATTTAACTTGGTGTAGACTGTATCCCATTTCTTTTATTTTATGTATTAGTTCAAGATGGGGCTCAGTATCAAAGGCTTTCTTCAAAAAATCATGCCCACAGGCTTGTTATTATCTAGACTGGCACTGACCTCATAAAAGGCAATCAAGTTTGTGCTACAAGACCTTCTCAAGGGTAAAACTGTGCTGAGTAAGGTCCTGTAGCCCCTTAGAAAGTGCTTCATTGTCAATTTTTTATTTTAAAAGTTTCCCCATCAATTTGCAAGGTACTGATATAAGGCTTATAGGCCTATTGTTACCTGGTGATGTCCTTCTCCCATTTTTGTATATAGGTGTAACTACTGCTTTTTTCCAATCTGATGGTACTTTCCCATTTCCAAAGGACTTGTTGAATAGTACCAAAAGTAGAGTGCACAGTGATGTTGCGAGGGCTTTAATAAATCTTGGATCAATACCATCAAAACCCGGTGAGGAGTTGGGGTCGATGGTTTTCAGTACTGCCAAAACTTCCTCTTTTGAAAAACCTTGCATATTTGTCTGAGCGAGCTTTCCTATAACCCTGCAGTCAGGGCTGGTATAAAAACAGTACAGAAATAATAATTGAAGGTATTAGCTTTTGATATTGGGTCTTTCAGTTCATTTGCTTTTTCAATTAGTGGGCCTATTGATTTTCCACCCCTTTTCATATTATTAACGTAGGAGAAAAAGGACTTTTGATTAGCCTTAGTACAAGCTACCTTAAATTCAAGGTTATATCATTATTTTTTTATTAACCATTTTGTTTTTTTTAGTTCTGTCTTGTATTTGAGCTTGGATACACTCCCCTTTTTCTTGTTTTTTTTTTTTTTCCCAAAACATATCTTTCCTCAGCACCTTTCGATATATTCGTAATAGCCACCCAGCAGTCTTCAGCTGATAGGTCCTGTAGTTTGCCCTTCCAGTGCAGAGAATCTAGTGTATTCCTAATTGTTTTATATTGTGCTTTTACATAATTTCTTACAAAGATATCGCCATTGTCAATTGTCTGTCCCACTAAGAAACTAATGTTAAGATGTTGTGATTGCTGTTTCCAAATGCCCCCTTAACTCGTATATTGGAAATTCCAGTCTCTAAATTAGTAATAATTAGGCTCAAGATTTTTTTCCCTAGTTGGTTGCATAGTGTTTTGTTCAAGACCTACTGTAAGTAAGGAATTTATAAATGATATTGATATTTCTAAATTAGAGCTGCCTGTGAACTGAACCCAGTCAATACCAGGGACAGTGAAGTCACCCATTATTATTACATCAGATAGATTAGATGTAATTTCTAATTTCTTAAACAGCTGGTCATTATATTTCTGGATACTAGCTGGTGGTCAGTAGCAGTTTCCAATTCTCAGTTTATTAAGTTTTTTAAACTGGAGTTGGAGTGATACACATTAAGGCCTGGACATTCAGACTGCGCCAGGCTTGGCGCAAGCAAGGGCACAGCACAAATGGGCTGCGCAGGGGCGTTGACAAGGTGATATTCAACGGAGCTGTGCCATGGTACAGCATTGCTGAATATCGCACCCTGGCCACCCGCGGTGTGCATGGCACAGTGGCACTCTGCCAGTGCAAGTGGCCAGAGTGGAGCAGGGAGATGCGCTAGTGCAAGTTCCATTGCGCTAGGTGCAACAACCACGATATTCAAAAGTGCACATGCAAATGGGGTCATAATGCCTGCAAGGTGCAAATGGAGCCATTTGCATGACATTATAGCCCCATTTGCAAGCAGGTGCACTGATCCCCGGTGACTTGCACCTGGCGCCCTGCCAGGCTGCAGCCATCGGGGACCAAAGCCCCCTGCACATCGCGGAAAAGTGCCCCAATGCCCGATTGTGGGCATGTGTAAGAGAAGTACACTTCCTATATCCCTGGTAGACCAGTGGACTGCTCGTAGCCTGATCGCGGGCATATGTTGTAAACAGTACACGTCCAATATCCCTGGTGGTCCAGTGGACCGCTTGCAACCCGATCACAGGCATATGTTGTAAAAAGGAGAGGTTCAATATCCCTGGTGGTCCAGCGATACTCCCCTCCCCACCCATCCACTGAGCCCCACCCCGCCCCCTCAGTCAGCGGCAGGCAGCAACACCCCACCCGCCTGCCGCCCCGCCACCCGCCGACTGACACCGTACGGGAGGGCTGTACACCCATTGGTCCACAGCATGAGCCAATGGGCATGCAGCCCATACCATACTACACAGTCCAGATATGTGGATCCTTTTCCTACGTATGCCCACGATTGGGCACGGGGGGCACTGCCAGGTGTAGCCAGAGCTCGGGTGGCCACCCACAGGTGGCAGCGCTGCAGTGTTGCCTTCTGCAATATGGCAGCTCACCTGTGGGTGGCCAGTAGTTGTTCCTTTTTTGGGGCTCATCTGTGTGCAGCGCATGATTAGGGTTGCACATGCATGGGCTCAGCACATCCTGGGCTGAATATCGGGATGTCACCCAGCGGAGTATGCATGGGCACACCTGCGCCCGCATACATTACTGATGTGCTCCGGCGCATCGGGATTTGTGCCAGGCTCAATCCCCGTTTGAATATCATGCCGGGGCACATCTGTGGGTTGCGCATGGCGCAACCCTTCTGAATATCCAGGCCTAAGTGTTTATGTTACATTCATTTTCAATAGCTAATTCTACACACTCATATATATTTGTTGTGTATGTGCATATCCCCCCCCCTTTTGTCTACTGTATTTTTAAAAAAGAGTTTGTATCCAGGAATTTCACGTGACCAGAGTCTTGGCTTGTCCTACCAGGTCTCGGTTATTGCTGCAAAGTCAATCTCATCTCTGTGCCACATAATTTCCAGTTCCAATTTTTTTAACGTATTCAAACTTCTTGCATTCATAAGCAGGAACTTATATTCCTTGACTGAATTGTTATGTAAGACCTTATCATCCTTGTTTACCCTGTTTTCCGGATCCCCCAATGAGTTTAGTTTAAAGCTTCAGTTTTGTATTTTTCTATTAGTTTTCCTAATAGTGCACTCCCTCGTTTGCTTAAATATATATCTTGATAGCCCATAATTATTTTCAAATATTTCCCAATGTGGTAGACATTTTATTCCTTTTTTCTGGTGCCCATTTTTGCAGCCACTCATTAATGACTGTTATCTTGTGCTGCTTTGATTGACTCACCCTTGGAAAAGGTAGCAGCTCTGAGTAGCAGATTTCACAGCCTTTCTGTTCTAGTGTATTTGTGAGTGTAATGAAATTGTTTTTTATCTCTTCCATATCAGAGCTTCCCATGTTGTTTGTCCCCATGTGGACAACTACAAGGGGATTGTTTCCTGCATTATTTAGGATGTCTTTTGACAGGCACGTCATATCAGAAATTTTGGCCCCCTAAAGCTACTAGTACACATTTGATTATACTTGTTAGGGTTGCAAATATGCCTATCACAAAATTTTAAGATGGAGCCACCCAAAGGCATGATTGCCTTTGGGCTGTGCCCTCTCCCTGTTTGTTACTTTCCTCAGTAGCTTGTTCTGTACTAATGAATCCAAGTTGCATTTCCCCTTCTAATAACAATAAATGTTCATATTGATTTGTTAATGGAATTTGGAAATTCATAGCCCTTGTTTCCTTTTATCATCTTTGATTCTACACTGTTGCCTATTCCTGTTTGTCACCCTCCTCCTCCTACCTTTGCCTTTTTTATGATGCTTGTTATGATCTAGGTTAATTTTTGTGGAGTTCTCACTGTTGTTACTTGGGTACATGCTTGCCCCTGTTTCCTCAGAACTATTTATTAGATTTTTGTTTAAAACATTACTTTAGTTCCATAATTCTTATTTTAAGCATAGCAGTTGACCCCGACAGTAACTTAACCTCTTTCAGTGATGGACAAGAGAGACAGCAATTCAAACAAAAATAAAAGAGATTTATTGGAGAGTCATTAATAAGGTTTTAAGGGAAAGAATGCAAGAGTTGAATTAAAATAAAGTTATATGTACTCAATGCCCCAGCAATGCTATTCATCATTCAGTGCAGTCCATTCCCAGAACAACCACAATGCCCCTTGCCTGACTGTTGGGCACTACCCCTTTGTACTAGTATCACCCTAGTCCCATGGTGCTCCAAGGGAAGCCTGGATTCCAAAGTTTCAGTCTGTGAAGGCCCATCACAGTTGCATGTGGCTGGTTGGCACTGGTGCACCTCAGACTGAGTGCCCTATACCACAATAACAACTGCCTTTCTCCGCGGGTCTGCCAGGGCATGGTCACCAAAATGGTTCTCACAGTTTTTGACTATGCCAATGCAGTTTATGGCACAACCCTCTCCACCTCCTTTGCAAGACTGGACACCCTCTACAGGCTCCAGTGATGTGGTCAGTGGAGGTGCGGTGCGCAGGTCTCATTTGTTCCCTGTCATGCCAAACCATTTTCCCCTGAGTTTGTCCCAGTCTCAGGGTAATGGCAAGCAGCAAGTTCATGCATGTGGAGACATGCATGCATCCCAGCCCACTTCACTGTCCACTCTGCCAACATTTCATCAGCTTCCTTGCATCTGTGCACTAACACCTGGCCTCCACTAGCTGCCAGCAAAGATGGGGGCAGCTAGCCACCTTGATCTGGGATAGAAGAGCTGTCTGATGGCTTGCTCAGTCCTGCTCCTGCCCTCCCCATCTGCCAACCCACAGCAACCCAAGCTCGAGCCAAACTCGGGTTACCATTGTGATGAGAGGTAAGGTGCTTTTCAGTGCCTCAACCCACGGTATCACTGAGCCAGCTTCCTGACTGTGGTTGTATTTTGTTTGTAACTGTGCTTCTCTTCTTCCCCTTTCCCCTGGGTTGCACCTAGAACTGAGTCTTGGCTCAGTGTGCCTCTCCCAGTTACCAATTTTAAATATATAAATGAGTAAATGAATGAATAAATGAATGAATGAATAAATAAATAACTACATAAATGAACAAACAAGACTTGGCAGTAAAACCTTCAAACTTTTTCCTAGATCAATGGCCTAGTCCAAAAAACTTAGTTAAAATGAGTTTGAGACCTTAGAAAACTTGATATAGAATTGGTATTGCAGGCCCCATGGGCCTTGTTTAATTACTCATGGTTGCCCTCAGTTATACAGCAGCAACTGCCTTCTTCCCTTCACAGTCCTAGCTGCATGTACTAGCTCCTCACATCTGCAGTGGATCACACCTCCAGTTTCTCAGCTTTCTTAGTCATCATTTCACACAACTCTGCCAATCAGCTAGGCTCTTCCTCAGGGATCTTTCTTTTTGGGGTAGTCAGCTGGATGAAAGGCTGTGAGCTCACCCACTGCTGGCCATCACCAGGCAGTGATGACTGGTTTGGTGGCCTGTCTGGCACAGTTGCTCTCTAGGTTGCTCTGGCCTGAGTCAAATAAAATCTCTCAACTTCTCTTTCAGTAGCAACTGCAAGGGAATTCCCTCATAGCCCCACAGTTTGTGGCTGACAGGTCAGAATCAGTCAGTCAGGTTGCAACAGCCCCACCTTTAGCAACTTCACCTCCTCAGTGACTGACAAAGCACACATCTTCCTTTCAATAGCTTGCACTGATAGACAGTGGGTCTTCCTCCTTACACAGACAGACATGCACTCGAAAGCTGGACAAGTTCAGTGTAACAAAACCTGAACAGGCAGCTTCCCCATTGGCCAAGGATAGATGTCAGTCATAGGAAAGGGACTGTCTATCAGCTCTTTGACAGCTGATTGGGTCCCTCGAGCCAGGTGAATCAATGATGTCCTATAGTAGGCCATGAGCCTTCTGTGGTTCTGTAATTTGATTGGTTACTTGCTGGCTAGAGACCCTGATTGGCAAACTGGCATAAGTCAGAAGTGCAAAAGTTGGCAGTGGCCATCAGTCTCAAAGGTACTATTTCCATGGCCATAGCCAGGATTTGGGAATGGGGTTTCCATCAAAGAAATCCCCTTATTTAGTCCCAGTGTAATTTTTTTTTTTTTTTGTTTAGTGAGAACGTAATGGAAACAAGATAGGAGGGGGATTTTGGGCACCCTGGACTGCCCATAACTACACCTGTGATTTCTACCAACTCCTTTTTTAAACAACTCGGCCTTTTGAAACTCCCTTGGTACCCTAATCCATGTCCTGTAGGCAAATGCTAATGTATAGTCAGTTGGGGTTACTGTTTGGATAAATCCTTCACCTATTGTGAGGATCAGTCATACTCGTTGTCAATCACAGTTATCTAATGCTCTTTCTCAACAACTAGTTCAGGCACAGGGGTCACCTAAGAAGTAGCACTCCTGTTCATGTACTCCATAATCCCCACTATCACAGTCCACAGTTCCTGGAGGTCATGAAGAGTATCAAATTGTCTGCCTTGCAAAACAGCTTTTTCTGCAAAAGTACAGGTAAACCCCAGTGGTATGGGAGGGTTTCTGAAGTGTCTGGGCGAAGACCACAATCACAAAAGTTGTGATTCCAGTAAAGATTTTTGCCAAAAGATACGGGAATGGAAGGAAAACAAAAGATTATATTTGTCAGTTTCAGCAAGAGTAATGAATTCTAAAGAAAAGTTCCCTATAAAATAGTGTAACCGCCACCAAATCGGAGGCTTATCTTAAGTATCTCCCTGGGCTCCAGTAATGCCCACTGCCAGGCAGATGTCCTGCAGAGATAATAAATTCATGGTTGTGACGTCCTCCTGTTAATCTGCATGAGAGTGCCATAATGCATCTCCACACATGTCCCTTTAATGCCATAGCCAGTGTAAATGCTGTAAATAGCCTGGGCTGGGTTCGAATGTTTCAAAGCTCGCGATTAGCCAGGCATCACCCCAATCTGCCCCACTCTGCTGTCGCTAATAGAGCAGAGGGAGCTTTACACTGTATTGTAGTTTTTCACTTTTAATTCATCGCTGTTTTTAAGATAGAGGCTACTGTTTAACCTGCCTTCATTGCAGCATGGATTTCCCAATGGGAGCTGCCATGTTTGGACTGGGACTTCCCGTTTGGAGCAATTGGGACACAGGGGACCTCAAGGGGTCCTCAGCTCAGGTGCCTTGTGGGAGAAAATGTGAACTCTAGTGTGTTTGGTGCCCAAAGGAACCAGTGGGAGCACAAGACAGTGACTGACAGCTCCCCTAGCCAACCGGATTGCAGGAAAAATGGACTAGTCAGAGAAATGTTTTCAAACCGGGGGAATGCAGCTCAAACTCTTGGGCTCAGAGGAGCTTCTATGTGAGAGCTAAAGAAAAGTTAGGGAAAAGGGCCTGTCTTGCCTTCCCTGCTAGCTGGAAAATACTTAGACTGACTAAATTCAGACAAGGAGTAATTTAAAACCATTGTGTGGCAGTTCATCCTGAGACTCCGTGGAGCAAGGAGCTTGTAGGCTCTGTGGGGATTTTGCCTAAGAGAGGACCTGTTTTCCTCTGGCAAGCATCCTGTGGTCCCAAAGGGGGGGATCAATCAGCAAAAACTGTCTACTGTAGATTGAGAGGTTTGCTCAGCAAAGCAGCTGACATTGTGAACTGACCAGAAGCCAAACGAGAAATCAGAGAGTTTGGATGTTCCCTTAAGTAAATGTGTTGAATACTTGTTGTGGGTCAAGGCCTACTGTCCAGGGACTCCTGATTGCCAGAGAAGAGCCCGCCTTTACCAGCGACCAAACTGTCTATCAGCTGGAGGGGTCACCAGCAGATAAACTGAACTTCGCCAGAGACACTCTGTTGAAGTTGGGCCCATGTCCATCTCAGCCCATGCCATCTGTTCTCCTGTGACAGCTACAGTTTTTTGGTGAGAGACCGGCTTTGGGGATCCAGCCCCTGTGCAACAAATCATCACAGGCTGTGGCCACCTACAGGGAAAGGCCATGAAGTGGAGGTGAGTCGTGGCGGCCCTGTTTCCCAATATGCAGCAGCTTCCAGTATCAGGTCTTCATTTCATCGGGTTGTCTACAATCTTCTGGTACAGTGAGTAAACTCAGGGTAGCTCCCTGCAACAAGCATCTTGATATTCTTGTGATACCATCTAATTGTTTCTGGCTTAATTTCAAGGGCTTCAATAGACTAGGCCAACTAGCCATGGATATAAATAATTTATTTGCTTTGCACTTTTAATATTGATTACTTCCTTCCATCAAGTGCCCCAACAACAGCTGCAACCCTGGACACTGAATCTGGCCAGCCAGTACTATAATCTGGGTACCCAGTAGACGAAGGACTGTTTAGAAATGGGACTACATTGACTGTATATCAATTAACCTGTTTTTTCCAGAACATTAATCATTTGCTCAGATTTACTTCCTCCTCCTTGTTCACGTCCCCTTAATAAACTTGATTTACTTTATTACTTTCAACCTAGTTTGAGAGCATATTATTATTATCTGGTTAAAAGTGATAGGCTTCACTAAATGTGTTAAAAGTGCATGCTGTATTGCAAAACTATCTTTACAGGGGGGTGCAGGGGGTGCACCAGGACCAGAAACACTGCTACTAAGTGGGACGACAGTGAACATATTGTTAATGCTTATTGCAAACTGTTTATTGAATACTGCTAATGGTTATTGTCAAGTCATAGGTATTTGGTCACTAGGTGGGATTGTGGGTGGTTATAGCTCCCCAGAGGGATACACCAGTCTAGATAAATACCCGTGCAAACCGTACTCTGGGTGGAGGCACCAAGCTATTGTGTTTACTGACGGTAGGGGTACCCCAGTACTTGTTAATTTGGAACCCAGGCCCCTTAATCTGTTGTTAGAAAGTCAGGCAGGGGTAGTAGCCCTTGGAATAGTGCCACCTAGGGGTTACAATACATTGAGAATCTCTTTAGTAGAATGTCCAGGAAGAAACTGACAAAGAGCATAAACCCATCTTGGAGGTTCTCTCATATAAAAGAGACCTTTAACAATAAATTATGAGCTGAAGAAAGCTCTCAGTATTCATGGGGGAAAAAGAAAGGAAAGAAAACACCTGGAACTGGTGATTCCCCCAGAGGCACTGTAGAATAATTTATTCAGCTTATTTCTTCAAGGCAAATGCCTTCTATATGTAAAAACCCTTCCTGCAGGTAGGGGCTGGCAGCTGTTCCCTGCAAATCACTCACCTTGAGACTGACTCATTAGGTGCCAAGTCTCACTGTGATTGGGTGTGGCAGGAGCTAATAGGACAACAGTAGGTGTCAGTTGGAGACTGATAGTGGAAAACTGGTAGCAGTCTTCATGTCTTCAGATTCTGCGCAACCTCTGAGAAGCCCAGGGACAGACTGCTTGCAGTGGGCCAAGTAGACTTTGACATTGAAATCCGATTTAACATAAATCACTTTTAAATACTAAGAGTAGGTAATGGGACTACTGGGAGGGTGTAGGGGAGCACCCAGATGGACAGCTGTCCAGAGTACAGTTCCCCCCAAAGTTTCAGAGGGAGCATAATAGGGTGGCACAATCAAGAAGGTGCTCATACCAGTGAGGCAGCCATGCAATGATACCATATGTAGTGCTGAGAGAGGAGGCGCTGACTGTAAGGTAAGAGAAGCTGTGACAATGCATGTGGTGTTCCCAGTATCAGGACCAGATGGGGATACTGTCCAGATGATGTGGGAGGTAGTCTGATGGGATGCTGAGACTTGGCCATGCAGGGGTAACTGGGTTTTGGCCTATGCTCAAGAGAAATAGGAATTTGACCCACTCATGTTACTGCAAGGCATCTCTTCATTGAGTACCACCCCAATACAAAGAAGGTCTGAGGCATCACCAGGGGTAATGGGGTTGCCCTTTGATATGAGTTAGGATAGCCCTACAAGCCAACAATGGTGCTCGCACATATGACTTTCAGCAAATGAGGCAGTTTTTTTTAAGGAAAGAGCAGACTACAAAGCACCCAGTAGTTCCATCCCTCAGGGATGGAAATGACCACTATGGAGGGAGTAAAGGAGACCCAATCACTGCAGATGTCACTGGGGATGAGGAGATAGCCCCCCCCCCCGAGGGAGCTTAAAACATTGCTAGTGGGATGAAATTACCAACAGTCAAAACACAGACTGGCGTTGGTGAGTCTTATTTCTTAATACTGTTAGGTCTCACTTCCACAAAAAGAGTGAGAATACCTATACATAAAACAAAAAGGTTTTTTTTTTACAGTTGCCAGCATCATCAACTACAACTGACAAAAAGAAAAAAAAACAGAAAAAAAGGCTACAAGACAGGGATCTGAATACCCCTAAGTTCACCATAATCCTGAAGGCTTGGTCCAGACTGCTGCTTGTGAGAAAGCCTGTATTACTTTTTTGTCTGTACCATCTGATAAAGATTCAAGAAACACTGATACTTTTAAACAAAAAAAAAATCCTATGCAACTTTAATTATGCTGTCAAGAGAAGCAGCTTTCTTCAGCTACACAGCCCATTATGAGGAGATGCTTTGAATAGCTATGGACCCATTCTCTGACAGTCTCCCTCCTGAAAGTAACCCCACCCCCCATTAGTGGGGTTTACCTGTATTGCTGCAGTGGTGCCTTTTATGCTGTTGACTTAGTTATGCTCCTTATGACCTCCATGGACTGTGGACTGCTGCACTATGGGCTTGGAGAGTGAGTGAAGAGTTCTTCTTCAGCATCTTCTGTGCCTGGACTTGCAGTTGCAATGCAGTTGCCATATACACCTCTCTGGGTTGAGGGAGAAGGTTGCTAGACTCTGGGCTGAGTTGGCTGGAATTTGTGAAACCTCTTCCCCCACCCAGGGGCCACCAAGTCTACTAGCATTACCTCAGAGGATGCCAGGAAGGAGGGCCAGTTGGACTGTGATGGGCTCTGGTAGGGTAGGGGTATGGGTTAGAAATGCAGTCCTCAGGTGGTACCACTACACAACTCTTTTGCTGATCTGGTGGGATGGGACTTCCAAGAGGAGACACCTGTGCTAATGGCAAGGGATTATGTAAGGATCCTCTAGAGGGGAGGCCCCAAGGTGTGAGACAGAGTACCCCAGCAGAAGGTGAAGCAACTGCTGGTTGGGGGCTCAATTGTTGAGGGGTAGTTTTGGGAACAGGATGGGAGGGAAAGTGGGAGGGGTGAGGGATGGGAAGTGGATCTTTAGGATCGCTAGGGAGGTGGGTCGGGAGTAGGACCTGGATGCATTGTCCCTCTGGGGACTAATGACCTGGCATGGGATGCAGCAAGGGTAGGACAGGATGAGTTTAGGAAGCTGGGGAGGGGGCCTGAAGCAGGTCACTTACACTGTGGCCTTCACTAAGGTGGTAGCTGTGTATGACCGACGGAGGATAGGGCCATCCAAGACTCCCTGCAAAGGGCATTTCTTAGGCAGCTGGTTACAGAACCCACTAGAGATGTTGCAGTGCTGGATCAGGTGCTTACAAACCGGGACAGAATTGCATATGTTACAGTGGGTAGCCCCTTGGGTACTAGCAATCATCATACAGTGGGGTTTGGCATACGGATTGGGCAGTAGAAGAATCACACGAGGATGAGGGTCCTGGACTTCAGGATCGCAGATTTAAAAAACCATGGGAGACTGCCTTAGGAAATACATTGAAGGGGAAGGGGATGGCTGTGGGGGGGGGGCACAATGGAAAAGAATAAAGGAGAGAATAAACAAGGCAATGGCAAGCTGTTTGAGGGAGACAAGCAAGGGCAACAGGAGGAAAAGGCCACTATGGTTCTTTAAGGAGGTGGCTAATGCAGTAGGAGAGAAAAAAAAAAACAGCCTTTAGGAAGTAAAAGGAGACCTAAATAGAGGGGGGAAAGGGAGGTATAGCTAGATAAAGAAAGGAAGGGAGGCAAGGAGGAGGGGGAGGTCAGCAAACAGAAGAGAAGATCACCCAGGAGGTCAAAAAAGGGGATAATACTTTCTTTATGTCCTTAAGCAAAAAGAGGAAGGCAAGGGAAGGGATAGTGAGGATTGGGGGTGGGGGATGGGGGGGACAGTGCAGAAGATGATCAATAAAAAGTAAACATTATGAATGAGTATGTTTGCTCAGTCTTTACAGCGGAGATGGGAGGGGATGAACCGGCATGCAACAGCAGACACCGGGGAGAGGGTGTGTGTGGACACAAATTCATTTTTAGAAGAAAGAGTGCACCAGGGATTAGAAGCCCTGAAGGAAATCAAGGCAATGGGACCAGATGAGATCCACCCAAGGGTACTAAAAGAACTGAACAAAGTGCTAGACATCCTTCTGGCAACACTGTTTGTCACAACCCCACTCAGCAGGTCAGCCCTTTATTTCCAAAGTGCCAACCTTTGAGCATAGAATTGTGAACAGTTACCAGAACAAGGTAACCCTCTTGTCTGTTTTGTGGGTTTGAGTCACCTTTGTCCCAAGTTCTGGAGGGATTCAAACGGATAACCTCTTGTTAGCATACCCAATTGTCAGGCTTAGATAATTCTGTCTTTGGGGGCCAGATATCTTTGCCTATGGGCACCTAACCAGGTATTACAAAATGAACCCTTAGAACTCTATGCAAGACCTAGTGAACTCTTATCTGTTTCCCAGTTTGGTACCACAATAAGCTCATGCACAGTGTCAACTGTAACCATCTAAGCTTCACTTATATAAAAAGAAGTTTCAAGGCACACCAGGCAGTTTCTGTTTTTAAAATATATATCTTTACTTTAAAATAGGTAGAATAGGAAAACAGTAAAATACAGACCAAGATATACCAACACATACAGCCTTAAAAACAAAACATGTTTAAAAGTGCAAATTCCTACAACACATACACTCAGACTGGTCTTATCTAAGGTCTCCTTACTTCTTAATCTTTCAGTGCTTTGTTGTTCCTCTTTTCTCAGTCAGAAAATAATGTCTCTGTGTAAGGTCTGCTCAGTATATTTAAAAGCAGTCTTCAGCCGGCCTTCTCTTTGAGGTCACCTAACTCCGCCTTGGTGTATTAAAATTTATATTTTATAACACAGGATGTCCTACTAAGATATTTAAAAAAATAATAGGTGACATAAATGAATCTCCTCTCTTCATGTGACCTGCCAAAACTGGTCTGTGATCTGCTTTACACAGACATCAAAGCCTCTTTGATGTAAATCTGGCTTCCTTGGACGACACCCTCCAACACATGCATATTGGACTTCTTGAACCAGTCTACGATCTGTTTCACACAGACATCAAAAGTCTCTTTGATGTAATTACTGGCTATCTTGGGAGACACCCCAACACATGCATTTTCTCCTTCCTTCATGACACCTAGTGCAAATCAAAGGATTTCCCTGAGGACATCATGAATAAATATTTTATTTCCTGGGCTTCAAAGAAAACTTAACAAAGTGACTGCATTTCAGATATCTGCAATTTAAGCTACCTCCTGTCCTTTGAACTTATCCTTGGGGGGTTTGAAGTGTCAATTTCAGCAAGACAGTATTTCCTCCTGACAGACACTCCCTTACATATTTTATATCGCAGAAAAAATATTATATTGAAATCAGAACCAACTGTCCATGTGCCACACTGTTCAGCACCTGACTGCAGATGGGGATGGTTCTGGAGGACTGAAAGAGGGCCAATGTGATCCCTCTGCACAAGAGCGGCAGCAAGGAGGAGGCTAGCAATTACAGATTAGTCAGTTTCACATCAGTGGTGGGGAAATTAATGGAAACCCTGCTGAAGGAGAGACTGGCGGAGTATTTGGAGGCAAATGGACCTTAGGCTCCCTGGCAGCATAGCTTCACAAGGGGGAAGATCATGTCAAACAAGTCTCATAGATTTCTTTGACTGGGTTATGAGGGAGTTGGATTGAAGAGGGCAGTGAATGTGACCTAGCTGGACTTCAGTAAGGCCTTTGACACTCTACCACAAAGGAACCTGATTAAGAAACTTAGAACCCTGGTGTAGGGGAGAAGGTCGTAAGCTGGGTATCAAACTGGTTAAATGATAGGAGGCAGATGGTGGTGGTAAATGGCAGTCACTCAGGGGATGGGAGAGTGACCAGCAGAGTACTGCAGAGAGCTTAAGTGGGTCTGTCCTCTTCAACATCTTCATAAGTGACACTGTTGAGAAACTGAAGGGGAAGGTGTGTCTCTTTGCACATGGCACAAAAATCTGCAACAGAGTGAACACCCAGGAGAGGGTAAAGAGAATGGAAAGGGATCTTGGGAAACTAGAGGAGTGGTCTGTGTTGTGGCAGGTGGGTTTCAATGCCAAAAAGTACAAAGTCATGCACTTGGGATGGAGAAACCAGGGAGCTGTGTAAAAGATGGGGAGGAGTCACCAAGCAAGAGTGGGACCTTGGGGTAATCATATATGATGATCTCAAGGTGGCAGGGCAATGTGACAAGGCAGTAGGCAAGGCTAGCCAGATGCTGGGGAGAATAGGGAGGGGATTTCTAACAGGAGTAGAGAGGTGGTGTTGCTACTGTATCACTCTCTAGTGAGACCCCACATGGAGCACTACATCCAGTTCTGGAGGTCACATCTCCACAAGGGCATTGACAGGGTTGAAGGAGCCCAGAGGAGGGCTGTCAAAATGGTGTGGGGGGAGTTGCATGACAAATCATACTAGTAGAGGCTGCAGGAGCTCAACATATACCCCTTGAAGCCAGGAGAGCAAGATGAGACATGATTGAGAACTATAAGTACCTCACTGGGGTGAAAAAGTGCAGATGGGGAGTCTCTTTCCGAGGAGGAGAACCAGAAAACAGGAGCATGCTATGAAGCTTGACGGGGGACATTTAAGAGAGAAGTGAGAGAATACTTCTTCACGTAAGTGGTGGTGGATGCCTGGAACAGCCTGCCAGAATTGTTGGCAGGATCAGCAACATTGGGGAGTTTCAAACATGCTTGGGATAGGCACATGGGCATAATAGGTAGATGAAAGGGGGGAGGAGGGAGGAACATCTGTGACCGAATGGGGTCCAGGGTGTAGTAATAGGCAGAAAAAATAGGGCAGATTAGATGGGCTTTCCAGTCCTTTTCTGCTGACACATTCTGTGTTTCTGTGTTTCTACCAACAGTTCTTCCCTGTCACCAGTGGACAACATGGCTGATGCTTGCAGCAAGTATGAACTTTCCCACATCTGCGGTCCCGACACCAGTGCTTACACATGTGTGATATCTGTATTTTGAAGGACAACAGCATATTAATAAAAAGACTTCGAACACTGTGCCTCTAGGATTGGTAGATGCCACTATCTTTTGTACCCCTAACCCCATCTCAGCATGGTACCTGGATCAGAGGACAGCCAAGCAGCCAATCAGACCCTGGAGTCTGCTTCAGATCCATCAGATTACTCATGTACCATATGAGGACCCCAATGATTTGCCCACATTCGAGTGACCCAATCAGAATTTGAGGAGCTAATGGACAAGCCCTCCTTAGTGACTGAAAGATGGCTTATCAAATGGGGAGTCTGTCTGCCAAGTTTTTCTCTGCCAGAGTCTTCCCAGCTTGGTCAGTGCATTCCTGTCTATCTGAGGAGGCAGACCAAAATCTGTGAGTGTGAGTCTCCACTGTGCAGACACAGGAAGAGGGAGAAGTGTGCTTCTACAGTCAATGAGGTGGCACTGCTTCACAGAGTATATCTGTTACTACCCTATCAGTTGGTAAGGGAGCCGTCTGGGAGTTGAACTTATGAAAGAAAGACATAGAGAGAGAGAGAGAGTTTTATTCTACTAAGGCCTGCGGGGTTTGCACAGCAACTGTACCAATCATCTCAGCTTGGTGCTGGCCTGCAGAGGATGTTGCCAAGAAAAGACTGCAGTAGGTGAGCTCACATGGCCTTTCATCCACATAGCCTTGCATCCACTTGGCAACCTGAGAGAGAGACCCAGTGAGGGAGTGCTAATGTGATTGACAGAGGTGCTGGTGTCAGAGGTAGGTCCTGTTTAGAGAGAGAGAGAGAGAGAGAGAGAGAGAGAGAATCCAGTTAGGATTGCAGAAGCAAGGAGGTGGATGTGACTGTTGATGTGTGAACAAGGGTAACCATGAGTAACTCAATAGGGCCCATGGTTCCTGCAATACCAGTATGCATCTGTGCAAAAGTCATAAGGCCTCAGTTTGATCATAAGTTTGTTGGAGTAGGCCATCTGGCCATGATTACAATTTGGGGGTTTGCAGCTGATTATTATTTAACAGCACCGATGCTGGCTAACCCCATGCAACTGTCATTTGGCCTGTAGTGTTCCAACACCTAGGTGTGAAGGATTCCCTAACAGCCCCCTAGGACAAGGGTAGTTACACTGTTACCAGTAGGGTGTGGTAGTACCCAACAGTACAGTCATCCTGGGACACTGTGTTGGTTGTGGTGGTGAGCTGCACTGAAAGGTTAGTTAGCCACTGCTGGGGTATTGCTTGCATTTGTATATATTTTCTGCCCTAACCCTTGCTTTTCCTTCCCTAAGGACCTCATTCTTGATCCCCCAATAAATCATTTGATACTTGTTTGCATTCCTAACTTCTGAGCATATTGTTTGTAGAGTATTAAGTTACTGCATTTTGGTTAAGCTATAATACTGTGTAGAAATTGGCTATCAGCAAGGAACGAAGTGGGTTGGTGCTGTTTCGCGAGGGGTAGTACTAGTTTGTGACATAGCCCACTTAATTTCCCTGGGTGAAGGCACTGCACAATTTAATTTCCAATGTAATATCTTTGAGTAGTGAATCCCCCACGGGGGTTAACAACTCAGGCCCCTTAACCTTATTTTAGCCTGTTAGGCAGGGGTAGCGGACTGAAAATCTACTGCAACCCAGTACACACATAAGGAAAAATCTCAGATGATGCAAAATACTAAGTAGGGCCTGGATGCAGAAATGTATCAGCTACAAATGTCACTGCACATTCTGTAAATAGCATTGCTACAAGGTCCTTTGTAAATGCCATTTCCACCAGGAGGTACTGTAACCACTTTAACGTCTCTGGACCTTCAAAACAAGTGAGCAGATTACCATTTTGAAAATCAGACATAGACCTATGGGAATAAAGCTGCTAAAACTAAAAAACACTTTTAAAGGAGAAGTCCACCCAGAATGTGCAAAAACATATGTTATGTAGAGTGTTTTGATGTGTATGTTAATTCCTAGTGTGTCCTTCCCTCTGTCTGCTATTAGGAGTTTTTCCTAAATTAGCCTGCTAGCTGTATGGTAGTTTTACGACCCCTGGGGATCTCCATCACAAATAGGTTTATTGGCTTTCTTTCTTCAACGATGCACTCTGGTTCATGTGACAGTGATGTAGCTATGCCCTAGATTTAGCAGGTCTGAAAACATAGCTCGAAGATAATACTTCTTTCAGAGAAGAAATATTAGCACATTTGGGTGAGTGTAATCATCATTATTTTTTGATATTAGTACCTTGTCCTGCTATATTACAACCTATAGGGTGATGTTCAGTTTTTGCTACTTAGTACTGGTGCAAAAACTGAAAGTGTGAGAGGAATAGAGTTAACAGTGACATGAGTCTCACACACACACACAGCAGAGCATAGCAGGACAAGGTACTGATATCAAAAAATAATGATTACACTCACCCAAAATCTAGCAGTTTGTCTTCTCTGGAAGAAGTATTTTCTCTGTGGCTGAGCTGTGACAGACCCTGTAACAAGACACTGGCTTACTGCAGGGGTGATTAGACATCACACCAAAGGGCACTCTGGGAAGACTAGAGGCCATAAAAGAAACCAGAATGGCAGCCTCCAAGGGCAATAAAACAGTTAGGGAAAGTTAGAAAAAACATCTTTCATAGCCAGAGGATAAGAAACTGCTGGGAACTGGTTAGAACACAGAAAAGACTACTACATATCTTTTTCTGATTTTAACATGGAGTTTTCCTTTAAAAACTTAGTAGAGAAAGAAATACAGAAGCGTTTTAGACCATGTGGAAGGGGAAATATGGAAATGGGGTTTCTATAGCAAGAATTATAAAATGGGTAAAAGAAGACAACACCAGTGATTGTTCAGATGTGATCACGTGACTGTGCATTATTCCAGCACAGCTGCACAGGTTGGAAATACTTACCTTTCTGAACCTCATTACTCAGTTTTTAAAATAAAACTCAGTGGAACCATTTTATTATCACAACTGGAGACTCCAGGATTGGGTGTGCATAACTGTGGGATACAGATACTAATTAAATTATGGGGACTAATACCAACATTTAGAAAAAGTGCAAAAAAATGTTTTTACATTTTTTTAAAGCTGTCATGAAATTTTCCATGTCAGTATTCAAAAAAGTATCTCACTGTACTTTGTCATTATACAAAAAGTATATTGATATCATTTATTTAAAAAATAATCTCTGTTGCGATGTATAATGATATATATAGCTAGCAACAACCGCATGTTTCTATATCGATAACATAATTACAACTATTACAAAATAATGATATAGTAACACCAGCATTTTTTAACTCCAAGTTTTCATTTTAAAAAGAAAAGTTGGTTCCAGAATTAGACCTTTCAAAACATATTTTCCTTTAAATGTGATACTTTTGGATCCGCTAGGGCTAGAGACTAAAAACTTGGAATCAGCTTAGTAGATATATCATGAAGATATCACTACAGCGACTAAATATCAACATGAAAAACATAAAATGTTTATAGCAATATAAAAAAAAAACTAAAATGGTTCACTAAATTCCTGTCGTTTTTAACAACGTATCATATTGACATGTATATGCATGTAGCAACACAGGATAACTATATTGTTAGGGTCTACACATGTTGATCAGACTCCAGCTTTCATTTAAAAATATATGTTCTTATGATTAACAGTTCAAATGTTGCAGCTTTCAAAATACTGTGCAGGATTTTCAAACAGCATAGATTGCTGCAAGTCCCGGGTACACCGACAATACGGAGCATGGGGCTTGTGATGATTTAATGGGATTTTCTATCCTGTGTGGCATTTGCCACAGGTTAGACCAACTTCTTCTAGTCTAACTTGTGGCAATTCTGGGGGCCTTTTTTACAGAACTTGCACCAGATATTTTTGCTCAAGGTGCTGTAAATCGTGCAAACTGTCACAGATGTGCTCGAGATTGTAAAATCGTGCACAGTTATGGCAACGGGGTTTGGCATACTGCCAGAACCTAAGTGTTGCAGCACAGTGCTTGGTGCAAGCCCTGCACCATGCCTTGAAAAACCAGCCCATAGTGCCAGGCATTATAAAAATATCACATACGATTATTTTTGGGAATGGATGGAAGACACTTTTGGTTGTCCTGTCTGAGAATAAAAACATTCTTTTCTAGTTCTTTGAAACTTCCAAAACAAAAAAGCACTCAGAAAAGTTTCAAAGCAACTCCACAACAGGAAAAACTGTAGTTAAAACTGGAAGCACAAGAACTGCTAACCCTGCAGAGTGCAGCTTGTCGAAAATGTCCCAACTTCCTGATTAGGTAAGTTTTTTTTTCTCAAGGTTCTTTTTAACAATGAAAAAAACAACAGGAGAGAATGGCAACCAGTATCAGATCTTAGAAGTGTAAACAAACCCATTAAGAAGGAAACATTCCAAATGTAATCTTTACAGACTGTGACCCCCATCACTACATCTGGTGGATTAACTATGCGCTCTGAATCCGACAGATATCTATTTTCACATTAAGATAAGGCCAAACCATAGATTTTCTTATGCAGTTTAGTAGTGTTTTAACACTTGTTTCGAGACATAAACCACATTAGTAGCTTCAGCACATGCCCTTCTTTCATCACCTATGAAAATATTGGGGGCTTGAAAAAGTACAACTCAGGTCAGCTATCAGGTAAAAGGTTGGCCAAAGTGAAACTTTATTTTATAATCAAAAATGCTATAATAAGGCAGTTTGGAGGCTACACATGCCCTCAGATGGCAAATAGATTCACCTTTAAGATTCAGAGTGGGTCAGACCCAATGCCAGTTCAGGGCAATGCCTTTTGGTCTGACATTAACACCATGAATATTAGCTGGCCGGGTGGTGCTGAGGGTTGAGGTGGACGCCATACCTTGTGCCACAATGGTGACCTGGGTTTGGGAGTGAGCTCGGGTCATTGGGGGTCAAATGGAGAGGGGAGGATTGAGCATCCGAGGGATGGCTCTCCTCTCCTGGGAGGGAAGGGGGACTTGGATCTGTGGTGGTGGTGGCTCCTGGCAGCAGCTGTGAACACAACCATGATCCTACTGTACAGGGGGAGGCATCAGTGGACTCACAGCAGGCTGGACATCAATGCACATCTAAGCCTCAGAGGAGGGACCAAACAAAGGAAGAAGCCTGGCACACAGGAGGATGACAGCGACCGCAAAGACCAGGCCACATGTCCTCTGCTGGACTTTCCCCAACCAGCTCTCCTGGACCCTTTCTCCTCTCCCAGGAATCCGACAGTCTAGCTTCTGAGAAAGGTCACCCCGGTAAGGAGTGCAGGGTGGCCCCTCCTTGGGGGGTGTGGAAGCTGGGGGTGAGCCGGGAACTTGACGATTTGGAACGGGGGGGGTCCTGTCCCTATCTCTCTGGTTGGGTTAGTCTCAGGCTGGGAGGTAGGTCTTGGGTCGGAGAGGTACATCTGAGGGAGATCCTCTGGGCCAGCAACCAGAGAGAAAAAGAACTAACAAAAAAAAAAATACCATGAACATTCACAAAATGCCAGCTAGCAGTAGCAGCAGCACTCCACAGGCATGGAGGAACTTTAATACACATACTGTACTGAGAAGACTGGTTATTACTGCACATAGAAAAACAGAAAAACAGGCCAGGCAAGCAGTGCTGTCAGCTATGGACCTGATGCAAACATTGGTCTCTTTCTGAATCTTGAAAAATCCAGTCTGGACGCAACACAGGTTTTGCAATTCACAGGAGCAGAGCTGAACACAATAGAAGGAAGTGCTTATCTCCCTCAGGTGAGTGCTCAAAATCTCATTCATTATACAACCTCTTTTCAGTAAGGCATGTAAAGGCATGCACATGATATTTGTAGAACTACTGGGCCTGATGCCCTCAACTATAACAGAGATACCATGGACAAGACTCCACATGAGGGATGTACAGTGGTACCTCAAAAGGTACAGGTGCAAAACCACTACCTGACTAGCTCAGATGGAACCAGTGAAACCAGAACTGGTCATGGCTCTAGAAAGGGTGTCAGGAAATGCAAAATGTAAGAATGGGCATCCCTCTTCATAAGCCACAACACAATATTGAGTTGACCATAAATATCTCTCTATTGGGTTAGGGAGGTCACATTGCAGAGAGGACAATGAAGAGAGTGTGGTCCCTAATGGAAAAATTGGAGCATATACTGTTGTTCTTTATCAGTTCATCTTTGTGATCTGATTTGCTGTTGGCACTCTGCAGCTGCCCCACTGACCAGCTCCAGTGTTTATTGGTTGAAACACTCATAAGGAGAGGTTCTCACTCCAAGGGACCCTCTGACTGGCTGTTCATCCATGCTCTTTTCAAGATGGACTACGTCTCTTAGGGTCCTCTTGTGAACTTCCTCCTGTTCCGAGTGCTCCCTGATTGACTGCTTCAATCATTTAGGGCTTGAAGAGCCTTCTACTAGTCCATGCATTCCTGGGCTAGTGGCAGTGACCCCTGACTTCAGGCTATAGCCCATGGGGTCAGGGAACTTCAAGATGTGGAACCAAGGTTGAGGGCTTTTTTTGCCATCCCTAATTGATCACTCCTTGGCAGCTAGTTGACGCATGCTCCATGGGTGCAGAGTTATGATCTGGTCCATTAGTGCAGTTGGGAAGCATATTCTTGGTTTCACATAGCAGGGTATGCAGATGTGGTCCTGTGTGCACCCAAGGTGACATAAAGAAATGACTGCAGTGTCTCTCTTGCTCTGTTTTTCATATAGCCCCTGGGGCCTGGTAAAAAGACCCTCTTTGAAGCTTGGTGGCCACCAGCTCTTGTGTGACTCCCATTCTGGGAGCCAGAAACTTCAGACAGTTCCCTGCTCCTGCTGCCCGGTCCCTGTTGCAGTCTGTGGAGACCAGGTAAAGGAATAGGCTGAACTTGTGGCACTGGTGGTGCTCCTTGGTGGGGGATTAACAAGTAAGCTGGTAGGGTGGGATTTACACTCTGGACTTCCAAATCAAAGGCAAAACACTTAAAGTGACCACCCATCCAAAAATACCTGCAACAGTTCCAGGTTTTATCCTGGTGTCTTGGAGTCCAAAGAAATGTGTACTGCTGTCTTGAAATCTGCGTCACCTGGTTGTGTTGCTCTTTTGCTGCTACTTAACATCATGATCCAACCCCCACTGCATTGTCTAAAAACTTCAGAAACCACAATGCATGTTTTGCATCAGAGATGTAGAGGTAGCATAGTGAGCTGCAAGCAAGGCAAACACGGAGAACACAGAGGCCACACCTCTGCACCTCCCTTGTGAATGAAGGGCTAATAGGGGGTGAGGGAAGGAGTGTAAGCCAGTCCAGGATGAAGCCAATAGGACACAGACCCATTACAGCTGAACAATTGAGCTGATCAGGGGCCAATTGAGTATGGGTGATGTCTGTGCATGTTTTTTAATTTGCTTTTCCTATCTTTACACGTTCTTTTAACTTGACTCATATCTAACATAAAAATACAGAATTTGTTGGCAGATAAGGACTGCTTGGCCCACCCAGTCTGCCCATTTTTCCCTACCTACAGTATCACCATACACCCTACTTGATCTCAGGCTCTCCCCCCCCATCCCTTTCCAATAAGACCCCTTATGCCTATCCTGTGCATGCTCGAACTCCACCACTGTTTTTGCCCCCACCACCTTGACTGGTAGGCTGTTCCAGAAATCCACCACTCTTTCTGTGAAGAAGTACTTCCTCTCATCTCTCCTGAATCTACCCTTCTCCAGCTTCTTATCATGTCCCTCTGTTATTGTGCACCTTTTATTCTGAAAAAATACTTTCCTGCTGTACCTTATTTACCCCTGTGAGGTATTTAAAGATCTTTATCACATCCCACCTTCCTCCTCTCTTTCAGGGTGTACATATTGAGTTCCTTAAGCCTCATCCTGTAGGCTTTTTGGTGCAGACCCCATGACATTTCAGTTGCCCTCCTCTGGACCGCCTCCACTCTGTCTATGTCCTTCCAGAGATGTGGCCTCCAGAACTGGACACAGTATTCTAAGTGAGATCTTACAGAGATCTATAGAGAGGCAGCACCATCTCCCTCCTTCTGCAGGTGATACCTCTCCCTATGCACCTCAGCATCCCACTAGCCCTCCCAGCTGCTATATTTCATCTCATTTCTGTTTTGAAAGAATTGATATTATAGCCACGATAAAAAAAAAAATCAGGAAAAAATAGGGAGTTGGGGTTAATAAATGGAAAGAATGATTCCCCAATATGGAGAAAATCAGAAGAGGCCAAATGCTAAAATCTCCTAAGACCTTGAAACCAGAAACTATCCAGGAGAGACATTTTGTAACCTAGAGTAGTTCAAAAAATAAAACAGAGGAAACTGATTTTGCAGTTCCACTATGGCCAACAAGTAGAAACTAGCTGAAACTGACTAATGCTGAAAGCAGTATGTATGTACCTCCCAGATCCCATTTTCATTTTATAAGTCAGTTTATTAGATTAACATATATACATACAAACATACGATGAAACCAGCAGAAGGCCATTTGGTCTATCTAGTCTACTTGTATTGCAGGGTCCACGGCTTGAGCTACTGTCCCTGCCCCCCCTCCCACTCCTCCCATCCTCCTTACTGATGATCTTTACCTTCCCCCTATGCCTATCCCAGTATCGCTTGAAGCAGCCCACTGTCTTCATCGAGACCACCTCTTCTGGCAGCACATTCCAAGTGTTCACCACCCTCTCTGTGAAGAAGTACTTCCTGACCCCCCTCCAGTTTAAGACTGTGCCCCCTTATGTTATGGCTGCCACTCAGCTTAAAGAGACCCTCTTCATCCACCTTATTTATCCCTTTCAAGTACTTGAAGGTTCCAACCATGTCCCCTCTCTCTGTCACTTTCTCCTGTCCTCCAGGGAGTACATGTTCAGTGCCCTAAATCTCTCCTCTTATGCCTTACCCTGCTGACCCACTATCATCTTTGTAGCCCTCATCTGGACCTTCTCCAGCAGGTTAATGTCCTTTTTGAGGTGTGAGCTCCACTACTGAACTCTGTACTCTAGATGTGGCCTCACCAGTGACCTGTACAAGGGCAGTATAACCTCTTTTGTCCTACTTCTGATCCCCAGCTAATGTACTCTAATGACTGTGCTAATGTACTTTATTTTTTTCTCAACTGGAGCATAGGGTTAGACCTGGAGGGATATTCACTGTCAGTCAGACTGAAAAATAAGCTCTTCCCACACCCAGATCACAAGGTTCCACCCCATCTTGAAATTAAGGGTTCCAAAGGGGGTTGCCCCGATGACACTGCTTTAATGTAGATTTCTCACTACAGTTCTTTACTGTATCTCCATGTGGCTCTTACACAGACTGCCTGTTCCTGGTCACCTCTTTACTGGCACTGCTTCTAGCAACTTTAGTACAGGAAATACAACATTTTCCACATACAGTATATTGCTACATATATTGTTAATCTATTTGACTGCTTAGTATTTATTTGGAATATTCATCCAGGGAAGGTGTACTGAACCAGGGCTAATGTCCAGGTACAGATCGACCTGTGTGTAGGGGGTTGGGGGTGAGCTTACATTAAGAGGGAGGTTCAGTGGATACAGGCAATTAAAATGGAGTAGTAGACATGAACAGCCAACTGGACAGATCATACCCCTCAACCTCTGTCATCCTAATGTGTGTGACAAGATGTGTGACAAATGGGCAAAATGGGCAAAACTATTGACATATTGAATGAAACTTAACAGAATGCCAGAATCAAGGTTACCAAGATTGTGCCTTTAATGCAAAAGGAAGTATACATAGATGGACTTTGTTTTGCCATTACCAGCTGAGACAAATGACTTATGGGGAATCCTTTGTTTATGACATTCTTTACTCATGAGAAAGTGTGAACAAAGAATCTTGAGAACAAAGAATTCTTTGCAACACAAAAAAAGTGCACACAAGGAATACTTTGATCATGACATAAAAAGTATGAAAAAAGAATTATTTGCACATAAAAAGGGTGAAGAAAGAGAATTATTTTTTCACGACATAACAGTTTAGACTTTGTACCCAAATCAACTGTTACTCACAACTCAACTTTTTTCCACATTGTTTTCACCATAGTTTCGATGATGTTATCTTTTCAGGCCCTTAAATGAACGCAGTTGGTGGCAACTGTCACTTCAACTATAAAGTGTAAAAGTTCAAACAAAGAATTCTTTATTCACAACAGAAAAGGGTGAACAAAACATTCTTTGTTTGCAACATTAAAAAGTCACTTCTACCTCAAAAATGTGTTTTTATGTTGTAACACCGTAAAAGTCCTTTTAAAGGTCAGTTGCAAGTCTATCACTTCTGCAGATGTTGCGGAGGCTTAAAATGTCAGTGCTGAGAATTTTTGACATAAATACTGAAAAATAGGATGGGCGTTGTGGTACAGTTCTGCTGGTGTGCACGTAATGCTGGACTACAGCAATGTTCCCACGCAAACTCTGAAGATGCACATAAAATTGTGATAACACATTTGCGTGGGGGCCACAGTGCACTACACAAACTGGGTATGCGGGCAACGGCTGTTATGTACATTAAGCTAATGTACATAAGGCTGTTGTATGGTATTTGCGGGTGCCCAGTGCAAATCCCACACCCATGTAATGCATGAGCAAGGCCATGTTTTGTACCCAGAAGTGGGCTGCACTTTGGGTATCATGGATTTCTGTCTGTGTCTGCAAAAGTACAGTCCCACAGAGTGTGTACTAGAAGTACTGCTGAAATTTGCATTTATTAACTTTCTCAAAAAGAAAGGAAATTCACTGCAAACAACTGTGTTAATGCATCAAGTTAAGGTTTAACTTAATACCCCCGAAAAAAGTAAAGAAATGTGGTGTTAGGGTATCCAACCCCAACTCCCCCCCAGCAGCAAAAGCACAAGACCACACAAGCAACCACATACTACCATGATTGGATAAGACAAACAACATATAATTGTTTTCAGGTGACACAAATGCAGTAGCACTGATGTGGTACCTTTGAAAATATGCATACAGCATACTGCACTTTAAAAACCCCTACTCCATCTGTGGTTGTTTAGAAACGTAACAGTGTGACTGCAGGTGTGTGTGTGTGTGTATTTTTGCAGTGTGCATGTGTATTTGTGGCTATAGTAGCACTGACCCTGCAAGAGCCAGTGTTTCTGCAGACAGAAATAGTGTATCTGCAGCCAGAAGTGGGCAGGTGTGTATGTTTTGCAGTGTGCATGTATATCCATAGCTGCAGAAGTGCTGGACCCTGATGATGGATGTATTTTGTGTCATCTGGAAACAGCTGTATGTTTTTTTTCTTATGTGATAATGACTGTCTGTTTATGCTTGTGCGGTCTTGACCTTTTACTGCTTGTGGGGTGGGGAATTATGAATTAGGGTTGGAAACCCTAATGCTACATTTACCTATTTTTGTAGCATTGAATTGAACCTTAACTGGTGTATTAACACAGTTTTGTTTGCAATGAATTTAAATATAATTACTGTACCTTCTAAAAGGAAGATTTTCACCTTCTTTTGTTTTGAATTGTATGAGAGTAACATTCTAAAGAAACAATATGGTAAAACTGCTGTAGATAATCCTCTGTATTTGAGAACTTGATTGAAAAAAAAACATATCTAGCTCACATCTTATTTGCTCTTGATTTTAAATCACAGAGAGATGACATCCTCTTCCCAGTTCTGTTCGGCACATGCCTACCCAGCTCATTACTAGCTAATAAACAAAATAATTCAAGGGGTCATTTGACAATAAGTAGATTGGTCAAGTTTTTAATAGCCATTAATAAGGCACATAAGCCCATCAAAACCTTAAACTGGTATTCCAGTAAGTATGTTTGGTTTGTGTTATGATGTGTTTCTGTTTAGAGCCAAAAAAAGATTGATAAACAAATCTTGAGTACTAGTGCATTTATTAAACAACCCCGACATTTCACCAAAAAGGCTTCCTCTGGAAACACTAAAATAGATTAAAAGGTACTGTATATAAAATCAATAACTTTCATGTGTTATTTGTTTCACAACTTTCAAAGCTAATAGTACACCCAAAAAGCTGTTACATACCAGTACTCTTCTTGAAATCCCCTTATATCATTATTTCAGTTCGGAAAATTGCTTATCTGCATGTGCAACATACTTTATAATTAATAACGTTCTTGACCATACATTATGTGCTCCCTCTGCTGAACGAGTGTACTTTTTTGAATTGTGCAAATAATGCTACAATGCTTTTTATCCACTAGTAAGCTTACTTGCTGCTCGTGACTGCCACACTTTGTCTTTTAGTTATGTTATTTCTTTTAAAGTTAAAGATACAATGACAGCATTTAAGTACTGGAATAATGTGACCATGACAGAATTCTGAACTTAATACTAATTTATTTGTATTTTCTGGTAAATCAAATTGCTGTTATTACCTTCATTTGCAATATTCACTGTGGTTTATTTTTTCTAATTATTTTTATTGCTTTTTCAAATATACAGAGTAAATATGAAAATAAACTTGTTTCCAAGAACAGAAATTGTGCACTACATAATAATGTCAGTATAGAACAACCTTGTCTTCCAGTGTTACCTTATAAGGGGTAATGAAAGATTAATACATACAGTATTTAAACCTTTGCGAAATAGAGTCTGTAACAAGCCCATACAACAATGACAGGGTCATCAGTCTGGTAAGCAGCTCAGAAAGTCCTTATGATGCTATTGCATGTTAAAATGTCACATGCATAACATTATGTGACACAATATGTTTTACAACAATGTGTGAGATACAAAAACCAAAGAATTCTCCCCCTTGAACAAACAGCAAGTACTGTGACTTTTGGAATGAGCAGCGAGCTAGAACAACTTTGTAAAATGGCATTTTGTAACTGAACAAAGAACAACAGTTGGTTATAGTAAAATGAATGCAGAGCTATCTCGCCTTACCAGTAGGCTTACCTAAGCATTGTATTATAGGTGCATATTCAATAGAAAGCACAGCAAAACTCTTTATTCTATTCACGATGGACTGAGCTGGATATTGGGCTGTCTGCTGACTTCAATCCGTGCTGCAGTACCAGCCACTTTGCATATAGTGTGCCCAACTGCCATAAGACAGTGTCCATTTTAACTGACTCAGTTCCCCTCCTCAGCCCATGCATGTAGCAGGGTCAAATTCAAACAATTTATTAAGGTTTTAGCCTGGTACCTGCAACATTGATTGTACTGCAACTAATAGATTAAATTATCAGCGCCCCCAGCTTCCCTGTAAAACTGTACAGTGCAAAAAAAAAATATAAGAAAAGAGAATGGTATTCTAATCATATCAGGTGAGGTGTTATTTTATGCATACTGTAAAGGTACAATTATCTGTCTTCCCATCACCCTCAGATGTAGTGCTCTGTTCTCTTTGCACAAAGTCTCTTTTTATTAGCTCCAGTGTCTTCCTGGCACCATGAGGGTCAGTATATAAATAAGTCTTGCCTGCATATATCATACGCAAACAGGTGGGAAATTGCAGGGAATGCGTCACTCTAAGAGTACTCAACCCCGATCTTACCACCTCGATACCTTTCCATCACTACCTTGTAGCAAAACTAAGGTCCGGGAACAAAAAGCAAGCTGTATCATCTCGTAGTTGTAGCTCACCCTTCTTTTTAGCCTCTGAAAGGATGTTGTCTCTCACATGACGCCCCATGGTCAGAATTAGGATTGTCCAAGGTTTCTCCAAATCTGATGACTTGCATTAAGGATTTATATGATATGCTTCAATAAGCAATCCTTTGAGATCCAGTTCCAGTAAGCTGCTGAGAAACTGCAAAAAGCAACCATGTAGATCAGCTTCTTTGGCCTGTTAGGAATTCCAAGGAGCTACATGTTGTTACTCTGAGCACCATTCTTGAGGTGCTCGAGTCTCAGTCTCAGCAACTTGTTTTCTGCCATGACCCCATCACTGCTACCACTGTCTGAGCTGCTGAATTAATGGCTGCTGTGATTCACTTGCCGTTATTTGGAGCTTCCCTTCCATAGTTTTAAACCAGTAGCCCAGGTACTCCACTTGTTTGTCCAGTTCATCAACCACCTTTAGTAAGGCTGAATTGGAAGGCTCATCATCCCCTCCACTGTTGACTGTCAACTCGCTCACCCCAGCCTGCTTGAATGGCTTCTGCTGTTTCATTTTTCTGCTGTCTGGAGAAGCAGCTGCTCAGAGTCTGCCCATCTTTGGATTTTGATAAATTTTGTATCTTCTGGTTCCCCTCAGTGAGCTATATCTCTGTAGTCCATTTTTGTGCTGAAAAAAGTCCTTTAAAACATTATCTGTTAAAGGTTTGATGTGCAGGAGCTCCAGATTTCTGAATTAATTGCAGTCAAAGGTTTATGTGATATGCTTTAACTACTTTGTTTCTGTTAATCTTTTTCTGTCCCTGTCTGACTGGCCCTTTCTTCTGTTCACCCCAGCCCTGTCACCCCAGCTTCCTCCAGGACTGACCTGCCCACATCATTCCCCCATGGCTTACCTTTCCTGGTGGGGTGGGTGCAGGGTTCCCCAACCCCGGCCATCAAACAGGATCCAGTGCACTGGATAGGTTCTGGATAGCCAGGTGTGGGGCCTGTGGGTGACTGGTGTCATTCTGCCAGCCAGGAGATTTCTCGTTTCTTCTCCCCAAGTGGTGTTGTGCAATGCCATCAGGATGCCCTCCACATGATTCTGCATGATGTGCATTGATGGGCACTGCATCTCTATGCACTTCTGACAGCACCCGATTGCCTTCTCTGTAGCCTGTACTAGAGGTCTGGTGCATGCCAGGCTTCACATCTCCCAACCCCCAGAGGAGAACAGCCCCATGGGTGCTCAATCCTCCTACCCCTAGTTGACCCTCAGACACCGAGAGTTTGTGTCAGAACCCCAGTCTTCAGCGGTGCCGCAAGCAGTAGTACTACAACTGTACTGGCTGGCCAGCCAGTTTAACTACTTTTACAATGTGTTTTATGTAAAGTAATAAGATTTTTACCTGCTTAGTATTTCTATTTGAGAGAACACTGGTCATTCCTGATAGATTTATTATGACTTTCTGATAGAGATTTATTTCATGTAGCTTTTTGCTCCACTGCTGCCACATTTGCCTAACTTTGGGCCCCTTGACTGGCCACCTCCAGGACCTGACTGCTGCTCCACACACCATCCAGCTGGTGGGGATCTGCCCAGTGTAGGGGCCCAAGTGAGATGGGGGCTGTAATGATCAATGGCAAGAAGACATACTTTTTCTAAGTTTTCTCCCTCCCTCCTCCCAAGACATTCTGGCGGTGGCCAGGCACCTTCATGTACAGGCCCTTGAATGCATGTAGTGATGCCCTGTCGAGAGACAAACTCTCTCAGTCTACTATATTGGTTGCTACAGTGGTGGAACCTGGATGCTGCCCTCCCTTGGCTGGGAGCACTATCATATGGCTGCGCTACCCCAGTCTTCCGGCCACTTGACCGAACTCTGAGTTCACTCCTGAACCTTGGTCTTTGGTGCGGGAGTATGTAATGCTTCTGTTGGGCTATTGGACATCCATCTGATAGAGATTTTAGTGAAGGGTGAACCAAGATGGCTGCCAGAGGTTCGCATGCTGAGTATCTGCAGAACTGCATTTATACAATGCTGAAATCTAATTTTTGATGGTATTTCACAATTGCCTCAACTTAAGAAAATGAAGCACTTTCATTTATTGTTCTCTCATCATTACTTACCCAGAGCATTTCTGTGCTTTTCTCATAGTGAAGGTTCCTGGAGGCCCGACTACAGCTACACATGAGGGAGAGTGTTTCTTTTCAGTTTCACTCATCTCCAGATATTAACGGTTCCTTCAACTTTAGGATTGTGCGCAATTCGCACCTCACCTAGATCACTGTTGTTCTGGAATATTGTATTTTCTTTGTCTCTTTGGCTTCATTGTGCTAACTGGTTTCCAGTTCCATTGTACTTTGTATTAAGTTGCTCCTGTGCCATTGTATTTTGGCCCAGGTCATGCCTGAAAACAGTCCCTGGGATCAGTGTATCTACCTGGTTATCAAAGTCATAAATAAATAAATAAATAAATAAATAAATAGACAACTGTCCTTTTTGATATCAACAAATTATTCTGTGGCTCCAATGGATTTATCACATTTGAGGAAAAATATGAAATCAGTTTTGATTTCCATAAAACCCCTGTCTACCCAGCCCCTCATACACCTCCCTGGTTATGATTTCTTTGTATTAAAAGCAGCTTGTCTAAAAATATATAAAAAGATTTAAAACAGTAAAAGTCTGAAAGCCTGTTATTCTAAATGATCAAACTTAGTTTTGTTGTTGTGAGATTCTGGGATACGGGGGTCTCTTTACTGCTTGCTGCTTAATTTTGCTCTTTCTTTCTTTCACACATCCATATTTTTCTCCATCACTTCTGGGGTTCACTTTGTCAAAACCTTCTAACCTCCGTTTTTGATACCAAACCCTTTACCTAAAGCTTTTTCATTTTACAAGCTTTACTTCCTCACCCAGTTTTCTCTCCCAATTTCTCCATGCCCTCCCCACTCCCCCACGTATATCCCCATCTCTTTTGTCTCACTCCTTTCCCCTATATCTTCCATAAGTACTTACACTTTCACCTTTAATTTCCTTTTCTATACTAATTATGGAAGTAAATAAATCCAGTAATAATATGGTAATTTAATGTATGAAACTGATATTTTACTTGCCTAGTATGTTAATTTAGGAAAACATTTGAAATGTTTGTATGCTTTTGCTAACTGTGTTTTTACTCAATTGTAACATGTGTTGGTGTATCACTTTAAATGAATTGTTTAAATGGTGGTCACACTTGTTCATGCCTTAGACCCACCCCCTGAGGAAGACCTGTAGAAAGGTTGAAGCCCTGGGGCTGTAGGGTGTTGTTAGGCACCTTGACACTAAATCAATTTGCACTGAGCTTTTTGAATTCTGTTTCATGAGTGCAGAGTTTTCTTTGGTTCATGAGGGAGATTAGAACCAAGTGGAGTGTCTCATTGGAGTGATTTTATAATGGAGTTGTTCAGAGTTTAGAGCCAGCCAGACCTCGGAGCCAAAACAGCGCCACATGCAGAGTGTGGAGTGTGGAGTGTGGAGTGTGGAGTGTGGAGAGTGGTGCACAGAGGTAACAGTAGAGCCAGAGCACTGGATCACAGGAGTGTTAGGATGAGGTGGAACAGAAGATCCTGAGTGTGCTGAGTGGTGACTGGGAAGGAGTTCAATCCTTAAACTTGGTTGGCTGGTTAAACTTTGCCTGCCCTACTTAAATGACTAGTTTGCTTTTTAGCAGTGAGTACTGTGTACCAAGCACTGTTGTGGGCAATGAATTAAAAAGTATGGGGTTGAGCGAGTAGCCACAGTTGTATGGGAGCAGAAAACTTGACTTTAGAGCTATGAGAGCAGTTTTTGGAAGCTGTTTGGAGGTTACTGTATTAAGCACACAAATAGAGACAACCCATAAGAATTGTACGATTTTATGTGTGATTTTTGTTTAGGCTGGTCTTTATTAATAAATAAGTTTTGTGCCTGGCTCAGTGCTCACTGTTGTTAATTGAAGGTGATGGATGCGGATGAATTTTGTTAGGACATTTAAAGGTCTATCTACATGGTTTTATACCCTTTATGTCTAAGATTGTCTGGGACATACATTGGTCAACCATCTTTAACTGCCTATTTATGGTTTTCCTAGTTAAACTTTTTTTGATTAAAAAAAACAAAACACAGCAGAACAACAAATAACCATCAGTTAGAACAATGAAACAATGGGCCTTATGCATGCCCTAACAGAATACAATTCATATACTGAGAAACTAAGGCAGATTGGAGGAAGCAAGAAATCCCTACAACCCTGCAAGGGCAACAAAGGTGATCTGTCAGGTACAGGGAAAATGGAGCATATGCACAAACCATATACATATAACACTGGAATGGTTAATAAGAGAAAATGTGACTCCAGCCCATACAGAGATACTTATAAAACAAAAATTAAATCACTAAAGCAAGGTGAACATCAGCCAGGTTGGAACCTACATAAATAGAAACTACAGAGAGGAAGTTGGGGTGTGTGTGTATGTGTATGTGTGTGTGGGGGGGTGCCTACACAGCCCCCCCCCACAAGGCTGAGATCCTGACATCGCATTATGGCACCATTTGGAGTTCAGAAATAGGGCCCACCACTGACAACATTTTTTTAGAGAGTTGGAAGCAAAAATAACATTTTTACAAATGAGGCAAGTTGCCCAACTGCTAAATGCTATTCAGATACAGAAGGGCATTTGTCAGCTCTCCAGTTGCTCAACAGGAGTCTCATGGTAGCTGCCCCGACTGTGGTGACCCATAGAGCCCCAGAATCATTCTTGGACATATAAAAGGGTGGGCAGCCCAGGAGCAACAGCAGAGCAGCCACATATGTTGTGTTCCCAGAACCTCCTGACAAGTAGCTATAATTTGCCACCAAATGGGTTGTATGACAGGACAGAGCCACAGAATGTGGTAAAGTTGGGCTCCTGGTTGAGCACAATGCCATCACTGGTTGTGACTCATAAAGCCTATCTGCTTGAGGGTGTGAGGGTTCTGTACCATCTCAAAAGGGTCTTATTTTTAATCAACCTGCTTCTGCCATCTCTACAGGCTCCATGAATCCTTTTTAGCAGTGATCCTATTGCTCTTCCAAAATAACATGGTGCAGCGCTTGCTACCATTGTTGTTTGGCCTTCAGGAAAGGGCCAGGAATGGCATCCCTTATGGGCCTTATATATAATACCAGCTCTGCTCTCGGTAATAGTGCCCCATTTACACAGACAGGGTGTATACATGGGTAAATGGTGGGAGGAATGCTCCTGACTGAGCTTTAAGATTACATCCCTGATCTGTAAGCATCTCCAAAAATCCATCTGGGGAATATGGTACCTTTCCTGGAGATGGCAAAGGAGTCACTAATAGAAGAGCTGGGTATCAGAAAAACATAAACCACTTTGATGCCCTGAAAATCCCCAAACTTCTAATGGATCAGTGCCACCCCAATTTTGACTAGGAGGTTATGCCATACAGGGGCATACTACCTGGGATTTGGGGGTTCACTTAGGCTAGGATGGACATTCAATCAGTAATACTCTGAGACAAGCATTGCAGGAGAGATTCCACATTGGTGGCTGGGCCCTGAGAAAAGTAATATTGCTGGGAAGGCTACCAGCATGATGCCAGTTTCAAGGTGGTGCCAGTTGTAGACTGGACATTAAGTAGGAGGAACCACTGTGTAGTTTAGGATGTGACATATGCCATGTGATAGCCCTGGAACCAAAGCAACCTCCATGTTTCCAGTGATGTCAGCTAGGTGCAATGACTTCCACATTTCCAGGTCTAGCTTGTTGAAGGCAATCAATAGCTCAAGATTAAGAGGGGCCAGTTTGTGGAGGTTGGGATATAGTTTAACCCCCCTAAGGTATGTGATGCCCTCAGGTGCCCATTTTAAGCCCATGGATATGAAGGAATCTGCAGAACAAGTGTTGTTATGGGGTAGAACCTCTGTCTTAGATTTACTTGTTTAGTTTTTGTTGACTGGGCAAGTGCACTAAACAACAACAATGTCAATTTTCAGGTATGACCTGGGAGAGTTACAGACAAAACCAGCACATTATAACAGGGGAGTTCCAGACAGCATACAGCACAGAAAACAATTGGGTACACGATAAACACATGGTATACAAGGACTATACACAAGAGTACAAAGAATTCAACAGGCAATCATCACTGTAAAGAAAAAATAACACATGTAAGTACAGAGGGCACCATGAAACAGACGGTGTGAAGAAATACCCAGAGAACTAATAGGGGAGTCAAGGGTAAGTGGCCAGCAGCTTGATTCTAAGAGCAGTGAGCTGGGATAGGGGTGTCCCAGAAGTGGTAGTGTGGCCTTGGGGAGAGACAAGAACCAGGTCAGTGTGGGTTAATTCTTAAGCCAGAGACTAGAGAAAATGTTTGTAGGAGAGAGAGGACCTGATGCACTGCCTGAGGGGCATTATCCACTGTGATGAGCATTCAGGCCCACGTTTACTCCCGGGACGGCTGTGCCCTCCCCTATTTCTGTTTTTTTTATTACATTAAGTGACACCAGGGAGAAAAGTGGATAAAAAGGTTCATGATTTTAAAATATAACAAACTTAATAAATATCAAACAAATACTAAAGCAATTATACTTTTAATACTGGGACAGAATAGTTTCTCCCTTTTTATGGGAAGAGGTTATTTTTTCATTTAAAATTTTCTTTAAGAAATTTGTGATTGGGGACATATAGTGCTAGTAGTGTACTCTCTGGGAATCTAATTGCTGTTGCTATTGAGTGCTTAGTTACTTTAGGTTTTTAATTTCCTCACCCCAGTCTAAATCATAATTTGCTGACTTCTGGTTGTAGTTTTTTTCAACATTGTGGTGGTCAGCCATTTTTTTTTTATAAACTGTGCACTGAGTCTAATAATTCCCATATGATAAAGTGGTGATTTAATTAACTTTTAAATATATTTATTTATTTTCCTTCTTTCTTTTCTTGGATTTCATAGTAGTCAGTGGGGTAGATGAGCATTATTTGTGCATTATTTGTGTGTGATTTTCCTTTTTAATATAGTTCTGTAATGGCAACTAAAAAAACCTCCCCATGTTACAAGCCAATGTACTAAAAACAAAACAAAAAAAAAGGCAAATAAGGCTGGTAAAGCTAAGAGGGCCCTGGGAGAAAGTAAATTAATTACACATTATTCCATTCTGCCTGGACCTGATCTAATTAAAGATCAATTAAACAAGGGCCTTAGGAAGGAACTACAGCTTAAGTCCTGGATTCTATCATCTAGTGATACCACAGAGGTAAACCAGGTGTTGCAACAGATAAAAACATTCGAGGGATCACATACCAAGGAAAATAAAATAAAATAAAAAATAAAATCCCAATTACTGAGTAAATTAAAGAGACATTCTGTATTAGACTCCTTACAAGAGCAAAATAAGGTTGAGGGAGAAATAAGAGAAGGGGCTGCTATGGCCCATGAGTTCAAAGGTAAAGGAAAAGAACAAGTATATATAATATTAGTGAAGGGAAATGTATCCTCCAATGGTAAACAAGTAACCACAGGGATAGAAAGAATAGAAGTTACTATAATGGAATAGATTAGAGATAGCAGGGCATATAAATCCTTCTTTAATGATTTTGAAAACTTCATTTCCCCTATATCCAACATTTATGTTTGGACCCACCTGTTATGCCTACACCTGATTTACCCCACCTTTGGCACTCATCTGATAATTCACATAACTTTAAAAATTATAGTAGATCAGGAATGGGAGCAGAAAACACTGTTAGAAGTGAAAAATCACAGTTGCCAATAGCAGTTGAGTCTTTTGTGAATCAAAATCTTATTTTGGTAGGTCTCACTGAAATTAAGAAAGAAATAAACAAACCTAATGAACTTCTAGGTAACTTTATAAAACATATTGAAGAGAAAATCTTTAAAGAGACTGGTACAGGAGAGCAGGATGTGACTGCATCACCACACACCAACTGAAACTTGGAAGAGGAAAAAGAAGGAAACATGACAAATTACAGAAACAATCAGTGAGAAAGAGGGTAAGGAAATAGAAAAAATAATGAGAGGGAGGAAGGAAGTTGAAAACAGATGAGAGAAAAAATAAAGTGACAGTTAAGGAACAAAAGGTGGGGGGGCAAAAGTTGCCCCCATTGTAATCCCAAAAGAAACCTGAAGAAAAGGAATGAGGCAGTGGATATGGAAGGAGGGGAGGATATGTACATTCTGATTGGAACAGATCTGAAAGTAGGCTGTAAAAAGAAAAACAGTGTGACAGGCAGGAAAATAGTTAAATTTGGCCAGAATAGGGATATGAAGCATCCTCAGTAGGCAGAGCAAAGAATAGTAGATACATTTGACAAGTTTAATATAGAAAGTGAAAGAGCGGAAAAATAAAACAGGAGAAAATAAAAGAGAGATGAAGGAGATGCTGATTAGAAGAGGAAAACTTCTCCATATGTTTTTTGTGAAGGGTATACCAAAATTAAAGGACGAGTCCCCATTTACACTTAAAACTAATGACATACTGTATAATACCTGCAAAGGGATAATGGATAATGTAGTTTGCTGAACAGACCTCAAATCAGCCTATAGGTACCAAAGTGGTAGGGAAGAAGGCTGGGTGTGTGTCACTCTGAAAGATCCAGAGATATGTTTAATTATGCTAAAACATTTGGAAGGCTTCAAGAAGGTGGGTATCAATTTGGAAACAACACTAGAGATGGCTACCAGTGTGAACAGCAGAAAGAACAATGATGTAATACAGGAAGGGAAGAGTGATAAATCAGGTCCTTGAGGAGTCCAAGGACAAAAAACAGAGGTTAAGCAACATAGAATAACAGTATTTGCAGCCCATGCAGATTGCTTACTCATTTGGTAGTGATTCAGAAGAGGAGAGCAATATTTTTATGAAGATGCAAATGCCATGGCACTAGAATAAATATGAGTGTAGTTTTGGAAACAAGCTCTGTGCTGGCACTGGCTACATCATCCCCAGTGCAGGTAGGGAGGGAGAAAAACTTGGATATCAAAGGTGAGGGTGACAGTGATTCACCTTTGATAGAGCTTGACAGTATATTATGAACTAGATCCAAAAATAGTGCCCATACCTGTAGAAGAATACAAGGAAATATTAAAATCTTAAGCTGGAACATAGAAGGCTTAGGAGGAAAACTGGAGGACACAAGTGGCTGGAATATATTGGGAAATATTCTATTGTAATGTTACAGGAAATGTGGCCAGAGGAAGTAGTTCCTAATATAGTGGAAGGATACTGTGTACTCTATGTTCCAGCCAAAAGATCAACCAAATATAGCCATGCTAGTGGTGGTATGGTGACTTTGATTGCAACAAGTGCATTCAGGGAAGTTCATAAATGGGACCTAGGACATCCTTATTTCTTGTGTAGTGTGTTGGGTGAATCAGAAAAACTGGTGTGTGTCTGCACAAACATGTGTGCTACCCTAAAATTATCAAATGTGATAGAAAAGGGGGTATTTGAGAAGCTGTCACAAATCCTGGCTTTTCTTCATGAAAAATTCTGCTCTACTCCCATTTGCTTAATGGGCGATGTTAATGCAAGAATCATGAATGCCTGGAAATATATTCCTCTGGTTAGGAAATTGACAATACTCTAGCCATACCGATCAGAAACTTGATGGATAAGAAATTAAATAAAAGGGAAAAATTACTGCTTAACATAGCAGGAGAAAATTGGATGAGAATTTTAAATGGTAGAACTATGGGAGATTACTATGGTAACATTACATATCGAACCAAAAATGGGAGGTCAGTCATTGATATTTCCCTAATATATGTTTTTTTCTATTCATAGTGAAATAATTTGTGGTACTGGAAGAGTGGGATAGTGACCCCTTTTTATATGTATCACCTTGGATTGTTCTACTAAGAGTCAAGATCTGTATTCCAAAAGAGATACCAGGGGAAACAAATGATCACATGGTCATCCTGAATAAGAAAAAAGAACATTTGGAACCCTTTCTGTAAAGATAAAATTATCACATTGCTAATAGAGACTAAGACTATAATAGATTGTGTTAACCAAATAGATAGAGGAAGAATTATTATTGGGGATAATGGCATGTGCAACATACTGTATTTGTCTGTCTTGAACGTATATTTGATACCATACTAGGATCGTTAGGAAATTGGGATTGAGTCCAGTATTCCCAGAGGATTTTGAAAAAGAATGGATGGTATGATGGGACATGTGAGGAGTTAAGGAATGATGTGATAAAAACTGGTAAATTCAGCAAAGGTAATTTTAACATTCATTCTAGAGAGGCCTATATAAATTAAAAAAAGGAATATAAAGTTTTGCTAAAATATAAGAAATCTGCATATAATTTTTATTGAAAGTATTGGAATTACAAACCTTTGAGTCAGAGACTCTTTAACAAAGGCTCCACATCAGGGAAGTGCAAGACAATTAAGGGTGCGTACATACAAGGAGGATCCGAATAATACAGTGAATCGACAAATGATAACTTATTGACACACACAGTGAGATAGTCAGTACATATTAAACATATAGTACATTCTATACAAGTATTTAGGCAAAATCAGGCCATGCAAGACCCAGTACAAAACTTTCAGAACTATAGTATTCAGCAAAATGCCAAATCTAAGGGTAGAGGGAGGAGGTGGTGGTAGGTGTAGGGCATAGGGAAAGATGAGTGGGGCTGATGCAGTCAGAGAAGACCTTGGTAAAATAAGTTGTTATAAATTATAAAAATAAGCTGTGATGTAGTTTGCAGCATACTATAGCAACTAAAGATAGTAGGTCCTTTTGGAATTTAATAGCTTATGGTACCAATAACAGGGACATTATTATGGAATGTATTGTTATGCCTAAGACTTGGTTTGAATGTTCCTGTTTGGTCAAGGGTTGCAATCTGTAAACAACAATGAAATGGGAGACATGGTGGACCCATGGCCTAAAGTCACTAAGGCAGAGGTAAGTTGGGCGGCTGACCAGCAAAAATAAATAAATAAATATATCACCAGGTATATATATATATATATATATATATACAGTATATATATATATAAATGTGGTGCCTGCAGAGGTATTTAAAGCTAGCCCTGAATGGTGGGCCAATACTGGCACCCACATTTACATATATTAATAATAACCTCGAATTACTACCTGTTGGAATGAAGGTTTAATAATTCCACTGTTCAAAAAAGGGGGACAGGTTGAATTCTTCTTGCTACAGGCCCATGACTTTGTTATGCACCTCTATGAAAATATACACTAGAATAATATTGCCAATTTTAGAGTCCTGGGTTCCAGAGAAAGAATTGCTCTTGATCTATCAAGAGGGATTTAAAAAATGTTATAGTACAGTGGATCACATATTTTCACTGGATATTCTGATCCACAAATATGTGGACTTTGAAAAGGGAAAAGTGTTTTTGGCCTTCTTGGATGTCAACTTGGCCTTTGACAATCTGAACAGATCGAGACTGTGGGAAATGCTGACAGATTTAAGAAATAAGAGACTTTCATTAATTCTTAAAATGTTACACAGTAACACATCTGTAAAGATAACAGTTACTAGAGAGGGTGCAGTGACAGAACCTATTTTGACTAACAAGGGAGTTAAACAGGGGTGCCTACTTGCCCCCTGTTGTTTTCCTCTCTATATTAAAACATTGGTCAAGCAATTACAACACGTAGACACCCACAGCCCTCAGATTAATACCAAGAAGGTGCAAACACTGCTATATGCAGATGATCTTCTACTTTCAAGAATGCAGGTTTGCCTCAAGAGGGCTCTGGTAGTAGCATTTGATCATCTGAAGTCCTTGGATCTAATAATAAATGAGAAAAATATTAAAATGATGACTTATGACACTAGGAGGGAAGCATTGTAACTCCTGGTTGGTTAATGACATACAGATAGAAGAAATTACAGAATTTACTTATTTAGGCGTTACATTTAATAAAGCAGGTCATAGAAAATCCATCTGCTATAAATTAAAGAGGCTGGGATTAGCATTTCTATGACCATTAACAGGTTTGCAAAACATTTTGGGGGAATTCATTTGTTGCAATCCACAGAGCCTTTGAAGTGGAAATAAAGAATTAGATAATATATGGGGGGACATTTGGGATCTACTGTAAGTTCAAGCCTATCTCTGGTAGACAACATACAATTGTTTTTATTAGAATGATGTTAGGCCTCCCAAATGCTACCCCAACTGCACTCCTAAAATTGGAATCAGGCATGAATGCTGTAGAACTACAAGCTATAACTAGGTCTGTAGGCTACTGGAACAAAATAATGAAAACAAATTGGACAGGAAGGCTTTATGTAGCCTGAGATTGGGTCTGTTGTATGACAGTAAAGGCTAGCAAAGTTGCTGGGCTGTGTCCAGGCAAGACCATAGTTGTAAATGTGATATGAATAACAGGAAAACAATTGCACATTTTCTGTTTGATTGTCCCCTTCTGGAGGAAGAAAGGGTAAAATATATTTCCTCCCTTCATAAAAAATAGTTATGATCAAATGGAAAGCAAAATAGAAAAATGTATTGTTTTCTGGTAAAAAGGTGATCTATTATGCCCAGGCTAAATCTTCATGTAAAATGTATACTGTTATCAAAGAATGACTCATGCTGCTTTTAACTGTTTTTCTTTTTGAAATTTACTAAATTGTACATGTGACAAACTGTCTGTTGTACTGTATACATGTTTTCTTAATAAAGAATCTGAATCTGAAAGAGATTTTAGTTCATTTATGTCTTTTTCAGTGTTCAAGATCATATTAAGAAAGTTAAGAACTGCATATATGATTTTAAAATGTTACTTATGAGCCTTATACTGAATATGAGTAAGAAAATCAATATTGTACAGCACTGACTAAAATGCTTTCAATTGCTTATCATTCCATGCAGTTTTTACTTTTAAAACCCTGGTAAATATATGCTAAATCAAATGAATTGCTTATATTTCATCCTGAGTTGAGAGCTCTTTTAGCTAAAAATAATTCTCAAGTGGCTGTTACCAGATAAATGATTTGGGAAAGCTGTTTCCTTAGATTCAGCTTTATAAACTACTAGTTAAAAATATCCATACATGTAGTTGTTGTCAGATTTGATGTAGAAGTTCTAGATATTTGAAGGTGCTAAAAAAAGAAAATCGTAGAAGCGATCATAGAAAACTCCCTCCTGAGTTCACATGCTGCTAGAGGGTGCTTTCTTAGAAAGTTCAGGGTTTCTTACCTGCTTTTGCAGCATAGTTGGGAGAGACTGGCAGCAAGAGGAGCCAATCGGAGAGACCTCTTGTACCCACACGTGAGGCCACATGCTGAAGTCAGAGATGTCAGCAAGCATCTTATGGTGACACTGTTACTTAGCAACCATGGCTGCGCTACAGGTAGTTCACTGGGCTGTCACCTTAGGGGTCACATAGAATGTTCTGTGAATGTACGAGCTGTTCAAGGGTTTTAGTTGGACTGTGGAAAATGATCAGTTGTGAGGCTGCGTGGAATCACCTTTTGGGACTGATTAACAAAATGACAGTGCCACTGTTCATGAGATGGGCTCCCAAAAAGTGTATGTTGCAAATTTGGTGAAATAATTCCAAAAAATGACTGTGTTATGAGCGTGCATTGTGCAGTTTCTACGCACGCTCGTAACTTTGAGACTTTTTAATATTTTCACTCTAGATTTTCAAAATTGCCATTTTTACATACCTCCTTATGAACAGTACAGCTGTCATTGTTCACATCCTGCCCAAAATGTGTTTTCACACATCTGGCGCACAATGGCGCAGTTGCTGTGGGAAATCAATGTTCAGGACAGATTAAGAAAATCAAAGTGACACTGTTCATGAGCAGAGGTCCCAAAATGCCTGTCTTGAAAATTTGGTGAAAGAATTTAAAAAAATGACTATTAGGAGCGTGCATTGTGCAGTTTTCATGCACGCTTATAACTTTGAGAATTTTTAATATTGTCACTCCAGATTTCCAACATTGCCATCTTTTCACATCTCCTTATTAATGGTGCAGCTGTCATTTTTCACATCCTGCCCAAACTATGGTTTCGCACATCTGGCGCAGAATGTCACAGTAGCTGTGGGAAATCAATGTTCGGGACATATTTACAAAATCACAGTGCCACTGTTCATGAACAGAGGTCCCAAATGCTTTCATCAGGTGGGGTTGCAAAAAGGCCATGTTGAAAATTTGTAGTGCAAATACCAACAAATGCCCAGGATGTTATGGGTTTCTAACCAAAATGTCCCACCCTGTACAGACTGATAGGCGTCAGGGGTGTGCCTTTGGATTGCAAGCTGTAATGCTCATGCCATTTCACCCCCACCCTGCAGCCAATGACATGCATTGAGGTGTGCCTTGGATTCTTTGGCCCCAGAGTTCATCCATTTCTCCTATACTGCACCCATTTCAGCATTTGTCCTTATGCAATGGCATGACTGTAAACTGAACACCCCAAGGCACACCTCAACACTTGTCGGTGTCTGCAGGATAGGGTGAGGTGAAATGGCATGAGCATTATGGGTGATGACCCAAAGGCATACCCCAATGCCTGTCCATCTCTACAGGGTGGAGGTGGGGTTGACGTGAAGTTCAATACTTCACTGCCATTCCTATTCTGCATCTGTCTAACTCCTACACTTCCAATCCTAGTGTCAACAAGCAAACATTCGCCATTGACAAATGCTTGTTCATTATGAGATTAATTAAATGCTAAGCCCCATTATGGTGCTAGAGTATAAAGTATAAATCCCTTGTCAAAAGAAACTAATGTAGTAGATTATGAGCAGCCTGATTTGGAATGGGGAAAGTAGAATATAATGAAATATTCCTTGATCTTGGTATTTTAAAGGGACCATAATACTTTTTTTAAATCTTTGCCTTAAAACAATAGAGGTTCTGATGGAGCTAACGGATTGTTCTATATGCCTAACTAAATACTGAGGGGAAATATAAATGTGTTAAATCTAGATGTGAATATTCTCCATTTAGAAATGCTGTTGGGGACTGCTGCTCTTCCAGGTACATCAAGATAGTACTGGAAGGCTGCATTCCCACATTTTCAAACTGCCAAACCTAAAAAACAGAAAAGGTATACTGCTAAAAAGCATGAACAGTGTACAAATGATAAAAAACAGAAATAATATGTTTCCACTAAAGTTACAAATCAAGCTGGTCATGCAGATGTTTCTACTATCAAACATAGCAGCAGTGCAAGGTGGGGTGAAGAAGAAAAAAGGTGCAGTGAGTAGAGGAGAGATGTAGTCAGCAGAAGAGGGGACTGAGCAAGTCAGGGTGATGTGGGAAGAAGAAGGGACATGGTGCTTAGTGCCACCCTGCCTTGGTGGGTAGGGGAAGGTGGGGAGAATCAGAGAAGGGGACAATTGAATGGTTCATTATACCTTGGTGAGTGCAGAGGGAGGAGCACACTGGGCAAGTCAGGGTGACCTGGTGGTGGTGGGAGGAGAAGGAAAGGCGATATGGTGCCCTAACTAACCTTGGTGGATGTGAAGGGAGGAGGAGGTCAGGGTAATGCAGGGAGGGGCCCAGCAAATGCTACAGGCTGTTGGCAGTACATCAGTTGTAGCCATAGCCACAGCCAATAGCAGTAGCTGGCAGGCAGAACTGTCATGTGACACTGCTTAGCAGTATAAATACTGCTGAGATGCACAACAGACTAAGCTGGGAGAGTGTGAGCGATGGCTTGGGTGGAGTGAGAGGAGAGATACAGAGAGACAGAAAGAGAGGCTAGAGATGGAGCGGGTGGGAGGACCAGCTATTAAAAAAATGAGAAAGCTACTAAAACATTTATACATAATAATAACAAAAAAAACAACAACAGGGGCTCTGGCTAGCTGCTGAGAAGAAGGAATAGAAGAGAGAGAGAGAGAGAGAGAGAGAGAGAGAGAGAGAGAGAGAGAGAGAGGATACAGTGGTATTGGCTGGAGGACCAGGTTGTAGAAAAGAAGAAGAAAGAAGCTTCTTCTGGCTGCTGCTGATGGAGGTGGAGAGAGAGAGAGAGAGAAAGAGAGAGATGGAGGAGATTATGCTGTGCGTTACAAAAAAAATAAAAAATAAACCACCCTGTCCCATGGACCACAGCATAAAAGTGGCTTCTGGCTGCTGACAATGGAGTGTGTGTGTGTGTGTGTGTGTGTGTGTGTGGTGGGGAGGGGGGTGAGAGGAGATTGACTGCTGTGCTCTATGGAACAGATAAGCACAACAAATGGGATTAAAGAAGGAAAACCGAGAGAGAGACTGCGTGTGTGTGTGTGGGGGGGGGCAGTGGGACAGTGGTGATTTCCTGGCTGCCTAGCTTCCAAAAAAATAGAGAAATAATACAGACTTGGCAACAAAAGTAATTAAAAAAGAAGGAAACTAGAGAGAATGAGAGAGAGAAAGCGAGAGAGAGAGAGAGAGAGAGAGATTAATGAGTTAGCATACCCATGCTGTCCTGACCTGACTCGTAGCAGACTATTTTTTTTTTTTGTTAAAGCAATGAAGGAGAAAACAAAACAACAAGCCCTACAGGATGTTTTTGACATTTGTTAATTTATTGAGAGTGGACTACTGCAACTGTAGACAACACTAGCACCTTTATTTATATAATAAATCATTTTAAGCGGGACCATATATATGGTCTAGTTTTTCAGATTGGGTAGCCCGATTTCTCATGTGTGAAGTACATGAAATGCCCGCCTACTAGTTTTTATTCAGAACAATTGTTTAGTTCAGCTGTAAATGTTATTACTGACACAAGCTTCTGTTTGTCACCAGAAACTGCTGAGCATTTGACATTTCTATAAGTCAACATTCATCAGTTTAATTTCAGATATGATACCTGAATGAAGCATATTGACTCTGAGCAGGCCCTCTCCATGAAACAGTTTCTCCCATTGTGCCTGTGGTAAAGATTTTTTGTGAATAGGATTTATTTATTAATACATGAGGCATACATGAGATAGTGGCAAGAAATCAGGTCAGTTCAGGCCAGGCCAAGATTATGTTACTGAACACAGTGGGCACAGATAAATAAAACAATAATAACATCATTGGGTCCAGAGAGTTCATATAGCAACTGCATTTCATGTCCCAGACTTACTTGGTAGGATTACTAATCTGATCTAGAGCACCCTTTAATTGAAATAAAAGCTAAAACTTGAATTAATGAGTCACTTGTCTAACATTTTCCACACTTGAGGGACAGCTCTGATACTGAAAGAAAGATTGAGAAGAGAAGAAAGAGGGAGCACATGTAACAGGAGCAGAGAGATACAGGAGGCTAGTGTATGATCCGTCAGGGCTACATCCCCTAGTGGAATTTTGGGAGAGGAGTGCAAAGAGTGTTATAATTAATAATGTAGATAATATAATATAAGATAATATAGATAGTTTGGCCAGGTACAAACTGGGGAACCATGTCCTCTAAGGTGGCCAAGGAGCAGAGGCTGCTGGACGGCTTCCAGGATGTGTTCTTAACACAGCATGTGATGGAGCCCACAAGGGAGGGGCATGTCCTGGACATGGTTCTGGCAGATGGGGATCTGGTAAGGGACCTGGTTGTAGAGGATCCCCTGACTGGGAGCGACCATAATACTGTCTGGTTTCAAATAAGCATGGGGGGGGTCTAGGACACTGGCAGTGGACTTCAGGGGGGCAGACTTTGTGGGCATGGGAAATATTCTCAAGGATCACTTGAAGGGGATTACATCAATGACAAATGTGGAAAGGAGATGGGAGGTCATAAAACAGGGACTTCATGAGGCAGTCAGAACCTGTGCTAAGGTGAAACGAAAGGGAGCAAGGTCACATAAACCATGCTGGTGGTCCAGTGAGGTTCAGGTAGCAGTCAGAGAAAAGAAGGCGGTCTACAAAAAACATAAAACAACAAGAGGGGATAGGGATAAGGAAATGTACCATCTTCCATCTAGAAAAGTCACCCGGATGGTGAGGGTGGCAAAGTCCAGTAAAGAGCAGCAGCTGGCACAGGGGATACATGGAGGGGAAAAGGAGTTCTTCTGGTACATTGGGGAGTGGAGAAAAACTAAGGGCCATCTCAGCAGATTGAGATCAGAAGGAGGGTGGGTGGAAGAGGCGAGGGACCAGGCAGAGGTATTTAATGAGTACTTTGCCTCTGTGTTCACTAGGAAGGGGGATGGGATATCTACAAAGCAAGGCATGATGGGGATAGAAGCGGCAGTGAGTGGGATCAGGGGAGCAACAGAAATGGAGCAAGATGGAGGGAGAGGTACCCCAGAGGTATCACATCAGGATAAGGATAAAAAGGCCAGTAAGGTGTAGGGGATGGATGATGCTATCTCCGCCAAAAGGGTGTGGTTAGCCCTCAAGGCCCTAAAGAAAGACAAATCTCCTGGGCCGGATGGCATTCATTCGAGAGTACTATGGGAATTGGCGGACATACTGGCTGCACCCCTGGTGGAGTTTCTTCAACAGGTCACTTGAGACAGGGTGGTTACCTAGGGATTGGCGAGAGCACACATGGTGCCAATCCAAAGGGGGTCGAGGAAGTACCAGGTAACTATAGACCCATCAGTTTGACCTCGGTGGTGAGAAAATTAATGGAGGTATACTAAAGAACGATTGGGGTGTACTTGGAGCAGGTGGAGGTCTGGATAGTCAGCAACATGGGTTTGTGCCAGGTAGATCATATCAAACCAATCTTGTGGAGTTCTACGAATGGGTAACATCAGAACTGGACAGGGGAAAGCCTGTGGATGTATTATTCTTGGACTTCAGCAAGACGTTTGACTCTGTCCCCCACAATGGTCTGGTGGAGAAATTGATGGGGTTGGGAGTAGGCCCTTTGATGGTCAGATGGATTGAAAACTGGCTAGCTGGATGCATCCAGAGAGTAGTGGTCTGTGGTGAGCTCTCGACCCCTAGAGAGGTTGGTGGTGGGGTACCGCAGGGTTTGGTCCTGGGTCCGATCCTGTTTAATGCATACATATCGGACATCAGGGAGGGTATAGGGTGTGAAATGAATCTCTGCGCTGATGACTCCAAGATGGGAGCAGTAGTTGAGGGAGAAGAGGGGAGGTTGGCCCTGCAAAGGGACTTGGACACCCTGGAAAGCTGGGCTCACACATGGAAATTAAATTTCAATATCACCAAGTGCAAGGTGTTACATCTTGGGCGGGGAAACCCTAAACACAGGTACACCCTGGGAGGGGAGGCTCTGGAGGCCTCAATAGGGGAAAAAGACCTAAGGGTCATGGTGGATGCATGTATGAATAACTCTGAGCAGTGCCGGAGAGTGGCTAGCAAGGCAAACACAATGTTGGGATGCATCATAAGGGAGATCACCTCTAGGAGCAAGGAAGTGATTCTGTCACTGTACAATGGACTGGTTAGACCACACCTTGAGTACTGTGTACAGTACTGGAGACCACACTTGAAGAGGGACATACAGCTCCTGGAGAGGGTACAGAGGAGCAACTAAGATGATATGAGGGCTAGGGATTTGACATATGAGGACAGACTTGAGGAGCTCTGCCTGTTTTCATTGGAGAGAGAGAGACAGGGGACATGATTGAGGTCTTCAAGTACCTCAAGGGAATACATAGGTAAACATGGAGGGATCTTTAGACTAAAGCAGGAGGTATCACCAGAGGGCATGGTTTGAAGTTGGAAGGTGGAAGGGTGAGGGGGAAAAGAGGAGGGTTTTTTCACTGAGAGGGTGGTGGACCCTTGGAATACACTGCCTGGCGAGCTAGTTCAGAGATCCACAGTGGAGGGCTTCAAGAGAGGGTGGGACAGACACAGAAAGTGGATGTATCAGATGATGGCCTGTCCCGGGGGGGTGGGGATGGATGATAGGGGTTTCTGGAACACAAGGTGGGGGGAGGGCCTCGGCACCCAACTAGGGATCTGAGGTTCGAGCAGACTCGATAGACCGTAAGGCCTAATCTGCTGGCAAATAGTATGTTAGTATTATATGATTAAGCAATAATGCATAACAGGGTGTGGTATATCATGGGGTATCATCATGCCTTGGGTGCGTTATGAGGCACAAGGCCGTAGGTCAAGTGCCTCATGCACCCAAGAAATTATGCTATCCCATGATATACCACATCCTGGAGTGCATTATTGCTATTATGAACTAGATTAAAATTGGTAGAAATACAAAGGAAAAAGTTTAAAATATTTTTTGATGAGTTTTTTTTAAAGTGAATTGATACATGGACAGAAAAAGTTGCTGTGTTGTGTATAAAGGTCTATAGGTGGTGCTATAGTATAAATAAATCCATCCTTCTCCTGACCCCCTTACTGCAGTTGTGCTGAGCCTCCCGCTGACACTACCTCTGGTTCTGCCCCGAACCTTGCATGCTGTTTCTGTGGACTCCTCACCAGGACCTGACCTACAAACTGCAATTTCAGAGTCCCACAGCAGAAAAGGACACTCCTAGCTGTGGCAGTCTGACCACTCTGCAGAACATCCCAGCCACTACAGATCACACTACAAGAAAAAAAAAGACTCATCATGAGCAACAGCAGCTCCACTGCTGCCTCCTGCTAGCTCTTTGGTCAGAAAAAGGTACTGGATGTTCCTTTTCATTCATTTACCTGGAGACTTGAAACTCAGCAAGTCCCTCTACTTTCTCTCAGCTCACCATCCAGGCAGTTATAAAATTAAGTCAGAGCATCCATTTCATGCATGGGCAGTGTGGAGTGGGGATTTTAATAAGTTTGGGGGTGAGTTTGCAATCAGCGGTCGTGGCGGTTGAAGTTTGAGGAGCGGCAACTCACTCTGTCCTGTGCTGTACAGTCTCTGGCTGCATTACTGTATGAGTTGCATCAATGAATGTTTCTTTGGGCAATCAGATGGCAGGCAAGCGGAAGAAGTGGGCAGTGAGGAAGCTGGTCGCTGGAGGTATTTTGAAGCCGTGAGTATGTAGCCAGATATCATTATGGCTTCAAAGACCTCTCGACCAATCAGCTTCCTCCATTTTCGGGAACAAGTTCATAATATAATATAATATAATATAATATAATATAATATAATATAATATAATATAATATAATATAATATAACATGAGAGGAGTGCATGGAGAGTGTTATAATTATTATAGAGATCATATCATATCATAGTAACATAGTAACACAGTAATTGATGGCAGATAAGGACCTCAAGGCCCACCTAGTCTGCCCATATTCCCTGCCTGCATTTGCTGCCACTGGCCCTACTTGGCCAGTGGTTTTAGCTTCTCCTTCCCACCTCCAGGGTTCCCTTATGTCTATCCCATGCATGTTTGAATCCCCTCACTGTGCTAGCTCCCACAGCCTCCTGTGGCAGGCAATCCCATGCATCTACCACCCTTTCTGTGAAGAAACATTTCCTCACATACCCTTTTAACCTTCCCCCCGTCCAGTCTCATATTGTGCTCCCTTGTCCTTGTACATCTTTTATACTGAAAGATGTTGCCCAGTTGCACTTTGTTTATGCCCGTAAGATACTGTACTTGAAGGTTTCTGTCATATTCCCCCCATTCCCTCCTCTCTTCCAGTGTAAACATATTGAGGCCTTGTAATCTCTTCTCACACGTGTTGTGGTGCAAGCCATGCACAATCTTAGTTGCCCTTCTCTGAACTGCCTCCACCCTGTCTATGTCCTTATGAAGATGCGGCCTCCGGAACTGTACCTCATACTTCAGACTAGGCCTCACCAGCATTTTGTATAGTGGCATCATCACCTCCCTTCTTCTGCTAGTGATACCCCTTCCTATGCACCCCAGCATGCCACTGGCCCTCCCCACCACCTTGGTGCATTGTGTGGCCACCTTTATGTCATCTGAGATGATTATCCCTAAATCCTTTTTCTCCCTGGTATTCATCAGTAACCCCCCCCCATACTGTAGCTCTCCGCAGGGTTTCTGTGCCCCAGGTGCATGAGTTTGTACTTTTTGCATTAAATTTTAATTGCCACACCTCCAACCATTTTTCCAGGTTTCCTAGGTCCCTCCTCATTTTCTCGACCCCTCTGGAGTGTCTATCCCATGGCAGATCTTGGTGTCATTTGCAAATAAGCAAACCTTCACCTCCAGCCTTTCAACAGTGTCACTGATAAAGACAATAAAAAGGACTGGCACCAGGACTGATCCTTGAGACACCCCACTGGTCACCTCCCTTTCTGTGTATTGGGGTCCCATTTACCACCACCCTCTGCTTTCTGTCCCTTAACCAGTTTCTAATCCAGTTCTCCACTTTGTGGCCCATCCCCAGGCTACCCAACTTGTTGACCAGTTTTCTGTATGGAATGGTGTAGAAGGCTTTGCTGAAATCAAGGTAGGTGATATCCATAACCCCCAACCCCTGATCCACCTCCTTCATCACCTAGTCAAACAAGTCTGTCAGATTTGTTTGACATGACCTTCCTGCTGTGACTCCATGCTGCTGCTGATCCTGTGCTCCAGTGGATTCCAAGTGCTTCACAATCCTTTCATTGAGCAGCACCTCCATAATCTTTCTCACTACTGAGGTGAGGCTGTCTGGCGTATAGTTACCTGTTTTTTCCCTGCTTCCACTCTTGTGGAGAGGGACCACATGTGCCCTCTTCCAGTCATCTGGAACCACTCCTGTACTGAGTGACTCACTAAACAGGGCTGCCAGTGGTGCTGCTCACACCATTTGTAGTTCCTTTACTATCCATGGGTGTATACCATCTGGTCCCATTGCTTTGTCCACCTTCAGTTTTCAGAGTTCCTCCAGGACTCTCTCTTCCATGAAGGGACTGGTGTTTACCTCCCTCCCCCCTATATTTCTTTTGCCTAGTTGTGGACCCTGTTCCTCCCCCTCTTCAGTGAATACTAAACAGAAGTATTCATTTAGTATTGTTGCTTTATCTAGGTCTCCCTCCATACCCACCCCTTTCTTCCCTCTGAGTCTAACAATACCCCCCGATCTTCCTTCTTTCACAATTGTATCTATAGAAGGTCTTGTCCCATTTCTTTACCATCTGTGCTAATCTTACCTCCATTTGTGCCTTTGCACTCCTCACTGCTTTCCTCTGACTATCTAGGTGTACCGCCCTATCCTCATCCTTCTGTGACTCCTTATATTTTTTGAAAGCCTCCTTTTTGGCCCTTACTTTCTGTGCCACCCCCTTTGAGAACCATAGCAGTTTGTTCCTTCTCTTGCCCTTATTTTTAAGCCTAATGCACTGATTAGTCACCTCCACCATGGCTCCTTTTAGGTTTGCACACTGCTCCTCAACCCCATCTGCCTCCTTCCTCACCAGTGGTTCTTTGATCCATATCCCCATCCCAACAAATTTTGCCCTCCTGAAATCCATGACCCTCACCTTTATGTGGCATGACTTTGACTCTGCACCAATTTTAAACTACACCATGTGGTGGTCACTGGACCCCAGGTGACCGTCCACCCAGACTTCTGTGATTCTGTCTCCATTGGTCAGTACAAGGTCCAGAATCACCTTGTCTCTGGTAGGCTCTATAACTAACTGCCTGAGGCCTGCCTCCTGCATGGATTCCATGATGTCTCGGATCCTGGTTGTGGCAGCCGCCAGGATGGTCCAGTCCACATCTGGCATATTAAAATCCCCCAGCAGCAATATCTCCCCCTTGTCTGCCATCCTATGTAACTCCTCTACTATAGTCCTATCTATAGTAGATAGGACTATAGTAGAGGAGATACTATAGTATAGTCTTATCTACCTCCTCCCCCTGTGCTGGGGGCCTGTAGATCACACCTGTGTAAATTGCAGTGCTACTACCTGACTCAAGTGTGACCCACAGTGCCTCTGCCTCCCCCTGCCTACCCTGCACTGTGGTTGCTTTTATCCCCTCCTTGATTTAAAGGGCACCCCCCTTTTTTACCCTCCCTATCCCTCCTAAATATAGAGCATACCCTGGCACATTTACCTCCCAGTTATGCTTTCCAGTGTATCATGTCTCGGTGATTGCCACTATTTCAAGGTCTGCCTCTGCCATCACAGCCACTAGGTCTGGAATTTTATCTTCCAGACTGCGAGCATTTGCACACATGGCTTTCCATGTTTTGCTGCCTGTCCTCTTTGTATTTCTGCTCTTGCCTTCCTGTTCCCTCTTTCCAACTCCGTTTTTTTTCCCTTTTGCTGCCTCCCTTCCTCTGCCATATCTCTTATTATGATTTCAGGTATACCTGTCACCAACCTTTGCTCCTGTTTCTCCCTGCTGTTCTCTCTGACCTGTGGGAGTGTGCTGCTTAAGTCTCCATGCTCCCATCTGCCCTCCCCCCAGCTAGTTTAAATGTTTGCTAAGGAAGCATTTAAACCACTCATTAGAGACTACTGTCCCCTTCCTGGACAGATGAATGCCATCACCCTTGTACAGGCCCACATCACTCCACATGGGTCCCCAGCCTCCAATGAAGCCAAACCCCTTTTCTCTGCACCAACCCTTCAACTAAGTGTTGAACTGTCTGATGCAGAGATTTCTAGCTTCCCCCTTGCTGTGGGCCGACAGCACCTCTGAGAATATTACGGAGCCTGCTATCTCCCTAAGGCACCTGCCTAACTCCCTGAAATCCTCCTGCACCTGCAGTAGGCTAGCCTCTTCCCTGGCTAGGTCATTTGTCCCCAAATGGATGATGACCTGCAGTCCCGCCTTCCTTGCTACCACTGTAGTGATCCTGTGGATTTGCCTCCCTTCCCTCCAAGCTGTGTCTCCTGGAAGGCACTTGACCTCCCTCTCCACCCTGCTATCTGTGCTCAGATCCATTCCCCAGACTATTGAGTGCTCCAGCAGGAGTAGCTTCCTCTTCTTCTTCTTCTTCCTCTGGGGTCCTCTACCCCCCACTTCTGGGTCTCCTCCTGAAGGACCCACTCATCCTCCCTGGTCAACCTTGGGTTCCCTTGTGGGAGTTGTCCACTCCTCCAGGACAGCATATGAGTTCTGAAGTTAGACCAGATGGAGGATGTGCCTCTGACCTCCCTTCCTCAACCTCCTTGAGCCCACCATAGTCCAGCCAGGCCTCTGCCTGGGTGCCCATTGCAGTAGTGGCTGTGGACATGGTGCCTCTGGGTGGGGGAAAAGGTTTCCAGCACTCCTGTCAACTCAGCCCGGAGACTGGCAATCTCTGCCCTCAACCTAGAGAGGTGCCTGCATGTGGGGCAGCACCATAGTACCCAGAATATCCTGAAGACTGCTGCCCCACATCCACTGCACTGCACCACTGCCTGCATCCTTCTCTTCTGCTCTGCAAATTAGCCCTCCTTCAACCCTATCTAAACCATCCTGGTGCTATATTAGATTTATTTTATTGGTCCCCTCTTGCTCTCTTTCCTTCTATCTCTCTCCTTTTCTCTCTTACTGCCTCCTATGGTGGTCCTAAGCTACTGCAAGAGATGCCCCTGAATTGCTGTTAGTGTGTCAGGGAGATTTCTTCAACAGTGCTTAACTCAAACCCCTTTGCCCACAGGAAGGTGTGGCCTGAGGACCAACTGTAAGTACAGAAGACCCCAGGGGTGGGTGAGATGTGGGAGGGTTAGACTTCTCTGTTGATCTAATGAAAAAAAAAACAATTAGTTAGTGGTGACCTGCTTAAACGAAAGCAAAGCTACTGAGAAGATCAGCCTCCATTAGATCATGGAGTGCATTGCTGCTTCTATCGCTCCCCGCTCCTACTTCCACACACCAATGGCTGCAAGGTAAAAATGTAGTTTTATAGTTTAAACCCCAAAACCTGCAAGTGCAAGGATAGAAAAGGTGGTCTCCTGTCAGCTTTCCCATTTGTGATTTGGTCACTGATCCACCTGCAAGGTTAAACCCTGCAAAAAATACTTGATTTTAGTTGGTCCTCACAGTAGCCTGTGTTCTCATATCATAATGCGCTGATTGTGGGAGGTTATTTTATATCTTACTGCAGAAGAAATAGGGGATGGTCTTAATGGGCTGCCTCCTTTTTCCAGCCATAATTTCCAGTATGCAACCCAGTATTATAAAAAGGGTATACTGAGAACCAATTTAGAAAACCAAAAAAAAGACAACTTTTTTTTAAAATAGGTAATTTCTTTTGTTAAAAGTAACTAGTAAAAAGTAGTTCCTTCCACCTGTCAATTGTCTGTCTTTCCAAGCATTCTTTTTTGTAGCTAAATATTTTATTGACATTTAAAAAAATCAATTACATATCAATTAAATGTGGCATGGCTGCATTAAGTTAAAATTACATGAAGTAATTAGAAAGAAGCAAATATTGTTAAGTAACTAGTGAAATAACAATTAGCAAGCTGTTATTTAAAAATTCACCAATAAAAGTTTGTAAAAATGAATAAATCAGAGTTGAATTATAATTGAGTCACTGTAAAATATATAGCATAATTAAAATAATCCCAGTTGTCTTCTTTGATAAAGTAGAAGTTTTAGGACACAGTTTAGGTTTTAACATTCACTTCCAACAAGTTGTGTGCAGACCATTACTTTATCATCTTATTTTATTTTATAATATCAATAACAATATTTTTATTTGTCAAAAACTATATAAAATTCCAAGAGTGACATATAACTGTGATCATCTGTTAATTGAAACAAAAGACAAAATTAGAATTAATTAATTAATTGTCTAATATTTAAGGGAGTCAGGCATTGCTAACTCTATATTCTAAGAAGGGATCCCATACACTGTTGAGCCTATCCAATTCCCATCCCACATGAGACCACTTTTCAAACTCAGTCAAACTAGCCATAGCCTTCAACGAAGCATCAACCAGTATTACTTTTCCATTTTATGAGTATTTATTTTGCTTCTAAAACAGCCACAGTAAACCAGCAGTTAACATGACCCACCTGGGACCCTTTGCAAAACTGAGGTGTTCCCCTAGAATCTATAATTTGGGGGGATTTGGAATAGATACTTTTTCAATGCTGTATTTTGGCATGGAAGCCATATTCTATACAAGTACCGTGCTGCTTAATAGTTTGTCAGGACCATAACATATGAGTCATATCACGTCTACCTGTGAACACCTACAACATTCATCTCTTAGTAATAACCTCTAGTTGTAAAGAGTAGCTCTTTACCAAAAAAAAAAAAACTAAAACTGCTAGATATTTAGCAATTATGTTTAACTTTAGTGCTTTTCTAGCTTTTTTTACTTTCTTTTGTTGTAAGTCTACTAAATATTTCTGATAGTGCAGTGCATATTTCATGGAGTCTTTCAAAAATCGTCTGTTACCAACTGACCTCCCAACTGCATTTTGTGACGTCACAGTGTGCTGCCATGGTGAGCATTATGATGTCATAAACAAAGGCACTATAACGCCAAGGTATAGGCCAGTTTTTTTCTACAGGCTGTTTGAATTGACTAGCAAATGTGTTCTAAACCCTGTAAAGGAAATCTGAAAATGAAAACAAAAAATGTACTCTCTAGTGTCTAGTACGAAGACCCACCTTGTCAAAATGAAGGCACACCTTGGCTGTGTTTTGTTTAGGTGGTGCTGTTTTATTTGTTGATTTGGCCCATCAAATCCATTTTGCTGCAATTGTGGCCTCTCTGCTCTGTTCTTTTGTGTTTCATCCTAATGTCTGTACAGAAGAGCATACTTAAGCTTGCTGGTAAATTTCTAATGCTGGGATGGCCAAAGTTGCTCAAAATGCAGAGGTCATAGCTCTTTGCAATTGGAGATACTTCCAAAAATCCAATTAAGCAAGTCCATATTTATTTTTCAACTTAGAAAAAGATAATCAAGTTCCTGCATTTGGATAACATATATGACCAGTCTACAAAATACCCTTGTCCCTCCAGTTTTAATTTGAATTGCTTGGCTCTATTAAGAAATTATTCAATATGGGCTCCCACTTTCCAAAATTAAGAGGTTCTTTTATTTTTATCTTATGTGACCATACAGTAGGCATACTGTGTGAAAGCAGCAGTAAAGGAGACCTGGCAGTATTATACAGTCATAGTGCAACTATGTTTAGGAAGTGGCAAGAGTGTGTGTGACTCGAATAACTCCTTTTCAACATCTAACCATAAAGACTTAAAGAGGGACTACAGTCAAACTTTCTGGCATCAATAAATTCAGAATTTGCATCAGCATAGCCCCAATTAGCCTCATGCCAAAAATGAGATCTCTAAGTTACTTTGTTTACGAGTTACAAGTCATTTTACAACCATAAATTCACTGCCTGGTCAAAGAATCCAGTTTCAGTGAAGAGCTGCTGCTGATGTCATCTCCTGAACTCACAGTCTAGTTATTTGCACTTATATTTCTGTTTTGTTACTACATATAGATTCCTGCAAATGTACTGTCATTGCTGAAAATTTTGTATAAGTGTACTATGTCTGACTTCTACTTGTTCCCATGATGTTTTCTTGTATCTACTATTGTCTACATACCCTATGTTGTAATCTCCATGGCTGTACCTGAAAATAGGCAGCTATGCTGTCTAGTGTACCTACCCAGTTAACAAAAACTAAATAAATAAAATAAATAAATAGTTCTCCCTGCCAGCAAGCTTATAGGACCTGTTTCTCCAAAGTTTAAATATCATATGCAATGATTTTCAGAAGTAAAACAGGCAGCACCATTCAACATTACTTTAAAAACTATGCGTGTTTCAGGTTTTGTAACAAAGTTGACAAATTTGTATTTTTTTTTTGAAATCGTAATTTATCCTCCTCCCTCAGCCTGCCTCCTCTGACACTTCGGCGATGACCCTCGAACATCCCACTACCCACAACCCTACACGAACAGTCCACAGGCCCCCATGGAGCCGCGGCTTACCCAGTGGGGACGTAGGGACAACCTCTGTAACTTAGTGTTTCGCCGCCCCGTGGACTGTCGAGTGGGCGCTGGCAAATCGCGGGCACGTCCCAGGTCCTCGCTTCCTCCCAGATGAGGCAGGCTCTTTTCCCATTTTTCTCCCTCCCCGAGCAGACTGCGATCCCCCCTGATGTCATGACGCATACGTCGACGTCCACTCTGCTCAACGGCCACCCGGCCAATCCCTGCAAGGACTTGCACTTCCTCGAGCCTCCGCTCGGGGTCGCACAAGTGCTGGAATGTGGCCAAATCCCACCCCAGAGTAGGCGAGCTGTCGTCGGATGCTCAAGCCTAGCTCCCCCCAGCCGACCCACCGGCTACCCGAGTCCGCTCCCGAACCCGGCTCGCCGGCGTGGAGCGAGGTGTGGCTTTCAATGCCTCAGCCCTCTGCACCACCGGGCCGGCCAAATTTGTATTTTTAATGCCCCTTTGGTGTGGACCATTTCTCTAGGGTTGCTGGATGCTAAGTCAGCCAGCCCAGTGTTTTCTCCCTGTCAGGCTGTTACTTGACCTACATTCAGGCTCTTCTATATTGTGCTCTAAATTAAAATGATCATTTTACCAGTGCTAACACGTCCACCCCTAGTAGGAATTAACACATATAAGGCCCCTATTAAAACTTATTGTGAAGCAGACACTGACAAACAGCAATGAAGTTACCAACATTACAATACTAGCAACAATACAACTTCCTAACAGGCACACTAGAGTAGCACTCCAAATGGTATCAGTAGCTTGGAGGCATGCTGGCTCAGCATCCAGCAACCCTGGAGAAATGTATCACACCAAAAGGGCATCAAAAAGTACAAATTTGTCAACTTTTTTACAAAACCTGAAACACACGTACAGTAGTTTTTATAGCAATGTTTTTTGAATGGTGCAGCCTGTTTTGCTTTGAAAACTATTGCACACAATCTTTAAAACTTTGGAGAAACAGGTCCTATAAGCTTGCTGACAGTGAAGACAAGTTCTGGAGATGACATCATCAGCAGCTCTTCACTGAAACAGGCTTTTTTGAACAGGTAGTGAAATCAGGGTTACAAAATACAGTAGCTCATAACTTTGAAATGAAGTAACATAGAAATCTTATTTCTGGTATAAGATTTACTGGGGGTATGCGTATTCTTATTCTCCAGTGTAGCATTTTTGGCCAGAGTCCCTATGAAGTTTCAGGATGAAGCCTCACCAAACATCACTTCATAGCCAGATCCAGGGCAAAGCTCATCCCCCCAAATCACTGGCTTCATTTTATGTAACCTACTGTACATTAGGTTGCCTCCCTTCACACTAACATTTACTTGGTTGTTTTTCCAGTTTATTATACCAAATGTTTTTTATCTTTCCTCTTTCTTTCCCCATATAGTCATTTGGTCCACAGCCACTGCCATGCACCTGCTTCAGGCATTCTTTTCAGCTCTCCCAACCTCCACTCCCCCCACTGTAAAGCCAGTGAGGATCAACATGGGGCAGGATTCAAGGGTGCTGGTGCTGTCATTGATGGTGACCAGTGCTCACTGGATTTTTTCCTGTTTCTCCTTGTCCCTCCCAAGCCCCACCCTGGGCTTCAGGCCATGCCCAGCAGATCTCACATGTAGCTAGCATGCTCCTATGGAGTAAGCTCCCCAGCCCATTGTAGGTGTTGCTGGTGTGACAGAATCTGGATACCCATCCTCCTGGCTGGGAGTGCAGCCATGTGGCAGTGCTTCCCCAGGTCATTTCGGCTCCCGAATTTGCTCCTGAACTCAGGTCACTGGTAGGGAAGTGTTTAATGCTACCCACTGGGTCATCATTTGGCCCTAATGTTTACTATATACTTAGTAAGGCACTATTTTATAAGTGGTAGCCATTACTCTCCTGTTTATTTCTAATCTATGCAAAAAGGGGTCCATGTTTGATTTAAGCATGATAGATATCATAGGTGAAAGCACAATGCCCGAGTACTCACGTTTTTTTGTTTTTTTTACACCAGATCAGAATATCCATCTTGGGAAGTCAATTATGCACCTGTATCATTAATAGCTAGAGCAGTATGTCTGTTTTTTCATAATTTAATTTTAAGGCCTTCAGTGTCTGAACATACAATCCAAATAGTTTTGGAATGGACTGATTAGGATTTTTAACAATCACAAGTAAATCACTGGCTAAAAAGTTTTGTGAGACACTTTCCTATATTGTACTCCATGTACTAGTTTTTCCTACCTAGGTTGAATACCCAAGGTTCTATAGCCAAAAGGAGAGGTGAAGAACAGGGGGCATCATTGATGAGTCCCCTATGCAGTTAGCAATAGGATGAAGTAACTCCATTAGTCATAACAGCCACTATTGGATGGGAGTATTGGGCAGTCACCCAGTTTAAAAGATTAGATCCAAAACCTAAAGCACTTAAGACATTTTTGATAAAAAGTAAATGCTTTCTCATAGTGTATTGAAACTGCTGTAACCAGGTATGAGAACTTCTTAGAAAACTGAATAATCTTTAAACGTTTCTGACAATTGGCCTGATAGCACAGCGGTAGTGCATCCACTTGCTATGCCAATGACCTAGGTTCAGAAATGGATTTAGATTGCTTGGGGGCTGGACAAAGGAAGGAGGACTGAGCAGCCCATGGATAGCTCTCCTCCTTCAGGAGAGGGACTGAGCTTACCACCTTTTGGTCACCACCTTGCAGAGGCTGGGTAGTACAGCGATGGTCACTGCATCTAGATGGCCCAGACACAGATGACAATAGCATGCCAATTGTCAGCATATGCACATGCATCATTACATGCAGTGCAGACCTCTGGAAGGGGAGAAAAACAGAAGAAATATCCCCCTATCAGGATGGCAATTGTGATCTTGCAGGTTCCACACTACTGACTATGGCACCTTCCCACCACCTAGCTGGCCTGGATAATAGGTGGAATAATTCCCAGAGAAGCTAGATTACAGGGCTGGGGGATACCATCTGAAGGGGGCTTGTTGGGGCAGGGAGGAGGAGGAGAAATAAATGATGGAAAAAAAGTTTTATGACATGATCAGAACCTGTTCTCCCCTTCATAAAGTCAACTTAGTAATTGTCAATTAAAAAAGGAAGCACCTTTTTTATTGCTTCCTAGAATCATAGCCAATATTTAACATTGAAAGTCAATAAGGAGACTGATCTATAACTTTGACATAATTGTAGATATTTTCCTTGTTAGGGACATACTAAAATTAGTGCAGGTCTCATTGGTAGAGAAAGAATTTCTTTTTAAGATGACTGAGTAAACAGCTAGTGGAGTCAAAACAGGTCGACAGAAAAACAATACAAATTTTAAGTAGTTGTCAGTTGTAACTTTATTTCTGAAATATTTTTCTTTTTCCTTTTCCTCATCATAATGTATTCTATGTGATAATATTGAACTGGATGTGTGGAACAGCTCTTAGCCTGGGAGATGACATATCTAACTCTACTGTCCCACACTACATCATCAGTATTATGGTCTCACTGACAGTGACATCACCAGTAAATGACCTGGCAGTCACTCACATACTGTTCCTAAGTAGCAGTGATGTCACAGTCAGTGAGGTCACAATGCTGATGATGTAGTATGGGGCAGTAGAGGCAGATATGTCAGCGACCATGCTAAGAGCTGTTCCACACATCACACCTGTTAACATCAGGTAAACAATCTTCTAATTAAACAAAGTGAAAACAAAAAGTACCTCAGATATAAAAGGTAATGGTTTGCTGTTTTTAAAATCTAATATTAGTTTCAGGCAGTGCACTAACTCTTGAGGCAATACATGAAATCTAGGTGCTATAACATCTACAAATGTTTAATACCAATCTGTGGCAAAACCATCTATCTGTTCCTGAGGATTTTGTATTTGATAAATTTTTAATGGTTAATATGATTTCCTGGACTGAGATAGCATTCCAATGTGTCTTTAAAATGAGATGAAATAGATGCAAACTTTACTCTTTGAATGAAGGATGCCATGTTGTCTAAGTTAAAAGTTACCTTGCACTTATATAACTTTTTCTTGTATGTTTGAAAAACCTGATTAACTCTTTTGGAATTAGTTAATGGATTTCCTCACTCATCTTTTATTAAAAGAATACTACACTCTGCCTTCTTGATCCTTGCCCTATATGCTAATACAGTAGCTTTCCTGTGAGTTCACCAGGCTCCCAACATCTATCGTTATTACATATTATTAAATATTTAGCCTTACAATGCATGATACTTTTTAATTTTATATTTTATATGCAGTATCTCTAATAAGTCTTCTTGAGTGTGGGATCTATTTTTATTATCAAATCTTTCTTTATCTTTCAGAGTTTTTTTCAGTGATTGTAAAATCTGTATATTGTTTTTTTTAGAGTGGATGAATATCCTTTAATTCTTCCCCTCATATAAACTTTAAAGCATCCCTGACCATATCGTAGGAAGTTTCAGGGTTATCACTGAAGTCAAAGAAATCTGTTTGCAATGTTGCCCAATTCATAGATTTTGCATTTTGTAATAAAACGACTTCAGCTTTCATCTGTTTGCTTATTATTGTCCGATGATGTTTCTAAATACATCTTAACTATAGCATAGTCTGAGATACAGTAATTAAAGGATCTGTTGAGTGCCTTGCTATTTTATCTAAACAATATGACTGGCCAGAAAAAAATCAATTCTAGAAGGAACTAGCTTTGTGTAAGAATAAGTAATAAATATACTCTCATCCATTATGATTTCACCCTTCCAAGGGTCCCATAAGCCCCACTCCTTAGCAAGCTAGTTCCCTTGTTTGTCTGTCTTGTCCCTTTGGGAAGATATTTTTGCCTAAAAAAGGGGATCCAAGACTCATTAAAGTCTCCCCATTATTAAAATAGATTTGTTTTAGGCTTTTTTTGTTATGTTCCCTTGCTTTCTGACTAGGACCTCTTTCCTCCTTCTGCTAGGTCCACCTCCCATCCTGCAAGGCTCCTTTTTGCCTGATCCACCAGGACTCCACAGGCCACCAGTGAAACACCCCTACATAGCCCCCATGGATTGCCCTCCAAGGTTGGATCTCCCTTCAGTTCCCTGGCCAGTTCCTCCTACCATACAATCCAGCCACCCAAAGTGGAGGTGAAGCCTGGGAGTATCCCTGGTAGTCAGGAGAGTGAGCCCAAGATGGACATGGAGGCAGGCATAGCTCCATCTGTTCAATCAGTGCCATTTTCCCCCTTTTTCATCTCTCCTGTGGGATGCAGTCCTGGATGACACCCAAGACACATATCCACAGGTGGGCTGGGCATGCCAACATCGAACACATCCCCATTCTTCCTCACTAAAGCTGCTCCACCTATGCTGCCACTGACCCTTTGCTCCAGACCTCCAACACAAGGGGAAGAGGCTGATAAAGAAATGGTGGAAGCAGTCCAGAAGATGGCTCACAAGGGGGGTACTGATAGTGGGAGACTTCAATCTATCATATGTGGATTGGAGTCTCCCCACTGCAGCTACAACCAGGAGTTGGTACATCCTGGATTCCATGCAAGGGGAGTTCCTCAGGCAATTAGTGTTGGAACCCACTCATGAGGGGCACTTCTGGACTTAGTACTGTTAAATGGGGACAGAGTGACTGATGTCAGAGTGGAGGACCACCTAGGAAATAGTGACCACCGTACAGTGTGGTCTGAGGTAAGGACTGGTCCTGGACTTCAGCAGAGCAGATTTTAAGAAAATGGGAGAATGCCTGAGGCAAGTCCTGGCATGGATAGGAAAACTGGGGGAAGTCGAGGAATGGTGGACAAAAATTAAAGCAGGAATTAGGCAAGCTACAAACCTCTGTATAAGGCAAATGAGCAAGTGCAAGAGAAAATGGAGACCACTATGGTTCTCTAAGGAAGTAGCAGAAAAGGTAAGACCAAAAAAAAAAGGGGCATTTACAGCGTACAAAAAAACACAGAAGGAGGGGGATAGGGAGGCTTACCAACAGAAGCAAAGGGAGGCAGGAAAGACAGTTAGAAACACAAAGTTGCAGACAGAGGAAAGGATTGTCAAGTCAGTGACAAAGGGAGATAAAACCTTGCTAAGATACGTAACTGAAAAAAGAAGGGGGATAGTAAGACTGAAAGAGAAAGGAGGGTGCAGTGAGGAAGAGGACCACCAAAAGGCAGATTTACTAAACAACTATTTCTGTTCAGTATTTACAGAGGAGGGGGAAAGAAATGGGCCAAAGGGCAAGGGTACAAAGGGATGGGAAATGGACACAAAACCATTTACAGAAGAAAGAGTACTCAGGGAACTATCAAAGATAAAAGTAGATAAAGCAATGGGGCCAGACGAGGTGCACCACAGGATACTGAGGGAACTGAAAGAGGAACTAGTTGCACCTCTGACAGCCCTTTTCAACATGTCATTAAAAACAGGGGAGGTATTGGGGGACTGGAGGAGGGCAGATGTAGTTCCAAGCCACAAAACTGGAAATAGGGAGGAGGCAGGAGGCAGGAAATTACAGGCCAGTTAGCCTGATATCAGTGGTAGGCAAGGTAATGGTAACACTATTAAAGGAATGAATTGGGGAATACCTAGTTACCTATAACCTGTAGAATCAGAGGCAGCATGGGTTCACAGGGGGAGGTCCAGCCAGACAAATCTGATCAAGTTCTTTGATTAGGTGACCATGGAAGTGGATTAAGAGGGAGCTGAACATGGCCTACCTGGATTTCAGCAAGGCCTTTGACACCGTTTCATAAAGAAGGCTGTTAAACAATCTCGGAAGCCTAGAAGTAGGTTCTAAGGTAGTAAAATGGGTGGAAAATTGGCTGGGCCATAGGAGTCAGAGGGTGGTGGTAAATGGCAGTAACTCCAGAGTAGGGAAAGTATCCAGTGGATTACCACAGAGATCAGTACTAGGGCCAGTCCTCTTCAATGTCTTTATCAGTGACATTGCAGAAGGGCTGGAAGGGAAAGTATGCCTGTTTGCAGATGGCACAAAACTCTGCAAATAGAATAGGCACACTAGGAAGAGTGGAAAAATGAGAAGTGATCTAGAAAAGTTGAAAGAATGGTCAAGGGCTTTGCAGCTGGGTTTTAACAGAAAGAAGTGCAAAAAAATGCACTTGGGCATAAGAACCCAGTTGGAGGAGAGGTATTAACAGTTACAAAGCAGGAAAGAGACTTGGGGGTGATCATCTCTGATGATCTGAAGGTAGTGAAGCAGTGTGACAAAGCAGTGGGGAAGGCTGGAAGGATGTTGAGTTGCATAGGAATGGGAATCACCAGTAGAAGGAGGAAGGTAATAATACCCCCATACATATCACTGATTAGGCTGCACCTTGAGTACTGTGTACAGTTCTGGGGGCCCCACCTCCATAAAGACACAGAGAGACTGGGGGCAGCACAAAGGAGGGCAACCAAAATGGTGCATAGCCTGCATCAAAAGCCCTATGAGGTAAGGCTCAAGGAACTTAACATGTACTCCCTGGAGGAAAGGAGAGAAAGGGAGGATATGACAGAGACATTCAAATACCTCATAGGCAAAAACAGGGTACAGGAGGGAAGCATTTTCCACAGAAAAAAAAGATGCTCAAGGACAAGGTGTCATGCTATGAAGTTAGAAGGGGAAGGGCTCAGAGGAAATGTGAGAAAGTATCTCTTCATGGAGAAAGTGGTGGACACATGGAACAGCTTACCAGCGGAGGTGGTGGGGGTGGAAACAGTGACAGTGTTCGAGAATGAATGGGATAGACACAGAGGGATCTTAGCAGTAGAGAGGGAGGTGGAAGATCGGAGACCGAGCCGGGTCTGCTGTGACACTATAGGTAGGGAAAATAGGGCAGACTAGGTAGGCTTTCAGGTCCTTATCTGCCAACAGATGCCATGTTTCTATGTTAAGTGGCGAGCAGTGAAGCCAGCGTGCCCCTCAGGAGAACCTCCTTCTCCTGGCAGGCCTCTGATGACTTGAACTTGTTCCTGAACTTGAATCATCAGCATCGTGAGCGATAGTGCTACTGGTACCTCTGTATGGCAACACACTGCCATTTTACTAAACTATGAAGCTGCAATTATATTTCATACCCATTCCCTTAACAATGCTTCTTATTCCTCTTTTTTATTATGCTTTTCCTGCAGGAATGCTATATCACAAACTACACTTTTCAATTGTTTTAATGTTTTGCTCCACTTTATAGGGTGATTATTATCTCTCACTTTCCATGTACCAATAGATGCAGTGCTACATGACATCCTCTAATCTGAATAAGTACGTGTATATTTAAAAAATTTTTCATTAAGAAACAGTAACCAAATAGTTTGCCCACAATTCATTCCACTTCTATAAAACCTCTCGTAGTCAAGGATATTCAATAGTTTTATATCCGTTCTAAGTGACTACCTCTTAGTAAATGGGAATGCTAAAAAACATATTTTATAGAGACTAGTAAAGCAGCATGTTTCATCAATCTGTGCAGGGCTCAGACTACACAGATGCTTAGTCCTAGTCTCATGAATTTTCTTATTAAGATTAAGCTGTCTCACTCACCATAACCTTCTCCAAACAAGAAGGGCCTCAATCAACCTGCAAGAATTAATATTAAAATGTACTCCAGTGATACACTTCACACCATATAAAAACGGAATACTATATACATTTTAATTTACATACTGCCAATCTCCAACAAACTAGCTCCTTCTTGTAAAAGATTTAGAGTGGAAATATCTAGTGCAGTTTGTAAGAATACTATATACCATCTAATAAATCCAGTATTGGAAATCACTAAGAAGATGATATAACTATTGTATGCTAGAGGCTGAACATTAAGTTAAACTTGCTGCTAAAGAGAAAATGAAGTAGTCAGTGTATTATTCCTAAACAACCAGCCTTTATAATATGAGTCCTAATAGGGAACGGTTATCCAACAAGCCTAACATGTCTGTTATTGCAAAGGATGATTTGAAGTATACATTTAGATAGTATAGAGTCATTTTGTTGTTCATAGTGCCATGTTGAAAAGAAATTAGACATCAGGTATGAGCATCGAAAGAAGGATATTATGTATCCATAAAGATGTATCCAAAGTCAAATATTGAATCAAGGATCTTTAACATAGAACAAATAAGTTTAAATGCTATCAACTAATTATTCAGACACCATAAACATTTAATTAGTCTTACTATATCTGAAGGGAAGGGGAAATGGTTTAACCAAGAAAGGCAAACTAAGCCAGAGCTTGTTTCCAGGTACAACCTGGGAGCACAAGGAAGTTAAGTGACTTGCTCAGGGTCATACAGCATACAGGTGAAAGCTGATGGGAATCAAACCCAGGTCTCCTGGTTTGCTGCTCAGAGCCCTTAACCACAATGCTATAGTGCCTCATGCCTTATATCTCAATAGATAAGGATGTTAAACTGTCTTTTCTCCATGCATGATCTGAAAGGAATAAAATAGAAATTGCCCTCTTTTTAAATACATTTTTACTTAATGACTTACTTACTTCATAAAGAAGAGTACCACTAATTATATGAAGTAACCCTAATTGTGTCTCATAAAAAGTAATAGTGAAAAACAAGCATATCTGTATAGTGACTGTTACATCACTATTTTGATGTGTTTCTAACAGACCATTTTAAATAACCACATACATGACCATGTTCCTACCCCATCATGCCTATATGACTGTCGCATGTGGAAGCCACACAGTGTTTACCAAGCCCTCCTGAAAGACAGGGAGACCCAAAACAGCACATGAAACATAATACAGTCAAACAGCTAGTTGTTTGTTAGTACACTGTCATGAAGTCCATCTCCATTTATGTACCACAGGAAAAACAGCAGCGTGTTTCAAAAGAGGAAACAAGGGATTAGTACTAGGAGGCAGTGCTCCAAAAATGGGGAAAAACAAATCAGAGTCCAAAGAAAAACATCCAAAAAAGGCTAGGGTGGCTACTTTCAAATTAATATCAGACAGACACATGCATAGAATAATGGTAAAAATAATAATATTCATTCAGCAGCATATACAGACTCATTGCTCGAGCCTTTTACTGCATCAGCCCATGTGCAGATGGAATCAGTGTCCATTTCAACTCCAACTTCAACTTCAACATGCCAATTCGCAAAATAAATCCTGCTGGAAATACTGTAGATTTGATTGTTGTTTAGATACCATCTTCATCATTATTGGCAAAAGTGCAGTTGGAGGAAAACAAATCACTAATTCCTCTAATCCAGCTTTTATCTTCTTTCTCGTTTAATAATTTTGAGACTGATTATCCCTTCTCTCTGCCTTTTGCTCTTCGTTCACCTTCAGTTTTTGCTATTGAGACGAAGAAGGGGTGGCATGTCAGTTAGCCATTGTCTCAAAGATGGCAGCAAGCAAATGCTAGTTTAAAAATATGATGCAGTCTACTACAGAATCAATGTTTTTCATCTGTTCCTTTGGTTTGTTTTACTTATTGATTATGTTTTGACTAGGAGAAGCACAGTGGGCTGTGACAGCTTGTTTCCTGGTGAGTCTTGAAATGCTGGTGTGTGTGTGTGTGTGTGTGTGAGTGATTTATCAGTTTTATTGACATGGTAAATGTTTGCCAGGGCACTAGGGAATCTTCTACTGTTACAGTAAGTACAAACAAACCACCAGAAAAAAGGTGCTCCAGAATCCCGTCCAAATAGGGTGATGCTCACATAAAACCACTGCAGTAAATAAAACAAAAAACATGAAGCACCCACTCCGGAACAGCATATAAAGTAACACTCACACTGTGTGCTATGAAAAGAACTATCTCATCACCATGTATAAAAAGATGCACATTTTATTGAATACAGCATATAGAAAAACATGGGATAATGTCAATATAGCATTCCTAATAGCGCCACACACCAGCTTAAAATATTCGGCTACCAGCTCATGCATCGCAATATCATTCTCAGCATTCTTCACAACAGCTGCCTTTTTAAATGTTTACTCACTGTTTACTTCATATTTTGCCATTATACCTGCATTTGTAACCTGTGTTCGGCATGATTGAACTTGCGGTGCCAAACCTCTACAGAGTTAGTAGTGTGAGGTTTGCCGTGCTCCACCGCATCATAGTAGTTCCACATCTTGATGTCAAACATTGGTCTCCTGCATCTGCCTCTTGCCAAGGGGCGGCCCAGCCAAGCATCCTCAAAGTAGTCAATAATAGGTGTTAGAAATTCACCATTACTTTGGAAAAACTCAGTTTAAATAATCTCCTCAAATGTACAAATAACTTCAGGCACTGGTACATATGCTAGTGCAGGCAGTAGTCTCATATTTAAGGCAAAGCTGGGATCAGAAATGTATTTAGCACAGACTGGTTGATATTCTTGTATTTTCCTCCAGAATGCTTGACACATGAAAAAAACAGCCTCAAATATGTGCAGATGGAAATGTAGTTTTGAAAGCTTTAATTGCTGCCTGCTCATAGTCAAGCATAATAGTCTCTGGTCTCAAGTTAGGGCACAGGCAAAGAAGTTCAGTAAAGACCCGATTATAGGATGCTGTTGTTCGGTTTGCCATTAGTATGTAAATAAAGGGCACAACACTTGTTACGAATGGCGTGAATTGTGTACATTTGCTGAAATATTGTGGGACAACATTTGAAGGTACCATCAGCAAGCCAATGATTGCTGTTTTTTAGGTGTTCCAAGTCCTGAGTAGTGGTGAAAATCAATATTCTGTCTGGCACTGGCCCAGAATTGTAGAGAAGAAATTTCTTGTTTTTAATTGTCACACACAAGTTATCAGTTAGCTCTAGAAATGTAGCATTAGATGATTCTGGTGGTGGACAGACTGCTGCCCTACAAGTGTGTTGCACTGTTCACTTTATAAGTGACATACCAGGGAGCTGGGACGCAACAGAGGGGCACAGCTCTGCAACATCTCCAGCAACAATCTGGTGAATGGTTTCACTACTTGTTGCTGCACGCCCCTTCATCCCAGCCATAGCTTCCTTCACCAAAACCATTGCAGGATCAGGGACATGATTGTGTTCTCCGATACTCGTCAACACAATCTCCCTATTTAAATGCAGTCTTGCAGTACAATGGCCTTTATCATACTCGAGGGACTTGTAATAAGACTTTGATGGTGTTGCTTGTTCGTGATGATACAGAAAGCCATGTAGAAGAGCCAGATCTCTGCCTGTCTGGCTTCTGACATATTGCACAGACTCACAAGTAGACTCAAGACAGACATTGTAAGTAGCTGGGGGGGGGACAATGGTTGTCAGCCATATATACATTTTGACTCTTAATTGAACCTGAACAGGTTGCTGCAAGGTGGGCATTATGACGCTAGGTGGCAGTGATCACCATGCTATTTAAAACTTTTGCTTTTATGTCTAGTGCTATTTTATCCTGGCGCTGTTAAGTCCACACTATATTGACATGTGCTATTATGGTAGCGTGATTTTGAGTGCATACTGAAAACAATATGGTACAAAACAATGCAAGTGGTGGTATATGGCAAGACAAATAATAGCAGAATAAAAGCTAAAAAGCTATATACAGAGACAGAGCATAGAGGAACAGCAGTTCCTAATGCTGTAGCATTTTATTCTGCTATTATTTGTCTTGCCATATACCTTCACTTGCACCACTTGAACTGTTTTGTACCATGTTTTTTTCTATATGCTGTATTCAGTAAAATGTGCATCTTTTTATACATGGTGATGAGATAGTTCTTTTCATAGCACACAGTGCGAATGTTACTTCATATGCTGTTCCAGAGTGGGTGCTTCATGGTTTTTGTTTTATTTGTTACAGTAAGTACCACAGGGACTTTTGTTCTTTTTACTTTAACTTTTACCTGGACAGTCACCAAAGGTTGGTGGGGGGACTTTATTTTAATGTCTCATCCAGCAGATAGAACCTCAACAATGCAACATCCCTTCTTCTCCAGTTCCCGCTGTGCTATGGAATACATTTGTATTTAAGTATCATATAAAGTCAGTTTCAGCTCCTGCCCAGGCCAAAGGCAACAATATTCTCTCCTTTCCATGTCCTGTATTAAAATCATTATGGGATGTACCATATAAAACCATTCCAGCCCCCCCCCCCTCACTGCATTGGCCACTGACAGCTACATTCTCTCCCCTCCACATCCTGGATTGAAAAGTATTATGAGGTATACTCTGTAAGCAAAGCCCCACATACTGTATATCCCCTGCCCCTTCCCCCAGGACACATCTGGAAACCAGTTGTTACCAGATCAGTATGTCTCTCCTGGTACAACTCATGGCATAAATAAAAAATATATTTTCCAGCATCACTCCATCTGCAGGCAGCAACATTCTCTGCCATCCATGTACACAAAGAGCATCTGCTGTAGCCTGGGCCAGGGGTGGGGGTGCACCATGACACAACTGAAGGCACTGGAGGCAGTGAGTGCTTTCTTTTTGCCTCCAGATCAGTTTCAGGATATCCCTACTTTCAGCCTCTACAGGAACACACACAAATTTCAAGCTGTTTCTCTTCCCCTGTTTTCCAGCTCATCAGTCATCTTTTCTTTGCCTTTGTAAAATAATTCCCCAAAGTCTCCATCTCACTCAGTTGTATCTGTCAGCAGCTCATTTTTGTGAACTCTCAGGGCTAAATTATCAATTAGTTTGCTCAAATTTGTGACTGAGTCTTGAATTCCTTTTATTCTCTGTAAACTGGAGAACATACTTTTCACCTCAGACAAGTCTGTAATTCTTTTGCTGTGTCCTGCTCCAGCTGCAGTCACATCTCCCTCAGCTATAACTACTTGTGCCAGGGTTGGGTAAGACCCTGTCACATTTATTAGGCAGAGAGAGTTAAAAGCAGGGTTCAATTCTGTCCTCTCCTATCCTGTCACTTGTCTATCTCTTGCCTGTCTGATTGTGCAATCACATTTTCCTTGTGGCACCTAGGAACTGGCCAGTCCAATAGTCCCACAATTTCTCCTAGTTTTCTTCCTTTCTTCAGTTGCTGTTTCTATTCTTTCTTTCTTCCATAATTTCTCTGTGTCTAAAAAAATATATGTGAATTATTATGTGAAACTGAGATCCCTTGGTTTGCAAATGTACAGTATATGGTTATATTATTGAAATGATTACAAACAGCTATTTGGAACACAATCTGGAACACAAGGGGTTAACCTTGAGGTATATTTTGACCTCTACAAACTTGTTTACAGAATTATCAGCATGAAATCAGTCATGAGACAGGATATCTTAATTGTTTGCACTTGATAAGAAGATTAGTGTACTCTCAGATTGCTCAAAGGAAAGAAATTGCCAGATCTTAATACATTTTGTGGAACACAGGTGGTGTAACTTACGACAACAGGATGCAGAATTTTTTTTTGTAATTTAATATACTTTTTATTTATAAATTTTCAAAAATACAGCAGCTACATGCACTTACAGTACACAAGCAGTAAATAGTTAGTAGGAAACATTGTCTGTTCAAAATGGTTAGAGACCATAAAACAGATAACAGAAAAATACTTAGACAAGGACCCACCACCCCCAATAAACATAGGAGTAAATGACTGGGAGAGTGAGAATATAGGACTTCATGCTCTCACCACAGAATGGGTAATAACTGTCTCTGCATCACACTGCTCTCCCACTCACAGGCTAATAGGATGCAGAATTCAATTACCAGGAAAAAAACATCTTATAAAAAGAGAGCAATGCTCTGTTTAGGGATAGAGAGAGCTGGAGATTTTAAAGAGGCCCTCAGAAGTAGGACTTCTGTTTGTTTGAACTGTCTGTATCAAGAACTATCTTGCACAGTTTTATTTTTTATTGTCATTGATAATAATAAAATGCTACTTTCATATTTTAAAATGTCTTCTGGTCTGCCTATGCTTCCTGACCTATGCCTCGATGACACTACTGTATGAAACACAATGGCTTTAAACTTTGATCAAGGGTAAACATAAAACAGATAATTCAAGAGACAACTAGATAGAGTCACTACAGATATTTAGTATATTTAAAGTTACTGTTTCCAGCAGTTGGTAGGTACTTTTACTTTAAAATAAGTACTGGATCAGTTAAATAGACATCCATGTGTGTATGTGTGTGTGTGTGTGTGTGTGTGTGTATATGGAGGGGGGGGTAATGCTTCAAGCAGCAATTTTGCAAGCTGCCTGTTGCATGACAGTCTTTTGAGACAATCAATAGCTGGAATTTTTGTTTATTATGGAACACAGGGATTCAAAGTTCTATATATTTCCTTTGGCAGAATGTTCACCATCCCCTCACAGAACGGAAGGCCTCATATGGTGCCAAGGAGGTCTCAATTTTATCCGTGTCATGGTAAGCAGAAGAGATTGCCCTAGCAAGTTGATAAGGATATGGGGGGTGGGGTCATGGTTGCCTAAGAAACACCAAGAATTAAAGCAGTGGCTAGTACTTCATTTTTTAAACTTGTTTATGTATGCAATGAGGGGATCAAGAGAGGAAAGAATTTTGAATTATTTAATTTTAAAATGTAAGGGAGCTTTATGTTTAGGGCATTGTTGAAGGTAGTCAGTGAATAATGTTAGCAGTCATGTTTGTGATGGCAAGTCAGGGATGAGGGAATTAGGTCATGAATTCTGTATCTGATTTTCCTAAATTCCAGATCCCAATACCAGAACTTGTTCCAACCTAGGTAATGCAGGGAGACTAAAGGGACACTGTCAAACCCTTTTGTGTTATACTATTTCTAGTTGAAAATCCACTTTTTATGATTGTTTATCTTCTATAAAATGCACTGATGTTGTTGGTTGTTTTACCTGCCTTCTTTCTTAGTGAAACTGAAATGCATGCTAATTATGTAAATATATCCAACCTTGTTTTGTTTCAAATCCTTGATCTACTCTTACTGAATATTTCCTGAACATGAGGAGCACCCCCAAACAGTGCAACCACTCATGCTGCAATAGTCTCCTCACCTCCAGCAACATCTTAAGTGGTTAGACTGTGTTGGGTGTTTTCCCAAGTCCAGGGAAGATTAGTGGAATTTAATCATGGACTGTAAACAAATATGTTTTTGTTAGTTAAAAGTTTATTTTTTTGACAGGATATAAACTTGAGGCCCAAATGGACCTATTTACAAAGTTGTACTGTGCAAACATAAAACATCTGTTTCCATACGTACATACATACACACATGTTGATACAAATTCACGTTAAATCACATAACATTTCATCAGAAATTATGCAATGTTTTATAAGAAATACAGAAAGGTTAATGCTTACAGTGAATTATGGCATCGTAGGAATACAATTTTGAACTCAGTACAAGTACAAACTTTTTTATGGGACTCATTGATTGCTGTTACAAAAGAACTAAACTTAATCAAGTTTCTTATTGGTGGGGAGATTTTGTTCCACAACCTTGCAGCATTATACTGAAGGAATGTCTGAACATATCTATTTCTTATTCTTGGAATTTTTAAGCCTCTGTGCAACACATCCCTAAAATGATATCTTTGGTTGTGCAGTAATGCCAGTATGGTGGAAGTCTGCTTTTCACTTTTAAAAGAAAAGGAATCTGAGTCAAACTATAAGCTACATCAGCAATCTACAGAATGTGAAGAATCATAACATGTTGTGAAACAAAAGAATAGTTAGCTGTCATGAGGTGGCATACAGACATCCTGAGAGGAGGCAATTCATTTATAACTGTGATGTTTTACACTGGACTGTTTGTGCTTGGAGAACCTGTAACAGAAGCAATAGATATTTGCTTGCTGGGAGTGGAGTATCCTGTTGCTAGGATATGACTGGGAGGCTGGTGGGTTGTGTAGTCCTAGAGGAATGGAGACTACAACTGCAGCTGGCCATAGTGGTCAGAAATGTGAGAAACACAGTTATTTTTTAAACAAGACTCAGTAGCCTTTGTTTTACCAGGAGGGAACTGCAGTCCTGAATATTTTACTTATCTTTAAATAGTTATTAAACTTGTAGGATGGACAACTAAGTCACATGACCTGCAGACTCACTTCCGGGTCCCGGGCACATAAAAAGAGCTCACTAGTGAGTGGGGTGAGTGCAGAGATATGTGCAGAGACAAGTGCACAGAGAGAAGCCCGTGTCAGATGTGCATGGCTTGTGTGTCCGGCGTGACTAATGGAACAGTGGACAAAGTTATTTTACTTTTGTTATGCTATTTTGTGATAGATACAGGATTATTAAATATGAGTCCTACTGTGCAAGTGAGCAGATCATAAGTGACCAAGAAAAGTAGGGCTAGAGTATAATATCTGATTTTAGGAGGATCTGATTTTAAGAACAAGTAGACTGGGTGATTTTAGCAGAGTGTTTTTGTTAATGTCCCAATTCTATCTGATTATCCCAAGGCAAAACAGTATGCTGTTAAACATGGAAACAACAAAAGATGTTCTGATGCTGTTATGTAAGGAGGGGCATTGATAAGTGCACTGAATGTGGAATGTTTGAAATTATAAGTACCACTTCAGTTGAAAGCATCTACATTTGCCCTAAGTGTGTACATAACACATCGCTGTTAAATGAGCTAAAACAGGCAACTGAAGAACTACATAGGATTACAGAAATAGACAAAATTGAAAGCTTCATTACTAATATTGAAACAGAAAGAGAATGTATTGAGCAGGTCAACCAAGGCCAAAAAAAATACTTAGGGAATCACTGGATGATTCACCAAACTCAGATAAAATCAAACAGATTACAAAAAAGGAAGATAAACTGTAGATGGAGGGCCATGAGATTGGACTCCGATTAAGAAAAACAAGTTCAAAAAAGGGAGGCGGGCACTAACAAAGACCCAATTAAAAACAGCTAATAGGTATTCAGTGTTGGCAGAGGCAACTGAAGAACAAGAAACCTCCAAGTATTTCAGCTAATAAAGAGTTAGGCCTGGGAATTAATTCAGAAGCAGCCATCTGCAATGTTGTGATGGGTATGTCATCACCAGAACTTCAAGATTCCTACATGTATGGAAAAAATGATAGGAACCACATAAAGTCTAAACAAGGTACATTAGAAACCCCCTATACATCAGCTAGCCTAAAGACAGGCCCATGTACTAATTTTGAAGCTGCTAACCCTGACGTTGTGCTGGATATGCCACCACCTACAATACAAATGCCATCTAGGAATTGCTCCAATGATAAGGACCTCAGAAAATTGAAACATAGAACTAAGAAGAAAATTATTATGGGGATTCAATCATCGGATTTGTAATTAGGCACATTCCTACGGCTGATACCTATTACTATAACAGAAGTTTACACTGCAATTGCTACCATGAAAAAAAAAAACAAGGCCCCAGGTCCAGATCAAATTCCAGCCAAAGTCTTTTTGACTGCTCTCACATTTTGGACAGAAAAACGTACACCTTTTCTTAATTACTGTATTTTGAATTCTGAGATTCCAAGTGCATGGAAAGGAGCTACAATAATCTCCATACACAACAAAGGTGATAAGAATAATCCACAAATGTATAGACCTATCTTGCTGCTGGACAATATGGGTAAAATATTTTCTAAAATAGTGCTATTGAGATTACTAGATCAAATACAGAGCTTAGGTGGACTTTCAGAATACCAGACTGAGTTTTGCAAGGGTTATTGTACCACTGATAACTGTTATGTTTTAATGGATCTCTATGAAAAGTATGGCAAATTAAACAAAAAAAACTTTATGAGGCATTCATTGACTTTAGCGCTACCTTTGATACTATTTCTTGAAACACATTATGGAAAATTATGGATGCATGGGGGATTAGCCTAGCTATAAATAATATTATTAGAGAGTTACAGTATATACCAACACATGGGCACAAATCAGGTGGGGCAAGGATGGTCAGACATCTGACAGACTATCTTCCAATAGAGGCACTAGACAAGCCAGTGTCATAGCTCCCACACATTTTTGTATTTATATCAACAACTTACTTGAATTATTAGATCAAACGCAGTCAGATTCTCCAAAGAGTGTCAACAAAGCATGTGTAGCCCTTGCTTATGCAAACAGTTTAGTAACCTTTTTATTCTCTCAAGCAGGGCTGCAAACAACAGTATCCCCTTAAATACCAACTTAGAATAAATGAAACAAAGAGCCTGGTTATGGTCTTTGCCTCTAATAAAACAAATAAATCTTGGTGGATTGGACAGAAGGAACTTATTACTGCTAAGATATATGCATATTTAGGTCTTCAGATATCAGCAATTGGTCAATGGACCAAACATGTCAATAGTCTGAGAACCAAACTTAATCAAACTGCCAATTCTCTCAAGGTCTTCAATTCTAAATATGGGGGTAACTCCATGAAACCACTTGTTAAGGCAGTTAATGCTAAATACTATGCCCAGACTCTTTCCCATGCAGAAGTATGGGATATAGATAAGGTAGAGATACTAGAAATATTGCTTAATAAGTTATATAAATCAAGTCTGGATTTAAAAAGTGGAGTCCCTGCCTCTTTAGTTCATGCTGAACTTAGAATCAGTAGATTGAAAGCATATATGTTAATTAGAAAAATAAATTACTGGATCAAAGTTATGTCAATGATTCTAATAGACTTCCCTACTGCTGCTTGGCTGAAAAGAATGCATGAAAGGATATGGGTTGTCCTCAGTCTAGGTGACTGCAAATGGAATTTTTTATTTTAAAGGAATCAGGCTTAGAATTCTTAAAAAACTTATGCCTTCAAAAAGGTCTCGATAAGCTTAAAATATAAAACCTGTACTATGCAAAAAATCACAAATTTCTATAAACTCCTAGACTTGGAAGATATCTCTAAAACAAGTTTCCCCCAGCTGGTGGAAAACAATCTAACATACTGATATAAAGGTTATTTGGATGTACTTCTGGATCCTAAACAAAGGAAGCTCTATACTCGATACAGAATGGAAATGTTTCCAAGTATTGTTCTCACCTCCAGATATACCAAAACTCTGAATCCTTCCTCATAATGTTGTTCCTGTTCAGATTCACAGACTGACTGTTTGTGGTATGATAAACCTAGAAAACACTGGCATGTAGCTATCTGGGACAGTATTTATACTATGAATAAGCAATTACTATTAAATATTCTCTTCACCACTAGTGATGAACTAATCCAAAAGGCTGCTGGATATCTTACTGTTACTAATGCTTACTTATTGCTACTAACAGGATCAGAGCCGGAAACAAACACTAACTTGAAAAATTTCACATTAGACAAATTCATGTATATTACAACTCAACTAAAAGACAACATGGTTGGTCTATCACCTCTATAAATTATTGCAACTATACTTATCACAGTACGACTATGAATCTAGGGAATACTTCTTATTTATTTATTTACTGGGTATTATGTTAAAATGAAATATTTTAAAAATCTATTCTGCTTCATGTGGCTTCTGGACATAAAGCACCTTAATGTATTTCACACTGCTAATTAATTTTTGTCATACATAAGAAGTTTTTATATTCTAAGTGATTTGTAGGATATGTTTGAATGCTATGTTGATATATTTTTTTTTTTGTGAAAAGGTCAAATGACTGATCAATAAAAACTTTCTTTCATACTGCTGATAGATTACATACCTCAGTAACCTGTTTACCTGGGACCAAAATCTCTGATGTCAGTGAGAGAATAGATAAACTAGTTAATAAGGATAATACGGTTATACTACATGTGGGAACAAACAATGTATAGAATACACATTGGAAAGACATCTGCTATGAACTCTTGATGTTGGGCAAAAGGTTAAGGGAAAAGGGACGTAAAACTGCAGTTTCAAGTATTCTGTAAATCCCAAAGACAAGACATGAAAAGAACCACACAATAATGAAAATCAATGCTAGTTTGTCAAACAATTGTAGAGATGTGGGACTTTTATTCATCAATTACTGGGATATTTTTGGGGTGAACAAGCAATTGTTTTCAAAAGATGGCTTGCATTTAAATAAAATGGGCATGGAAATACTGGCAAAAAGTTTGAAATCAGCACTCACATTAATGGATGTAAACTAGATACTATGAGGGAGCCCATCACCCAAGAATATCTAGTAGGCAAATATTAACATCCAATGAAATAATAGAGGAAAGATAAAGTTACAGTAAGTGAAGCAGAATTGTGGAAGGTTTTGGTGATTAATGTGAGAAGCTTGAGATATAAAATTAATGAATTGCAATACAGTCTCTGTAATGACAACATAAAGATATGTGCCATCACTGAAATTTGGGGGCAGAATGACAATTGGGGACTATATATTGAAGGGTATCAATCCTTTTATAGAAACTGAAACCACAATAAGGGAGGAGGTGTGGCAATTTATGTTAGAGAAGGGATTCAAGCTGTAGCACTTGACAAATTAAATGAAGTAAAAGAGGTTGAGCAGGTTTGGATTAAATTACTATCCATGAACAATAAAAAGATCACCCTGGGGGTTTGTTATATATCAACATCACCTTCTGCTGAACAAAATACAGATTTTCTAGAAATATTAAGAAAACTAGATATGGGAAGTAACTTAATAGTAGTAGGTGACTTCAATTGCCCTGATAGTAACTGGCAAGAGAAAACATGCACTACAGTAGTAGAAGAGCAGCTAATGGAGATATTTGATGAGCTGGGTATGAAAAATTATGTAAATGAAAACACAAGAGGGGAGAACAGACTCAATTTAGTTCTCAGTAACATGAATAAAGATATTATGAAGTGTGAAGTAAGAGAACCACTCAGTAACAGTGACCATTGTATGGTTCAATTTTCTATTCAAGTCAAAACAAGCACCATTATGGGCAAAACTAAGGTACGGTATGGTGTTTCAGGAAGGCTAAATATAATGACATACTAAGTTACTTGAATAACTGGAATTGGGGAGAAGAACTAAAAGATCTGGATGTAACTAATATGTGGAGGAAATTCATGGCCAAAATCCACACATGCATAACTACTTTCATCCTGCTAAATAATAAATATGATAGTGAAGGCAGTGTATCTAAGTGGTTTGGCAGAGATATAAAGAAAGCCATTACATGAAATAAAAGAGCTTACACAGCAGCAAAGCACTTAGGAACCCAGGATGCATGGGAGGAATACAAAAACAAATTGAGAATCTGTGAAAGACTGATAAAGAAGTGAAAAAAGATAACGGACATGAGTTAGCAAAAATTAATACAGATAATAAGAAGGCCTTCTATACATACATAAACAGCCCTAAGAACTCAAAATCTCATATTAGAACACTGAAGTTCAATAATGTAAATATAACAAATTGTCAAGAAATGGCAGAGGTGTTCCAAGTATATTTTAGTAATGTCTACAAAACAAAGGAAGTGATAGCACCAGAAGAAGTGGATACAGTGGATAGTCTGAGGATATCAATTGAGGAACTGGAAGTTAAAGAGAGACTACAAAATCTAGATATAAATAAATCACCTGGTCCAATGGGTGACACCCAAAACTCCTTAAGAAAACATCGAATATATATTGGCTGGACTCCTAGCTATGATTTTTAAAAAATCACTTGACAAAGGAAAGGTGGCGGATGCTTGGAGAGAGGTACGTGTAGTGCCCATCTTTAAGAAAAGAGAGAAAACAAATGTAAAAAAATGATAGCCCGATCAGCCTCACATCATCAGTTAGGAAACTTCTCGAGGGAATAATCAAGGATAAAATAGAACTGCATATACATAATAAAGGATTAAGAGACCCATTACAGCATGAATTTACTAAAGAAAAGAATTGTTTAACCAATCGTATGTATTTTTTTGATCCTATCAGTAGGCTTTAGATAACAATCTACCTGTGCATGTACTATTTTTGGATTTTTCCCAAAGCTTTCAACACTGTATCACATCTAGAAGTAATTAAATCAATGAAAGAACTAGATATAAACTCAATTCTAGTAAAGTGGGTGAGTTCCTGGTTGTCCAAGAAAAAGCAAAGAGTGTGCATTAGGGGACACGACTCCATCTGGAGTGAGATTAGCAGTGGAGCACTGCAGGGGTTGATCCTGGGGCCAGTATTATTTAATATTCTAGTATCATCCATGGGACCTTCAGTACATGCTTGGCTATGCAGATTTGCTGATGATGATAAATTAAGCACCATTGTTAGTAATAAGGATGATGTGGACAGATTCCAAAGGGAAATAGATACTATAGCAGAATGGGCTGAAAGCAAAAGATGTTATTTTAATAATGATAAATGCAAGATCATGCATTTTGTCAAGAATAATATTACGTGAACCTATGTTATGCAGGAGAGGATTTTAACAGCAACAGAACTAGAAAAGGATCTGGGCATACTAGTGTCAAATAGACCGACATTCGAGGACCAGATAAAAAGCGTAGATGGAAGGGTAACGGGGTTCTAGGTTGCATAGCCAGACACATAAGAAGTAGGCAGAGGGAAGTGATAGTGCCTTTGTATTCAGCACTGGTGATGCCTTATATGCAGTATTATGTCCAGTTGTAGGTACCATGTAAGGAAGCAGAGGTCAGGAGGATGGAGAGGGTAAAGAGGAGAATGACAAGACGGGTGGCTACCTTCAATCACTTGACTTATGAGAAGAGGCTAAGGGAGCTGAATTTGTTTTCACTGGAATACAGGAGAATGAGAGACAATTTATGCCTAGTTTATAAAGCCTATAGTAATATGAATGTCTGTGAATGTATCAGTCTAGAAAAAAGAGAGCATCAGAAGGTAACTAGAACTGATGCAATGGGTTTAAATGGAGAACATTATAAAAGAAATGCAAGAGGTGCATAGATAAACCAAAGGGTTGTATCAACCTGGAATATTTTGCCAAGGGATGTTGTCGCAACCAGTAATATGAAGCACTTTAAGACTTACCTACACACATTCCTAATAGATCAGGGAATATATGGATATACATAATAAACCAAGTCACAATGGCTGATTGCTGTCTGACTTTTATTCTTCTATAATTCTGATTCTGTGTGTTTTTGAAAACTAGAGATACTTTGAGACTTGTGGGAGTTGAGAGTTTCCCTTTAACATATTGGTTTTGGAACTTGTTTAGGAAGCAGTAAATTTCCAACCCATTTTATAAATGTTGCTATACATCACATTACGGTTAAAAGTGTACTGATGTATATTGTCCTATACTGACACATGAAAATTGTATTAACTGGTCACAACCATACAGACCTGACACACTGAGGTGCAATCAGCTCATTACCAGGAAAGCACACTGAGCTGCAATTAGCTCATTTCCAGGAGGGCACACTGAGCTGCAATCAACTCATTACCAGGCGGGCACACTGAGCTGGAATCAGCTCATTACCAGGGGGACACACTGAGCTGCGATCAGCTCATTACCAGGAGGGCACACTGAGCTGCAAACAGCTCATTACCAGGAAGGTACACTGAGCTGTGATCAACTGATTACCTGGAGGACACACTGAGCTGCAATCAGCTTATTACCTGGAGGGTACACTGAGCTGCAATCAGCTCATTACCAGGAGGGCACACTGAACAGTGATCAGCTCATTACCAGGAGGGCATACTGACCTGTGGCAGCTCATTACCAGGAGGGTACACTGAGCTGCAATCAGCTCATTTCCAGGAGGGTACACTGAGCTGCGATCTGCTCATTAGCAGGAGGGAAAACTGACCTGCAATCAGCTCATTACCAGGAGAGAGGGCACACTGAGCTACAATCAGCAGGTTCGCAGGAAGGGTACAATTAACTGCAATTAGTTAATTACCAGGAGGGTAAACTGAGCTGCAATCAGCTCATTTCCAGGAGGGTACACTGAGCTGCGATCAGTTCATTACCAGGAGAGCGCATTGAGCTGCGATCAGCTCATTACCAGGAGAGCACACTGAGCTTCAATCAGCTCATTACCAGGAGAGCACACTGAGCTTCAATCAGCTCATTACCAGGAGAGCACACTGAGCTTCAATCAGCTTATTATGAGGAGAGCACACTGAGCTTCAGTCAGCTCATTACCAGGAGAGCACACTGAGCTTCAATCAGCTCATTACCGGGAGAGCACACTGAGCTTCAGTCAGCTCATTACCAGGAGAGCACACTGAGCTTCAGTCAGCTCACTACCAGGAGAGCACACTGAGCTTCAGTCAGCTTATTACGAGGAGAGCACACTGAGCTTCATTCAGCTCATTACCAGGAGAGCACACTGAGCTTCAGTCAGCTCATTACCAGGAGAGCACACTGAGCTTCAATCAGCTCATTACCAGGAGAGCACACTGAGCTTCAGTCAGCTCATTACCAGGAGAGCACACTGAGCTTCAGTCAGCTCGTTACCAGGAGAGCACACTGAGCTTCAGTCAGCTCGTTACCGGGAGAGCACACTGAGCTTCAATCAGCTCACTACCGGGAGAGCAAACTGAGCTTCAGTCAGCTCATTGCCAGGAGAACACACTGAACTTCAGTTAGCTCATTACCGGGAGAGCACACTGAGCTTCAGTCAGCTCACTATCAGGAGAGCACACTGAGCTTCAGTCAGCTCATTACCAGGAGAGCACACTGAGCTTCAGTCAGCTTATTACGAGGAGAGCACACTGAGCTTCAGTCAGCTCATTACCAGGAGAGCACACTGAGCTTCAGTCAGCTCATTACCAGGAGAGCACACTGAGCTTCAATCAGCTCATTACCAGGAGAGCACACTGAGCTTCAATCATCTCACTACCAGGAGAGCACACTGAGCTTCAGTCAGCTCGTTACCAGGAGAGCACACTGAGCTTCAGTCAGCTCGTTACTGGGAAAGCACACTGAGCTTCAATCAGCTCATTACCAGGAGATCAAACTGAGCTTCAGTCAGCTCATTGCCAGGAGAACACACTGAGCTTCAGTTAGCTCATTACCAGGAGAGCAAACTGAGCTTCAGTCAGCTCATTGCCAGGAGAACACACTGAACTTCAGTCAGCTCATTACCGGGAGAGCACACTGAGCTTCAGTCAGCTCATTACCAGGAGAGCACACTGAGTTGCAGCAGCTCATTACCAGGAGGGTTCACTGAGCTATGATTAGCTCAGTACCCGGAGGGCACACTGAGCTGCAATCAGCCTTTTTCCAGAAGGGCACACTGAGCTGCAACATCTCATTACCAAGAAGATACATTGAGCTGCAATCTCTTATTACCAGGAGGGCACCATGATCTGCAGTCAGCTCCTTACCAGGAATGCACACTGAGCTGTGATCAAGTCATTACCAAGAAAGCATACTGAGTAGTGATCAGCTCATTACCAGGAGGCACAGTGAGCTTCAATCAGCTAATTACCAAGAGGGCACACTGAGCTGTGATCAGCTCATTACCAGGAGGGAACACTGAGCTGTAATCAACTCATTACCTGGAGGGTACACTGAGCTGTAATCAGCTCATTACCAGGAGGGAACACTGAGCTGTAATCAGCTCATTACCTGGAGGGTACACTGAGCTGTAATCAGCTCATTACCAGGAGGGCACACTCAGCTACAATCAGCTTGTTACCAGAAAGGCACATTGAGCTGCAGTCAGCTCATTACCAGGATGGCATCCTGAGCTGTGATCAGCTCATTACTGTGAGGGTATATTTGTGGTGGTGTTGCAGCCATCTCTTATTGAATAATTAAAACCGTAAGCTGGGTGGCTATATTATCTGCTTTCAATCAAGGGAGCAGGGATTTATATCTGAATTCTGTCAATCCAGTGGGTCTCTCCCTTCCCACCTGAGGAAACTGTGTGACAATGTAACCCTTTACACGTGTCCCAACCTTGTGTTTAGACAAGAGGCTGGTTAGACAGCAGGAATCCAGGCAATGTTTAATTGGGGGCCCATTGTGTAATCTGCACTACTCTGTGCATGCCCAGTGGAGTGATTAACAATTTTGGTGGCCATGTTGTTAAGGCCATTATGGTTCATTGAGCATGCCCAGTGGAAGTGTGGTGGCCATTTTGAAATGCCTTGCTCATTCACAGTGTCGCAGCATAAGGACGTTATAAATAGCAGAAAGGCAAGGCAGCCATTTAGTCCTAAGTAACCTGGGAGGAAGACAAAGCTAACAGGAGGGACTCAGTCTCTTTATTAGTATAACTACAGAAATTGCTAATGAGTTGCAATACCAACCTGAGAAAATCAGGACCAGATTTCATCCCAGTGAGGTTTAAGACGCTGGGGCAACAGAGCACAGAAGTGATGGACATTCAAGTCAGCAATTGTGCTACATTTGTATGGACACTGTTTACAAGTAATTTGGGGATATTCTGGGAAAGGGATACTGCTGCATGAAAAGTATACTAACACATGCTGGAACTCCTGTAATATAATATCTTGCTAAAACATCACTGGATTAGTGAGGGTCTGTGTAATCTGCTGTACATTTGTGTGGTGTATTAGGCCTGGTGAAACTGTTTTTTTATTGTTTTGCCAATTGTATTAGTATTTCTAGAAAAAAAAGTATCAATTTTGTTTTGAAATTGAATTTATTTTATTATTTTCATAAAACAAACATATCAAAACATATCAACATACAAACCATACAAAAGAAATATCCCTCCACCATCCCACCCACCAGAGTGGACTGGATCAAAACCTAAAACAGAAAACATACAATAAATCATGTACATAACAAATAGGGGACTCACATCACAAGCAAAAATAGATAATTAAACAGTGATCTCATAGAAAAAAAATACTCATTCTGTGCCCAAATTGGTGCTGCTCCTCAACAAATTTAGAACATGTATAGGGTGTGCAGTTTGCTCCATTTTCTAGTATATGACGGGAGCCTGTTGTGGACACTTGCTGTCATTTTTATGTTTGCTTGCTCGTGTGTGCAAGAAACATTATGTGACAGCTTAGGAAAGAAGCAGGGTTTTGGAGGTGCGTCACTGTGGCGGCCAATGCCCCCACTGCATTTTGAGGCTTGTCCCTCTTTCCCTAATGCGGTGGCATGCTGCTGCTGACACTAGTTCAGCAAGCATGCCACCAACTTGAAATGAATTCGCCGCTGCAATGAGGGAGCGACCCGTCATTGCAGGGTGGTGCCTTGCCTGGTGTAACATTGCAATTAACATGGCGGTGGCTGTCTCTGTCTGCCTCAGAGTCCCCATGAAAGCTGATGGGGGTGCCCAATCCCCCTGCCGGCATGCCCCATCCCCAGATCATTTGCTGATAGGGGAGCCCACTCCCCATCAGCATAACGTCCCCCATACATTTTGTTTGCTGAGGTGGGTGCCCAATCCCCCCTTTGCATCATGTCTCCCCCCCAAACACAGATCCTTTTTTCTTTGCCAATGGAGGGCCCAATCCCCATCGGCTCCAGTCTCCCCCCCCAAACATGCATGTCACATGCTGGAAGCCCACCCCAGCGTACCAAATCTACCTGCAAAAAAAAAAGAAAAACCTTCCCATGATGGTTTAAATTTTTTCTTTTACCTGAAAAGTAGAAAATGGTCCCTTGTTGTGTCCAGTGCCCTCTCCCCCAACCCACACCCAACCTCTGCGCACCCCACATCCCCACATCTCCCTCACCCCATACTTACCTCCGGAGCTTGGCGTGACAATCTTCAGTGGACTGGGAACATGTCTGCACTCTTCAAAAGCCGACCACAAATTGAAGAAATGCCAGAAAGCTGTATAATGGCATAAATGGGTTTTTTTTTCAACTTAGGTGGATATCTCGGCCATTTTTGTTAATTTTGGCACCACATTTTCAACATGGGATTCTTGGGACCCCACCTCATGAATTCAGTCACTGTCATGTCATTATTCAGTCCCAAAAGGTGATTTTGTGGTCACTGCTTGGAATCACCTTTCGGGACCGAGTAATGAAATAACAGTGTTACTGTTCATGAGATGGGCTTCCATAAAGCCTATGTTGAAAATCTGGTGAAAAATTTCAAAAAAATGACTGTGTTACGAGCGTGTGTTGTGCAGTTTCTATGCACACTTGTAACTCTGACAATTTTTAATATTTTCACTCCAGATTTTCTGCATTGCCATTTCTTCACATCTCCTTATGAACAGTACAGCTGTCATTTTTCACATTCTGCCCAAAATGTGGTTTCACACATGTGGTGCACAATGGCACAGTCGCTGTGGAAAATCAGCATTTGGGGCAGATTAACAAAATCACAGTAACACTGTTCATGAGCAGAGGTCCTAAAATGCCTATGTTGAAAATTTGGTGAGAACATTTCACAAAATGACTGTATTACGAGCATGCATTGTGCAGTTTCCACACACGCTCATAACTTCGAGAATTTTTAATATTTTCACTCCAGATTTTCAACATTGGCATTTTTTCACACCTCCTTATGAACAGGACAGCTGTCATTTTTTCACATCCTGCTCAAACTGTGTTTTTGCACATCTGGCGCAGAATGGCACGGTGGCTGTAGCAAATCAACATTCAAGACAGATTAACAAAATCACAGTGCCACTATTCATGTGCAGAGGTACCAAATGCTTTCATGAGGTGGAGGTCACAAAAAGGCCATGTTGAAAATTTGTAGTGCAAATACCAACAAACGCCCGGGGCATTACAGTTTCTAATCATAGCATCCCACCCTGTACAGACTGACAGATGTCAGGGGTGTGCCTTTGGACTGCTGGCTACAATGCTCATGCCATTCCACCCCATCCTATAGCCAGTGACAGGCATCGAGGTGTGCCTTGGACTCTTCAGCCCCAGAGTTCACCCCATTCTCCTATACTGCACCCATTTCAGAGTATGTCCTTATGGAATGGGGTGACTGAAAAGCTGAACACCCCAAGGCACACCTCAACACTTGTTAGTGTCTGCAGGATAGGGTGAGGTGAAATGGCATGAGCGTTATGTGCGATGACCCAAAGGCATACTCCAATGCCTGTTCATCTCTGCAGGGTGGAGGTGGGTTCATGTGAAGTTCAATACTTCACTGCCATTCCTATTCTGCATCTGTCTAACTCCTGCACTTCCAATGCTGATACCAGAAAGCAAACATTCAGCATTGACAAATGCTTGTTTCAAAATGGAGGTTCACCAACAGTTCCTGAAGCCATTCTTGGTATGAAATGTAGTTCTGATCTAACCAGTGTTAAATAACGGCACATTTGACTGACATAGATATCATTGCAATGTTATATCTCCTCTCGTTTACAGCTTTCCCTCTATAATCCCTGGCAATACAAATTTCAGGGGTGAAAACAGCTTCTAATCCTAAAGGAGGATCTGCCTTTGATTTAATCATCTCCCACAAATGTTTAACTCTAGCTTACGCCCATAAAATATGAAGCAAGGTACCATCTGCTTGCCCACATCTACTACACTGAGAGGAGCCTAGCTGGCCCATTTTAACTAGTTTTGGGGTGTAAAATAAAGGTTATTCAGAATTTGAAATTGGATAAAATGTAGTTTATCATTAGCAATACAGGTTTACAAGTCCTCCCATATTTTATTCCAGTTGAAGCAATGGTTGGGCAAAGCCCTATTCCAATAATAACATTCTCCAGTAATTTCAGGGTATATTTTGACAAATAGTAGACTATATATTTGTGACACTGCATGTGGTTGGGATGCCAACTCTATAACTGATTGCAGGAACTTACTTTGGTTTATGTTCCCAGGCAAGGAGCTCAGCAGTGCTGAGAGAGTGTGTTTAAGTTGAATTAACTTGAAGACATGCTTATTGTCCAATCAGTGTGTTCTTATAATGTCTTGATATGGTTTAAGGTTGCCATCCTGGAGCAGGCTGCACACCTTGACTGCTTGAAGATGGGGTAGCCAGTCTCTTTTAAGCACTCTACCCTGCACTTTGAAATTAGGGTTATCAAAAACCAGTTGAGAGATATCTTTGACATATTTATATATTTCATCCGTCTACTTACCTGTACGTGGACCTTGGGTAAAGTACCTATCACAGAGTCTCGAAGGTCTTTGGGCAGAACCTTAGGTGAAAGAAAAGGCACAGCAGAAGGGGAAAAACTCATGCCCTTAATCTGTTCTCTTTCTATTTTAAGCCAGATAGGGGCATAGTGAGAATCCGCATCTCAGACCTCTTGAATATCCCACCTAAAATATTTGCTGGCATGGCTAACTAAGTAATAAATGATAAAATGTGGTAGCTGAAGGCCACCTAGTATCTTGAGAGCTGCTAGTCTATTGTAGGCTCTTCTGGGTTGTTTGTCCATTCAAATAAATTCAGAAACCATATTGTGAATTTTCTTAAACCATAATAGCGGTAAAAAGATATTAAGCATATTGGGCCCTATTAATGGACGTGGGAGGGGGTACGCACAAATAGCATGTATCCCCCCCGTGCAGCTCCATACCTTCAGGAGATCTGCACAGGAACCGCCTTCACAAACACCAGTCCCTGATCAGTTCCCTTACACTGCCCCCCCAGGATGCAGGTTAATGGTGGTGGTCCAGTGTGGGGCAGTGGACCCGGCTACACAGCCAATCAGCTGCCTGAACTGGGTCCTGGAGTGGATCCCTTGAGCCCGCAGGGCATCATGATGATCCTGGCACACCATGCACCAGGCACAATGTTGGGGATGATGACTCCAGCCAACCACCCCCAGCCCACCCAGTGTGCCCCGATGGCAGGGGCATCCCTATTGGGGAACTGATGCCCCCTGCCATGTCCACTGCAGCCAGCAGCTCCATCCCAAGGGGCACATAACTGGTGACCCGGGTTTATGGCTGCTTTAGATTGTGTAGCTGTCAGTCACCACACACAGCAATCCGCAGTTTTATGAATCACATGGAGTGCTGCCACAGTTCCTGCCCCCCTGCCCACCCTGGCGTGGAACTGTGCACTTGTCCAGGGATCAGGCATGTAGGTGGGAGCAGACCTGTGTGGTGAATATCACGGATGGGGCACAGTATGCTCAGTCGGGTGCGGGTGGGCTATGCACTGGGGTTACGTGGTGCATATCCCATTTACACTTTTTGTGAATAGGGCCCATAAGAGGGTAAAACAAATGGGGAAGAACATTAATCTTAATAATATTTATATTGGCCCATAATGTCAAGTGAAGAGATTTCCACCTATTTAAATCTTGTTTAATGATAGCCATCAGATATTCACTATTGACTTTTTTAAGTTGTACCAGACTTCTTCTTAGCATTATACCTAAATACTTAAGTTGTTTTGGGGCCCAAGTAAATCCTATAGCAAAAATATATTTGTTTATCTGTTTTACCTGCATTTAGGGGCAAAGCAACTGTCTTGTCTATGTTAGTTAGGTAACTGACTGTATTCCATGATAATAGTTAAGGTGACCAGTAAAGAAACTTTAGGATAGGTAACATGTGAAAGTACAGTATGTCATCCGCATAAGTTGAAAACTGTAAATGTCTTGTACCAATGGTCACACCTGCAAGAAGGGGGTGTGTTTTAAGTTTTTGTAATAGCGGTTCCAAATATAAATTAAATAATAAGGGAGATAGGGGCACCCTTGTCTAGTTCCATAAAATAAAGGGAATGGTGGAGAAAAGACACCATTATGTGGAGAAAAGACACCATTACAATAAATTTTAGCTCTGGGACAAGAATAAAAAATGTTAATCCATTGAGTAAATGCTGAGGAGAAGCTGAATGTCTCTAATGTAGCAAACAAGAAAGTACAATTAACCCTATCAAATGCTTTCTCCACATCCAGAGAAATCAGGGCCACAGGGACCCCGGAATCTCTGAACGTGGAGAATATGTGGGCCAATTTACTCAAATGGTCAGCTGAGGATCTGGTTGGCATAAAGTCAACTTACTCATGGCATATTAAACCTGCCCATACCTTATTCATTTGTGTGGCTAAAATTTTGGCCAATATTTTAAAGGCATAGCTCATTAGTGAGATTGGGTGATAATGGGCAAGCTCATCTGGAGGTTTACCTGGCTTGAGCAACAGAATGATCATGGCCTCTAATAAGTTACCATCCAAAAACCCATGAGTATAAACATCAACAAAAAACCTCTGCAACAAGGGGGCTAATTCACTTGCAAACATTTTATAAAGATTAGCTGTAAGCCCATCAGGTCCTGGACTCTTATCAAGCGACAAGGCCTTGATTGCTTCCAACATTTCCTGCTATGATAATGACCTCACCAGGTATGCCTGCTGTTCATCGGACAAAATGGGAAGAGTGATTCAAGCCAAATAATTGTGTATCTCATTAAGAGATGGTGGATTAAGCATAGGCCCATAAAGAGACCAATACATTGTCTCAAATTCACTAGTGATATCCCTAGGAGAGGTTTTGATAGAGGTATTGCCCTCTGACCTAATCAAAGAGATAATATAGGAGGCCTTTTGCTTTCTAAGGTGTAAAGCCATAAGACAGCCATTCTTTTCATCTTGATCGATATAGGTAGAGTGTGTTTTAAAAACAGAATATTCAGCTTTCTCTCATAATAATTCAGCATACCTGTCCCTAAGAGAAATCAATTTAATTCTAGACTTCTCTCTGAGAACCATGGATTTAGATGGTGCTCTGCCTCCCTGATATGACTCAGAAGATTAGAAACTGGCACTTCTCTTTGCTTCTTTCTTTTGGAAGCTAAACAAATGAATTCTCCTTTTATAAAACATTTAAAAGTGCCCCATTCTTTGTCGCCCCTCTCAGTAGAGCCTGCATTATGAAGGGAAAACCCCGCAATTTGTTCTGAAATTCTTTTGACTATGTATTCTTCTTTCAATAACTGCATTTTTAATTTCCATGTCTTGTCCTTCTCTGTACATAATGTGAAACCATGCCATAACCATACCAATGATGAGTGGTCCGAGAGGACTCTAGGGGTGATTCCACATGTTTGTAGGCTGTGCAAGTCTCCTTGGCTAATCAAAATATAGTCAGTTTTAGAAAAAGAACCATGAGCTGCTGAGTAAAATATATATTCTTTACTTGAGGGGCGTAAAACTCGCCTGGGGTCACACGGCCCCAAGGAGTCAACCATATCCCTTAATGCTCATTGCCCTGGCGGTAGCCCAGCTTGTGCCTTACCTGTCCTATCTAGATCCTGAGTAAAGGATATATTCCAGTCTCCCCCTGTTATAATGGGAAGTGAAAGAAAAGGGACTAAGATAGTGGCTAATTTAATAAAAAATGAAGGTGTCTTCACACTGGGTCCATAAACACTGCCCAGCACAACCTCTGTGTGATCTAACTGTTCTCTTACAAAAATATGTCTACCCTCCTGATCCTTGAGACTCTGGATACATTTGAAATTTGTATTTTTATGAATCAGGATGATTACCCCTTTTTTTCTGAGTGGTATCACCAGCAGCAAACACTTGACCAATATTTTCCCCTATGAAAAAGAATGCCTTCAGATGTTAGCAGATGAGTTTCCTGCAAGAAAGTAATAGTGCACTTTAGATGTCTCAGATGTTTAATGATCTGATATCTCTTAACTTTGGAGCGAGCATCCCTTATGTTCTATGAGGCATATATTACATTATTAGTAATTTTCACCATCAAAACATAATGTATGTAACTGAAGTCCCTTTAGCCCACCACTTTTCACATTAACCAGTGTTACACTCACTCCATTCTTGCCCTCCACCACTCTAGAAAGCCCCCACAACTGTCCACTAATTCTAATCCACCAAATGACCCAACAATCCCCCAACCCAACTCCCCCATAAACTAGAATGAAATGTCCACCAAACCACTGGTCCCTGGAACCACACCACTAACATTCCTAGGTCTGTAACTCAGCCAAATCCTTCCCAGCCAAGCCCTGTAACTACTCTAATTAAAATTGTGACCCCACAAATAATCTACAACGAAAAAAGGGAACTAGAAAATTAACCCATGACTGTCCATTCACAATCTATCATCCCACCCTCTGCCATTATTAATAACCTGGATTGATGGGGGTCTCACTCACTATTATAGATGGAGCATCTGTGTTTGTCTTTTCTAACTTCATCTGACTAGAAAACTCTGTCTATTCCATATAGAAAATGACACTAGCGGGACCTGATAGTGGGGAGTCATCCCCTAACCCATTTGTATTACCAGTTATGAAATACATTGAGTTAGAAGAAGCAATTGTACATTGAGCCTGCTCTGGGTTGATAAAAATAAGGAGAGTAGGTAGACGGTGTGTAATCCGTAGTGTCACATCATGGCAAACTGCTACCATCCCTTAAGAATTGTACTGCTGCAACATAGAAATTGGAACCATTAAATAAACCAAGCCACCAGCAAGCCAGAGTTGATTACATGGCAAATAAAAATCAGGAGGATTCGGTGCCTTGGTGCCAACAGCCAAATTCCCCTCTCCTTTCTGTATCAAAGGTGCTGGAGTCAGTTATAGAATTGGTGTAAATGGGAAAATGGTATTGGAGTACAGCCCATTCTATAGTGGGCAGCAGGCTGGAAACTGAGAGAGATTACATTTCGACTTACCTCTCGAGAAGAATCTAAATCTGGCAGCTTCCTAGCAACCTAAAACAAACAGTACAGGGCAGGCCGATCACCAGAAACCCCCCTCCCCTTGAGATCACTGACCAGATCCCACCTACTGCTAAGTACATATGAATTAAAAAGGTGGGTATTAAAATAAAATCTCCACTCCCAATCTGTATTAAAGCACAACCTTAGTCTATCATAACAAATCCCCGTAAATAGAACACAGAAACAGATACATGCATGAGCCTTGCACAACCCTCATTCATACATTTTGAACTTTCAAACTGTAATACAACAAAAGCCTGATTAACACAACATTTTGAACATTTCTGAGTGGACAGAATTAAATAGTTGGCTCAGTTCTTTCGATATAGACCAGTTTTAATCTGAGGCTATCGTCAGTCCTTCTTGAAAAGGTCCAGGAACAAAATGGCCAGTTGTTTATTTTGCTTGTTTGATAGTGCCAAAAGTTTTAAAGTTCCCTTCATGCCATATCTATAATCTGATTGGATATTGCAGATGGAATTAAATCTGGGCTGCCACTAACTAGGATATAATAGGGCAAAATACCACACTTCTTTCTTGAATATCTGGAAGCAAATCTTGAAGGATTCTGATTCTTTTGCCTTCCCAGGTGACTTTTTGTAGGTCACAGACTTTATTCAAAATATGTTGCTTGTCCAGGATATTTTAAAGCTAGAATATAATAGAACGTGGCTTATCTCCAGTAGGCAGCACTGGTCAACATGCCCTATGGGCCCATTCTATCACATAAGTTGGGCCATTTGGAGAAGGTCTAACAAGCTTTTTGCAGAGCTTCTGGGCAAATGTTATTGCATTTTGCCCATCAGATCTTGCAGGAAGACCCCATAATAATGAGATTGTTTTGCTGGCTGCAGCCTTCTAAATCTTTGAGCTGGCTTTCCAATTTAGTGACCTTTTGTAGCAATGAGGTGAGCTGCATGTCTGTCCTGATTCTCCAGTCTTCCATGGAGCTCACCTGAACCTTGACAACACCAATATGATGGGTGAGCTCCTCAGTAGCCTGTTGAATGGCTTTAATGTCCATTGAAAGGGAAAGGATGGTCTCCTTTAGTGGCACAAACTTTTGGATAAAGTGCTCCACTGTGAGAGCATCTGCGATGGAGGCAGGTCTCATAGTGGCAATGGTGACTGACTTAGAGTGCTTAGGCCCATGATTATGCTCCAGAGTAGGTGGTGGTGTGTGATGCACTGGTGCCAATTTCATAACAGGTTCTGTATCTTTAAAATAAAAACACACGGCCTGCTCCAATACAGGCTGATCTACTAGTTAAATTCAATAAGTCGCAGATATGAGAAGAGTCACTCAGAAAAATTACACTGTTTAACGATGCAAGGATAGGAGCAGGAAGAAAGCGGCCGCAGTAGCTGTGAAGCATCGCATGACTCTCGTAAAAGTACCAGTTTATGCTACACTTGGTGTTAGTGTGTTTCTTATGCTTAGAGTCCACTGAAAAGCTGCTGTGGTAGTGCATGGTGCCTTTCAGGTCAGGTTACCAGTGGGCTGTTCTACACAGAAGGTGATGTGCCAGTCTAACCTTAATAGAAGCCTACCAGTGCATGTTTTGTTATTTTACACAGTCTGCCTCAGAAATTACACCAAGACTTACCACATCCTGACTGCCCACCCGCTTGATCACACAGAAAATTCCCTCTCCTGGTCGCATGAAAAAAACACATGCATTATTAGTGCCATTTATATCTGATGCTTACAAGTGGCTCACTGAGCATTTTGACATCACTAATTAGGTGTCAGTTGCAGTACAAGTGCAAGCTGCACTTAATTTTCCTGGTCAGCTGGTTCTTTTCTCAGCTGTTAGCAGTTTTCAGGTGCTAGTTATAGTATACAGTACTGCACTTTTATTTTACATATTTTTCCTTAAATAGAGGCTAAAAGTTTTATTTACACTACTAATCTGTAATGTATGGCAATACAGTTTTGAGTGGTTATACAGTACTATATTGATCTGTAATTTCATTTACATGCACTGCTCCAGAAACCCAAAGAACAGTTTGACCATTTCTTTTTTTTTAACAAACTGCAACAATGTGCTTGGCCCACCCTCCACCTGAACCAGAAAAAATACACACCACATGAATTGTTGGGTGAGGTGGGGTGGGCAGACATCAGCGGTTCCAACTGGAATCAGAACAATGCTTGCCAGAGCTGGGACCCAGGTAGAAGTCTGCTCTGTGGCAGTTGAGGCCTTGGGCAAGGACTTACTGAAAATATATGATTGTAACACTGCAAAAAGTTTAAATGATTATTTTTAGGTATTATATGGGGGGTGCAGAGGGGTTAAAAATGCACTGTAAAAATATATGTTGTTTTGTTAAGTAAAGACTACAGTACTATTGCTTTTACTTTCAAACATGGCTTCAGTTTGAATTTTCAAAATTCTGAAGGTGGTGCACTGATATGCATCAGTGCTACATCCTGCTTGAAGTGTAAAGCCATGGGGTTAGTTTTCTAAACTAAATGGCCTCAGAATCTTCTCTACTAGTCAGGACACAGGAAATTCCTTATCCATTTTATAAAACAAAATTTCGGATGGTACAAAGTACAAGATTTGCAAACTTGCAAGAATTTACATTGGCAGAAAGTGATAAATATGGTGTTTTAAGAAAGACTATCAGATGACAAGATACAAAAATTAGCAAAATTACAGACATTTACTGTGTTTTTTCAAAGTTGGGTTCTTTGAGCCATTACTCTCAACATGGCAAGTAGGATACCAGTGGCAAGTACAAACACTGACAGTGCATTGGACAGCAAATGAACATTTTCTAGGCCTTTGTTATAGATTTCCTGGTAAAATAATTCACTCTAACCTGATATAATGGAAGTGTGGTACCCACTGTCATCCCCACCCCCATGCAAAAAAGAAGTTGCCCCCCACCCTGTAATGTAGGCAGTCCAACTAAACCCTGTATTCTGAAATTGCTTAAAGAGATGATTAAGAGATAATGTGATTTTCTCCATCAGGTGTATGTCTTTTAAAATAATTTCCTATTGTGCTATCACTAAAGGAACTACCAACTGCCAGCACTTTTTGTGATAGCTTTATTTGGCTACAGCTAAAAGGATTCCCACAGATACTTGGTGTCTGAGCCTCTTAGATCTTCATGGAGAAGAATCCGCACTGCTTGATGAATTCCCAAGGGTTGTGGGAGACCAAATATCTTTGTGACTGCCTGAGAGACTGCAATCCAAAATGTTTCCAGTTTGGCACAACTCTTCTCCCTTGATGTGCCACGGATTGATATATAATTCCAGTCTGTTCTAATTCTGTCAGTAGCCCAAGGGTTAAAATGGGTGAGTGGGCAGCATGTCCCTCACAGTAACTCCTCCAGCACAAATCCTAAGCACTAAGTGACAATTTTCCCTGAATATGTGGCATATAGGAATATGTCACCCCGGTTTTTCAGCAGAATTTGTGCCAGCTAGGGGAGTATGTAATATTATATGCTCCGTTATAAAGTTCAGCTCATTCTACTTCCTGTATAGCTAGGTCATTTTCTCCTTTCCCACTTCTAAACCCAAGCCAGGTTGTCAGCTTTTAGTTCTCTGAGGGCCTTATAAAACTGCAATATCACCCCTTTAGTAACTACCCCCATTATATTCATCATTACCCATTTAAGTAATATAATATCAGGAGAGCCTAGTACCCCCCTGTAGCCCCTTATTAATGTGTAGCTTATGATCTAACCTGAAGGTGGCAGAAAAATTAGGACCTCTGTGCCAAATGCATTTCTGGCCTGCTCAAAAGGCTGGGCCATCCCCTGGATCAGGAACTGTTGTGGGAAACACAGGCAATACCTTTCAGTCTAATGAAATCTAGGATCTGTCTGAACTGAGGTAAAGGATGGATCCCAAGACAAATAATTAAAGGATCAAATTTGTGGATCCAGGTGAAATTTACAAAGTATTTGTTTCCCCATGATTATGAATGTGCCATCAGAAACAGACCACCTGGTCTATCTACGTCTGCTCAGTGTGCAGCTACCCCTACTTTGCAGCTGCCCACCCCACCCTCCCTTTGTCATCCCTGCCACCCCACCCCACCACTCACACTCTCCCTGCTCCCTGTCCCATGCTCTTTTAAAGCTGTTCACAGATTTACATGATACCACCCATTCTGGTAGTGCATTCCATTTTGCTACCACCCTCTCCGTGAAATAGTGTCTCCTCATTTCCCCTAAATCTTCCCCTCTATTCTTAGTCCATGCCCCTGGGATCCCTCCCCTCCTTAGCTTAAAGACCCCACTTGATGCATCCTTATTGATTCCCCTAAGATACTTGAATGCCTCTATCATGTCCTCTCGTCCCTTCTATCCTCCAGGGTGTACATATTCAGGTCTCCCAGCCTGCTTTCATAGTCTCTCCCCTCCATTCCACATATCATCTTCGTTGCCCTCCTCTGCACCCCTTCCAGTAGCCTGATATCATGCTTCAGGTATGACCTCCAAAATTGCACATAATACTCCCAAGTGCGGCCTTACCAACGACCTGTAGAGGAGCAAGATCATCTCTCGTTGCCTGGACAATAAAACCCTTGCTATGCACCCCAGCATTTACTTCACTTTTGCAGCCGCTCTCCTGCACTGAGCAGTATTGTTCAGGGTCCCTGTTACCATTAACCCTAGGTCCTTCTCCTCCTCAGTGAGCCATAGCTTAACCCCCCAACCCCCATGATTTGTGCAGCATTTACAGCTGACAAGTATGACTGTGAACTGGGATCTTACTACACAAGGCAGATGTCCTTGCTGATATCCCTCCATCTTGCGCTATAAGCACTGTTAGTGTTGCCCACAATAAAATGGACTGTGTGTATACTGCAGATCAATGGAGTTCCAAATCTGGGTGGTCTCTGCCTCCTTTCAACTTTCTCAGCTAAAACAATTTGAATCTAAATAAAAATTTACTGTGTTAATGGTAGTAATTCATTAAATTATTTAAGTAGTGAAAACATTAAAGTAGTGATACAAATTTGCTAGCATTTACAATGTGAATGGTAACAATAGATTTACTTGATTGAAATGATGCTGTTTATTAACACAATTAAAACCCTTTCAGAAATGCATTTCCATAGTTAAAAGCTTACCATTGTTATTTATTTTTCTTCAATATAAATAAAAATTCCAAAAACATTTAAAAAGTGTCCTTATTTTTTCAAAAGTCTTCTATTAATGTAGTATAGGTGTATAATTAATATATACTGTATTTACTGGTAAGGGTCAATAAACCAGTGCCGGCAGACCCCTACAGACTCCGTAATTCACACAAACAGCCACAAGTCTCCCTCAGCAGGAGTCCAAGAAAGGTGTCCTTGATCTGGCGGTCTGCTCACACTGCTCACAGAAAACTGGCAGCATGAAGAAACACTCTTCTTGGAGAACTGAAAGAAAAAGTCAGGTGCAGTATTAAATAAACATTCTGACAAAACCAGTAAATATAAATAATAAAACATGGGGAAGTCTGTAAATTCAGATTTTATGCACACCCTCAGTGTGTGATGCCCAGATAAACCACTTGGGCTTCATCTTGGGGTTTATGGGGCATCACACACCCTGGGTGTGCATAAAATCCTCATTAACCATACTTCCCCATGCATTATTCTATATATAATTTCCAGTCCTGATAAAACACCATAATAACCCACTAATTCCAGATCCAGCTGTCCCCCGGGCCATACGAGCCCTCCGTCGGCATGGCCGCTCGACCTCCAGCCGCACTGCCGCTCTCCTCAAGGCTGTCCCAGGGATCCATACAGCCGGGTAAGGCTATGTTGTTGTGCTGGGGTAGTGGGGAGGGCCGCCATTGGGCCTACACTCTCCTTGGTGTGCTCTGATTGGACCACAGCCCTCCCCACGCATGCCCATTGGCTGCCCAGCCTGCTGTATTTTTCTCCTGACTCGGGGCCGTTGCGCCCATTGACTTTCTGTGTGAGCGGATGAAATTTTCACCAGCTCACTTTGCTAAGACCCTGCATATCTTTTTCTCAGCTTGCTAACCTGCAGTCACGCTAAAGGACTGAATCTGTAATTAATTTGTAAAGTGTTTATGCTCTGCCAGCCTTAATCTGCATGTACTGACTGTAATCTGAGTTGCTGTTTTGCTGCCATTCTTTCTTTAAATTGTCTATGCCCTTTAGGGTTGAATCCAAATTATTTGCACTGTGATTTTGATACTACTAGGCTGTGCCTTAGCTCTGTCTTTATTGTTTTTTGCCTCCCCTTTGCTCTCTCCAGCCTTTCTCTACTCCCTCGGGGCTTAAACCACCCTCCTCCCTAGCCTCCTACACTCTTCCTGACAAAATTTTCTCTGTCTCCCCCTCACCTTCTTCCTCACCTTCCCCCCATGGTGCCAGGTCAAGTTCTCATCTAGCCTTAGTTCAGTGGTTGCCCCCGTCTGTCTTCTTGCTGTGACTGCCATCTGTGGCAGCCAGCTCCACGCCCCTCAATTTAGACTACACGTCACCCCCCTTTGTTCTCCGTGCTATTCACCTCTAACTCCTTCCCTTCTAGATCCAGCTGTCCGCCGGGCCATACGAGCCCTCCATTGGCACAGCCTCGGCTCGACCTCCAGCCACACTGCTGCTCTCCTCAAGGCCGTCCCAGGGATCCATACAGCTGGGTAAGGCTACATTGTTGTGCCGGGGTAGCGGGGAGGGCTGCCATTGGTCCTACGCTCTCCTTGGTGTGCCCTGATTGGACCACAGCCCTCCTCATGCACGTTCATTGGCTGCCCAGCCTGTTGTATTTTTCTCCTGACTCGGGGCCATTGCGCCCATTGACTTTCTGTGTAAGTGGCCGAAATTTTTACCCGCTCACTTTGCTAAGACCCTGCATATCTTTTTCCCGGTTTGCTAACCCACAGTCACGCTAAAGGGCTGAATCTGTAATTAATTTGTAAAGTGTTTATGCTCTGCCAGCCTTAATCTGCATGTACTGACTGTAATCTAGTTGCTGTTTTGCTGCCATTCTTTCCCTAAATTGTCTATACCAGAGGTTCTCAAATGGTGAGGCCAGCCTCCTTGGGGAGGCCCCAACCTGTTCAAGGGGAGGCTCAAGCAAGTCTGAAAAAGTACTGTATTTAAATTTTAGGTTTTATATATTTTGTATGAAGAGATGAAGTAAATTGAAAGAGGATAATAACAGTTGGAAATTTTATGTATATCTTTACTAATAGGTGACAAGGGGAGGCTCATTTCAGGTGTACCCAGGAAGGATAGGGAGTGAATACATTTCAAAAGGTAACTGCAAAACAATCAAGAAATATACAATGAGCAATAGTGCAAATAAATATGAACAATAAATTAATAATGAGTGGTGGTAATTGATCAGTTTGTAAACTGATGGCAGAACAGCACAAATACAAGCGTTGAGCATAGAAGTGCTAATAGCAATAGCAGAAAGGAGCAATGTAATCCCCGAGAAGTTGCTAAGGAGCAGGGAAGGCAGGGGAGTGGCAAAGTATGTAGGAAGGTTATTTCATATAGAGAGGAAACAGAGAAAGTAGTCTGACCCATGAAGGAACTGCAACAAGGGGTAACAATGGTTCAAGAATGAAAATAGTGGAGCAAGTAGGCTGGCCTGTGTGTGTGTGTGTGGGGGGGGGGTTACAATAAGTTGAATAATAATATTTGTTTATTTGTTATTCAGATAGCACCTTTGAGCACAGGAGCTCTTTTTCAAAAGTTTCAAGTCAGTATAAGACAAAGAACTGAATGTGAGCCAAATACTCAAAGGGGTTTCAATTTATTCATGGTGCACTGTGCAAAGTATAGTGTGTTATTTTTCTTTGGGGAGGCCCAAAATGATTTCAATTTTTGGGGGAGGCTCAAAATCTTTTCCATGGATTTGGGGAGGCTCACTGTGACAAAGTCCGAGAACTATTGGTCTATACCCTTTAGGGTCGAATCCGAATTATTTGCTCTGTGATTTTGATACTACTAGACTGTGCCTTAGCTCTGTCTTTATTGTTTTTTGCCTCCCCCCTTGCTCTCTACAGCCTTTCTCTTCTCCCTCGGGGCTTGAACCGCCCTCCTCCCTAGCCTCCTACGCTCTTCCTGACTAAATTTTCTCTGTCTCCCCTCACCTTCTTCCTCACCCTCCCCCCATGGTGCCAGGTCAAGTTCTCATCTAGCCCTTGTTCACTGGTTGACCCCCCCGTCTGTCTTCCTGCTGTGACCGCTATCTCCAGTGGCCAGCTCCATGCCCCACGATTTAAACTACACATCACCCCCCTTTGTTCTCCGTGCTCTTCACCTTTAACTCCCTCCATCTCTCTCCCTTCTAGATCCAGCTGTCCGCCGGGCCATACGAGCCCTCCGTTGGTGCGGCTGCGGCTTGACCTCCAGCCACAATGCCGCTCTCCTCAAGGCTGTCCCATGGATCCATACAGCCGGGTAAGGCTACGTTGTTGTGCTGGGGTAGCGGGAAGGGCCACCATTGGTCCTATGCTCTCCTTGGTGTGCTCTGATTGGACCACAGCCCTCTCCATGCACACTCATTGGCTGCCCAGCCTACTGTATTTTTGTCCTGACTCGGGGCCGTTGTGCCCATTGACTTTCTGTGTAAGCCCGCCCCCCCCCACCTCCGGCCTTAATTAAATAGACCCTAGCCCCACCCTCGTTTGGAGCTCCTCCTCCTGTTACTCACTCATTGGTTCCCCCTTCCTCCATCCCCCATGTCCTCTCACACCTCCCCTCATCACACTGCCTCCCTGTGAATTCCGGCTGATTGCTGCTTGTCTGCCTTCACCCTGCTCTGCTATGCTCTCCACTCATCTACTGCCCTCTTTACTCCTTTTCCTCTCATCTCTTCCCTTCTTCCTCCTTCCCCCAGCCTGTTTCCCATCCCCCCCTTCCAGCTTTCAACTGTCCACCTCCTATCATCACTCAGGTACCCTTCACCATGGGGCAAACCCTCCCCCCTGGATGCACACCACCACAATGGATCTGTCCCTGGTTATGTGTGAGCGTAGGACTCACCTGGCCACATTGCATACAACAATTCCAATGTTGCATTTTCGACATTATCACCTGGCACATAACTGCTCAAAAAAGAAAAGAAACCTCTTTCTGACTGAACTCCGTCTATGCACCCTGAAACTTGTGCTCCTCCTCCTGCTGCTATCAGGGACTGTTCACCATAACCCCGGACCAAACACCTCCAACCGTAATAAACCAACAGGCACTCTCTCAGTCATGTGCCTGAACATCTGCAGTCTACTTCCTAAGCTTGACGTGCTGCAAGCCTTCACCACCCAGCACAACCCAAATATTCTATCAGTAGTTGAAACCTGGCTCACCCCAAAGATTCCTGACCAAGCAATTGCCCTCCCTGGCTACAAAGTCTTCCGGGTTGATTGTAAGTCCAAAAGAAGAGGAGGATGTGCCTTATATGTGAAAGACACTCTCCGAGGACACCCCATTCATCCCAATCTCCCAGCAACTCCTGCCCAGATCCTTCCTGTCAGTCTCCTACTAGGTGCCTACAATAAGGCCCTCACAGTTGTCACTGTCTACATACCTCCCAAGGAACAGGGACCTAGGCTAACCACTGTCCTTGACTTTGTCAAATCCCACCCATTGGACTCCGAAATCATCCTTCTTGGTGACTTTAGCATTAATTGGCTCTCAGCTAAAGGTGGATCTTTTAAGGACTCCATCATATCAGCTAACCTGACTCAAACGGTTGACCACGCAACCAGAAAGGACTACAGAACTGGGACCTGCACCCTACTCGACTGGATCCTAACCAACCACCCCTCTCGGATCACAAAAACCTCAGTCCTCCCTGACTCGCTCAGTGACCACTCTCCCATCAGCTGTATCTGGACAAACAAATTCTGTAAGCCCCTTCCTAAAATCATCACCAGCAGAGTCTTTCCCCCTGGTCAGCTTCCCCACCTCAAATCACACCTCCTTCAGCAGGACTGGTCCTCTATCTTTAAGGCAACAGATACTAATACTGCACTGGAGAAATTTATTCACATTTTCAATGGAGCCTGTAACAAATTTGCCCCCTCAAAAAGTGCAAAGTTAAATCACTTAGTAACCCTTGGCTGTCAGGCGACCTCCTAAAAAAAACTTAAATCCAGGGACCACCTCTGGGAACTGGCTAGAAACTCTGGTAAACAACTCGATGTCCAGAATTACAAATGGGCACGGAACGACTGTACCAAATCCTTTAGGCAACAGAAATCTGACTACTATAAGAATGCCCTCACCAACTCCTGGGGAAATGGGAGGACTTTTGAAAAAACATTAAAAATGTCACTGGGAAACAGTCAAAATCCTCGCCAAACATACTCAGCATTAATGGGCACACCACACTCGACCCTAAAACTATTGCAAACACTTTTAACATTGCTTTCACCGACCTCAGCAGTGTTCTCCCTGCTGACTTCTTCCAAGAGGCATCAAATCCCACCCCCCCAACTCCTCCACCCATGCCTCTCACCCACCTTTCTACTTTAAAGCCGTAAAAAAACATCAAATCTGAAACTACATTGCCAAAGCCATCAGAAAATCTAGAACAAGCAACGACACACTTGACCTCAAACTGCTGGCCCTAACGCATGACGAGGTACTAGGGCCCCTAGCCTAGATCTTTAATCTCTCTCTTTCCTTTACCAAGTTCCTGGACAAATGGAAAATGGCCACTGTTACCCCGATTCACAAAAGTGGGGATAAGACTGACCATGCAAACTTCCACCCTATCTCCATTCGACCTCCCCTATCGAAGGCACTGGAACGCATAGTATCGGACCAACTTACCGAGTATCTGGACAATTATAATATTCTCTGTAAACAGCAACATGGCTTGAGAAAAGGTCATAGTACATCCTCTGCCTTACTCGAATTCACGGGCACCATACATAGCTCCCTCGCCAATGGACAACTAACTGGTGCTATATTCGTCGACCTTACCAAAGCCTTCGACACTGTCCACCACTCCCTTCTGCTGTGCCAACTAAAAAATGCTGGTCTCTCCACTGATTCAATCTCATGGTTGAAAAGCTATCTTGAAAACTGCACCCAGCGTGTAAAAATTGGGGATGCGCACTCTGATTCCAAGCCTGTACTATCTGGAGTATCCCAGGGTTCAATACTGGGCCCCCTACTCTTCTGCCTGTTCCTTAACACCCTCCCGGACTCCTGCACTAAACATATCACCCTGTATGCTGATGATGCAGTAATCCATGCCACACACCAGAACCCAAAGAAACTACAAGAAAGTCTCCAGTTCGGTTCTCCTCGGTTGAGAATTGGTTCATAAAGCACAAGCTGGTCCTTAATCAAAAAAACACCAAGACCATGATCTTCAGCAGCTCCCATAATAAACACAAGCAATTCCAACTCTCTGTTACCACCAGAAAACGTGCCGCACTGGAACAGGTCAAGAACTTTAAATACCTTGGGATCACCCTTGACCTACACTTCACCTATGCAGCCCACATCGACCATGTTGCAAAAACCGCCAACTCCTGGTTAGGCCTGCTATTCCAGCACAGGAAGCACCTGACGCCCGAAGCCCTTGCTGTCGCTGTCCAGAGCTCCATCATATCCATCACTGACTACAGCATTATCATTTACGGCTCTGCAACAACCTCCGCACTCAAACGTGTATCCACCACCCTCAACAAGGCCTGTAGACTGGTCACTGGCGCCCAGCATCTAACTCACACCTGTGACCTCTATTCTCAAACTGGATGGTTGAACCTTGCCAACCGAATAAAATACCAAACTTGTATTACTACTAAGAAAATCACGCTGGACCTTTCCCCTCCTGTAGTCTGTGCCCTCATACAACCGAGAATCCACACCCGCCAGACCAGGGGATCAAAACCTCAGTCTCTGCAAATTCCGCATTGACGCACAACTCAAGGCCAAAGATCTTTTGCCTTCCAGGCCGCTAGTTGGTACAACGGTCTTCCCAGCGACATCTCGTCCTTACTATTTCTCAGCACTTTTAAGACTCAGCTCCGCCTAACGCTCACTGCCTCTAACCTATGTGACTGTTGTGGCTAAACATGTCTTTTAGTTCCTTAGCTGAAGATGCCCATTGGGACTCTCATCTACACCTGCACTTTGCCAGCACCCCTGCATCTCTTCACCTCCCATGCTGGCCCATGACAAATGCCACCCGGCTGCACTAACTCTTATTCTCACCCCTTCCACCTCTCCTCTCACTGTCCCCCCACCTACTACCCCCCTTTTCTCCCACTCCTAGTTTCACCTCCTCCTTCCCTTTCCTCCTTAAGTTTCACTATTCTGATCTTTTTTCATCTAAATGAACTTGTGTTTCTTCTCTTCCTCTTTTTTAAATTTTAGTAACTGTTATCATTGTCTATGTCTGTCTCAATTGTACCAATGACGTGGAACCTTTGTAAAAGAGCCTTGGCTCAAAGGTATTTGTAATCTTAGAACAAACAAATAAATAAATAAAAATAAAACTTGATAGTGGGTTATTATGGCGCTTTCTTCCTCATCCTCTCACTTGACCATATTTGTGTGAGTATGCTCGCTTGCACAAACACAGCTTACAGTTTTTCTCTCTGTTAAAACCTTGCACCAGTTATTATAAAAAATAATACATGTGAAAAGTTTGTTTTATAAGGATTTTTCAAATACCCCTGGTGTGTGATAATCTCATAACACACACCTACACAGGCATTATTCTCACTCTATATATTCATTGACAGAAACTACATTAATGCTCCAGTTAGCCTTCAACTGAACGCAATAAATATAGGGAACTGTGGCATTAGGGTTTCCAACCCTAACTCCCCCCCAGTTAGCAAAAAGATCACACAAGCAACCATAGACACCCGTCATCAGGTAAGACAAACAACATATAACTGTTTCCAGATGACACAAATGCAGCAGCACTGATGTGCTACCTTCATGGTGTTGTATCTGTGGCATGCAGTCTGCAAGTAAGGAGGCAGTATAGTGCAATGGTTTAAGACTCTGAGCTGCAAACCTGGAGACCTGGGTTTGAATCCCACAGCCCCCCATTTGCATACTGTGTGACCCTGAGCAAGTCACTTAACTTCCTTGTGCTCCCAGGTCGCGCCTGTAAACAAGTTTCAACTTAGTGTGTCTCTCCTGGTAAGAAAGAAAAAAAGACATACACACCCACTTGTTGATGCAGATAGAAGTCCACAATACTCAAATCACAGCACTGCTTCTGTGAGCACAAGTACAGGCTTCTGCAGCCACAGATACAAATACACTATACCCAAATAACAAGAGTTCTTTTATTTGCAGATGCGCAGACACCTATGGGGTCAGTACTTCTGTAGCCTCAGGTACTCACATACACTGTAAAACATACACTCCTTTGACAGGCCTGTGCTTCTGCAGCCACAGGTGTAAGACATATACAATGGGTGGGATTCTAGAAGTGTGGTGCAAGTCGCCGCCAAAAGCGACTTGCTCCAAATGCAGCTGCGACATTGACCCTGCACCCTATTTTAGAAGGAACAGGGTCCCAGGGTTCAAGTCCTGTGACTTGTGACATACAGCCAGGTATGCTGAACAGAGGGCATACCTGGCGAGGATGTAGAAAGCCGCAACTGCAAGTTGCAAGTGCCCCTCATGCCCATTCACTGCTGGAGCCCCGCAGGGCTACAGGCCCCCTATACACCGTCATGCCACCATGGTTTCCCCAACTCCATCTGGAGCACCATGGCCAGTGTACTGTACAGTATGTACAGTACACGCATAGGTCTGATGTCCCTTACAGATATACCTGGTAGTCTAGTGGCCCCTCCAGCCAGCAGTGCCAATACACCCCACACCCCTGACCCATCCTCAGCCGGCGACTGGCACAACCCTCCTCTCACCACCACGGCTAGTGGTCGACTGAGCTCCTTCTGAGTGCTTACTCTATAGACATGCTCAGAAATGAATGAGTTCATTAATTTCTGAGCATATCTACAATGAAGTCCTCAGAAGGACTCAGTCGGCAACTGGCCGTGGTGGTGAGAGGTGGCACCAGTCACTGGCTGGGATGGTCGGGGGTGGGGATGTATTGGCCCTGCTGGGTGAGGGGGGGGGCCCTAGACTGCCAGGGAGTATGGGTGATAATTAATTTAATGGTTTGTGGCACTGCAGGGACCTGTGCTCGGGTGGGAACCGGATCCTGGAGAGGGCAGAGCTGCCCTGTGGGGCTGATAGTGGTGTGGGGTTTGGGGGCATGATGTGTGGACTGCCCTGCAGGGCATTTATAGTTTGGGGTTCTGGGGGCTGGGGGTGCGAGGTGCCCAGCTGGGCACCTCTGCCATGTGGGATTGGGAGCTGGGGGGGTTGTGAGATGCCCTGTGGGGTGACAACAGGGGTGTTCTAGGCATGGGGGCACATCGTGGAATGGGTGCAGTGGGTCTACAGAACCCTCGAAGGGCGTATGTACGGTCACACCAGCTAAATGCTGGTGTAACTTACATTGACAGTTTTCCTCCGGGGGTTCTTGTAGCATCCCGACATTGGGGACTTTACTACTGCCCTACTTGAATAGGGTGCAACTGCTGCTGTAAACCCCCTAGTGCCATGTCACAGGGGGTTTAGGGTGTAACTGCAGGTGTAACTCCACTTTGGAGCAAGTAGCCTGCAGCATGTCGCAGGCCACTTTGTAGAAAACCACATGTCACAACTGCTGGCATAGCTTGCTACTTGCACCATTCTGTTTGGTACAAGTGCGGTTACACCAGGCATAACTATTCTAGAATCGGGCCCATTGACCTTTGGCTGCAGAAGTGCAGGTGCCACAAAATCCATGATACCAAAACTGCAACAGTGCTTTCTGACTGTAGACTAAGGGGCCTGTGCCTCTTCAGTCACACATGTTAAGACATACACATCACCTTCTGGCTTTAGAAGGTCTGGCCCCTGTGGGGTAAGCAGTTACACAGGCAGAAGCGGTATTGCAGTGTGGGTATCATGGCTTCAGCAGCAGATCTAGAAATTGTTCAAGGGGGATAGCAATTTTTTAGTTATACAGCTGTATGTAGAAAACCATGCACTAGTGCATCATGCTATCTAGTGAGGTACCTCATACAACATGCATCAGTACCTCTGGCTGCAGAGCCATAGGCCCCATGGGGCCTTCTGCAGCAACACATACTCATGCAAAATGTACATCTTACACACAGGTGTAGCTGCATAAGTGGAGCCTGTGCTTATGCAGCCACAAATACAAATCCACAAAGGTAGCACATCAGTGCTACTGCATTTGTATCATTTGGAGGCAGTTGTATGTTGTTTGTCTTACCTGATGAGCACTGTATGTGGTCATTTGTGTGGTCTTGTCCTTTTGCTGCTTGAGGGGGTGGGAAGTTAGGCTTGGAAACCCTAATGCCACATTTTCCTACTTTTGTTGCCTTAAGATGAACCCTGACTGGTGCATTAACACAGTGTCTGTAAAGAATTTCCTTTCTTTTTGAGACAGTGTAATTGTATCCTTCAGGACCTGTACAGACAGATGCAGATGTGCAGTGACCTCTATATTTAAACACTCCCCCCTTACTGATCCATTCTTCTCACTTTTTCTGCAAGCAGCAGTCCCACTCTGCTGGTTCCCATGGCACACTTCCATACTGTCCTTGCTACCTGCACTCTCCACATATTCAAGCCCTCACTGACAATCCATTCCCTGGCCCAAGGACATTCCTCTTCCTAGCTCCCTAGACTGCACACTGCGTTCTCCTCCCACTCAGCTGACATGCCCACTCATGGCTGTTCTTCAGTCAGGCACGGATGTAATGATGCATAACAGCATCAAAAGGCACAACTGCCGTACCATCCTGAAACTGTTGGGAACATTAAAAGTCAGATAAAGCAGTCTACAAAATGTTCAAACTGCCTACAAACAAAATAGGTGTTACATCAATCAAATATGCCTCGGGCCCTATGGGAGTATGGCTGGTATTTTTCTTTGTGCATCACATGCTTTGCCACTCATGATACCATAAGGTCAAGCTGCACTTAGGAAAAAATAGTCATATTTCAATAGGGGCCATGGCATATCCCTTATAAAATGTCTAGTCCTCCTTTCCCTGTCAATAAAAACTAAAATAAAAAATTAAAAAAATGTATACATAATTATATGCACACATATAGTATAGTGGCGCTGTCGTACCACTATATTTAGGGCTGAGCAGGGGTTTCTATGTTAAACTTTATATTTTGCACTTTAGTATCTTTGTAACTGTTCAGTGGATTTGCAAGAAATTTTGCATGCAAGGTTTTGTGGTGTAGCTCTCTTGACATGCCAGGTTTTGTTCTGGTAGGATGTACAGATTACGAGATGTGAATAGTCTTTTTCTTTTTTTTTTTGTTACTTTTTTGTCAACACCTTGCACCTAGATGGTTTGGAATTTTGGTCTGACATTTTTCAGGGTAGAAAGGGCTTGGCTCACAGATGTACCTTTTGTTAGTTTGGTTAATATGTTCCTAAGTTATTACATTTTAAAATGTTGGTTCTGAGCATGCTCAGTAGGCACTTCAAGGTAGCTGCTTGGGATGAAAAAAATAATGTTGCCATGTGAAAGAGGATTCTGCCTTCATATAGGGGCTAATCCTTTTTCATATAAAAAAAATCCTTTTTTTGTTTGGCCGCCATCTTGTTTCCATTTTTTTTTTTATATTTTTCAAAAGCCCCCAAAATTATACAGTGCAATGACACCAATACATGTTTCTTGCTCATCATGACCCCGTTAGGTGAATTCTACATTTACTTTTTGCAAAAATTACCCCCAAATGTGCTTTTTTCTTTTACCATTCTTGTTTTGTGACTCATTTCTGCTTTTTTCATATGCTATCCTGAAAAAGAACTTGTATATGAAAAGGATCCCTCCATACGCAAACATATTTTGGACTTAGTTGTTTTCTTTCTTTTTTCATTTGAAGGGATCCATTTTATGTATTTTTTTTTCATTCCTATGAAAATGGATCCCTTCAAATGAACAAAGAATTTGTACTTATTTTTTTTACGATTCTTTTTTGATTCGAACGGATCCTTTTTCATATGCTTTTATCATTCTTATGAAAAGGATCCCTTCAAACAAACAAAAATATTTTGAACTTAGTTTTTTTTTATTCTTTTTTCATTTGAAGGGATCCTTTTTCATTTCCTTTTTTTTTTATATGAAAAAGGATTCCTCGAAATGAAAAAGGATTTTGGACTTAGTTTTTTTTCCTGATTTTAATTTTCAGAATCCATAAGTCCCTCAAAATGTCAACCTAAGGGACAATGTATATATAAATCTGATTGTTTTCATGAGTACTGTTAGAATAACACATACTCCCCCCCCAAAAAAAAAAAATATCTCAGGGCTATATATAAAATTATAAACATTAAAATTTGAAAATTCCCATAGCATAACATGGGAGGTTTCAGAAGCCTTACCTCCCTCTTTTCCCCTGATGTCTATTGGTACCCCCCACCCTCCAATCAGTGTCCCCATATTTGTTTCATGTTTTTCTGGTGTCCAGTGGCACCCCCACCCTCCATTTGCCATCCTGTGTTTTTTCATGTTTCCCTGGTGTCTAGTGGAACCTCTCACCCCTCCAATCACTGTACCCATATTTTGTAATCTTTCCCTGGTGTCTATAGGATCCTTCCCACTATCTGATTGCAATTCCTGTATTTTTTAATGTTTCCCTGGTGTCTCATGGCACCCCACCCCTCTGATCACTGTCCCTGTATTTTGTCATGTTCCCCTGGTGTCTAGTGGCACTCCCACCCTCCAGTTGCCGTCCCCATATTCTTAATGTTTCCCTGGTGTCTAGTGACAACCCCCACCATCTGATTGCTGTCCCTGTATTGTGTCAATGTTTCCCTGGTGTCTAGTGGCACCCCTCCCACCCTCTGATTGCCGTCCCTGTATTGTGTCAATATTTCCCTGGTGTCTAGAGGCATCCCCCACCCTCCAGTTTCTGTCCTCATATTGTTTAATCTTTCCTTGGTTTCCAGTGGTACCCCCTGTCACAACCTCACCCAGCAGGTCAGCCCTCTACTCCCAAAGTGTCAGCCTCTGAGCATTGTATTGTGAAACAGTTAACAGAAGAGGGTAACCCTCCTGTGTGCTTTGTGGGTTCAAGTCACCTTCGTCCCAAGTTCTGGAGGGATTCAAACTGATAACCTCTTGTTAGCGTACCCAATTGTCAGGCTCAGATAATTCTATCTTCAGGGTGTCAGATATCTTTGCCTATGGGCACCTAACCAGGTATTACAAAATGAACCCTTAGAACTCTATGCAAGACCTAGAGAACTCTTATCTGTTTCCCAGTTTGGTACCACAATAAGCTCATGCACAGTGTCAACTGTAACCATCTAAGCTTCACTTATTACAAAAAAGAAGTTTCAAGGCACACCAGGCAGTTTCTGTTTTTAAAATATATATCTTTACTTTAAAATAGGTAAAAATAGGTAAACAGTAAATACAGAACAAGATATACCAACACATACAATCTTAAAAACAAAATAGGTTTAAAACTGCAAATTCCTACAACCCATACACTCAGACTGGTCTTATCTAATGCATCCTTACTTTCTTAATCTTTCAGTGCTTTGATGTTTCTCTTTCTCAGAAATGAATATCTATGTGTGTCTCTAAGGTCTGCTCAGTATACCTAAAAGCAGTCTTGAGCCGGCCTTCTCTCTCAGGTCACCTAACTCCACCTTGGTGTATTAAAATTTATATTTTATCACACAGGATGTCCTAATAAGATATTTTAAAAAAACAGGTGACATCAGAGAATCTTCTCTCTTCATGTGACTTCCCAAACCAGTCTGGAATCTGCTTCACACAGACATCAAAGTCTCTTTGATGTAATTAACTGGCTTCCTTGGAAGACACCCCAAACAAATGCATATGCCCATTTCTTCATGACACCTAGTGCAAATCAAAGGATTTCCCTGAGGATGTCACAAAATGGGATATATTAGTTCCTGGCTTCAAAGCAAACTGAGAAGTTAATTGCATCCCAGATATCTGTAATTTAACCTATGTCCTGTCTTTTGAACTATACCTGGGGGGGGTGATGTGTCATTTCAGCAAGACAGTAGTTTTTCCTGGCAGACAGTCCCCTACATATTTTATATTGCAGAAAGAATATCCTAGGGTAATCAGAACCAGCTGTCCAAGTGTCACAGTCCTCCCCACCTAGACTGAATTTGGGGGCTCTATCCCCTGCATGGGATGAGCTTCCCAAATCAGTTCACTCCTCATAGACATGAAACAGCCCATCTGAGTTTTGATTGGTCGCTCCAGCCCTATGTAGAATGGTCATGTCATACCCTTGCAAAGCAAGACTCCATCTTAGCAGTCTACCATTGTTTTTCCCCATCTGCATCAGCCAAACCAGGGGGTTGTGGTCAGTCTAAAACCACAAAAAGCTGCCCATACAAGTATGGCTCTAATTTCTTTAGGACTAACACTATGACAAGACACTATTTTTCCACCGTGGAGTATTCCTGCTCCATGGGAAGTAACTTTTTACTCAGGTAGGCTATTGAGTGATCCCTCCCTTGGCTGGATGTCTGACTCAGTACTGCCCCAATACCCACGTCTGAGGTGTCAGTCTGAACTATAAAGGGTCTGCTATAGTCAGGACTTGTCAAAACAGGAGCACTGCACAGTGCCTCCTTTAGTTTGGAAAAGGCTTCTTCATAGGCTGGGCCCCAGCCTATTTTCTTGGGCATCATTTTCTTTGTCAGGTCAGATAGGGGAGCTGCCAGAGCACTGTAATTGGGTACAAATTTTCTGTAGTACCCTGCTGTCTCTAGAAAACTCCTGACCTGCTTCTGTGTTTCTGGTCTGGGCCTCGCCTGGATTACCTCTATTTTTATTTGGTTAGGACGGAGCTATCCTCGGCCTACCACATGCCCGAAGTATGCCATCTCTCCCATGGCCACCTGGCACTTCCTGGCATTGACAGTGAACCTGGCCCTCTGTATCCTGCCTAGCACTTCCCTAAGGTGGGATAGGTGTTCCTCCCAGCTGGTACTAAAGATTGCAATGTCATCCAGGTACGCCACGGTGTACTCCTCGGCACCATTTAACACCTGGTTCACCAACCTTTGGGAAGTGGCCGGGGCATTCTTCATTCTGAAAGGCATTACTTTAAACTCAAATAAGCCTATTGGAGTGATGAAGGCCGACCTCTCCCTAGCTCTGTCTGTGAACTCTAACTGCCAATACTCCTTGGTCAAGTCAATCATCGTAAGGTAGGTCACCCCTCCCAACTTGTCCAGGAGTTCATCCGTCTGGGGCATCAGGTGGGCATCTGACTTCGCGACTGCATTCAGTCCATGATAGTCTACACTGAAATGAGTCAAGCCATCTGGCTTGGGTACAAGGACTTCGGGTGAGGCCCAGGGACTGTGGGGTCTCTGGATTACCCCTAAATCCAGCATCTCTTCCACTTCCCTCCTAATGTCCTTTTGTACAGCCTCTGACACCCAATATGCTGTCTGCCATATTGGCGTCTGTGTCCCTGTCTCCGCATCATGTGTCACTAAGGGGGTTAGTCCAGGCTTGGTGCTAAACAAGGGGGAAAAGTCTGCTAAAACATCCTTTACTTCCTGGATCTGGCCCAGGGTCAGCTGGGGAGACAATTTTACTGCCTCCACAGAGGACTCCCATTTACTGTCTTCCAGCAAGTCCAGAAGGGGGTCTCCTTCGTCCGTCCCCTCCCCAGGACTACACACTGCAAACACCATGTCAGCCCTATTTCCATATGGCTTCATCATGTTGACATGGTACATCCTTTCTGTCTGTCTTTGGTCAGGTAACTCCACAATATAGTTCATGTCATTTACCTTCCTAACCACTTTGTAATGTCTTGCCCACTCAGCCTGCAGCTTCTCTTTCCAGACTGGAATAAGGACCATGACTTCCTGACCCACCATGTACTAGCGAGATCTGGCTCTGCAGTCGTACCACACTTTTTCTTTCAGTTGGGCAGCTGCCAGGTTGCTCTGGGCTGACCCCATAAGCTCCTTCAGCCTTTCCCTAAACCTAAGGATGTAATCCACAGTGGGGGTTCCCTGGGTGGTGTGCTTGCCTTCCCAGTCCTCCTGGATCAAGTCTAGGGGCCCACGTACCCGGTGTCCATATAAGAGTTCGAAGGGAGAAAATCCTGTCGACTCTTGGGGCACCTCCCTGTATGCAAACAACAGGTGGGGAAGGTATTTCTCCCAGTCCCTCCTTGCTGTTCAGCAAATGCCCAGAGCACTGACTTTAGGGTACCATTGAATCTTTCTACAAGCCCATTGGCTTGTGGGTGATATGGTGTTGTGCATCTCTGCACCACCCCACACTTCTCCCATAAACATTTCATCAGGTCCGACATGAAGGAACCCCCTCGATCGGTGATTACCTCCTGCAGAAACCCAACATGGGAGAAAATCCCAAGTAAGACATCTGCCACTTTGTCTGTCCTCAGAGAGGATAGGGCAACTGCCTCTGGGTGGCATAATCCACCACAGTCAGGATGAATCTCTTCCCTGAGGAGCTGGGGGTATTTAAAGGCCCTATAATATCAATTCCCACCCTCTGGAATGACTCCTCCACTATGGGCAATGGAGTCAGGGCTGCTTGGGTTTTCTTGTCTGCTTTCCCTATTTCTTGGCACCGGTGACAAGACCTGCAATACTCCTTCACCTGCTGAGTGAAGTTAGACCAGTAGAAATTCTGGGCCAACCACTGCATAGTGCACACGATTCACAGATAGATGACCAGACAAGGGAATATCATGTGCAATCTTGAGCAACTGCTCACGATACCCCTGGGGAATGACAAGCTGCCTACCTAGCATCCCTCCCTCTGTCTGCACAGCCTGAGTATACATAAGTCCATTTTCCCAATAAACCTTATGTCTGCCATCACCTCCCTGTGCTCCATCAGAGTCTGCCCAGGCCCTCAACTTCTCTAAACTAGGATCACTTCTATGAGCAGCTGCGAACCCCTCACACATTCCCAAGGCATGGGACAGGTCCCCTTCAGTTGCTAAACTAGGGTCCCTAGCACTAGTGTCCGGGCAGTCAGGATCACTGTCAATCCCAACCCTCTGACAATGGGTCACTCCTCCCTCTTCAGAGTAACCTTCCGTAGCTGTGTGGTTACTTGCTACTGTGGAAATTTCTACCCCCTTTTATCAGTCTCCCCATCTGGAGACACAGACTGGGGAACCAACCTCTCAGTGGTTTCCATAATGGTTTCTGTGGGGTTCAGGTAACTACAATTTTCCCTTGCCACTTCACTACGGGTAACTGCACATACCATCCCCTGCTGGAGATTGTTACCCAGGATCACATCCACTGCTAATGTTTTGGCTACAGCCACCTGTTGCACAGTTCCCCCAGTTTCACCTCAGTCCAGGAGAACACTAGCGAGGGGCAATGTTTTCTCCCCACCTGCAAAGTCCTGTACAGTGACATATTTATTGGGTGTAAGCTGACCAGGCTGTACCAGATCCCCTTTCACCAATGTCAGGGATGCTCCTGTGTTGCTTAACCCCCATGTCTGTACACCATTCACCATGACTGGGTGCATGTGTTCCCTCATGTTCACTGGCATGCTTCCAGGGACACACAAACAACCCACTTCTTTCCTGGTACCTTTCTATGTATTATTGCTTGCCTTTTTGGGACACTGTCTGGCAATATGCTATATGCCCTGTTTCTTTACATAACCAACATTCACTTCTCTTTTCAGATAAATCTTTTCTCTGAAACCTGTGGATAACTGGTTTCGGTGGAGGTAGTGAGGGTTTTAGCTGCCCTGAAAGTGCATTTCTCCCTTTCTGTGCTGTCATGCCTGCCCCATTCACTCTCAGGACAGGTCTGCTCTTGGCATATCGGTCTGAGAGTTCAGCAGACTCTTGCACTATTTTGGGATCTCAGTCCTCTAGCCAGGTTTTAAGCTCCACTGAGCATGCCCAATAAAACTGTTCTAACAAAATCACATTTCCAATTTTATCAACAGAGTTTGCCTCAATTCCTTCCCACCAACGTTTTAAAAACTGACATTGTTTTGTGGCTAGGTCCTCGTAGCTCATATCAGGGCTTCTCCTGAGCTTACGGAATTTAGCTCTGTATGATTCAGCAGTTAATTCAAACTTTTTTAACAGTGCAGCTTTAAGTTTGCTGTAATCATCACTGTCCTCATTGTCCATTTGACCCACTGCATCCTGAGCTTTCCCCGTAAGTAACGGGGATAGCTGGAAGCTCCAGGACTCTCTAGGAATTTTAGCCTGAATACAAACTTTTTCAAAAGAATTTAAAAAGGCATCCATATCCTCCCCCTCTTTAAATTCGGCTATTAAGTTGGAGTTCAATTTGTAACCCAGTCCTGCAGTCCCTGTTAAACCCAAGCCACTTATCTGCTCTGGTGCTGGTGGCTGGAGTTGTAGCTTATCCAGTTCTTGTTGCCTCTGGCGCTTCTCTCTCTTCTCCTCTGCAGCACTCTAGTGCTTACGCTCCTCACGGTCTGCCTCTTGGTGTTCTCGCTCTGCCTCACAGTCTGCCTCCTGTTGTTCACAGTCTCTCTTCTCCTCTGCAGCTCACTGGTGCTCACGTTCCTCATGGTCTGCCTCCCATTGTTCACGGTCTCTCTTCTCCTGGAACTCCAGCTCCATTTGGCGCAACTCAATCTGCAGTCTGAGTACTTCTGGATCCAGGATACTGGTGACCTTTCCCTGCTACTGTGGCCTTTTGCTGACAGTGGCCCTGCTGTCATCCTCCTGAGTCTGGACACAGCACTGGCCACTAGCCCTGCCACACTTGAAGTCTGGTCCTTTTCAGTCACAGTTGGTGACTCGCTGCTCTTGGCATCTGCTACCATCAGGGCATCTACTAGGTTCTGTTTGCTGACTTTCACCTTGAACAGGACTCCTCTGTCCCCGCACAACTGCTTTAAGTATTCTACAGTGTGCCTGCTGAAGTTGGAAGCCATCTTTCCTAACTACTGCTACTCTGACTGGCACTTTAGAAAAAAATAAAATGGGTAGGAACTTGACTGTAAGCCAATGGATATAGTTCTGTTTCCTTTTGAAATAAAACACTGCCTTTCTTTTTTTCCAAGTGAGCCGAACAGTCTCAAGCTGACACACTGAACAATAAAGTTTATACCACCAAACTTATTCGCACTGCTGCCAACCAATCTGTCTCAACCCCACTCAGCAGGTCAGCCCTCTACTCCCAAAGTGCCAACCTCTGAGTGTAGTATTGTGAAACAGTTAACAGAACAGGGTAACCCTCCTGTTGGTTTTGTGGGTTCGAGTCACCTTTGTCCCAAGTTCTGAAGGGATTCAAACTGATAACCTCTTGTTAGCATACCCAATTGTCATGCTCAGATAATTCTGTCTTCAGGGGCCAGATATCTTTGCCTATGGGCACCTAACCAGGTATTACAAAATGAACCCTTAGAACTCTATGCAAGACCTAGAGAACTCTTATCTGTTTCCCAGTTTGGTACCACAATAAGCTCATGCACAGTGTCAACCATCTAAGCTTCACTTATGAAAAAAAGAGGTTTCAAGGCACACCAGGCAGTTTCTGTTTTTAAAATATATATCTTTACTTTAAAATAGATAAAAATAGGTAAACAGTAAATACAGAACAAGATTTTATTTTTTATTTAGTTTTTGCTTACCGGGTAGGTGCACTAGCCATGGTCATGACTATTTTTAGGCATGACCTGGGAGGTAACAGTACAAAAAACGGTAAGGTATGACAGTACAAAAAACAATAAGGTATGACAATGATTACAGATACATTTTAGGGAAAAATATCTAACAGAACAAGTAGGTCAAGAGGGATGGGTAAGCTACATCTAACATTACAGCAGCAAACTTTAACAGTAGTTAATGCCACGAGGAGTGTAGATAGATTCAGAGAGAGAAAAGGAAATTAGAGAAACGAGCTGGGTGTAAGTGCATGATAGTGCATGTATTAGTGCTGGTATTGTGTTGGGGGCTAAGGAGGTTTGAAGCAGGAGCAAACATTTGTTGAGACTAAATACTTATGGAGCTCAGTCTTATAGGCCTTGTGAGAGGGAGCATGGTGCACAGCTAGGGGGATGGAGTTCCAATATTGGGAAGCTAGAACGGCAAAAGCACTTGCTCCCTTGGAGGAACTGCACCTAGGGATACAGACAAGGAATTTGTCCACAGAGCACAATCCATAGTGGGAGGGCTGACTGACAAAGCACTCAGCAAGTGAGATAGGTGTTTGTGAGGATATGATCCTATTTATGGTAGTGCTGAGAAAGTAGAGCCTGGTCTCCTCAGGAGGTAGCCAGCCCAGGTCCGAGTAGAGGTGACAGTGGTGCTTAAGCCGGTGGACAGATGAGGCATAGTGACAGATGCTGTTGTAGGTGATGTCCCACTGGTGTAGACTAGATTTGGCTGCAGCAGTATAGGTGGCAACACCATAGGTAAGCGAGGGGAGTAAGATACCTCATGCTATTGCTAGCCTGACAGAGCGGGTTAATACATAGCTGGTGTGGTAGGCATTGCCCAGTTTCATGTTCACTGTCTTGCAAGCATCTTGTATATGGAGATCAAAACTTAATGATTGGTTGAGGGTAACACCAAGGTATTTAAAAGAAGTCATGGATCCTATGGTGGAGCCATTCAAGGCCGTGGCTCTGAGTTTACTTTGGGAGAGCTTGATTTTAGGGTTTGTTCCAAAAAGCATAACTTTGGTCTTTGAGCCATTTAACAGCAGCCTGTGGCTAGCCAACCATGACTGTGTACTTTGAAAGTCAGTTGAGAGTCATTGACTTATGACATTGATGTCCTTGGCACTGATGTAGAGCACTATATCATCAGCATACAGAAGTGAGGAAGTCTCCGACAGGGTAGATGTGATGCCATTGATAAAAATGGAAAAAAGAAGTGGGCCAAGGATGGAGCCTTGAGGCACCCCAATATTTAGTTCAGTCTTGCATGAGAAGGCAGAATTGTATTTGACCATTTGAGTCCTGTTTGATAGGTAGCTATCAAACCAATTTACAACATTAGGTGCAAAGTTCAATGAGTGCAGGGTTGCGAGGAGGATAGGGTGGTGAACCAGATCAAAGGCCTTTGTCATGTCAATGAAGATTGCTCCTGTGAGAAGACCAGCATCCATAGCAGTTAGGGGGTCAGACGTGAGTTTGAGGAGGGCAGTAGTTGTGCTGTGATCTTTGTGGAATCCATGCTGTGCCACAGTTAGAAGGTCATATTTCTGCAGGAATTCAATAGTTTGGGTAGCTACAAGCTTTTCAATAATCTTTCCAAGGACAGGTAGGATGGCAATGGGTCTGTAGTTTTCAGGGTCTTTGGCATCACCTTTTTTAAAAACAGGGGTGATCCTTGCAGACTTCCAGATATAAGGTACTTGACTTTGACTAAGGGAGAGAGTGAAGATTCTCGCTAGTGGAGCAGCAATAAAAGGTGCCACTAGTTTTAATAGTCTGGGTTCCAGGGTGTCCGAGCCAGAGGCTGTAGTCTCTGAGACTTTCTGTAGATGGGTAAGGACTTCTTTACATGTAATTGATCTGAAATAGAAGAGGGGTACTGACTTATTAGGAGGAATATTAGGAAGTTGCAGCACTGGGAAGAAGGAGGTAAGAGGTGAAAGGTCAGAGAATTTGCGATTAAAAAAGTTTGCAATGGTCTCAGGGTTATTACAATTTACACCTTCAAGAATCATGTCGCTAGGTGTCAAGAGCTGGTGAGAACCCAAAAAAGATTTGATATGAGACCAGAATTTCCTGGAGTCCCCATAAGAGTTTGTTAGCAGTTCTTTGCAGTAAGAGCTTTTTGCATGCTTGATGTCTTTTTTACAGGCATTCCTCTGAGCTCTGTAGAGGTTATAGTCACTTTTCAGTCCAGATGTTTTGAACTGGTGCCAGCTCTTATCCTTATTTAGAAAATGGCCAAAGAAAATTCTCTCTTCTGATTGGCCGAGACACTTGTTTAGGTGGGCATCTATCAGACAATAGATGCCCACCAAATAAAAAGCCCCATCTCAAAACTTCCTGATAGCCAGGAAAAGTATCCTTGTGCCCAGTACCCTGCTTTCTAATTGGCTGAAGCGCTGGACACACAGAATGTTTATTTTAAAATGTCCGTCATTTTTGTATCTCCCTTAGCGAGAGCCGAGACCCGACTCCAGTCCTACAGCCATTTTCTCTATATATCCTCAGCTAAATCCCCAAAAATAAATAAAAAAAAAAGAAACACATTTCTTGAAACTTTTTTTCTCCCAGCACCAAGTCAAAGATTTAAAATTGAAACGGCACCCACTCCGCGCTACTCCACTGCTACCCAGCTGACAGCCGGTCTCCTCCTCTCCTCCTCTGTCTCTGTTGGCGGCAACCCATAAAACAAAAAGAACTGTCCCTGTTGTTTTCACAGTCCCGTCTTCAGACTCAGAGCAGGGTAAGAACGTAATCCCGGTACTCAAAATATGCAGTGCGGCAGTGCTGGACCAGGAAAGGAGCGGTGCACGGCAGGGGAAGAGTGAAGGATGGATAAAGTTAAATGGGAGGAGACGCTGGGTTGGAGTTGAACGCATTTAGTTTCTAAACAAAGGAGTGTGAAGGCGCAAGTGGCTGATACCAGATGTGGGGGCTGTGACAGGACCGGAGACTATGAGCTGGGGCTCCACGGTTGGGGTGGCGGAAGCCTGAGTAACGGCAGCATTTCACGACTGGAAAGCAGAGTGTAGATGTTATCAGAAAGCAGGTGAGTGGGTGGGTGCCATTGTGGAAAAACATAAAAAATTTAATATATGTGTTTGTTGTGGAAGTAAGTCAGAGTTTGCTGGTAAGGGGGTTGTGGTAACCATGACAACTATCTCTAAAGTAAGAACTACAGAAGCTGCATTGGGACAGAAGTCCCTAGGTAAAAAAACAAAACACTGTGTTGATCCAGGCGGAGGAACTATTTTACTACAAAAAATCATTCAAACAGCTGAGAGTTTTAACATGTAAACACACAAATATGTTTTTTTAACAAACATGTAATTCAGTGGTCCATTTTCTAAGTGCAATAATACCCTCCAGAGTGGGTGGTATGGGCTATACCAGACCTTCCAGGGGCTATAAGACCCTCTGCCTGCGGCGTCGGGCCTCATTACACCCCTGGGCGGTCCGGTATAGCCCAATACTGCCCACCCTATTGGGTATTATTGCTTACTTTTTAACTTGGTAAGGAGATCTGCCCTTAACCATCGTGTTTTCCTCATCTTGACTCGTCGTGTAACCAGATGACAATGGTGGTCTTGTATGGCTAGAAAGTTGTTTAGGAAGATATTTAGGGCAGATTGAACATCAGTAGCCTTATACAAGTCAGCCCAGTCAATGCAGGAGACATCCTGCATAAAGAATTGGGGCTCAAGGCTTGCATAATCACGGAAGGTGATGAGATGGGGCTTAGTTGGAGGTGGGACTGCTTTGCCCTACGTGCAGAAAGTTGGGGAGTGGTCAGTAATTGCATCAGCTAAGGTGCCAGAGTTGAGAATGTTTTCAGGATGATTTGACAAAACCCAATCCAGCAGGGTGCTACTATTTGAGTTTGGGGCCACTCTGGTAGGCTCAGTGATCAATTGGTGCAGGTTGTAACTTTGTATATTTGAGAGTGACATAGCATGAGTATTTCCAAGTCAGTTAATATTTAGGTCCCCAAGTATAAGCACTTCATTTCTACCAGCTAAGAGTGATGTTTGATCAAGCAGATCATCCAGTCCCTTTATACCATTTTTCAGTGGGTTATACACACTGACAAAATGCAATTTCTTTGCCCTCAGGGAGAGAATTGCATGTTGCACCTCACACTGGCCTTGGGACGAGGAGTGTGTAGCAGCAAGGTTTAGTTGGTTTTTGAAATAAATAGCTGTGCCTCCACCTCTTTTACTGATACCTCTGTCATTCCTCAGTAGATTATAGGAGGGTATTTGGAGGCAAGAATCCTGGACACTGGGTTTGAGCCAAGTTTCAGTTAAGCAAATTATATCAGGTTCATGGAGGGCAGTCCAGGTTTCTAACTCAGCAAAGTTATGTTCAAGGCTTCTAATGTTATGGTGTGCTATGAAGAGACCTCTGGTGGTGGGCACTGAGTTTGTAGGGGCTGGGCCAGGGTTCAATTGCACATCCCCAGAGAGCAGAATAGCCAAGATAAGAGGATACCATAATTTGGGATGGATGAAAGGGGAGAGGGTTAGAAGCCGTAAGGGGGATTCTTGCAAATTTACAGCAGGCTATGAAGTCTGAGATGCTATTTAGTAGGAGGGGGGTGGAATCACAACAAAATGGGGGCAGCACAAGGAGGTTTGAGAACACATAGTCATATGAGAGAGCTTGGATAGGAGGGTCGGCTGGGTTATTTGGGGTACTACAGTCATGGACAGGTGTAAAAATTTTAAGGAGGTAATGAGTAGGAGTACTATGATATATCTATCCATTTCTAGCTGCAAACCTTAGCTCAGCCAGTATTAACACCAGGTAGTATGCAGTGGATTATCAGGTAAAGAAACTCCTAGTGGTTGGTTCATATAAGCATCCAATTGGAGAGTAGACACGTAGTCTTCAGAGACCTATATAAAGAACAGGCCACCTAGGGTGGGTGGGGAGCCAGCTTGAAGAACTGGTGGGAACTCAGCTGAGGCGCCGGCAGTTGGGAGCATGGGCAGTGGCCGTTTCAGGGCTGGCCACACAGCTCTGAAGTCCAGGGAAGTTCTCCGGTGGAGGGTGAACTTGCGGTTGGGTTTCCCACTGCAAAGGAAGCAAGAAAGTGCTGTTAATGACTTGTTCTTAATCGAGGGGTGTGGGTCTATCAGCCAGAAGGCTTTTTTCCACTTAAGTGATGGGCATGGGGAGACAGGCTAGGGAGACAGTGAAACAGCAGGAGAGCAAAATAGCAGATGATAGGGACAGGGAGAGAAAGAGCGAGCGAACGAGAGAGAGAGAGAGAAACAGGCAGAGACAATAGTGTTCCAGGTAGCGAGTGAGGGGAGCAGAGAGGCAAAAAACTAATTTTGATCTAACGTGGCTACAAGTTACAGATTATATTTTCAGCAAGGCACACATTTAACACTTTAAACAATGTAAAAGAAATTACAGCTTTTTGAGAACATTTATGCCATACAGGCACTCTAAGCGTAGCTACACAGTGGCAAAAGGTGCAGAGAAAACAAAGTAGAGATGAAGCAGAGAGCAACCAATCAGGGGAGACTCGGGGAAAAGTGCTTGATTCCGGTTGGCTGGGAGAGCACCGTACCTGCAGAGCTGAGGTGGCGGCAGTTGGGAGCGCAGGTGGCGGCCGTTTCATGGCCGGCTGCACCGCTCCGCAGTCTGGGGAAGTTCTCCAGTGGAGAGGGAACCTGCGGTCGTGTTTCCCACTGCAGAGTTGAGGCGGCGTCTGTTGGGAGCGTGGGCGGCTGTTTCAGGGCCGGCCGCACCGCTCTGAAGTCCGGGGAAGTTCTCCGGTGGAGGGGAACCCACAGTTGGGTTTCCCACTGCAGAGCTGAGGCGGTGGCAGTTGGGAGCATGGGCGGTGGCTGTTTCAGGACTAGATGCACTGCTCCAAAGTCCGGGGAAGTTCTCCAGTGGAGGGGGAACCTGCGGTTGGGTTTCCCACTGCAGAGCTGAGGCGGCAGCAGTTGGGAGCACGGGTGGCGGCTGTCCCAAAACATACAATCTTAAAAACAAAATAGGTTTAAAAGTGCAGATTCCTACAACCCATACACTCAGACTGGTCTTATCTAATGCATCCTTACTTTCTTAATCTGTCAGTGCTTTGATGTTCCTCTTTATCAGTCAGAAATGAATATCTATATGTGTCTCTAAGGTCTGCTCAGTATACTTAAAAGCAGTCTTGAGCCGGCCTTCTCTCTGTGGTCATCTAACTCCGCCTTGGTGTATTAAAATTTATATTTTATAACACAGGATGTACTAATGAGATATTTAAAAAAAAAATAGGTGACATCAGAGAATCTTCTCTCTTCATGTGACTTCCCAAACCAGTCTGTGATCTGCTTCACACAGACATCAAAGTGTGATGTAATTAACTGGCTTCCCTGGAAGACACCCCAAACAAATGCATATGACCATTTCTTCATGACACCTAGTGCAAATCAAAGGATTTCCCTGAGGACGTCATAAAATGGGATATATTAGTTCCTGGCTTCAAAGCAAACTGAGAAGTTAATTGCATCCCAGATATCTGTAGTTTAACCTACGTCCTGTCCTTTGAACTATACCTGGGGAGGGGGGTTGATGTGTCATTTCAGCAAGACAGTGTTTTTCCTGACAGACAGTCCCCTATACATTTTATATTGCAGAAAAAATATCATAGGGTAACCAGAACCAGCTGTCCAAGTGTCACACCCCCCCCTCTGATTGCAGTCCCCCTATTTTTTCATGTTTCCATGGTGTCTAGTTGCCCCCCACCCTACAATCACATCCCCATTTTTGAGTAACCTGTAATGAAGAAAACTGTCCCTCAAAGTCTTTTTTCATGTTTTCCCCTGTAAAAAAAAACAGTCCCTCGCTGATCCGACCCCTCCCAGCCTGACCTCCAACTGAGCACCCACCACCCCACACACCCTCCACACCCCCCACAAACCTTTACTCACATTGACAGGTTTCAGGGTGAAGATCCACTCTCTGATTGAAAACATGTCTTGTTGCTGGAACTGCCGACTGCAATATGAGAAACTATGGTGAGTGCAGTTCAATGTATTTCAATGGGGTTCTGAACTTTGATGCATGACTTTGTCATTTTTGCATATATTGACTCCACATTTTCAACATGGCCTATTAGGACCTCACCTCATGACCAATGGTGGTGGAATTTAACAACGGGCTGGCAGTATAGCCTAGAGGTTAGAGTAATGAGCTGTGAATGAACTTGATAAATCCAGAAGACAGACCTGAGTTTAATTCCCACAGCCTCAACTTTTATACTTTGTGACTCTGAGCAAGTCACTTACATTCCCCGTGCTCCTGGGTCACCCCTGAAAACAGACACCTGTGCCTAGTGGGCCTTATCCAGTTACTAATGAATAAAAATAAAAATTAAAATAAATCAAGCCGGAAAGGTGATTTCGCAGTTGCTTGGTAAAATCACCTTTTGGGTAGGACTGAACATTTTCAATGTCCTTGTTCATAAGGTAGGGTCATAAGAAGGCTATCCTGAAAATTTGGGTCAGTATATGTACAAATGGCAAAGTTGTGTGCATCCATTGAAACTTTGCTATGCTTACTTGTAACTTTGGTAATTTTAAATATTTTGACCCCAAATTTTCAACATAGCCATTTTTTTATACTACCTCATGAACACGACAGCTGTCATTTTTGAAATTCTGGCCAAACTGTGTTTTCACACCTGTGGCACAGAATGACATTCAGGTGTTGTGGAATACTGTTTTGGCAGGTTCATGAGGTGGGGTAATAAGGCTATGTTAACAATGTGGTTGCTATTTTGCTACAAATATGTATACATCTATGGAGTGATGGGCGTGCAGGACCCAGAGGGCCCTACGCTCCCACAGACAAATGGGAATATGATTCTACTGTCTCAAAAAGTAAGGAAATCCTTTGCATAAAACTGCATGAATGCAACATTTAAGGTTCAGACTAAAGCGACAGAAGAAGGGAAATGTGGTTTTAGGGTTTCCAACCCTAAATCCCCACCCCACCCCCTGAAGCAAATCAGCAGTGCAGCCTTCCTTGGGGTTGTCAACCCTAAAGCTCACCCCATTGTAGTAGCAAGAAAGCTCAGATGTGATGGACACGGTGTGTATGTTTCAGGACTGTATAGAATGGGCTGAGGTTTAGGGTTCACAGCCCCAAGGAAGACTGCACCCCTCATTTGTTTCAGGGGTGGTAGTGGGGTTTAAGGGATGGAAACCCCAAAACCACATTTCCCTGCTTTTGTCGATTTAGTCTGAATCCTAAATGTTGCATTAACACGTTTTTTCAAAGATATATATATATATATATATATATATATATATATATATATATATATATTTATATTATATATACACACACAGACACACGCACACACACATTGTACAGGTGTGGTCATGTCTGTATATCAGGGTGGAGAATGCACTTTAATGTTGAACCTCAATTTTTTGCATTTTAATAACTTTTCCCCAGTCAACTGATTTGCATGAAATTTTTAAAGCACAGCCTTTGTGCCAAGATCTCTTGTTCCTGAAAATATCATGTAGATCAGTTTAGAAGGGGCAAAGTTACAGAGGTGCAAAAAACGTAAAAGTCTCCTTTTTTAAGACTTTTTTTTGCTCCCCAATAACTGAAAAAAATTAAGGATCTGAAACTTGAAACTTTTAGGTTTGATAGAGTTTGGCCCAAGGTATGTGCTTTTGTAGTTTTTGCCTCTCACAGTTCAGTAGTTTTTAAATTATTTAAGAAAAAAGTTCTGTTTGTGAGCATGCCTAGTTTAAAAAAATCAATGTTCTATAGATAGCTGTTTTTTGGCAACAACAGTCGGTTGCACTATATGAGACAGCTGTCATTTGCTAACAAATGACTGCTGTGTCATACAACAACCCTTGCTGTGTCATGACTCATATGTCAGGGATGGGACTGCTGTCATTATAGCCCCACCACCCTATCTGTTCTGTGCCTTACACTGTATCTGCACACCAGAGGCCCAATCCCCAGTGGCAGTGTATTTATTTGTTTACTTATTTATTTTTGATATAATCTAACACTGGGATGCCCACCGCCAGTGTCGGATCCCCCCCCACAGCCCATTGTTTTAATAATACTTGATGACATCGGGGGGGCCCAATCTCTGTGCTGGCAGTTGCAAGTCCCCCCCCCAGCAGTGTGGGAAACTGGGGAACCCATACCTAGCATCCTGAAATAGCTTTAATACATTTTCTGCAAAAAAAATCCTTCAATGTCTTTTTTTTTTTAAAAGCTGAAAAAAAAGAAAACCCTCCCTCGTCATCCCCACTGTCCCCCTCTCACTGAGCACCCACCACCCCCCCTTATCCTATACTTACCACCGGAGGTTGCATGCTGTAATCTTCTGTGGACCAAGACATGTTTGCACTTTTCAAAGCTGAACCATGAACTGAGGAATAAAGGTAAGTGCCTTATAATGTATTTCAATGGCATTTTGACTTTGCCATTTTAAGGAATTTTTCATCGAATTTTCAACATGGCCTTTTTGGGACCCCACCTCACAAACATTGGCACTGCCATTTTGTTAATTGGGACTGGAAGGTGATTTAATGGTCACTATGCAAAATTACCATTAGGGACTGAATAACGAAATTTCACCACCAGTGTTCATGAGGTGGGGTCCCAAAATGGCCATGTTGAAAATTTGGTGAAAAAGTCCTAAAAATGGCAGAGTTACAAGCATTTATTGAAATCGTTCTATGCACACATAACTTTAGTAATGAAGCTGGTGCAACAAGATTGTCGACTGACGTAACAGCAACGGATTTATGTCAACTGCAATTGTGGTTGGTATAAACAAATCCAAAGAAAGGTTCTTTTCTTTTACAGGGCTTCACCAAAATGCCATTCCACTCCACAGGTGAGAAAACACATTTTGAACAGGATGTGAAAAATGACAGCTATACTGTTCATGAGGTGTGTAAAAATGGCTATGTTGAACATTTGGAGTCGAAATATTGAAAATTACCAAAGTTATGTGCATGCGTAGAAAAATTTAAACGAAAGTGCATAACTCAGCCATTTGCTGGGATTTCTTTACCAAATTTTCAACAAGGCCTTTTTGGAAACCCACCTCATGAACACTGGTTATGAAATTTCATTATTTGGTCCAGAAAGGTGATTTTGTGCAGTGACTGAGAAATCACCTTCCAGGTCTGACTAACCAAATGACAATTACAAAGTTCATAAGGTGGGGTCCCAAAAAGGCCATTTTGAAAATTTGGCAAAAAAAATCCCCAAAATGGCAAAGTTATGAACATGAGTTCAAAATGCCATTGAAATACGATATACTGCACTTACCATTATTCCTCAGTTGACGGTTCAACTTTGAAGAGTGCAGACGTGTCTCAGTTCACAGAAGATGACAGCCTATGTTCTCCAGTCATAAGTATAGGGTAAGGGGGTGGTGGGTGCTCAGTGTGGGGGGTCAGGATGGGGTAGGGAGATGGGGGGAACAACGAGAGACTGTTTTCTCTTTTTCAGGTTTAAAAAAGCATATGGGGACTTTTTTTTATTTCAGGCTTTTCTGTGATTGGAGGGTGGTGCCACTAGACACCAGGGAATGAAACTTAAATTATGGGGATGATGATCAGATGGTGGGGGTGCCACTAGACACCAGGGAATTGAAAAAAAAATATGGGGATGGTGATCACAGAGTGGGTGCCACTAGACACCATGGAATTAAACAATAATGATGGGAATGGCAATCGGAGGGTGGGGGGTGCCACTAGACACCAGGGAATTAAATAATGATTAAGGGGATGGTGATCAGAGGGTAAGGGTACCACTAGACACCAGGGATATTAAAAATAACTATAGGGACAGTGATCAGAGGGTGTGAGGTACCACTAGACACCAAGGAAATTATTTGTATTACAGGGACAGTGATCGGAGGGTGAGGAACACCACTAGACACCAGGAGAATGTATGGGCAGTGGTATTGGAGTGGGGGGGCACTAGACACCAGGGAAAAACATTAGAATACTGAGGAGGGCAATGGAAGGGACAAGCAAGGATTCTCAAGTGACAAAAAATAATCCTTTTCGTGATTCATGACACGAAAAAGGATTCTTTTTTTGTATCACATGGTCACGAAAAAGGATTCAATATATTAAAAAATACACATTTCAAGGGCATATTTCTAATTTTGAAGTGCAGGTTGCACCTAATGGTGTCCTGATCAGCCAGCTAGGTATGATGGTGTCACTCCAGGATGTCATTTTTATGGCTTTTGAAAAAAAAATGAAGAGAAAACAGAAAACAAGATTGCAGTTCACGGGAAAGGATTTTTTCTCACGCAAAAGGAATGGGCTTTGTGAGACAGAATCCTTTTTCACGAGATCAAATCCTTTGTCAGACTTTCTCCCTCTATCCCGAAATGTGATCTTCTCATTGAAAACAATGGGTAATGAAAAATTGAATAATTTTGCAACAGATTAATATTTTTTCACAAAACAAATGCATGCCTGTTCTGTTACCCAAGCTGTTTCTACCATTGAAAAAAGACATCAAAATTCCACACCATCTGGATGCATGGCAATGAGGAAATAACTACAAAACGTGGTGACTTTATGACTTTTTACACTGTCTGGATCTCTGAATCTGCACATCCAACCAAAATGAAACTTGCCACTTCAAGAGATCTACCCCTCAGGACAGTGCATGCCACATTTTGTGCAAATACATTGATCAGTTGCAAAGTTATTTAAGTGCAAAATTTGAGGTTTAACATTAAACATGCTAGCACCACACACACACACACACACTGTATATACACACATATGCATACATATATGTTGCAAAAAGCTTTGTTACTGCTCCAGCTAGGGTCATGAAAAAAGATTCTGGCTCATGAAAAAGGATTTTGGACTTAATTGTTTTTCCAGTCCTTTTTTGCCAGCCTATTCCTTTTCCGTACATTCTTTTTCATGGTCGCAGAAAAGGATTCCCTCTCGCTAAAAAGGATTTCAGATTTAGGTGTTTTTTTTACAAATCCTTTATCGTGGATCCTTTTTCATCATCACAAAAAAGGAATCCACACATGAAAAAGGATTTTGGACTTAGTTTGTTTTACAAATCCTTTTTCATGAGCCAATTCCCTTTTTCACAATGACAAAAAAGGATTAGTGAAAAAGGAAGTTAATAAGTAATGAAAAAATATTTAATTACTTAAAAAAAACTTTCCTGGGCCATATTACAAAATAAAAAATACACATCATGAAGTGCTGAATGGCACAATACATGTTTTGGTGTCTGTGCAAGGCACCATTTGACTGAGTTATTCAAGTGTTTTATTTGAAGAACTATAAAACAAGATGCAGTTCACGAAAAAGGTATTTTTACTCACAAAAAAGGACTGGCACCTCAAGAAAAAGAATCCTTCTTAGTGAGACCAAATTCTTTTTTCATTCCAGGAAGCTATCCTGGAGAGTGATATTTCCATTGAAAAGAATGGAAACTAAAAAACTGAATAACTTTGCAATGGATTAAAATTTGTTTCACCAAACAAGTGAAAGGTACTTCTATGACCCAGGCTCTTTCTACCATTTAAATTCCACACCAAAATTCCACACCACCTCTGTGCAAGGCAGTGACAAACAAAAACTGCAAAAAAGGGCACATTTTAAGTTTTTTTTCATTATCCAGCTCTTGGAATCTTCACATCTGACTGGAACAAAACCTTCCATGTCAAGAGATTTACCTCAGGAGACAGCGCATGCCAACTTTTGTGCAAATCTGTGGAACGGTTGAAAAGTTATTAAAGTGCAAAATTTGAGGTTTAACATTAAAGTGCCTACTCAACCCTAACTGTAGGGGCATGACTGTGCCTCTATATTATAATACATGTAGCTATATATGTGCCTCATAATAGTATCAGAAACCAATACAAAGAAATTGCCATAATACTATCATTTGAGTTATAGTATTATGAGATCTTGTAATATTAAATTGTTCACCTCTCTAATGGTAGTATTGGGAGATGACACCCTTTCCACGTGGTACTGTATTCCTCATGTGAGCATGAGTCAGCATTTACTGTAACCATCATATACAATAAAAACTGACTAACTGCTGATGAGGGTGCAGGAAGAAAATGGCACTAATGGAGTGTGAATTTTTTTAATGTATTTCTTGGCCTATTTTGTACACCTGGATCCATGTATTACAAAAAATAACAATTAAGGTGCTGTGTATTTCTCGGTCTATAATACCATCTCATGGTTCTGATAACATGTTGGAACATTGAGAGTGAAATTCAAATATCACCAGAATCTCTTGATGGTATTATAGCCTCAAAATACACAGTTCTCTATCTGTTATTCTATAACATTTACAACTGTTTTACTGCCTGAGAAAATTAGTCAACATTTCAAACTTTGTAACCTTATGGACATTTTACTTGTGTAAGCAATGTACCTTGTCTCACCTGGGTCAGGTTCATGGGATGATGCCACATTGTCCTTGGGGGGATGGGGAGCCAGACTCTATGCTATCAAGAGGTATACTGGGCTCTGCACTGGTACCTCTCTGTAGAACCATCAGATAAGCCTCCCTAGAGTAGCCCAGAGTGGTTGAGGGGGGATCATGAGACAGATCTCTGGATATTTTCCTGTAAAGCACCCAGGCATGCATGAACCTTTGCTCCCCCAACATCCTCCCTGAACTGGATCCCTCATATCTGAATAAATCCTGCCTAATTCAATACTGCATGAAGGGAGTTATGTTAACCTTTAACTTTCATTTCCCATGTGTAGCATAGATGAAGCAGTAAAAGAATAGGTGTCCCATACATACCTCTCAGATGTTGTAAATTTTGCCCAGCGATAAGATTTTTGCCCTCAAATTCACCCTCTCTCGGTGAAGGTCCACTGATGTGCCTCATAATGTCCAAGCTGTTTCTGGACACACAAGCTAATAAAACGTAAAGCTAACTTGATAGAAACATTCCTTAACACTAGGAATATGGAGCCCTCTATTCCTTGACATGTTGATCATTATACTAAGAAGCTGCCACACATTCTGCTCATCTGCACTGAATTATCTAGGCCAGTGCTATACTTTGTAAAGTTGGAGGGTTGAGAGATATGTTCCTCCATGCCACAGCTCACTACCTCACACCCCAGCATCCTGCACACGTCTTCATATTTAACCCTACAGTCACAGAGTCCATGAGGAGAATTCTCTCATTACTATTTTGGAAAGCATCCCATATTAAAGGAGACAGGAAACATTATTTGGTGGTATTTTTAGATTAAATAAATAATACACATTAAACATATATGTCAGTATGTTTCATTTGTGTTACCCATGTGCATAGTCATTACTGCTGTTGGCTAATCATGCTTGCAAAGGTGTAAACATTGGAGCCACTTGTTTTTGTCTGGACTCAGCACAGGCCAGGCTTTTAAAAGATGATGTTACTTACTCTTGACTTCATGCTTCCTTAAGAAAGCATGTTCTTTTTTTAGGTTCTAAATTTCAACTTGCATGGGTGTATCATTTGGATGTAAATGTGGTGAAATCTCTACCATGAAGGTGGGTGCTGTAAATTGGTGCTTTGAGTGTGATCATTGGGATTCGGGTACCGCAGCAGAATAATGTCTAATGAAGAGACATTGTTCTGGTGCAGTTCCCAGGCTTTGATGATCATATTCAGGCACTGATTCACAATGTTTGTTTCCTTTGTTGAGATTTCATTCCATTTCTACCCAGATCACACAGGTCTTTAGGATGAAACACAGTAGGAAACTAAATTAATCTTTTTCTAAATGCCATATCATCAGCAACATTCAGTTCATATTTTTTTTGTTACAAAATAAAAATAGCTAGACAAACTGTCATCTTATTATCAGCTGGCAATGATTGTTCTGTGCTAGAAAACCCTGATCACCCTTTAAATATTCCCTGTTAAACATACACTACAATGGGGTCAATAAAAAAATAAAACTGTTGCTGCTTACTCTCAAGTATGATTCATGTAATAGCAGTGGCAGCTGCAGTATCTCATCAAATGGCCACTGCTCCAACCCCGTTAACAACTGTTAACAAATGCTGGGTGGCCACTGGACTGAGTTTTTGATGGATCAGGACTTGTATGCAGACCACAGGTAGAAGATCACATTTGAGAACTTAGGACACAAGTTTGGTGACATGTGCTTTGAATAGCTTTGCCATATAACCAAAATTCAAAAATGTAGTGCCAAAGAGCAGAAATTAAAACACACACACACACACACACACACACACACACACACACACACACACAAAACAATGTACCAAGCAAACAAAACAACAAAAAACAACAACAACAACAACTAAAAAAACAAACAAAACAATTTCCTTAGAGGGCACCACAGCAACATGCCTCAGCTGTTTTGGACCATACAATAAATATGACCTTCTATTTTAAAACTTTGCTGTTGGGTGAAAAAACATGCATGGAAGGACATTCATGTACTCTGTATCCACTTATTTCACAAAATAACATTTCTGTCTCAGGCTCTGTATAACCATGTGACTCACTTTATTATCTTTATGACAGAAAGAATAAAGCAATGTTTTATTTTCTGTTTTGGGAATTCCCTCCAGCTTCTCAAATCAGAACTCTGCCTCTTAAAACAATGAAGTTTTATTTTGTTTCAGGTCCTTACAGTTTGCAGTTTGACTGTATCTACCACTGTACTTTCCCCCCTCTGACTCTGATATAAAGCTGTGCATGCTGTTCATGCTGTTCTTTGACTGCGGTCCCACTCCTCTGAACTCAAACCACACTTGACCAGGAGATGCTCTTGACAGTCAGTAAAAGAATATAAACAGGTAAAACTAAAAAAAAACAAATAACTTTATTTTACTCCTGACAGTCTAAGCAACAACAGTTCTTTTGGACACAAGCTGTGTGTGTCAACGTTACTGTGCACATTATGCATGTCTACGGTGTTACTCCCCCTCATCTCTCCACACTAAAAATATCTCTCACTAACTAGAACAAAAACAAAGAAAGGAGCAGTAAAAGCCTCAGTACAGACACAAGGTACAGTCAAAATGAGAAAATAAACTTTTAACTGTATGTGTAGTCTTGTGACTCTGGCTCACATGGTGGTTTTCTACTGCATGCTGTGCCTATTCCCGGTAACTATGATCAGGCTGTATGGAAGTTAACAAATGAACAAAGTTAAAAATAAAACTAGATGGCTAGCTAGCCAGCTAACTAGATAGATATATAGGTAGATAGACAAATAGACAGAGAGAGCAGGGGATCACCATCTCACTGCCGCAGCTGAAGCTGGCAGCACGACTCCAGCAGTAGCTTCACATTTCAAGAAAATCCCACTGTTCTCAGAAAATGGGTGAATGACTCTTCTTACTAAGCTGGGCACCCAGGATTTTTGGTGACCAGAAATGTTATTTCTAGGGCAACTTTCAAAAAACAATCAACAGAATCTAGTTAAATGGGTCCCGTTTACCTAGGTGCAGGTGTTTGTTTTTTGTTAATACATAGTCTTTGTTTATTTTCAATGTTTTTGAGTAAAAAACAAAAGTTGGTAGCTGCTATGATTGTTTTTTTTCTCATGACAAATAATTTCTTAAGACAAGGAAATCATAACAATCAGCACTTGCTATCTGTGTTTTTACCATTTCAGCTTGATAGTTATCCAAAAAAATCCTTATAACTCTAGATCAGGTTAATATTTTTTCATGAAACCTTTGAAAGGCACTACCTTGCTACAAGCCTCTTCAACATTAAAAAATTCATGAAAGAAATTCTGCATCATCTAAGTTGTGCGTGAAAGCAGACACACACACACACACACACACACACACACACACAGCCATGTTATTAATAGAAAAATCAAACACCATTTTTTGGCATTTAGTATCTTGAAAACTGAACAAGATGCTGTCACAAAGTCTTTCATTTCTTGAGACTCTACCAGCTTGACCGCATATGCCAAAGTTGGGCTATTTTGTTAAATGTGCAAAAATTATTAAGGTTCAAACACTGGGTTTTACATTAAACAGCCTACTCAACCCTAACTATAGGGTTGCTACTTCACCCCTATAAAATATATTTTAAATGCACAAACTACTTTAATGCAGACATTAGGGCTGAAGAACACAAAGTTCACAAATTAGGAAAATGAAAAACATTAGCATTTTGAGTCTCTAGAGTGTCGGTGAATCAGTGGTGGGATCTTTCTTGCGGTTGTCAATCCTAATGCCCACCCCCTCCTCTGAGCAAACAAGGACAGACGTGATCCCTTTTCTTCAACAAGGTCAGATGGGATCCCTTTTCCTCATGCAGGGCCCTGCACAGTGTAGCAATGACAGATTCTGTTAGCAACAAGTGGCGAGTCATGATTTTGTGTATCACTATGAGTCACTGGCTTGGAGCTGTACCTTGTGCTTTGGACAGGATGCTATGGGCAGAGGGGTGAATGTTAAAATAGTTTTTTGCAATTAATTTCCCTTCTTTTCCTGATAGTGGAATCGTATCCTCATTCATGCAGGTCCCTTTGGGACCTGACCTAAATGAAATAAATAGAATACTGGAGATCATCCTCACCCAGTGCATGGGCCCATCAGGCCTTGACACTCATGTCAACACCTTGTGATGGAATGCTCCCTGGCCCACCACAAGGTGTATTCATCCCTGCCCAAGCTGTGGCCAGTGCTGCATGCTGAAGTACCTTTCCCCCAGCCTTGGCCCATTAAGCCAGCTCACTGAGCTCTCACTCAAACCCAGGTCACTGGCAAGGGAATGCAGTGCGGTCCCCATTAGGCCAACAGACATCCCTACAAACAATGATACTGTGTAACTTTTTGGCATTTTGACTCCAGAATTCTAACAGAGTCTTGTTATGATCTCCTCCTTTTGAACATAATAGGTGCCCTTTTATAAAATACTGGACAAAACATAATTACACTGCAGAAACACAAAATCACATATTGGCCAGGATCTGAAAAACAACAGCTGTCATGTTCATGAAGTGGTGTGAAAAAACTGCATATGTTGAAAATTTGGGGTTTTAGTATTGATAATTACCAGTGCTATGAGTATGCGTAGAAAAAACTGCAACATATCATCAAAACTTTGTTGTTTCTTAATGTTTTGACCACAGATTTTCAGCATAATCTTCTTATGACCCCACCTCATGAACCCAATAGGTGAACTTTTTCAAATCCATGCTGAAGTCTCATTTTGCACCACATGTGTGAAAACATGTTTCGGCCAGGTTTTGAAAAATAACAGATGTAATGTGCATGAAGTGGTCTGAAAAAATGACTACGTTGAAAATTTGTGCTCAAGATATTGAAAATTACCAAAGTTATGAGTGAATGTAGAGAAACTGAATGTACAGTATGCTCATAACTTATTCATTTTTTAATGTTGTTTTGCCCAATTTTTTGACATGACCTTTGTTTGGACCTCATCTCATAAGCAAGGGTGGGGAAATTATTCCAAATCTGGCCCAAAAGGTGATTTTGTGCAGTGACTGTGAAATCATCTTTCAGGCCAGATTTAAAAAATTTCCCCACCCTTTTTCATGAGGTGGGGTCCCAAAAAGGCCAAATTGAAAATATGGGCAAAAAATATGAAAAATTAGCAAGTTATGAATAAAAGTTCAGAATGCATTGAAATACATTATACAGTACTTATCTGTTTTCCTCAGTTCCTAGTCTGGGGTTGAACAGTGAAGATGTGTCTCTGATACAGAGAGGATAATGGCGTTGGACCTTAGCTGGGTGCGTATAGGGAAAGGAGTGGTGTGGTGAGTGCTGAGTTGGGGGGACTGGGGTGGGGGGATGGTGGCAGAAAATGAGGGTTTTGTTTTAGTTTCAGGGTACAAAAAGCAACAACAAAAAAAGACATCACAGAATGGTTTATTTATTTATGACACCTCTGATACTGGGGATTGGGCACCTCAGTGTCGGCATGATACTGGGGTGGCATGGGGGTAGGCACCCTGGTGTCCCAGACTGCTGGGTCAGGGGGAGGGAGGTTGTCTATGGTGACACCAGGGACTGGGCATCCCCATGTTGACAAGTTGAAATTCTGGGTGTTGGGGGGCACCTTACAGAGGGGAGGGGGAATGAACTGGCACTGGGGGTGGTCACTCTATTGGTGGACTATATTATTCATCATTAAACTGATACCATGATTGGGCTCCCTGTTGTCCAATTCAAATAAATAAAGCCACTCATATGGCTATTGGAGGACACTCTGCTGAAGAAAAACACATACAGCATGCTCAGCAGTGGCGGGTCTATGCACTGACATGTTGCCATGTCCCTGCTGAACAAAAACAGCACAATTGTTTACCTCTGGATCTTGGAATCCACACATCCAACCAGAACAAAACTTGACATTATATTAAAAAATGAATAAATTATGAGCATACATTGAACTTTTTCTGCACTCACTCATAACTTTCATAATTTGATACACAGACAGGGAGCTGGGCCTGCCACTTGATAAATGTTTCCATTTTCATAATATGACAACATGACTTTATGTGGTCATAAAAATTCAGTACTTATTAGAACACTGATTTTTTTTAAAAACTGTGTCTGCTCAGAAATTGAATATTTTTTCTCAAATATTTTAAAAACTACCTATGTTCGGGAGATAAAAACAACAAAAGTGAATACTTTAAGCCAAACTGTACCAATCATGCAAGTTTGTGGATTGAAATCTTCCTAATATTTTAGTTATAGGTGAGCAAAAAAAAAAGGTCTTAATTTCATTTTTTTTCCATCATTTGTTTAGTTCCTGAGCTGCCCCCTTCCTATTGACCCCACCAGCCTGTCACCCAACTTCTGCAGGACTTACCTTTCCACTGTCATCCTCTGCCATAGGACTGTAGGAGGTGGCCAGTCACTGGTGTGAGGGGTCAGTCTTCATCCTGCAGCTGAGGTGTTTTTTCCCCCCAATTACCTCCCTTGGCTCATGAACATGAAATGGGAGCTGGCCTGGTGGTGCTGAGGATTGAGGCGCTGGACACCACATCTCACACTACGCTGGTGATCCGGGTTCAGGAATGAGTCTGGGTCATCGCGGGTTGGTGGGGGGTGGGAGATGGATTTAGCAGCCATAAAGGCAGCTCTCCCCTCCTGGGTGGGGACCTGGCCATGCCCACTGCAAGGGTGTCCTCAGGTGGAGGCATGGAGGTAGTGTAGTCAAGAGTGACTAGAGTAGGAAGTGTGCCGTGGGTTGCTGCATGCACATGCCTCCATATGCGCACAGGCAACTGCAGCAAGGGGTGAGGAGAAAATGAGTAAAAATGGAGCTGGCAGGCTCTATGATGACCCCACAGCACCCACGCTGACTCCTCAGAGTTTAGATGTTGGTTTCTAGGGGGAGAGGGAAAGTCGACATCCTTCTCCTTGGTCCTGCCATGGGGCGGACCATGGGGGATTGTCAGGAGTGTTGGGGCAGGAAAAATGTGGAAGACCCTGAGACTGAGCCCCTCTGAGGGGGGCCAGAGCCACCTGCCAGCTTCACCATGTACCCCCATTGCCAAGTAGATGGGAGGTGGTGATGGGGGTCAAACAGTTGAATGAAAAAAAAAAGAACATGCAATGGTCACAATGTGCAAACTCCACCTCTGTGGAGATGCCCCCAGCACTCTGAACATGGGATCCCTTCCTTTCTGGTGATGTCACATGTGCTGCCACCCAGCTACCTCTGGGTGGCAGTCAGACAGCGAGTCACAGTAACCCCCCCAAGGGAAGAGAGCAGTCCTACAGACACTCAATCCTGCCTCACCCAGCCAGTCCCCAAGTGACCCACATCCATTTACAAACCCAGGTTGACATCATAGCAGGAGGTAAGGTGCATGGTGTCTCAGCTCTCCATGTAACTGGGCTGGCCAATTTGTGTATTTTGATACTCTGTAACTTTGCCACTTGTGAACCAATTGCCACAAAATATTCAGAATCCAGAGATCATGGAACCTGAGATTTCCAAAGTTCAAGTAAATCTGTTGGATGGGGCAAAGGTATTAAGATGCAACAATTGGAGTTTAACATTAAAGTGCTTACTCAACCTTAATATACAGGCTCCACTGTACCTGTATTATATGGGCACTGTAGCACTGTGAATGTTAGGGTTGAGAAGGGTGTTTAATGTTAAACTCCTAACTACATGAAAGTTGGTATGCATGGTCTGGGAGCAAGGTCACTCAGTATGGCAAGTTTTGGTATGGTTGGATGTACAGATTCCAAGATCCAGAGGAAAAATGTTGTGGTTTTTTTTTGGCTGTTTTTTTGCTCTTCCTACAGCCCAGACAATTTGGAATTTTGTTCTGAAATTTTAAGGGTAGAAAATGCTTGCCCTAGAATGGTGCATTTTGTTGGTTTGGTGAAAAACATATTAATCCATTCCCAACTTATAAGGATTTTAAATTTCAGTTCTGAGCATGCTCAGTAGGGTCTTTCAGACACATCAAAGAAAAGGTCACCCCAACAGCTGGGTGTGCGTGGAGAAAAGCACCAAACCAAACAAGAAAAAACTCCAGCACTACTCACCAGGAACAAACAAACACAATAATCAAAGTGGTGGTCAAAATGTTTTATTAGACCATACCAGAGCAGCGTGTCAGGACCTCTTTCAAGAATAACCAGTGGGACCCACAAACCTCCTACCAGTTTTGCATTACAGCATCATCAGAGTGTTCACCAGTTGTAATTACACCCTATTTATTTCAAATACTTAAAGTGATACACACTATTTTGTATACATGACCAAAACTCAAAGTGCCAAAAAGTGATAAAATAAAAATACAATATAAAATATTTAGCAACAGGAAAAAAAGAACAAATGCTGCTATGTTGGATCTGGAAAATTAATATTAACAATTGCAAACCTAACCAAAACTTGTCTCGAGGTTGCTTAAAATCATAATAAGTCAAATGCAAGGTAGCTACAAAAAATATAACCATAAAAAATACACAAGCAAGGATTCAGTGACCAGTATAAGTGGATATTTCTCAGCCAAAAATCTATTGGAGGACAACAACATCAGGACTGAGGAGAAAGGCAGGGGCAAAAAGGGGAAGATTAAATTTTTTTTGTAATTAGTGCAAAGTACCCTCCACTTGAGAAGTGCCTCAATACCTTTGATAATATATGGGATCCAATGGGCATGCTTCAAAATATAAATGTAAATAATTAATGGAAAACATTTCAAAAATAAATATAAAAACATTGCATCCCAAAGGTGTCTTGAAACAATATTTTCTTAAGACAAAATATATATATATATATATATATGCCACTTGGGATGCTATATGTAAGGCATGCTCATTAAATAGGATATCAAGGAAAAAAAGCCCAAATATAATACAGATACTGTCTCCCATAGAGTTTGAATCATCTCTTTGCTCTAAGATAGATAGACAATTTAAAACTATCATTCAGTCCTGTGGTTTGCCAGTGGGTATCCTGTGACATGCGCTATTGGAAAGTGGACGCCTACCAAAATGGCAACCCACTTTTGGCACATGTCGACAGGGCAATGGTGTAGGGAAGGTGATCAGATGGGGAGTACGTGAAAGGTGATGGGATGTGGCTGTATGTACATATGCTCAGAGGGAGAGCGAGCACGCTGAGCGAGGGGAGGGACTGGAGGAAGGGTTTGTCAGGGTGGTGCCGTGGAGACCCGTCAGCTGGCTCTATGTGTGGTGGGTGGGTGCTGGGCTGGGGCGGCCAGGATGCTGGGTTTGGGTCCAGACGCAGGTTGTATTTTATTCGCCTGGCCCGAGTAGTTGTGTTTTTTGTAGAATTTTCACCCCCGATGTGCACCCCCTGGAGTTGAGAATCATTAAATAGGGGTGCAGGCCTCTTCATATGACATAAGAGTTCCGTGTCCGTTGTGCAGTTTTGTTTTACGCTGGGGTGTACATCACCGAAATTGAATTTCAGTGATGTACACATGCCATAAGGACGATCACCTTTCAGCAATTGACCTTATGACATAGAACCTTGTCAGTGCACCAAGTTTAAATATCCAAAATGATTCTTTTTGTGCCAGAAGTAACTCAAGATCTTCACCCATGGGGCCCATTCTAATGTTCTCAATGCCACTGAAAGAAAACCTGTGATGAGTATCAGTTGTTGATTTCAGAAGGTGGTAATAAAGAGCATTACTCACATCCCCTTTCCCGATATCACCTAAATGTTCCCCCACCATGAGTTTAAAGATCCTTTTAGTTTTTCTCACATAGAATGCACTGCAGCAACATGTAGTCAGATACACAACACTAGTGGTGCTACAATTTATAAAATCCTTAATAATGTATACTGTCAAGGTGTTAAGAGTGGTGAATGTTTTAGTTCTCTGCACCACATTGCAGTACGTACATCTACCATACTGATAACATCCTCTTGATGCTGGTGGTAACCAGTGCTGCACTGCCCTTGTGGGTAAAAAACTATGAGCCAACAGGTCAGATAGGTTCTTCCCATGTCTGCATGTGATTTTTTTTGGGGTTGGATGCTATCGTATTCAGAGCAGGTTCTGTCTCCAGAATATGCCAAAACTTCTGGAGGGTTTCTCTAATGATATAGCTTTTGGCAAACAACTGGGTAATAAAAAGTACGTCTTAGGGTAACTCAGATGATCTCTGCTTATACAACATGTCAACAACTGCTCCATAGGGATTTGTTGTACTGTGTCACATGTCTTTTTAAACAATGATGGACTGTATCCCCTTTCAGTAAACCTCTGTTGTAGCTCATTGGTATGAAGAGAGCAGGTGGTGGTGTCAGAACATATCCTCCTGATGCTCATAAATTGCAATTTTGGGATGTTGCTGATTGTGTGGTATAGATGACAGCTGCTGGACAGAAGAAGGCTATTTCTACCCGTAGGCATCCTATATAGGTTGGTTTGCATCATACCATCCTCCAACCGCACAATCTCAATGTCCAAAAAATTCACTCTATCATAACTAAAATGTACTGTGAATTTGAGATGGGGCTGGAGGACTCCAGGTACTGAACAAACTTTAACAGCTGTGAGGTGTCCCCACACCACACCAGCAAAACATCATCAATTTATCTGTGCCACAAATCAATCAAGTATTAGAAGGGGTTCTGGTCCTGGTCATAAATGATCTGTCCTTCCCAATGGCCAAGGTATAAATAGGTGTAGATGGGGGCAAATGGAGCCCCCATCACTGTGCCTTTCATCTGTAGGAAATACTGGCCCTGGAAAAGGAAGACATTCTTGGTCAGGACAAACTGTGCCAGACTACACAAGAAATCAACAAAGGTGGAGTCATATGGGGTAGCTGTCTCTAACCAAAAATGTAATGCTGCCAGTTCCCCATCGTGTGGCACATTCGTATAGAGTGCCTCTATGTTCATTGTTACTGAGAGCCAATACGGATCCATCTGTAAGTCACCTGGGATGCCCAAAATCTGGGTTGTGTCCCTGACATATGATTGTAGACATGGGCCAAAAAATTTACATGTTGGTCCACAAACCTAGACAACAGCTCTGTAAGAGACCCAGTCCCAGACACTATTGGGCATCTTGGGGTATCAATCAAGGTCTTATGTATCTTGAAAAGGACATAGAGGGTCTGGCGCACAGGATGGGGGTCCAGTAAATATTGTAACACCTCCTGAGAATTGACCCCCTCATTATGTGCCTGTAATAAAAAGGCATCAATCTCTTTTTCGAAAGTCATTGTTAAATCACATTTTAAACCTGCATACAAGTAAGTTTTTGAGATAGATGTTTGACACAGAAAAAGAATTCCTGTTCATGAAAGAGATTTTTGTTTCATAAAACAAAATTCCTGTTTCATGAGAAAAAATTCTTGTTTTGTATGACAGCCATCTTGTTTTTGTGAAAAAAAAATATATTTTTGAAAAACCATAATGATGCTCTGGAGAGACACAAACACATGAATCTAGCTGAATGGGTCCCCTTTAGCTCCATTATGGACTTAGTTTTTCGATAAACAACCCTGAAATGTCTTTTTTGGGACATTCTAAAATTCTTAGTGAGGCTGGTTTAGTGAATCAATTTTCTTGTTTCATGAGGCTCACAAAACAGGAACAGGGTATCACAATACAAGAACTTTGGCTCACAAAACATGATTTTTTACTTTCTTTTTTTCAGATTCTTGTTTTGTGACCAGAGATCTTGTTTCGTGAGCTCACAAAAATCTCACAAAATAAGAAGGTGGGTCATGAAACAAGATTTTAGACTTAGGCTAGGATATTCAAATTGCGCCAGGCAGGGGCGCAGGCCTGGGTGCAGAGGAACTGGGATGCACCAGGGCGTGGACTGGGCAATATTCAACGGTGCTGCACCATGGGACAGCACTGTTGAATATGGCACCATGCCCGCCCGCATTGCGCATGGTGCAGTGGTACTGCTCCAGCACAAGTGGCAAGAGAGGAGCAGAGGGATTGCGCCAGTGGAAGTGCAGTTGTGCTAGGTGAAGGAACCGTGATATTTAGCGGTGTGTATGCAAATGGGCCATTATGCATGCAAGGCGCAAATGGGGCCATTTGCATGTCATTATGGCCCCATTTGCATGCAGGTGCGCTGATCTCTGGTGACTTGCGCCTAGTGCCCTGCCAGGCTACAGCCATTGAGAGGGCCGATGCCCCCTGCACCTCGGTGGCAAAGCACCCCAAAGCCCGATTGTGGGCTTTGTAAACATGTAAAATCCCTGGTGGTCCAGTGGACCCGCTCCCAAGCCCGATCGCGGGCTTAGTAAAATTTAACCGTCTCCCTGGTGATCAAGTATCAAGTGGACTGAGTCCAGCCTGATTGCGGGCTTTGTAAATGTAATATATCCCTGGTGGTGCATTGGACCCTACCCCCTCACCTGATCATGGGCGTAATTACATAAAATCATTCCCTGGTGGTCAGAGGACCCACTCCCAAGCCTGATCATGGGCTTTGTAAAGAAATCTCTGGTGGTCCAGCAGGTACCCCCTTCCACCCTGCCCACCAGACATGCCATCCCACCCCCGGTCGCTGGTGGCAGCTCTCACCCGCAAGCCGCCTGATCTCCTGCCGACTGACAGCGCATAGTACAGTTGCACTTACTTGTAGTCCACAGTGTATCACATGGTATCTTGAGCCAGGGTCATTAAACCTGACATGTAACGGTCCATTCACATTGGGACTGTGTAGTACAGTATGGTCTGCATGGCCATTGGCCCACACTGTGGACCAATAGGCGTACAGCCGTACTGTATGCTGTCAGTCAGCGGGTGGCCGGGTGGCTTGCGAGTGGGGAGCTGTCACCTGCTGCTGACCTGGGTGGGAGCAGGGTGGCAGGTCTAAGTGGGCGGGTGGGGAGGCGGGTACTGCTGGATCACCAGGGTTTTTTCTTTTACAAAGCCCACAATCAGGCTGGGGAGCAGGTCCACTGGACCACCAGCGCATATTTATTTATACAAAGCCCACGATCGGGCATGGGGGGGTGACGCCCGGCCTGTGGCTCTGGAGGTCGGGTGGCCACCCACAGCTGGCGGCTGCCATGTTGCACCCTGCAATACAGCAGCTCACCTGTGGGTGGCCAGGCCTTGCTCCTTTTTTTTCAGTGGATCTTTGCACCCCCCTGTGCAGCGCAAGGCGTGTGTATGCCTGCATATGTGCCACACATCCTGGGCTGAATATCGGGATGTGCCAATATGCATGGACATGTCCCCTGCACTTGCGCCACATATATTACTGATGCGTCCTGGCGCATCGGGATTTGTGCAGCGCTACATCCTCTTTTTAATATCGCATGGGGGCACATCAGTGGGTTGCGCATGGCACAACACTGTTGCACCATGCGCAACCCCTTTGTATATCCCAGCCTCACTGTTTTTTCCAGAATCTTGTTTCATGGCATCTTATTTTGTGAGCTCACAAAAATTTCACAAAACAAGAAGGTGGGCTCACAAAACAAGATTTTTGCTTAGTTTTTTTCAGAATCTTTTTTTGTTAAAAGACATCTTGTTTTGTGAGCTCATGAACATTTCATGAAACAAGAAGGTGGGCTCACAAAATAAAATTTTGGACTTAGTTTTTTTTAAATCTTGTTTTGTGAACCAACAATCTTCTTTCATGATCATCACGAAATAAGAATGCTGGCTCACGAAACAAAAATATGGGCATACAAAATAATTTTCTTTATATTGAAAGAATTAAGACTTTTGCTCATAACTGTGCCATTTTTCCAGATGATTCCAGATGATTTTCCAGATTTGTAGCCCTGAGAGGGCTAGCCGGGTGCCAGGTAGGCACAGTCGATGGGACCTGGTTTCCCCACGCCACCTACGACACCTCCTCTAGCCGCCTCCTGACCCCTGAAAGCCAGATTCATAGCTCTGAGAGGGCTAACCGGGTGCCAGGTAGGCACGGTCGATGGGACCTGGTTTCCCCATGCCACCTACGACGCCTCCCTAGCCGCCTCCCCGGACCCCTGAAAGCCGGATTCGTAGCCCTGAGAGGGCTAGCCAGGTGCCAGGTAGGCACGGTCGATGGGACCTGGTTTCCTCACGCCACCTACGACGCCTCCTCTAGCCACCTCCCGACCCCTGAAAGCCAGATTCGTAGCCCTGAGAGAGCTAGCCAGGTGCCAGGTAGGCACGGTCGATGGGACCTGGTTTCCCCACGCCACCTACGATGCCTCCTCTAGCCACCTCCCAACCCCTGAAAGCCAGGTAAGGACATCCTCTGACTGGGGAAGCAGTGATCGGCTGCGATTGGCTGACCGCGCATTGTGCTGTGCACTGATTGGCCTCCAGTTTCAGACCCTGCCTCCTGAGTGGTCTGGGTGATTTTGGTCTTTGCTGGGCTCGGAGCCCATTGACTTGCACTGCTCAGTGCCGAAATTTTGTGTCTTGGACATTGCAGCCTGAATCTCTACTGTATTTTAACCTCTGTTCCACTGTTAGTTCTGCCTGATACTCAGAATTTCAAAATTGTTCTATTTTAATTCATAAGCAAGCCGCGAAAACTGTGATAGTCTGCCTGGTATTTCCATTGCTTTACAGTAATTATAGGCTGTTAGTTAAATTCCTAGCTTACCATTAATGTTATTGTTACAAATTATATTTTTTCTGACTTCATATTTTGCTCATAGCCTCTGCCGTTGTATGAAATGATCCAGCCATAGTCTATTTATAGCCGTGCAAAACGGCTGTGGCTGCTTGACTCAGTTTTGGAACCTTGTTGTTTCTCCTTCCCCCCCCCGAATCTCTAATGCCGGCCTGCACATAATTTTTCTTGCTCTGGTGCACTTTCACGCAGTTATCTCTGCTTCCCCACTTGTAACTCTCTCTGTTCCCTCCCTGTTCTGCAGTCTCTAGGCAGTTGACCTCTGCTACAGACGTGTCCTGAACTCTCTTAATGTGCTCTGCCACTGGTGAGTGTATCCCTCCTTAGACTTCTGCTTCCTTCCCTATATTGCTACCAGTGTGACCCATCCCCCCGCCCCCAATATCTACCTACACTGTCTTGGATCTTGCTTACCTTCGCTGCTCCCCTCGTTGCCCCCCCCCCCGCTACCTCTGTTCAAAAAAAAATTCTCCTCTTTTCTTTTCTTTCCACCCTTTCTGCTGTCCTCCAAACTGGCGCCAGTAATCCTCTGGACCTGATCGTTACTGGCTAACACCTCCGCCCCATTTAGTTTTCTCCACCCTCCCATCCCTATACTGACTTAACTCCCCTTGCTGCATACACTTGAATTTCTTCTCCCTCCCCTGTTACTGACCTGCGTCATGGCCTGCTTGCCTCTGTGAATATAAGCCTACTCACTGTCCTCTTCTCTCTCTCCTCATTTCCAGATTTTCAGCCCTGAGAGGGCTAGCTGGGTGCCAGGTAGGCATGGTCGATGGGACCTGGTTTCCCCCTGCCACCTACGATGCCTCCTCTAGCCGCCTCCTGACCCCTGAAAGCCGGGTAAGGACATCCTCTGACTGGGGAAGCAGTGATCGGCTGCGATTGGCTGACCACGCATTGTGCTGTGCACTGATTGGCCTCCGGTTTCAGACCCTGCCTCCTGATTGGTCTGGGTGATTTTGGGCTTTGCTGGGCTCGGATCCCATTGACTTGCACTGCTCAGTGCCGAAATTTTACACTTGCCCCTTCCCCCTCCTACCTTTATTAAATAGTCTCTCTCATCGCCACCCCCTGCTCTAAATTACCCGCCTCCCTGTCTTACCTCCTATCCTGTTCCACTTGCTAAACCACTCCCTCTCCTCCTGCATTTCTTATCACTGCTAGCTTCTCTGGGTGATATTGCAGGCTACACAACACCGTGTACTTTAGCTCTCTGGTTTCTTTTCTCTCACCTCCCTCTCCTCCCCTGCTACATCTGTTATCCTCACACCCCTGTCTCCTCTCCTAGCTGCCATGCCTCCCCATAACCACATTCTTCTGTCTCTTCTAGCCCTCTCCTTGCTTCCTACTCTATGCCATCTTCCAACCTCCTCCTATCCTCTCCACCCTTTACTCTGGCCCTCTGGGCCAGCTACCCCCCATCAGGTACGATGGCGATCTCCCTCTACCCGCACAAATGGTGCCATATGGCAATGGACTGTTTCAAAATGATAAATTATGACGTTGGCCTGGGGGCAATTCAGCCTCTATTTTTGACTACTGCCTTACACTGGGATCCTAGACGCCTGCATTGGACCAAATCACACAAGCAACGGAGGTGTATTTCCATCTGCTATGAATTATGGCAATTGACTCTCAAACTCCTGCTCCTCCTCCTCTTAATGTCAGGATGTGTTCACCCAAATCCTGGCCCTATCTCCTACAGCACAACAAAGCCAGCCAAAACGGAGGGGGGGCTCACTATTGCCACCCTAAATAACTGTAGTCTCCTACCAGGAAGGGGTGGATCAGTGGGGCCTCCACAAGGTGAGCTCATTTACAGGGGCACTAGTAATTTAACTTGTTATAACAAGTTAAACAAAACACAATCAAACCATTACTTGCATTTTTTTTCCCTTTTTTTCCTTCTAATTAGTCTGACTAGGTTATAAACCCAGCAACTTGTCTGGAATGGATATCATTAACTGCAGGTACTGTGGAACAATTTTCAGAAGGACAGTCTTACAGGATTTAGGACACTGTCCTACATGCTGGGCCTTTGGAGATCTTAGGGCTCAGCTCCAGGCAGCATGGGCAGAGATTGCACGCCTCAAATTTCATATTCAAGAGGAAATACATTATAAGAACCACCCGCCATTTCCCCAACATCCAACAGAAAAACCTCTACCACAGAGGGTAGTTGGTCCAGGAGGTTGGCAGGTGGTTAGGAGGGGCAAATCAGGTGCCCCATCACTCTCTGCTCTCCAACATATTACCTCCAATAACCATATAAACACTACAAGCAGGTATCTGCCTCTATCTCTGAAATCAAACAAAGAGGCAGAAGTCACTGCAGAGCAGGACACTGCAGCACAGGAGCTAGCACAACAAAACTCACCCAAATCAGAAACCAAAACAAAAAAAGCAAAAAGGAAATCCAAAAAACTTCTGATCATAGGAGACTCCATGATTCGGGGAGTTGTTGATACCCATCTCCAGCCAGGGGTAATGGTCAGATGTCTCCCAGGTACATCAGCATGGAGAGACACTGACCGCATTGCTAAAATTGTTCACAAAGCAGGAGAAAACATTGATGTCCTAGTACACATAGGGACTAATGATCTCGCCAGCCAGTCAGTTGTGGAGACCAAGGAACACCTGACGAGGCTGGGTGACAAACTATCATCTATTTCATCCGGCATCTCCTTCTCTGAGATCCTGCCAGTCTGGGAGAGGGGAGCAGATGGACGGAAGGTCAGAGAAGGGGAGATAGGGGAGCTAAACATGTGGCTCAAGGGCTGGTGCCAGGAAAAAGGACACAGATTTGTAGGGAACTGGCAACAGTTCTGGGAGCGAAATTTCTTTAAATTTGATGGACTGCATCTGACTAAGGAGGGAGTCGGTGCATTGGGGCAGAAGTTTGACTTCTTTGCAGAATATTTAAACTAGCAAATGGGGAGAAGGGTGCAGAACCCCATACGTCGAATGGGAAGAACACCCTTCCCCCCTCAGCTAGTGGTCAAACAGGGATTCAGCATGTTTGCAGTTCATTTGCATCACCAGGTAAGAAAAGGTTTGTCTCCCCACACGACTTTATAGTAATGCCAAAACCTCATCCAACAACTAACACACCAAAATCTGGCCAATGGAAAATCATGTACACAAATGCTCACAGCCTGGGAAATAAGATCCCAGACCTGCAGACAATAATGTCAGAGGCTAAACTGGACATAGTAGCATTAGTGAGACGTGGTTTACCAGTAACCACACTTGGGAGACTTCAGTACCTGGCTATGTATTGTTCAGAAGAGACTGAGGTGCAAAAAGGGGGGGGGGGGAGGAGTGGTCCTGTATGTCAATGAAAATATCAGAAATTCAGAATACACATAAAGAGCCAGAAGAACTGTGGGTCACCCTGGAAACAGGAAATGGGACAGCCATAAGAACTGGGGTTGTCTACAGGCCCCCAGGCCAGGGGAGGACATAGACACATTACTGTTAGAAGATATACAAAACATGACAGCTAAAGGGGAGGTTCTGATAATGGGAGACTTCAACATGCCAGATACAGATTGGTCAATACCAGCAGGAACATCTGCCAGAACTAGACACATAGTGGATTCCCTGCAGGGGGAGGGCCTCAAACAACTGGTACAGCAACCCACAAGAGACAGGGCTATCCTAGATCTAGTACTGACTAACAAGGAAGGGATCATAGATCTCTAGGTAGAAGGTCACATGGGGGCCAGTGACCATCACATGGTATGGTTCAATTTGGCTACTACATCTAAATCATCCCATTCCAAGGCAAAAATATGGGACTTCAGAGGAGCTGACTTTGATAAGATGGCCAACAGAGTTAAGCTAGCCCTGGCAAAAATAAACACAGGTGAGGGGGTACAGGCAAAGTGGGCAAGCATTAAGGATGCAATACTTGAAGCAACATCCCATTGTGTTAGACAGAAAAGGAAGTGCAAAAGAAGAAGAAAACCACTTTGGTTCTCAAATACAGTAGAAGAAAAGGTCGGAGCCAAAAGGCTGGCCTTCAGGAAATGTAAGGGAACACAGCGGGATGAAGATAGGGAGGCATACCAAACTGCCCTAAGGGAAGCAGGGAAGCAGTAAGGCAGGCAAAGTCCCAAACTGAGGAAACACTAGCACGAACAGTAAAAGAAGGTGACAAGACTTACTATAGATACATTAGTGAAAGGAGAAAGTCCAGAAGGGGTATTGCTATGCTTAATGGAGGAAAGGGAGCATGTGAGGAGGAGGACCCTGTAAAGGCATCTATCCTAAATAGATACTTTTGCTCAGTATTTACTGAAGAGAAGGTAGGGCAGGGCCCACAGCTCAGCATCATGGACACGGGGGGGAGGGAGGTGAGCACTACTCCCTTCACAAAAGAAAGGGTCCTACAAGAGCTTGCTAAGCTCAGGGTGGATAAGGCAATGGGACCTGATGGCATACATCCCAGAGTACTTAAGGAGCTAAAGGTGGAACTAGCAGAGCCATTAGCAGAACTGTTTAGTGAGTCTCTGAGCACAGGAGAGGTCCCAGAAGACTGGAGAAGGGCTCATGTGATCCCGCTCCACAAGCAGCAGGAAAGAGCCGGGGAACTACAGACTAGTCAGTCTTACCTCAGTAGTGGGCAAGATTATGAAGGCACTCCTTAAGGAAAGGATAGTGCAACACCTGGAATCCATAGGGCACAGGATCCAAGACAGCATGGGTTTACAAAGGAAGGTCCTGTCAAACTAATCTCATAGATTTCTTTGACTGGGTAACCAGAGTGGTGGACCAAGGGGAGCAGTTGATGTCGCCTACCTTGACTTCAGCAAAGCTTTTGACACTGTTCCACATAGAAGATTGATAAATAAGCTGGGTAGGCTCGGGGTGGGTCAGAAGTTGGTCAACTGGGTGGCAAACTCTGTTGACTGGCAGAAAACAGAGAGTGGTGGTAAATGGTATACAGTCAGAAGAGATGCAAGTCACAAGTGGGGTACCTCAGGGATCAGTTCTGGGGCTAGTCCTCTTCAACATCTTCATTAGTGACCCTGCAGATGGACTAGAGGGTAAGGCTTTTCTGTTTGCAGATGACACCAAGATCTGCAACAGAGTAGATGATCCAGATGGGGTGGGCAGAATGAGAAGAGATCTGGATAAACGAGCAAAACGGTCAGAAGAGTGGCAACTGGGATTTAATGCAAAGAAGTGCAAAATCATGCACATAGGGAAGAGAAACCCTGAAGCCACCTATAGGCTGGGAGGGGAGTTGCTAGCAGTCACAAAGGAAGAAAGAGACTTGGGCATCATCATCACTGATGACCTGAAATCATCCAAGCAGACCTCTAAAGCAGTAGGTAAGGCTAGGGGGTGTTGGGGTGTATTAGTAGGGGTATCACAAGTCGTAAGAGGGAGGTAATAATCCCTCTTTACAAGACACTGGTTAGGCCCCATCTGGAGTACTGCATGCAGTATTGGAGGCCACACCTTCACAAGGACATTAACCAAATTGAGGCAGTCCAGAGAAGGGCAACCAAAATGGTGCAGGGACTGCATCAGAAGACATATGAGGACAGAGTAACAGAGCTCAATATGTATACCCTTGAGCAAAGGAGGAGAGATGGATATGATCGAGGCATTCAAACACCTTAAGGGCATTAACAAGGTGAAAGAGTCTAACATGTTTAAATATAAGAAAAATAGCAGGACAAGAGGACACAGCATGAGATTAGAGGGGGGCCGATTAAGGGGGAATGTGAGGAAATCCTTTTTCACAGAAAGGGTGGTGGATGCATGGAATAGCTTACTACAAGAAGTGATGGCTATGAATACAGTGCAGGGCTTCAAACAGGCATGGCATAGGCATAAGGGGGAAATACAAATGAGTATGAATAGATAGGCCACTGACAGAGCAAAGGCCAATGGCACATTTATAAGGTAGAAAAAGAAATGGGCAGACTGGATGGGTCTTGCGGTCCTTATCTGCCGTCAACTTCTATGTTTCTATGTTTCTAAAACTGGCCTCCCTTCAAACCTTTGCCAGCCAACACAACCCTGATATCCTGGCCATTGTTGAAACTTGGCTGACACCAAACACCCCTGAATATGCCATATCACTACAAGGCTACAAGATACTCAGGCTGGACAGGACTTCAAAAAGGGGTGGTGGTTGTGCAATTTACATAAAGGACTAACTCACATGCCTCCCTGTTACATATACTACCACTGAAACCGCTGTACAACTCCTTCCTATCAAGCTACTCCTTGGCGCCCACAATAAAGTCCTCACGGTTACTGCTATCTATATCCCACCTAAAGATCCGGGGTCCAGCCTCCAGACTGTACTAGAATTCGTAAGATCTCAACCTCCTGACACTGAGCTCCTTCTCCTTGGTGACTTTAATATCAACTGGCTTGCACCAGACACAGGGTCAATTAAGGATGCCATCCTTGCTGCAAACTTAACACAGCTGGTCAATTCACCTACTAGGAAAAAATATAAATCTGGGAATAGCACCCTAATAGATTGGATCCCTACCAACCACCTTGCCCGGATAAATAATATAGCTGTTCTCCGGGACTTTCTTAGCAACCACTCTCCTATAAAATGTACCTGGTCAAATAAGTTCAGAAAACCACCTCCAAGAACCATCTCAAGCAGAGTACTACCTTTTGGCAACCTTACTCATCTCAAGGAAAACCTTAGGCAGAAAGACTGGTCACTTATTTACAATACTCAAGATGTCGACGTAGCCCTTGATCACTTTATTACCACTTTCAATGCTGCCTGTGACTCCTATGCACCTGAAAAAAAGTGCAAAGTTAAAGCGCTCTCAAATCCCTGGCTCACGGCTAAGCTATTGGCACTACTCAAAGGCAGGGACCACCTCTGGGCTATTGCAAGAGCCACTGGCTCTCTGACTGACATCCAAAAGTACAAACAGGCCTGAAACCACTGTACCAAAGAAATTCGCCGGGTGAAGAGCTCCTATTTCAAAAATGCCCTCTCCAACTCCTGGGGTGAAGGGAAATCCTTCTGGAACAATTTAAGAAATATCACAGGTAAGCAGCCCAAGTCCTCTCCCACTATATTGAATGTGGATGGCACCATCACCCTTGACCCCATGGTCATTGCAAACACCCTTAATGAGACCTTCACAGACCTTAGCGGTGTCCTCTCATCTGACTTCTTCGCTGATGCTGACCCTCCAATTTCTATATCCCCCACTGCCTCTCCAACCATACCACCCTTCCATCTCAAAATAGTTAAAGCACATGAAGTCCTTAAATACATAAAGAAGGCTATATCTAAGTCCCGGGCAAGCAGTGACTCTATTGACCTTAAACTATTGTCCCTCACTCTGGATGATGTACTACTCCCCCTCACCAGATTATTCAATCTCTCCCCCTGCTCCAGCAATTTCCCTAGTAAATGGAAGGCTGCAATAGTCACTCCTGTGCACAAAAGTGGTGACAAGTCTCTGTCTGGTAACTATAGACCTATTTCAATACTACCTCCCCTCTCAAAGGCTCTTGAACGTATAGTGGCGGATCAACTTACAGACTACCTGCAGAAATATAACATCTTCTGTGCCCAGCAACATGGATTCAGACAAGGACACAGCACATCGACAGCCCTACTCGAATTCTCAGGAGCAATCCACAAGCCCATGGACAAAGGACTTCTAACTGGAGCTGTGTACATTGATCTAACGAAGGCATTTGACACAGTACATCATGGTCTACTCATCAGTCAACTACAGTCTCTTGGGCTCTCCCAGGGTTCTGGTGACTGGATAAAAAGTTACCTCGCCCAGCACTCTCAAGTTGTAAAAATAGCTGGGGTTCTCTCAGAACCAAAGCCTGTCCTCTCAGGAGTTCCACAGGGATCCATCTTAGGCCCGCTCCTCTTCAGCCTTTTTCTAAACTCCTTTCCTAAATCCTGCCTGGTGCAAATTATCCTCTATGCCGATGATGCTGTGATTCTATCCTCTCATAAAGATCCAAACCCCTTACACCTCAGCCTCCAGCATGCATTTGCCAGTGTCGAGACGTGGTTCGTTGAACATAAGCTGGTCCTAAACCACAAAAAAAACAAAATCCATGCTGTTCTCTAGCCCACAAAACAAGAAAAGGAAAGTACCACTCACTATCAACACATCCCTGGGAATCACCCTTGAACAGGTGGCCACTTTCAAATATCTTGGAATCACCTTTGATCAAGGCCTAACCTTTGCAACCCATATCGATAGTACAGCAAAAAGTATTAATCAGCGGCTTGGGATACTGTACCGGAACAGACAGCTCCTCACCCTACCAGCACTGAAGCTAGCTATTCAATCCTCAATCATCTCAATCATTGACTATGGCTTAATTGTCTATGGGTCTGCCTCTACCAGCGCACTTAAATGCATTACAACCTCCCTTAACAAGGCCTGTCGGCCGCTTACTGGCGCTCATCGATGTACTCACACTTGCGAGCTCTATGCTGAAACTGGGTGGTTACAACTCTCAAACCACTTAAAGTACCTCACCTGCCTTATGGCTAAAAAATCCATCATGGGCCTCACTCCACCTTGCATTCAAGACCTGTTATGCCAGAACACAAGTGTCCGACTCACCAGAAGATCAGAAAATCAGCCTCTTCAGGTCCCCCATTGCCGGACTACCCAGGGTCAAAGATCATTTGCCTATCATGCCCCCTACTGGCTTAATGCCCTTAGCACCTCTATTGCCTCCTCTACCTCTTTAGGTGCATTTAAATCTAGCCTATTCTCTCACCTTGCCACCTCCAACTCCTGTGACTGCCGTGATTAAATCCTTACCTATTTCATTTCTCCACCCTGCCCATTTTACTTGACAAAGGCTTGGTAGAGGATCCTTTTCTCTAGCTATGGTCTACTCCTCCTCTTTTCTCTCACCTGCTCTATCTATCACACTTTCCTAACCTGTCTTTTCCCCCTCCTCATTTGTTTTCTTATTGATGAAAAGTGTTCATTTGGTAATTATCTGTCCTTGCACAAATGTCTTTGATACTTGACTGTTTATGTTTCCTTATTTATTACCACAACATACTTTATTGTGCTACTCAATGTGACATTTTTGTTTGTACTTAATTTGATGTGGAACCTTTGTAAAAGAGCCTTGGCTCAAAGGTATTAATTCCTAGAATACAATAAATTAAATAAATAAATAAATTTTTGAAGATTTCAGAGCCAAATTTTTAACATGTACTTTTTATGACCCAATGTCATGAGTCATTGTGGAAACATACTTGAAACATGATCAAAAATGTGCAGCTATATCTGCACAGAAACACAGGACCCCTTCTGTACCCATATGGACTCCTGTACATCTGCATCTGTAGTATCATGAAGTGCAAGGCCCAGAAGGCCCTGTACTTCTGCACCCACACAGGTTCCTCAGTTGGCGCATGGCCAGGTGTGTCTGCATCTGTAGCCACATGGAACTGCAGGGCCCAGAGGTTCCTGTGTTTCTGCAGCTGGATGGACTCCACTTTTGGAACAGGTCCCAGAGGGCCCTGCATGTCTCCATCTATATTCACTAGAAGCACAGGGCTCTGTGGGTCCTACACTTCTGCAGCCAGATGGATGTGTTCACACAGGTTTCAAAGGGACCTGCGTGAATGAGGATACAATTCCACTATCTCAAAAAGAAAGGAAATTCATTTAAAAAAAACTGTGTCTATGCCCCAGTTATGGTTCATCTTAAAGCAACAAAAGTAGAAAAACATGGCATTAGGATTTCCAACACTAACTCCCCACCTCCAAGCAGAAAAAGGACAAGCCCACACAACCAACCACAGACAGTCATCATCAGTTAAGACAAAAAACATACAACTGTTTCCAGATGACACAAATGCAATAGCATCTGTGTGCTACATTTGTAGATTTCTTTCTACAGCATGCATGGTGCAAGACATACACACTCACTTCTCACTGTAGACAGAACTCTAGGATACTCAAATCATAACAGGGCTTCTGTGTGCAGAAGCACAGGCTCCTGCAACCACAGATATAAATCCACCATACCCAAATTACAAGACTTCTTTTATCTACAGAAGTGTATGCCTGTAAGGGACCAACACTTTTGCAGCCTCAGATACTCATGCACTCTACAAGACATACACATACTTGACAGGTCTTTGCTTCTGCAGTCGCAGGTGTAAGAAATACACACCGACCTCTGGCTACAGAAGTGTGGGAGCCATAAAATCAATAATACCACAATTGCAACAGTACTTCTCTCTGCAGAAATGCAGGCTGTGAGGAGCCTGCATGTCTTCAGCCACTGGTGTAAGACATACACACTGACTTGTGCGTGTAGACATGCAAGCCCCTGTGGGGCTAGCCACTATGGAGACAGAAGTACTGTTGCAATGTGGGTGTCATGGTTTCAGCAGCGGATGTGGAAATAATTCAAGATGGTAGCAGCTTTTCAGTTATGCAGCTGCATATAGAATACCATGCAGTGGTGGATCATGCTATCTAGTCAGGTACCTCATAGATTATGCGTGACTATTTCTTTCTGCAGAGGTGCAGACTCCATGGGGACTTCTGTCTGCAGAACATGCTGTACAACATTCAGAGATTAAATTGGGCAGGAGCCCACAGGAACTCAGTTTCACCACCTCTTAAAAACCATATGACAGTTCCATCTGTCATCTTTCTCCACTGACTGCTCTAGGAGAGTTCCACCACCTAGAAATGACATTTCCATCACTTGGAAATCTAGATATAAGAGTTCCCCCAACTAAACATTTTCAATTGAATCACTGAGGACATACACACACAATTGTGGCTGCATATGCACAGGCCCTTATGGGGCCTGTTGTTATGCAACCACAGACTGAAATCCACAAAGGTAGCACATCAGAGCTACTGCATTTGTGTCATCTGGAAATAGTTGTATGCTGTTTGTCTTACCTGATGATGGTTGCCTGTGGTTGGTTGTGTTAACTTGTCCTTTTGCTGCTTGTGGGGGGGGGTGGTTACGGCTGGAAACTCTAACGTCACATTTCCCTACTTTTGTTGCTTTAAGCTGAACACTAACTGGTGCATTAATGCAGTTTTTTGTAACACATAATATAGATATAGATATAGATATAGATATATGTATATGTAATGTGGATACATGTACGCGATACTGATATACTGAAACAACTTCTTTCTGTCAATTAAGTAGAAATGCATTATTTGCAGGCTTTGCCTGTAAAACCAAGGAAGAGTAACGGTTACTACAGTACAAGTGAGAGTGAAATGTTCACAACATAATTAAGGGCATAATATGAATGACTATTATGTTGCAAACTACATCGGAATAATTAAATTAGATGCAGTAATAACAAAAATCAGAAAAAGTGAAAACAAATTTTTAAAATCAGTCTCAACTGTGAGGGAGTGGGACAATAAACTCACAAGTGACAGAGCTATGAGTAAGTTGTGACAGTCCTGTTCCCTCTCAAGTGATGATAAACTGTGTATTTTAAGTCAGATCATTGCATATTCGATTTATACAACATCAGTTTAATAGTTAGAATTTTAAATCTTCTGTTTGTATAAAGATTTAACTGTTTCTCTTGGAATGAAACTATTGGTTTCAGCACTGCACATGACCTTTGTGATATCATCAGAATTGTGAAAACTACTCTCTAATTCATTCAAGATTCCATTGTGATATACCCAGCTTTGTTATATATTAATTGTGACATACCCCGGAAGTCAAAATATTATATCTTGCAAAATGGGTCCAAAAATATCATTTTGTTTTCTATCCCCTCTTCTAACTGGCTCCACATCAGTCCCTCCCTACCCCCTTCACAAGTCACCCAGAATCCCCCGTGACTTACCCATTGCCACAGGTCCTTCCTGGATTGCTCCGAAAAGTAGGGTCACCAGAGGGGACCCCAATTGCTCCGGCGGCATTAACATTTGGTTGAGGCAATGGCAACATGGTTTGTGGAGTGAGGCCTGCAACAAGAGGTGGAAGGCATTCCATAGCAACTGGCATTTTCCACCACTTTCTACCACCCAAATGTTGACAGAGGCCCTGCCAGCATGGTCATGCACAGCGTGTGCAGCACCAGAATGTGGCCCCCTCCCTCTTCCAGCATTCCTGCTTGCAACTACCACATGGGAGCACCAGGTGATGGCAATACAGCAGGGACAGTATCCCTCCCTCCCCTGAGGAGGCGAGCATCCTTGGAGTGCTCCACCATCCTCCCCCTGCCAGCCCTCTGGTGACCCAGGCTCAAAAAATATTATTCTGTGGCATTTCTTGCTATACTTTTTGTATAAAGCCAACATTTCATTCTATTTATTAAAAAGAACATGGGTTGGACATTAGTAAATGATTAGGGCTTCATGATAATTAGTAGCACAAAGCACTACATTGTGCAATGCCCTACTACTGCTATATTTTTCTAATATAGCTGTATGAGTGCAAGGCACTAACAAGTGCCAGTTCACAAAACAGAGACACCTACTGGCCACAAAGTGGTATATGGCCAGCATGCAGCACATGGGAGTTTAGAAGCAATAGTGCATCCTACATGGGATAACACTTGTGGTCCACACTGCCATATTCAGAGAAACGTATAAATGATCATAGAAATGATGCCGGTCACAAACAACACTTGCATCCCATTATGGGACCACCTACCAGGCTGTGCCATGCCTCTGTACCATGAATAGCATTGATGCATGGTGCAATCTGACTCACAGCCCTACATCCACCCCACCAGTTAAATCCTACCCCTTCCCTCCCTCCCCCGATCCCTGTTGGTAGCTTTAAGCAATTCCCTGGTGTACAGAGATCCCCAACCCTCACCCAATTTCCTTGCCAGCACATGTTATGCTATAAATGCCCCTGGAAGTCTAGTGGTCCCCTCTCCTTCATCCTGTCCTTGTTAGTAGTCCATGGTAATCTAATGGTGCCCCCCTTTTCACCTGATCCTGGTTAGTAGTCCGTGGTATCCGGTGGTACCTCAACCACTCACCCGATCCCCCCCTTTGGATGTTATAATGATTCAGATGATTCCCTGGTGTTCAGTGATCCTGCCTCCCTCCTGATAGCCTTCAATCTCCCCATGCCAACCCTCTGCCGATAGACAGCACCTACCTTCCACTCAACTCACTGGCAAACTGCTGTCTGCTCCACATAAGTCTTGTATCGATATGCAAAACTGTAAATCGATACAGGACTTGTGGTCTGAAAATAAACTAAGCCTGCGAAAGACTGAAAGTGTGACCTTACAAGCACATAGATTTATTTTTAAACATATTTTCAGTTTGATCCCTAACTTAGCAAAAATAAAAGCTTTTCTCACCAAACCCTGGTGGAAGCTTTCTGGTCTCCCCTGTGACCACTTTATTGATGGCTTGTAACTCCCATCTAGAATGGTGTTTATTGGGCAAGGTGACAAACATCCATTGTAGAAGGGAGGTACGAATCATCAGCAAAGTGGCTGTGGGTGGGGGGGGGAGCTGACTCCTGTCAATATTCAGTACTATGCATTGCATTTGCCATTTTTTGTTTATTCTGTTTATTCCTGCCTTGTATCCCTATCCCAGTCACATCTGGAAATGAGCTTAGGTTCAGTTTTTCTCCCCCGGGTTACACATTTTAAATGAATAAATACATAAATAAATAAATATGCTTTTAGGTTTATTTGCTGCCCACACTCTGATGCAGCAGTCTGTTTTTTTTTCTTCACCATCAAAGACAGATAACAGAATCCTGTCTCAATGCAGGAGGCCCCTCTACTGCCGGATGCTCTGTCAACTCATATTGCTCACCTCAACAACCATGGAGGCAGTGCTGCAGGTCCGCCAGATATCCCAGGACTGGGGCATGAACCTGACTAATCTGGATGGCAGTGAGGTAGTGCTACAGCTGTACTAGCTGGCCAGCTCTGAAATATATTTTTGATGTCATACCTATAATCAAGGCCCCTAGAATTCTGCGGCTGCAGAATTTTGCGCAGAACTTGCAATCTACCGCAGAACTTCTGCGGTGCCGCAGAATTCACTTTTCTTGGTGATTTTTTATTAATATTTCTGTTTATCCATAGAATCTGGTTCCCTTCCCCTCTTTTTATATACAAAACCCTCCTATATTTTATTTAGTTATTTAACCAGGTATAGCACACTAAGCTGGAAGCTTTTTTACGGGAACGACCTGGGAGCACAGGAAGGTTAAGTGACTTGCTCAGGGTCACACAGTATGCAAGTGGAAGCTGTGGGATTCAAACCCAGGTCTGGTCTGCTGGATGTCACCAGATTTGCAGCTCAGAGCCTTAGACCACTGCGCTATATGCTCAGAATGTGATGTTATCATTGCTATAACATCATACATTAGCTAACAAAATGGTTGCATTCTGCAAAAGAAATGAACAGTCACTCATCTACCACAGCTCCCACTGCCAGAGATGGTGGCACAGCATATCATGCATGGTGGTATTTACTCAACCTGCACTACAGACTAATACAATTTTCAGTCTTACAATATTGCTCTAGGGCCAACTTAAACAAAACCTTGTCAATAGCACAGACTTGTTAAGTCCATATCTCACTTTGTACAAACCTATTTGTGCCTTTAAGGTATACAGATGCCATCTGAAATGAATAACTGGTAAAATGAATTGAACTGTCATTTTTAAGAAAAATAAAGTAATTATGTCCAGAAAAGGGGAATATAATAATGGGTAGACCTGCTGAAGGGCTAGACCTGTTAAATAAATTGCACTGTATGCATTTTTGCCAGGGTTATTGATTACATATTTTCATTGGTTGATAGAATCACCTAAAAGTTATGGAGAAATGTTGTGTACAGGGATAGCTGTTGGGCCAGAGGGTAGCATGCTGTGTTTCCGTGCCGGCAACTCAGGTTCAGAGATTAGCTCTGGGAGCTGACTGGGCAGCACAATGATTGGTGGAACACATCACTGCTCAGAGCCTGGGAAGGTATGGTGCAGTGTTCTGTCACATGGTGGACACATTGTGATGGGCTTGAGCGCTCTATCTCACAATTGTTTCACATGCATGTCATGGCCTGATAGTGTTATGCAGTGTGTCAGGGTAAGCAGGTTGACATGAAAAATGAGTTTTGCAATAACTCCTCTATTCCATTTCCAATGGGACCTGTATGAATGAGGATGCAAGTTCATGGAAATTAAAAAAAAAATATATATATATATACACACACACATACACACACACACACATATACAGTATCTCTGTCTCACCACACACACACACACACATTTGTATGTATGTTACAGATTGCAGATAAATATATAAGTGATACACAGTGAGAACCTCATGAGTGGTATAGAAAGCACATACAAATATGCAAGTGATAGACAGTGGAAGCCTCATTAGTGGGATAGATAGCATGCATATAGAAATACCTTATTTATCACATAAGATCCCCTCTGCATATGTCATTTATGCAACAGGCTAGGACCTTAAGGAAGAGACATTTGTTTTGCCTTTTTAGGCATAAAATTATTTTTATGAGTCTGTTATTTTTTGAACTAGTGTTACTGTGCTTTCCACCATCCTGATTGCTATATCCACTGCCATGAAAGTGAAGTCAGGATGACAAGTTGACACTGTGATGTGGTAGTTTGTTAGTGCCGCAGAACTTCCGCAGAAATTACAAACCACCGCCACAGAAGTTCTGCGGCAAATGGTAGTCTTGCCGCAGAACTTGGTCCCACTGTGCCACAGAAAAGTAGGGGCCCTGCCTATAATTTCTCTTGCATGGCCCAGCTGTGAATCAAAAAAGTTATTGATGTATTATATTTCTGTCACTGTTTGATGACTTGCATTATCTATAACTAGGGTTACCCAAGCAGCTGCTGGAATCACTAGTACCTAAGGTTAGCTCTGACTAGGCATTTGTGCTACGTTAATATGAGAGTTAAATCATACCATCAATGAGGAAGTAGAACCTTAACTACAACACGTTCTCTTGAGGGTTTCATGACAAGGTCACATTTTTCTGTTTCACTGGAAACACCATATCGCCCACTCATCCTGGCCCAGATATTCAGAAATGCACCAAATGCCAGCGCAAGTCCAGTGCAGTGCAAATCTGATGTACCATGGTGCAACAGGAGCCATATTCAGAGGCTGCGCTGGCCGCAATGCACCAGCACAACCCGACTGAATATGGCACAGTTGCACCATGGTGCAACCATGGATGCACCATGGCACAGCCAGAGATGTGCCATGGTGCAGACAGAGAAGTCCCAGGGCAACCGTGGGAGCGGAGCAACAGAGTAACAGAGGGGGGCATGGCACAGAGAGGTGATCCAGGGACAGAGCCAGGAAAGTACAGTGACAGGCCACAGGAGGCCGCCACCAGCCGGGCACAGCAGGGCACACACAGGCACCCAGACACCCACCCCAGAACACAACAGTGGCACAGACAGTAGGCAACAGGAGGTGTCAATGGTGAATGGAGGGCCACCAAGGGGTTCCCCCCACAGGCTGCAGGTTGTGCCTCCCCTACACACCCAGACTACAGCAGGCCACACCCAGGACCATGCAGCCAAGCACACACACCTGCCACACACCCCTGACAACTGTCCCATGGGCACCCCAAGGCACAGCCACTGACCAAGGGGAGGGACACCACCACAGTGGGACACACCTCAGCACACAACAGTGATCCACAGAAGCACACGGACAGGCACTGGGCCACTGCAGAATGGCTCCTCATGCCACCTGAAATGCAGACACAGACACAGACACAGACACAGACACAGGCAGGTATGTCAAAAGATATATATATTGAACAACGCAACTATGTACAATAGAAGGGTGTGCAGGAGGGTAGGAAAGTGAGGCAAGGGGATAGGGAACAGGGACTCCACAGTGGGAAGGGGGACTGGAGGGGGAGGTACAGCTGGGGAAACAGGGGAATTCAGGGCCTGACTAGTGGTAGCCACGGTCTGCTGCCTCTTGCAGTCTTCACTCCCTCCTGCCCACCAGCAGCATCCTGCAGACCTGCAGCACTGCCTCCATGGTTGTTGAGGTGATCAATATGAGTTGGTGGAGCAGCCAGCAGTAGAAGGGCCTCCTGCGTTGCCGCTGGACACCTAGGACAAGGGACAGGACAGGTGATCAGTGCAATGCCCCAAGGAACCATGCCCATCCACAGTGCACAATGGACAGCGGGATCACACACCCCCAGAGGGCCTGTACCGGCCACCTGCAGGGGGGGTGGGCCAATGCCTGCCAGCAACGCGGCACACCACGACAGTTCACAGCCGCACAGTGGCCACCTGACTGAGCTATGGCAGTCACATGGCACAGTGCTCCAGCAGCACCACAGCAACGTCAGTGGCAGCCAAGCACACACCCACTCCACCAACAGCTGGCACACGTATCCAATGGATGCACCACAGTGGTGGGCATCACACACAGTGCAGCACACACACACAGCTGCCATGGCACATGGCACAGAGGGCCATGCCCGCACCTACATCCCCACCACCCTCCACATGTGGTGCAAAGGACTATGTCAGTGCTTACCTGCTCTTTTGTGGCCCCACTGGTGCTGGAGCCACTCCTCCACTGCCACCCTGGCCTGCTGTGGCCTGCCATCCTGTCGATGCTGCTGCTGCCCTCCTCCAGTTTTCAGGCCCTGGGAATGGATCAGAGACAAGTACACATCAGTAACCAACCACAGCAGCTGCCCACCACCCCCACCCCTGTGCACAGGGTGAGCCCCTGCCCGACACATCCCAAACAGCGGCATCACAACACAAACGGCAGTGGGCAATGCCACCCTGCGATGAACACGATGGCAGTTCACTGCCCTGAAGAGTGTGCCAGTCAGCCTAGCCAACACCACAAGACAGCACCAGGGCACACATGCATTATGGGCATACTCCCCTGGCTGTGGCACAGCCCCACACCTGACACATGCCTCCAGCCTCCTGAGGTGCTCTGGGTCCCTCTGTGCCAGGTCACCATAGTGGTGGCGACACTGCTCCCCCATTCTGACCACCCCTGTGTGCTGCTAGCAGTGTGGCAGCAATGCCCTGCCACACCGCTACCCGGGGCTGCTGCAGTAGTGCCTAGCCAAATAGTTGGGGTGCGTGGGGCTGGACAAGGGTGACCAGGTTGACCAGTTCAACCTGTGTCCAGTTAGCCACCCATGGTGCTCCCTGCAAGTGTGAGCCAGTGAGCAAAATGGCGGTGGTAAGCGCATGTGGCCACAGCATGCGCCAGATGCACGGGCCGAGGGGACATGTGCTGTGTCCACCCATCGTGCAGGTTCATGGGCATGGCTAGGCCGGGTTATGGGTGCTGGGTCACCCACTGGCAGAGGTCACAGCAGGAGTCAATGTTTGGCCACCGCACAGTGTGAACATGTGCAATAGCAGGCCTGGTGCACCATGCACCATGGTCCCCATTATGAAGTCAGCGCACAGTGCACAATTGGCAACATTAAACTGTCTGGCGTATGCGCACTGTGGTCCTGTGCACCATGCATGCGTGTGCATTGCGTGGTGACTTGCTCCGGAGCAAACTCATTGCACATGGAGCAAAATCGTGATATTCAGCTGCCACATGCAAATGAGCTCATCAGCCAATGTGTGGTGCACTGGGAGAATTAGCATGTCATTACCGTTGCGCCAAAGCTCATTTGCATGCGATGCGCTATAAAAGCGCCACGGATCAGCACAGACCATGGACCGGTATTGCATCCTTTTGAGGTAAGTTGCACATGCTTCTGTATCACACTGGGTGCAGTCAGGACAGCAGGGGGGATGGAACAGGGTGCTGCTGCCACTGACACACTGTGCTGTCCATGTCCACAGGAAGTGACATGTCAGAACGTGAGGAGGGTGAGGAGTGTGGGCCTGCTCGCAAACGCGGGCCCAATTTCACTAAGGCAGCAACAGAGGCCCTGTTTGAGGCCTACCTTGACAGGGAGCCTCTGTTGAGTGGTGCCACGGGCACATCACAGGCCAGGGCTGAGGTCTGGGTGGAGGTGGAGGCATGTGTGAACCAGCAGGGCAGCCGCCAGTGCTCAGTGCAGGAGTGCAGGAAGAAGGTGGGCACGGACAAGAGGCACATCAAGGAGAGGGTGGAGGCCATCCATGCCTCCCAGAATGCTACTGGAGGGGGGCCTGTAGCTGCACCACCACTCACGGCACAGGAGGAGTTGGTGGCAGCCACCATGCACCACAGCACAGTGTAGGGTGTGCCTGGTGGTGGATTCCAAACTAGTGGCAGCCCATCATTGCATGGTAAGTATGTCAGCCACACACAGCTTGGGGTGTGGAGGGTACGGACATGGCTGTGCTGGTGTGCGTGTGGCTGGCATGCCTGTCATGTGCATGTGAGCACACCCACATGCATGCCATGCTGCAGGGCACAGGCAGTGGCAGTGGGGGGGTGGGCACATGTGGGCAATGCATCATTAACGTGTCTCTCTATCTCTTGCAATGCCAGCACACCTCCGTGCAGATGATGGGGTGGTGGCAGCAGCCGTGGCCACTGGACCAGCCCCAGAGGACTAGCCTTCCACCTCCATGGCCATCCGGGGGCCTGACAGGCTGCTGCTCACCACCGCTGTGCAGGCGGATGTCCTGGACCTGGGGTTGGGCAAGGCCATGGATGTGTTCCTGCAGGATGCCAGCCTTGGGGTCCGGTGCACAGAGATGTAGATCGGGGCGGGGTCTGACACCGATGACAACGTAACGCTCATCCTGGATAACATGGCCACCATTGTGGGGGAGATGCCCCTGCTGGCCACTGACACAGGCAGCATGCCCAGCTCCCTGCCGGGTGGAACAGCTGCCTACTACCACTGCGTGTGCAGTGGTGTGCGCTAGCCAGGCTGTGCCCTGTGGTGGAGGTGGTGCTGCCGCTCAGGCAGTGGGTGGCATGCAGTGGCTGGACTGGCAGCAGCAATGGGCTGTGGGTGCCACTGGGAAGCCGGATGCAGGGTCCGCCGCTGGTGCGCCTGCTGTACCCAATCCCCCTGCAGGCCCCACTGTGCAGTGTCTACCAGAGGGGGGGCTGTGCAGCATGGCCAGTCACCACATGGAGATCGGCGTCAGGCCGGGAGCCCCAGGATGCCGAGCCACTGGCTGAGCACACCCGTTTGCTGTGGGAGTCTGTTCAGCAACAGGTGCCGCTTGCCACTGGGGTGTGTGCACTGTACGCGGTGGTGCACCAGTTAGCAGAGCAGCAGGAGAGGGGCATTGCACAGATCCTGGTGGGGATTCAGCACATGCAAGAGGCCACGACCGTCTCTCTGGATCACATTGCCACCGCAATCTCGGATGGCTTTGCGCTGCTGGCTGCCACAGGCTGTGGCTGGGCACAGATGACCCCCTGCAGTGTGCTATCCACCCTGCGTACCCAGTGTCAGGCGACCCCTGCACATTCAATGCTGGGCTCAGTTGTTGGCATCCCAGGCATGCCCGAGGCTGGGCTGTTTGGGTGCCTCAACACACCTGCGCGGACACAGTCATGGTCCCGTAGTTCCACCCCTGGAGGGCTGTTGCACACCCCCCGTGGCTGATGCACAGCCTGTGGCTGCCAATCTGCCCAGGTGTGGATGCCCCTGTGGCTCGGGTGACCATGGTTCCATGCAGCTGCCCTGATGTGTGGCCCGCCCCTCCTGCAGTCTGCAGCTGCTGCCCAGTGCATGCATGGGCGGTGTGTGTGCCTGCTGCAGGTGTGGCACCTGTGTGTCATGCCACACGTTGCCTGTGTATGTGCTTGCCCAGCTGCTGTACCATGTGGTGTGGGCGTGATGACAGCAGTCCTGCACCAGTTGTGCCTGTGCACTGGTGCAATGCATCTGATCCACGCCACATACCCACACCTGTTTATGTGGGTGCATGTGTGTGTAGGGGGGGCTGTACAGGGTGCTGTGTGTGGTTGTGTGTGGGTGTGTGCCCCTGTCACCCTTACCCCTACCTCCCACCTCAGTGTGTGCATGTCCATTGTCATGCATGCCCCTGCATGTGTGCTGTACCTGTTTGTGTGGCCTAGTGTTTCGTACCACCTACCTGTATGCACCAAAGTGCTCCTGTGCTGTGGTGTCCCTGTGCTGTCTAGCCTGCTGAATCAGCCAAGGATCCCTCCACCCAGAGGGTGGCTGTCCACCTCCCTCAGGCCCATTGCCTCCATCATCCCCACTACTGTCACCCTTATCAGCCTTGACAGCTATCCCATGGTCAATGGCCATGTTGTACAGTATGCAGCAGGCCAGGAATAGGCCACAGGCTTTCAAGGGGCTGTACTGTAGGGCACCGCCTGACCTGTCTAGGCAATGGAACTGTGCTTTCAGCATGCCAAGGACTGTCGATGATGTTGCTTGTGCTGGCGTGTGCCTTGTTGTAGCGTTCCTCTGCTGGGGACGATGGGGGTGAGCAGCCAGGACCACAGTGGATAGGTGCTGTCCCTGTGTGGCTAATGACATGGTTAGCCCTCTGCTATGCTAGGCTGCACCTCTTGCCTGTTCCTGCCACCCACACCAACATGCACACCCTGCCCTCCCCCATCCCATGGTATGCTCTGCCCATCGTGTCTTGCCCGTGCCAGATTCACCCACTAGGTGGCCCGTGGGGATATCCCTATGTTCAAACCTGTGGCACAGCGTAGAGCTGTGCCAGATGAATGCATCATGTGCACTCCCAGGGTGTGTAGCGCAGACATTGGTTATGCGCCCCATGGCATCGCACACCACCTGGCAGTTGACACTCAGGTTCCCTTCCTATTGATGTATGCCACATACTCGGGGCCAGGTGGCATGCAGATGCCCACATGGGTGCAGTCAATGGCCCTAATCATGCCAGGCATACGTGCTACCCTGTGGAAGTTCTGCATGGTTGCTGTACACTCCGCCTGTGTGCTGGGGAAATGGATGTATTCTGATGCACGAGGCAGCAGAGCGTTGAGGAACTGTGTGAGGAGGCGGGACATGGCCAACTGGATTATGCCTGTGGTGTCCCCTGTTGGTCTCTGGAAGGTGCCCGTGGTGAGCAGGCACATGACGGCTGTCACCTTCATCTCCATGGACATGGTGTGGCTCCATCTGGTGGGTGCCTGCATCTCCTCACTGCACAGCTCACAGAGCTGCCTCAGAATGGCCCTGTTCAGGTGGTACCAGACCACGATCTTCATGTTACTGTACTGCTCGAAGGTGATGCGAGCATGGTACCACCTGTGTTGGGCATACCACTGACGGGCCCTTCTATGGCCACATCACTGTTCCTACTGCCCCCTCACACCCCTCATTATGGCCTCCATGGCCCTTGCTGTCCTCTATCCCCCTGGTCAGTTGGTTGCTGCGGGCTGTGTGCCACCCTGGTGCACTGCCTGGCAGTGTGTTTGCCTGTCTGTCACACTCTCTCTGCCCCTGTCTCCCTCTCCACTGCCACCTCTGTCCCTCTCCCTCTCCTTCTGTGTCTGCCTTGGTCTGTCTGTCTGTTTGTCTGTCTGTCTGTCTCTCACTCTCTCTCTCTGTCTGTTTTTCTGTCTGTCTTTCTTTCTTTCTTTCTCTTTCTCTCTCTCCCGCTCTCTCACTCCCTCTCACCTGATGCAAGTGCTTTCTGTGTGCTTGTGCCCTGTATTTATAGGAACAAGTCTGCTCGGCGCATCTCTGATTTGCTCCGCACTTGCGCCATGGTTCCACAATTGAATATCGCACTGCACTGGATATTCATGGGCATGCCCCCTGCACTTGCGCCTGCATTCATTATAGTTGCACATTGGTGCAATGGGATTTGCGCTGTGCACTGGCTCCCGCTGAATATCGCTCTTCGGCTCAAGTCTACACTTTCACCAGTGCAACTCAGTTGCGCCATGTGCAATTGCTTTGAATATTCGGGCCCCTATGTTGCGAATCAGGTTCTGTCAGCAGCAACAAAATAATACTGCATACTGTGCCCTTTTTGCTCATGAGCAAAACAGTACTGCAGGCTTTTACTTCTGGTTTTTAGTAAAAAGCTGCAGCTTACTGTATTACCATTGTGCAGTAACATATCAGTCATTTATAGAAACATAAAATTTGACAGCAGATATGGACTGCTTAGCCCACCCAGTCTGCCCATTTTTTTCCTCCCTATACTATCACTGCAGTCCATACTAGGTCCATACTAGATCCCCCCAGCTTCACACTAAGATACCCTTATGGCTATCCATGCATTCTTGAATCCCACCACTGTTTTGCCCCACCACCTTTGCTGGAACACTGTTCAAGGCATACACCATGGATTTGCTGAGGAAGTACTTCCTCAAATCTGTCTTGAATTTAAACCCTTCCAGTTTCATTGCATGTCCCCTTGTTCTCATGCATCTTTTCCTCTGAAAAATACTCCCTCCTATACGTTATTTACTCCCATGAGGTATTTATTGGTCTTTATCATATCCTCCCTCTACCTCCTTTCTTCCAGCGTGTACATATTAAGGTCCCTTATTCTCTCATTGTAGGGCTTCTGATGCAGTCTCTGCACCATTTTAACTACCTTCCTCCAGACAGCATCCACTGTATGTCCTTCCTAAGATGTGTTCTCCAGAACTGGATGTAGTACTCTAGGTGGCATCTCGCTAGTGGTCTATATAGTGGCAACACCACCTCCTGCCTTCTTCTGGTGATACCCCACCCTAGGCACCACAACATCCCACTGGCAATACCAACTGCCTTGTTGCACTGCCTCGCCACCTTGAGTTCATCTGATATGATTACTTCTTGGTCCCTTTCCTGTCTGGTGACTGTCAAAACCTCTTTTCCCTTTCCATACTCTGCCTCTGGGTTTCTGTGCTCTAAGTGCATGATTTTGCACTTTTTCATGTTGAAGCCCAGCTGCCATGCCCTTGACCACTGCTCAGGTTTTCTCAGGTCATATTTCTGCTCATTCTTTCCACCCCCTAAGGAGTGTCCACCCTATTGCAGATATTGGTGTCACCCCCAAAGAGGCAGACCATCCCTTCCAGCTCATCTGCAATGTCACTTATAAAGACATTGAAGAGGACTGGTCCAAATGCTAAGCCCTGAGGCATCCCTCTGGTCACCCTCCCTTCCCCGGCATGAACCTCATTTACCACCACCCTCTGCTGCCTATCCCTTAACCAGTTTCTTACACAGTTTACCACCTTAGGCCCCATCCCTAAGCTGCTTAATTTCCTTACGAGTCTCCTACGTGGAATGGTGTCAAAAGCCTTACTGAAATCTAACTAGGCCACATCCACTGCCCCATCCTGATCTATTTCCCTCATCACCCAGTCAAAGAAATCTAACAGATTTGTTTGACATGACCCTCCACCTATGAATCCATGCTGTCTTGGGTCTTGTAACCCACTGGATTCAAGATACTCCACAATACTTTCCTTTAGCTGTGACTCCATTAGCTTCCCCACCACTGATATCAGGCTGACTGGCCTGTAGTTAGCAGCCGCCTAATTGCTACTGCTTTTATGAAGTGGGACTACATCTGTCCTCCTCCAGTCCTCCGAAACCACCCCTGTTTCTAATCAGTTGTTAAAAAGAACTGTTAGAGGTGTAGCCAGCAACTCCTTGAGCTCCCTCAATACCCTTGGGAATCCTGTCTGGCCCCTGAGCTTTCTCCACTTTCAGATTTGAAAGTCCCTTTAGGACTCCCTCCTCTGTAAAAGGACTTATGTCTCCCTCCCTCCCTTCCTTGAGAACCCCATTTGCTTTTATGTGGCTCACCCCCTTCCCCTTCCTCTCTGATGTCTGAAGTAAAGTACTTGTTCAGAATATCTGCCTTTTTCCTGATCCTCCTCTGCATAGTCCCCACCTCACTTCTTAACCTCAGAATCACTCCTCTAGTCTTCCTCTTTTCACTTATGTACCTAAAAAACGTCTAGGCCCCTTTCTTTAACCCCACCCCCCGGGCTATTCATTCCTAAGTTTGCACCTTTGTGCTCCTCACTGCTCTTTCCTGCTTCTCCTGATACACCTTCCTGTTCTCTTCTCTCTACATTTCTTTTTACCTCCAGAATACTATTCTTTTAGCCTTAACTTCCACTTCCACTTCCGTTGAGAACCATAGCAATCTCTTTTTAGGGCTGCAGTGGGCAGAACTCGGATCTGCAGATCTCTTGCTACAAAGAAGGGAGACTTTTCATACCGAACAACAGTTTGGAATTCCATCACAGTCACCTCCATATCTGAGAAGCATTCTGCACTGTCTATTAGCAGTCACACAGTCTTGTTTTTCCACCTGACTCTCCATCTCAGCACCCTCACAGAAACACAACAATGACACTAGGGGTGCCCAATCTCCCAGCATCCCGATCAGCAATCCTCCAGGTTTGTGTTTTACTTCCCTCCACTACCGCACTTACTTGTTGGTGTGTGTGTGTGTGTTTTTTAATAAATATTTTTTTCTCCCCCCACCTTCCCTCCCTTTCAGCACCCCCCCAAAACACAACAGTGACACTGGGGGTCACCAATCCCGCAGTGTCCCAATCATCATCTGTTTTTTCCCTCCACTACCACGCATGCATGATTACTTGTTGGTGTTTCAATTTATATATATATATATATTTGTTTCCTCCCCCACCCGACCCTCCCTCTCAGCACCCACCACCCAACAACCCACCAAAACATAACAATGACACTAGGGCCCAATCCCCAACTGTCGTGATGGCAATTCCTCTGTCCTTTTTGTTGTTGTTTGCCCTGTAAAAAGAAAAATGTCCATCGATGTCTTTTGCAGCCACTCCTGACCCCTCACCTGCCCCTCCCACTCAGCACTCACCACCTCGCACCCCCCAAGCCCTTACTTATCCATCAGGAGTTCAACGCCATAATCCTCTTTGGACTGCAGACACATCTTCACTCTTCAAAGCTGGACTGCAAACTGAGGAAACAGGTATGCAGTTCAAAGTATTTCAGTGGGGTTTTGAACTTTGTGGCATAAGTTGGGCATTTATTGCATATTTTTGGCCTAGATTTTCTGTATGCATTATTTGGGACACTACCTCATGAACAATTGAACTGTCATTAGGCAGATCTGACCTGAAAGGTGATTTTGCAGTCCTTGTGGGAAATCACCTTTCAGTCAGGAGTTGAAAATTTTCTCTGCCCTTGTTCATGAGGTGGGGTCATAAGAAAGCTATGTTGAAAACATGGTGTAAAAATATTAAAAAAAAAACAAAGTTATGAGCAACCATTGAATTTTGCAAACTCAGGTTTGTAACTTTGATAATTTTCAATATTATTACCACATATTCACAACATAGGCCTATCTTTATAGCACCTCATGAATGCGACAGCTGTCAGTTTTCAAATTCTGGCCAAATAGGGTTTTTACATCCCGAAAGGTGATTTCACGGTCCTTGTATGACAACACCTTTCAGACAGGAGTTGACAATTTTCTCCACCCTTGTTCATGAGGTGGGGTCATAAGAAGGCCATGTTATAAATTTGGTGTAAACATATTTAAAAAAAAACAAACATATGAGGTTATGTAGAATTTTTCAAATGCAGGCTTGTAAATTTGGTAATATTCAATATTTTTACACCAAATTTTCTGCATAGCCATGTCTTTACAGTACCTCATGAATGTGATAGCTGTCATTTTTCAGCTGCTGCTCAGAAGGTGTTTTTGCATCCCGAAAGGTGATTTTGCAGTCCCTGCATGAAATTACCTTTAGGCCAGGAGATGAACATTTTATCTGCCCTTCTTCATGAGACAGGGTCATAACAAGGCTATGTGGAAAATTTGGTGTAAAAATATGAACAAAAACACAAATTTATGAGCCTACATTACAGTTTGTGAATGCAGTCTCATAACTTTGGTAATTTTCAATATTTTTACCACAAATTCCTCTCCTGCAGCCCTATCAGCTCTGGCCAGAATTTGTTTCTCTTGTTTTTGCTCACTTCCTTCATGCAGAGGTTTGTTGCCTTCAATATGCTTTCCCTCAGCTTAGCCCACTGTTCCGCCACTCCACCCAGAGCCCCCCCACTAGGCTGTCTCTGAGACATTCACCCATTTTAAAAAAACAATCTGCCTCCTGAAGTCCAGGACCCTTTTCCTTGTGTCATTCACTTCCACGGCTGTCCTTATGTTGAATCACACTATACGGTGATTACTAAAGTACTTCTAAAGTCTCCATAGATGTAATTGAGCCTAGCATTAAGAATATCTTCAGAAGTCAGAAGTATAAAATTATAAATCATGACCTCATTCTTAGCCAATAGTATGTTAACTGCAAAACATCCCAAGCACTCTTATGCTGTATATGTATATATACACAGTTCTATTTTGTGTCTCTTATGGTTCTAAGAGTGAATTCTTGAGTTCTTTGGGTGACAGCACTGCAAGTCAAAGCTGAGCAGTTCTGGCACACACCAAGCTTAAGAAGAAACTCTTATAACCATACGCAGGAGCTGTACATATAAACATATTATAATGCATGATGATGTCTGTTTTAAAAAAATGAAACTTGTTTAAAATCAGAATTTTTACTTTGCAGAAAATTAGAGAAACCCATGTGTAAGAAATGGACAATACCAACTGAACTTAGAACTTCAGAATTTTAGCCCTGTTTACATGAAACACGCTCTTATGGTTGTAAGAGGACCTGGAATGTTTAGAAATAAACAATCCTGACTAACTACAAATGATATCAAGATTTATAATGACCATAAGATGGTATCTCATGTTAATAATTCCAAAATTCTGGTGGTCTAAGTTCATTTGACATAGTCCATTTCCCACACAGGGGTTTCTAATTTTCTGCAGAGTAAAACCTTTTGCTATTTATATTGAAGTTCCAGGAAACAGAAATCATCAACATTAGTTGTAATGTGATTATATGTACAGTTTCTGTGTCTCCATTATTAATTTCTTCTCAAGTCCATTGTGTGCCAGAACCTCTCAGCATCACTTCACAGTTCTCACAGTCAATAACTTGAGAATGCACTTTATCGCAGACAGTGTAAAATACTTAGAAAGGCCTTTGACTCAGTCCTCCACTGGATACTGGTCAAGAAGCTAAGGGACTTGGAGATGGAGGAAAACTTGGCAACTTGGGTAGAAAGTTGTCTGTGGGGAAGGATGCAAAAGGTATTAGTAATTAGTAAGGGAGGGTATGATCAGAGTACCATAGAAACATATGTAGAACGTTTTGACAGATAAGGACTGATTTGCCCACCCAGTCTTTCCATTTGTCCCTGCCTATATTGTCACCACACAACCTACCCGATCTCTGATGACCACCCCCCAATTTCATACCAAGATTCCTTTGTACCTATCCCATGCATGCTTGAAGTCTACCACTGTTCTTGCCCACACCACCTCCACTGGAAGACTGTTCCAGACATCCACCACTCTTTCAGTGAATAAGTATTTCCTCACATTCCTCTTAAATTTCACCCCTTCCAGCTTCATTGTATGCCCCCTTGTTCTTGTGTACCTTCTCTTCTGGAAAATATTCCCCTTCTGACCCTTATTCACCCTGGTGAGGAACTTATAGGTCTTTATCATGCCCCACTCTCCCTCCTCTCTACCGAGGTATACATATTGAGATCCCTCAGTCTCTCCTCATAAGACTTATGATGAAGCCCTTATACCATTTTAGTTGCCTTCCTCAGGACAGCCTCTACCCTGTAATTTATTGTAGGGATCAGTGTTGGTCCCAGTCCTTTTTAAGGTGTCCATATATGACATAAGGAAGGGCACAGAGTGCAAAGTCAGCCTTTTTGCAGATAACACAAATATCTGTGCAAGAGTTGACACAGATACTCCCGAAGTTCCCTTCTCAAATACTATTTATCTGCATAAAGAAGTTGTAAAAGCTGTAGGAATCTGGTAAAAAGGTCATACAATGGCGTCTTTTTTTTTAAATTGAGGACTTGCATCAGAAACTGCGGTTGTTTAAGGGGACCTCCTCTTGTACAACTTTTCCTGCCACACATGCATGAATTCTGCAGTTCTGAAAATCAAGCTCAAGGTATTCATGTCTATTAAACTGGCAACTGGCTGTTTTATTAACTCTGTTTTAATGTGCTAATAAAAGACTTTCCACTTTTATAATTATTACTTCATTCCAAACTGAAGCTAATCTCTTACTTTAAATATTTCATTTATTGTTTGTGAGGAACCGTTTAAGTAACAAGTGCCCTTTTTTCAAAGGAAACCTCAGTCTGGTTTACAAAAAGTAAAGTCAGTAAAAAACTACATTGTGAAATAAGCAGCACAAATACTGGCAATCATTTCAATGGCAAGTTAAGAATTCATAATGAACCATCGTGATTGTGCTGGCAAATACCTGTGAAAGGGATGAAGTGATGCAGGCCACTAGAACAGCAGAGAACCTTGTGCACCATGGTCATCAAGTCAGAATCATACCAGCATCAGTTATTCCATCAAAATCCAGAGCAAGTCTTTTTATGTGGTATGCTTGCAAGTGAAGGCTTTGGGACTCTAACATGCACCTCTCCTAGAAATTGCCAGTAGTCCACAGAGAGTAAAAATAAGGAACGCTATCCACAATCAAAGTTTCTTTTTACACTGCTTTATTTAGCAAATTTTAAACAGTGAGTCCTCAAAGGACAGAAGGATGTCCACACAAGGCACTGGCATGTTGGGTTAGAAAAACCCTTCATCGGAGGGTGTGCTCATTAATATTCATGAACCTGGTAAACTCTTTCATGTATTCAGTGAACAAAACTCAAATACAAATATTTTAAATATGTGTTACAAAACAATCAAATACAAAAAAAAACTTATGGAAATCATAACTTACAGCCTTATGAGCTAGTCCAAAATGAATTCTTCCAGCAATAAATTTCTATACTCGATCAAATATTCTTTAGACAGCATACACTAAATTCCCATTTTTAGTGAAACAAGTCATTAAGTACTAAGTTTTAATGATTTAAAAAAAAAAACAGAAAAAAGGCAGGAGCAGAGGGAGAGAGAATAGAGATGTGGCTTAAATTCACAATTCATAATTTTGCAGCCTTGATCCTTTCTGCGGGAGCAGCAGATTTTCTGGGCTTTATGTCTGCGATACACCGACAGATTTAAAAAAATTATTAAGGTCCCAGAGACCCAAAGAGAAACAGAAAACAGAAGCACAGCATTAGAATATATCTGATAAGTATTAACAACATATACCGTACGTGCAACAGTATATCTTACATTTTAACCTATATGTCACATAATTCAGGGTGACCATCAAAAAGATTTGTTTAGTCAGAGGGGATATTGTGTTTAGACAAGGATGCACCACAATAAAAAATAATTATTCCCTACAACTATATACATCAAACTAATTCCAAAGTATTTTCCATTGATCTAAAAAGTCCCAATGAAAATGTTATCCTATTAAGTAAGGTTTGATATCCCATTCATTATTTAAACCTCTAGGTTTCACACTGTTTAAGGAAAAAATCCAAAAATATTCACTTTGTAGGAGAGAATCTGGCCAGTTTCCACCTTTTTTCTAGTGGCTTAATGTGTTCTAAGCCCATAAACTCTAGATGAGAGGCCCCAGAGGCATGCATGGTGGTAAAGTGGGTACCCACAGGGGTATCGTCTCTTTGATTCTCTATAGAGTGTATATGCTCCTGAATTCTTTTCTTTAGGGGTCAAACGGTGTATCCAATATGACGTTTTTTACATGTATACCAAAGTGCTTACACAACAAATGGTTTGTCATATGTGATGCACTCTTGGATATTTACTGTAACACTGAGGTCCTGGGGATGCTGAAAAATGTTCCCTGGTTGTGCATATCTACAGCTGATGCAATGGTAACATTTATAGAAACCAAAAGATGTAGTTGGAAGCCATGTTCTAGTGTGTTCAGATTGTTATTTTGGGAGTCTGCTATGGACTAATCTATCTTTCAGATTAGTAGCTCTACTAAATGTAACCCTTGGAGTCATTCCCACATCTCTAGAAACTGATTCATCGCATGTCGAAATGTTCCAATTCTTGTAAATAATGTTCCCAAATTTCCCCGCTACTGAGCTGTATTCTTTAATAAAAGCAATGGGGCCAAATTTGGTGACTGCTTCATACTGCTTTGGTTGTAACAGGGTATTCCTTTCAAGTCCCACCACTTTCTTTTTAAGTTCCTCCAATTGCTCCCTGTCATATCTCCTTGCTAAGAACCTATTTACCAATGCACTTGCCTGTGTTTCAAAGTCTTCTAACCTTGTACAATTTATTCTCAGTCTGATTAGTTGACTGTATGAAATAGAGTTTTTTAAACGGGGGGGGGGCGGTGGGCAATGTCAGCCTGTAATACAGAATTGGTTGCCATCTCCTTACGGAGACATTTAGTAAAGATTGCTTGGTCAGGGACAGTGTTAATTTCAAGATCCAGAAATACCAAACTGTGCTTATCACTTGCAAAAGTGAATTTTAAATTCAAATCATTTCTGTTAATCCAGTCAGTAAATTCAGGGATCATATCTACATCTCCCTTCTAGATACACACAGACAATCATCTATATATCTGTGCTAGGTGTAGATATTTTTTGAAAATGGATTTTTGGTTTCATTGTAAATATACATCATCTCCCACCATCCCATTAGGAGATTTGCATAACTGGGGGCCATACTGGTCCCCATCGCAGTGCCACACTGCTGCAGGTAACAGTCCCCTTGAAATTCAAAAATATTATGATTTAACACAAATTCTAGCCCTTTGAGAATGAAATCAACTGGAATTAGCTCATGAAAAACCCTATTTTCAAGAAAAAATCTACACACTCGTAGGCCATTAGTATGCCTTATGGACATGTATAGTGATTCAGCGTCCACACTAAGTAACACCATATCATCTTCCCGTGTAATCCTTTCAAGCATTCTTATAGTATCAGCACTGTCTTTCAGATATGCTGGTAAGGTGACAACACATTTCTGCAGGACACAGTTGAGAAATTGGCCCAGATTCTCACACATAGAACTATTCCCAGACACAATTGGGTGTCCAGGAGGATCATTAATATCCTTATGGACCTTTGGGAGAATGTAAAAACCCATCAGAATGGGATGTTCTTTCAACAGAAATCTAAACTCACATTCAGAAATTTCATTTTGTGACACAGCATGCATTAGGATCTGAGGAAAATTCCTTGTTAAACATTACTGTGGGGTTAAGAGAAAACTTTTTATAATTTTCAGTATTTTTTAACAGCTTTTTAACAATGTTAACAAATGTGTCTTTGTGCATCACAACAATGTGGCTTCCTTTATCTGCGGCTTTTATTACCAGTTCTTTATTTTTTGCCAGTTCATCAAGAGCATTTCTCTAGTTTTTGGAAAGATTACTGTTTCTTGGAGCTTTGAATGTTTTCAGAATCTCAGTAATTTCTTTTATTTCTGTTTTTTCATACGCTAATACAGTATGTTAGCATTGATTATAAACGGACAAAATGTTGACTTGCCTTTAAACAAAGCAGTTCTTTCACTGGCAATATCTGATGCCCAACTTTATTTCCTGATGCATTTCCAGTTGTAAACCCTGAGAATGTCCACCCTCCACCTCAAGTGCAGCCCTTCTGACATTAAATCAAATTGTATTCTACTGGTGTATTCAGGTGTTATTTCACTCAATGATAGAAAACCAGTACAACCAACCTTGATAGAACAGATAATAAATGTAAGGGAGTAGTTATGTTACCAATATAGCATACAATACAACAATCTAACTGGTAAAAAGTAAAACCCACACACCCTAATTAAATAAATAAATGATACTTGTCAAAAATCACACAAAACTTATTTATTTTAGATACAGTGTTGTATAACGAATGTTTCAGAATATATCCTTCAGCAGTGTAGACACCGTATCTGGAAAATAATTGTTAAATATACATGTATCCTAATACTTTTTTCTCAAAATCCATGAATATATAAAATACAAATTTCTAGATGAGTTTTCACCATGCTTTGATACAGTACTTCAAACTGCTTTTCTTGTTTTCTTAAACACTAACTTCTGTTCATCGTCTGGTTACTAAAAGTAAAAAAGATATATTTGTTTCTTATTTATGTCAGGGATCCTAATGCTCAAGAGACAATATAAAATTCATACGTTCAAACCACAAATTTCTACAATTTTGTATTTAGTGCTTTTTGTCTAAATGTAAAAATATGCACACACAAAATGCACATCAACACAATTCAAGTCATATGTTATCTTATTTTTATACATTTTAAATTCTTTATACTTCTGAAAATGATCAAATTGGAAAGTTCATCCCAATAGAATAAATATTCCTGCATTTTAAACTGTAGCATATTCCTTAAATCATGTACCGTCACAAACCAAGTCTGTTTTATAATAAAACACTGTGAAATTTCATCCCATTTCAAAACACATAACCATTTAATGTGACCAGTCACCTGTTACTCTAATCATGCACCATTACATCTCCAGATGATATGTAAATGAAAAACCTGGGCTTTGCGCTGCAAAATATTTTCACTCCCCTCAGTTTCATGGAACAGGAAGTCTATCTCCTCAAAGTTCCTAGCAGACTCTGCTGCAGTGAGGTCCTCTATGTAGCCTGATTATTTTTATTCAAGAAAAATATTTCAGTCTTATTTTTTGTGTAGGAATGTTCTTACATCTACATTTATTTGAAATGTATTTATGCAAGGGGTTGGTATAAATGACAATCCCTTTTTCAGTACTGCAATTTGATTTTCTGATAAAGTAACACCTAAAATATTTACTACTTGTAGTCTGGTGCTTTCTTCGAGGACCTTGTATTTCTTGGTCCCTCCTCTAACATGCACTGATGCTGCCAGAATAAAGGTCAACTATGGAGGGAAGATATACCTCCATATGGATTTACTCCAGGTGGCTGGAAAATGTGTAGGAAAACTTCATAAAGGATTTGCAGCCCTGAGGAAGGGGAATGGATCAGAGCCAGAAAACACTTAAGGTACACTGATTTAAACTCATTAGGAGCCAGGTCGTGGGTGCAGCTTGACAGAGAAAGGCCAAAAAATGGACTGTAGTATTTTCAGTTATTAGCTGATACAGCTTGGGACCTCAGCACAAGTTGATGTGTTATGCCTGTTAAACATATTTTCTCTTTCCTTTTGAACCATACTGTGGGTCCTGGGTTGAGTAATTCTTTTCAGACCAAAATGGTGTCTACATGTGGCAGGCCTCAAGGAACCCTTCTCCTTCCCTGTTGCTAAGTTGTTCTTTTACCTTTGCTATCACCATGGCCTTATTCTACGCATGTGCTTCAGTTCAGAGATGGCACACTGAAGAAACTGCATCTGGAACCAGATTTTTTGGACTTAATAGCTGCATGGTGTTCACTCCAGAAGTGAGTTTATATATTTGAACTGCCTCACTAGGCTAGCCCACTTTTAGAGCAAAGTTACTGCTTTATAAACTTTAATTCAATTTTCAAGTGTTTATGAATATTGGTTGATACTGAAGTAACAGCAGTTACAAAAGATTATGAAATGTTTGATGTGTTCACAAAGCATGACTTTTGACTACTGAGATTTTGGAGTTAAATCTCACAGTCAGAGTACTCCTTAAGAGACCTGGCATGGATAACATATACCCTCATACTATATGGGAAGAGTCATCTCTTCTGGTAAATTTTCACATAATTTTACTGACCTACTTTCACTTTTGTCGCACCTGCTAATCTCTTTGTATAGCTGTAGTTGCACTGTAAAGTAATACCCCAAGTGAGGTAACATAATCTTGGGTATGATCTATATCCAAGCATTTATGTTGTACCTGATTCAAAAAGCACCTAAAGTAGTCAGGAGTTAAATGCAGTAAGCTATAAGTTAAAAAAAGAATCCATTATACACTGATTATAAAATGGGTATGAGAAATACTGTACTGTGATTGGTGGAATCCAGTCACATGACCGTACTGATATCCCAGCACAACAGCAAATGTTGGAAATGCTGAACTTTCTGAACCTCATTACTTGATCCAAAAATAATAAAAAAAATCAGGGAAGCCATTTTATAATTGCAATAAGGCATTCCAGGGCCTGCGTAATTGAGGGATAACAACACTTCTTGGGTGTGTAAAGCCTTCAGCTTCACCTCGGGCTTCACTTCCAGAGGCGTGCCATTATCCCACAATAACACACACCCTGTCATGCTTTACTGCTTAATTATAGAACAGATTAAAAAAAGAATCCATTCCACATTGATTATAGTACATATTTAAATACAATAATCTATTATACATTGATTATAACGCAGATTTTAAAAAAATCCATTATACATTGGTTATAGCACAGATTTAAAAAGATGGAATTGTGTACCTGTTCTAATGTCAGATAATAATTTATTCAATTGTTTGGTTACTTCAAAATCAATAATTTTTGTCCTAAGACAGTTTTCAGTAGTGGATGTTGCAAATTGTTATCAACCAGGGATCTACAAGTATTAGTGACAAATGAAAAGAATGTCATAATTTGCATGGGCATCTGAGGTAACAAGTTTTCTTTGTAATGAGAATAGTATTGTACTGATACCTTGAATCAAAGGGTAACCATCTTGTCAGCTTATAAAGTTCACAGTGGTGGGTGCAAAGATTGATCTCTAATACAAATTGACATGCTCTATTTTGAGCTGCATGAACCCAAACAGTGTTCTGTCAGTAGCTTAGAGTAGACTACTATTCCATAGTCAATTACATATTTATTTATTTGAAAAGTTTCACCAGGAAAGGGATACTGAACTAACACAGCTTGTTTCCAGATGCGTTCTTGGGGTAGGGGGAAAAGGGGTAAGTACACTTGATTTTTACAGTAGAGTAGGGCATACCAAATAAAACTGCATACAGTGATTAAATAACTTGAAACAGCTATGTACAATATGTAGGTATGTGAACTAACAAGCATAAAGCAAATAAATACTGAGCACAAGGTAATGTATAGGCGGCAAGTCCAAAAGCAAACAGCGGGGGGGGGGACTAATGAGGAAAAAAATAGGAAAAAAGAAAAGTGGTGAGGAAGAGGAGGAGGGGATGAAAAGGAGGAGGGGGAGTAAAGTGGAGGTATAGATCCAAACAGTTGGCTCTCTGGGATGTAGACCCCCACAAGAGTTGGACACAGCTGGACATTACCCAGCCCACGTCGGATTCCTAGTCCACTGTGAAGAAGGGTACAGGGGGAAGGAGGTGAAAGAGGGGAGTGGAGAAATAGCGTGGAGTGTAATAGGAAGGAGGAGTAAGAGGAAAAGAAAGAGGAGGGGTAAGACTAGAGTGGAGGCACACCATCGTCCACAAGGACAGGTCATGAATGCACACCCAGCTCGAGACTGGTTGCTTGGCCTACATTGAAGAAGGGTAGAGGTGGGGGAAGGGCAAGAAGAAGACAAGTAGGCAGAGGGGGAAGAGGAGGGGTTAGAAAAGGGAGGAATCAGGGTAGAAGCGAGAGTGAATGCATTAGGGGAGAGTTTCTGGGTTAAGAGTTGGTGATGAGAGAGCTGGGGTGAGGGAAGGCAGTGGGACACAAATAGTGAAGGTTTGTTGCAGTTAAAGGAGAGAGAGGTGAAGCTGAAGTTAAACAAGTAGTGGATGACAGTTGCAGTTACAGGAGGGGGAGATGAAGGTGAAGTTAAACAGCAGGGAGTATAGAGAGTGAGGGGAGGAGGCAGAGTGAATGGGAAGGGGAAGGGAGTTCCAGAGCTTAGGGAGCTGGTATGAGAAAGCAGCCTGGCCAGTTAAGGAAATCCTAGGGGGAGAGCAAGAGAGCAGAATTGGGAGCTGAGAAGGACATAGGAGTTTGGAGGGGGGTTGGGAGAGGGTAGAGGAAAGGTAGGAAGGGAGGGAGCCAAACCAGTATTTGGCAATAAAAGAGGAGCTGTGGGCCAGTTGTCTGGCTTCAAGAGAGGGAAAGGAGAGGGAGGTGTAAAGAGTGCAGTGGTGAGTGCGAGGTGGGCAGTCCAGGGCAGAATGACAGAATGAGTGAAAGATAGAATCCAGTCTGGAAAGGGAAGATTTAGGGGCAACCCTGTGGACTATATCACTTAGTCAAATATGGGGAGGATAATTTTCTGAACAATAGAACTGCATGCCAGCAGAGTGATGCAGCCACAGTGGCGATGCAGCGTTCCTAACTTGGGGTACAATTTTTGTGAATGGCATCCACATGTTCAGAAAAGTCAAGGTGGTTGTCAAGCCAGACCCTGAGGTACTTGAAAGATAGTATATTCTCTATGGTGGGGGTTGCCCCATCAAGGGTGCAGAAGGAGGGGGGACTAGCAATCCTAGATAGCTTTTGCCTTGTGCCAAAGGTCATTGAGATAATTTTGTTTGTGTTAAGAGCCAGCTGATGTCCTGCTGAAGTATGGTCATCAGATCAGAAGAGGAGTAGCCAGAGGCAAATAGGACTACGCCGTCAAGTGTTCATGTAAATGGACACTAAGGTGCAGGCAGCAAGGAGGTCATTTAGGAAGACCGAGAATAAAATAGGGCCAAGGACAGAGCCCTGGGGACACTGGTGCAGATTGGGAGTGGAGTGGAAAGGGAGTCACCAATTCAAACTGTTTGGGACCTACCTTCAAGGTAAGAATGGAACCAATTAGTGGCCAAGGAGGAAAGTCCTGCTGCTGTGAGCTTAGTGAAGAAAAGGTGGTGGGCGAAAGTGTCAAAGGCTTTCGACAGGGTGAAAAAGATGGCTGAGGTGATCTGGCCCTGATCCATGCCTGTGACAATGGAATCAGTTAGCCAAAGAAGGGAGGAAGAGGTAGAATGGGGTTTATGGAATCCAGACTGATAAGGGGTAAAGAAAGAGGAAGAGTCAAGCAAAGGACAGATAAAATATAGTTTGAGACAATCACTCTGAATTTCCTTGATGAAATACATTCTGTTTCCATAAAGTAAAACAAACTTGGCACTCCTCCACTTGGCATCAAACAGGCATATTGATTGAAACAAAAGAACCAGACGCCACAATCAGCCAAAGGTTCGAAACAGCAAGTAATCCCAACCGGTTTCATGTTATCCACATGTCATCAGGGGTGGTACATAGTAAAAACGAACTAGTACATATAAGGAAGGAATTTAAAGCCACAGTAACCAGAACATATACAAAAATTATAATAGTACTAATAATACAGGGATTTAATAGATTCCACACCATATATGCAGCTATATAGGTGTATTCCTGTAACAACAAAAACCTAATTAATTAGTACATGAATGCTCCAGGTGACTAGCCACTAATATTATAGTTATAAAATTCTTACAAATGCACAGTGTTAAAAACATATGATACAGCAGCAACAATCTATTAATGTCATGAAAATGCTATACTATACTAGACAGGAGATCTGCTCCCAGCCTCCGGGAAATGCATGTTGATGCTCCGCATCATAAGGTTTATTAGAGATCAGTTTAATTTATAAAAAAGAAACAAAATAAATTATAAATGAGAATAGAAATAATATCTAATTGGCAATTATTTCTCAAAAGTTGGTGAAAGGGAAAAGCAAAGAAAAAGGGGAGAAAGAGACAGGGAAGGGGAAGAAGGGAAGGAGGGGAAGGGAAGGGAGGGGAAGGGGGAGAGAAGAGAAGAGAAAGATGTTCAATATTAATACAATATTATATCATCAGGTCTAGGAAAGTGGTTACCTCCTATGTAAGCAGGGTAATATATCAATCTTAGCATTCAAACCTGGGGCCATAAGGGCTCCCAAGGTATAGATCCAGTAAGATTCCCTGTATTTCAATTTTGCATCCAGATCGCCCCCTCTAGGGCCAATTCGAACAACTTTAAGTCCACAGAATTTAAATAAATGTTCCCGAATATCCATTTTATTTATATTACAATGAATTGATAGTGCACTCCTGGTGTCATTGTTAGCAATCGAATGAAAATGTTCAACCATTCGTACTTTCAATGCTCTAGTTGTTTTGCTGACCTAGAAGGCCCCACAATTACAAGTGGCCAAATAGACCACATTTTGTGTACTGCATGTAATGAAATCCCTAATATCATAGGTCTTAGTCCCATTACAGCTAGTGAAGGTACTGCTCTCAAGTATGTGATTACAAAATTTGCAGTTACCACAACTATGCATGCCCCTAGCAAGGGGGGGTCTACTAGTATGATTTTTCATAATTGATGGTCCAGTGTAACTGTGAACTAACCTATCGTGTAAATTAGGGCCTCTTTTGTACACCATTCTTTGTTCTGGGTGACTTCTGACAACAGCGATTCTCCTTGTAAAATGTTCCAGTTAGTATTTATAATACTAGCAATTGAGTTTGAATGTCTAGTATATGTTGTAATAAAATTAATTCTGTTGTCTTTCTGTTGTTCTACTTTTGGTTTTAAAAGATCTGATCTGTCAATACAACCAACCTCTCTAAATGCTTCCTGTGTAACATGATAGGAGTAACCCCTCACCAAAAACCTCACACACATATCCATACCAAAGGATAAGAAATCAGCATCACTACTGCAATTTTGCCAAACTCTCAACATTTGTGCCTTGGGTATATTGGCTACCATATGGTGTGGGTGGCAACTTGAGGCTAACAATAAAGAATTCCTGTCTGTCTCCTTTCTATAGAGTTTTGTACCACGGCAACCATCTTTTTCCTTGAAAACATTAACATCCAAAAAAGAGACAGACTGGAGATCATGTTGTAATGAGAATGTTAAAATCTCATCACTGTTTTCTAGATATTGGACAAATGTATTTAATTCCTCAAGTGTGCAACACCACACCATAAAAATATCATCAATAAAGCGTCGCCAATTATCTATCATGTCATAAAATGGATTACGCTGACTGTCATAGATAATACACTTTTCCCATTTACCTAAATACAGATTGGCATAATTAGGTGCAAACGTTGCACCCATTGCCATTCCTTTAGTCTGTAAGTAGTATGAATCTTGAAAAATAAAATAGTTCTTGGTGGGAACATGTTCAGCGCATTCCACGAAGGAAATTTTTCTTACCATGTTCTAATGTTAAATCCAGGGACCACAAATAGTCTAACGCCTGTAAGCCACCCTCATGGGGTATATTGGTGTACAGTGCATTAATGTCCATGGACACAAGATACCATTCTGATTCAACTTGCATATTATCCAAAATCTCTAGGAACTGACCTGTGTCCTTAATATAAGAGGGCAAAGCTGTTACATAGTCCTTAATGTAAAAATCCACATATTTCGACAATGGCTCAACCGGTGAGCCAATACCAGCTACAATAGGATGCCCATGGGGGTCCCACAAATTCTTATGGATTTTGTGCAATGTATAAATACCGGCTGTAATGGGATTAGTGACAGACAAAAATGACATTTCCCCATGTTAAATTAGGCCATCACATTCAGATTGGAAAAGGAAAACATCAATTTCTTTTTTAAATACTTCTGTGGGGTCCAAGGTCAGTGGTTGGTAAAAAGACACATCACTAAGTTGTTTTTTTATTTCAGCAATGTACTTTGATGTATTCATTACCACCACTGAACCACCTTTATCTGCTGGTTTAATAGTTAGATCCACATTTGATTTCAAACCTTTGAGAGCTTCTGTCTCTGCTTTAGAGATATTAACAAAGTCAGGTGGAATGTCTTTATCCAAAAGTGTTCTAAATTGTCTCTCACAAATAGACTCAAACACTTTGACTGCATCACAATATGGTGGTATAAAAGTAGAGGGAGGTTTAAATGTTCTTACCTCTGCTGTTGCTTGTGATGTATCGCATATACCACCATCAACACAAACTGGTCCCAAACACATATTTTTCTTTGCAAAAAAAGCTTTGAGATTTAAATTTCTAGTAAAATGATGCAGAACAAATAAAGTTCAAACTGTTTTGAGTCTTGTGTTGGTACAAATGACAAACCCTTTTGCAAAGCCGAAAGTTGGTCCTTATTAATTATGACGTCAGAGATATTGATGATGTTGAAATTAGGTGTTATTTCGCCCTTCTGCCCCTTGTTCGGGCTCCTGTGTTTCCTTCCACCCCTCCTTGTAGGTTTCCTGTTGAAATCGATGATTGGGCTAAAGGCTTGCCCCGTAAGTTCCTCTGTTCTAGAGCTGGTTCCCGGAACTGTACAGTCCGCTGTGTATCGAGGTGTTCCAATTCCCCTTCTAAAATATCCTCATATTCAGATTCACTTGCAGAGGTGTTATAATTTGGAGAATCACTCGTATTCCGTAATATGGATTTTGGCTGTACTTCAGAGTAAACTCCTCCTTGTCTCTGGTCTGTATTTCTTCCTTGTCGTTTGGAATATTAGAGTCTATTATTATTCCTATTCCTATTCCAGTCCCAGACTCTATCATGCAGATAGTCAAGCCTGTCCTGCTCGAATTTCTGTAATTTGATCTTCCGAATCTTGTTTTCTTCCCGTTGTAAGTTAATTTGTAATTTATTTTCAAAATCACTGAAATCAGAATTGTCTTTGAATTGTAAGACAATTTCCTCCTTATTCTTGATGTCTGTAATTACCTCTTCCCTTTGTGCCTCATAATCTCTTATGACACTTTGCATCAATGCATTCGTCCCAAGTTGCAGTGATACTTTACAGTCAGAAATAAAATCGACCCTGTTCCAACCATAGCCTGGCTTATTTAGGACTCTTAGTCACCCCGTGGGTGATCTACCAACTTTAAGATATGATTCTAGTGTAGTTTTACCCCAATGATGTCTATGACCCCTTAAAATGGCTCGCTCTAGGTCAGTGAATACTTTTTTAATATTTACTGTTACTGGTATAGTATCACTTGTATTGATGTTTGCATTTTCATGACATTGTCCCATTTCTGAATCGCAGAATAATTCTGCTTCTCCCGCTGCTGTAAAAGCAAATGCTGCATACGAACCCATGGAGTTACCTAATGAAATGTCCCAGAATGCACCTGAACTCATTCCAGAGAATAAGATTTAAACTCCACAACAAATCTGTAATCAGATACAAACAGTGAGTAGACGATATAATCTCAAAACAAAGGAGAACTTCCACTGTTACCATATCTACAGGCTGTAAAGGTCGTGTAAAGCTGGGTACGGTAACTCCAAAAAAAAAGGCATGGTCTGCAGTCAGAAATGCCTGAATGCCAAGACACAGTGAGCTCGTTCAAAACGACACTATGGAAATCCAGATCAAAACAGCTCAAACTGTCATGAGGGTGCTCAAATAATGAATTTATGAAAGAACAGCAAACTTGGCACTCCTCCACTTGGCATCAACCAGGTTTCCTATGCACCGAGTTAGTGTGGCATGAAGGCAACCCTATGGTCGAAAACCGTGCAGGTGGCCTTCACGATATTGGTGCGGCCCATTGCATGCTGGATCCTCTGACCTCCCAGGCAGCTATGCACCTGGGTGGTCTGGGAGGATTGATGGGGGTGTGACCACACTATGGGCCAGTCACAAAGGCACATAGTGCAGCACACAGGGGGGCACAGAGGGGCACAGTGTAAGACTGGAGGGACCTTGTTGTAACCTGTTTGCACCCCCATGGATGACAGCCACTGGCTGTGTTGTGACTGACAGTTGCCCCTCCATGCTGCCCAGCCCACTGGACAGATGTGGACAGGTGGTTGCAGCCATTTGGGCAACATCATGCCCCCCTCTCAACCAGACCCCTGGCCTGGTCCCATATTACAGATACTCTCCTAAACCAGAGTCCTGGCCTGGCAGCCCCCAGACTGTAAGTCACTGAAGAGACATGACTGGGATCCTAACGTAGGTAACTGGGTACAGCCCACAAAGCACAGGTGGCCATTGTCAGGGGTGATCTGGTAGTACTGGGGTAGTTCAGTGCCATGTCAGGGTCACACAGTAGACCAGTGCAGGTAGTCCCCCCTCCCCAGTACCATATGTCGATGCCCCACCCATCCCACTCAGTGGTGCTTAGTGGGCCCCCTCACTACCTCCTTCCCTCCTTTGGTACTGACATCCCACCCCTCTGCCTCCATACCTGTATGTTGGTGCTGCAACTGCCAGACAGCAAATGACACTTCCCACCACACATTTCATTTTAGCCACCCGCCATCCGACTGATGCTGGGAGCACGTCCCCCATCCCTATTCATCCACTCCCCAGAAAGTTGTGGATATTCCCTGGTGTTTAGTGGTCCCCCTATCCCCTGAACTGTTGGCAAGCCCCCTCCTGACCTGCCCACTCTGTACCCACTGCCCTGCATCCCCATCACCTGAACACTGGTTTGTATTTACCACCACTGGTGGTGACTGGCACAGCCCTCCACTCACTTCCTTGGTTGGCAACTACCTGACTGGCATTGAGTGCTCAGGAGAAGTTACTCACTGACAGTTAAATGGTGGCCAGCCATGGAGGTGAGCAAAGGGCTCTGCCTGTCACCATTGATGGCAGTAAATATGGACCTGTTTCCAGAGTGAGGGCACTGCAGGGTGGTGGGTATGGAGTGGGTGGGTCAGGATGGGTGTTTTCCAACAGTATGGGGGGACCACTAGACAACAGGGAATATCCGGAACACTATGGGGAATGAATGATGGGGGAGTGGAGGGACCACTAGGCACCAGGGAATAAATGGTTCAGAAGCCCAGCATGGACAATCAGGGGGACCACTAGACACCAGGAAATATACAGGAGCCCGGTATGGGTGATTGGGGGTATAGGACCACTAGGCACAGGGGAATATATGGATCAAAAGCCCAGCATGGCAAATCAGAGGGTGGGGGATCACTAGGGACCAGAGAATAAATGGTTCAGAAGCCCAGCATGGGCAATCAGGGGAGTGCAGAGACCACTAGGCATTAGGGAATAAATGTTTCAGAATTTCAACATGGGCAAAGAGCCTGTGCACTACTTTTAGAGCTGCTGAAACCTATAAATATACCACTGCACTCTTCTAGCATGAGGGATCTCTGATTTGCATAGGTGCAGTGTAATATTCTGTGCAGCTGGGCTGTCAGATTAGTGTAGCGCACAGAGGACCTCTGAATATGGCTCCCATCCCAGCCACTGGTGCTATACATGGTTTACTAGAGAAATGGTCTATGTGACAAACATCCATCTCTCTGGGCTGTAACAGCTTTCAGAAAGGTGTCAGTCTCTGTTTATGTGCTGCCACCAGCTGGTTCACCAGCAAAATCACCTTCCTCTGCACAGAACTAGGAGGTCAAATATGCAGTTGCACAGACCAACATCTGGTAGTCTGCCTCTTGGGTGACGGATACTAACAAAGTTTTTGCCTCAGCCAGTGGAAACCAGAAAATACCTTAGAAACAATTTAAATCACAGCCACGACGTTTCAGTAAATAAATAGCTCTTTATTTAAAAGAAGGTCAAAGGTTTCATTACAGGATATATATGTCTAACACAAGAGAAGAACACTGTTACAGGAAAAGTAAACAGATGGTTTTTAATAACAGATGACAAAAAAGAAAGGCTAACAACTAAGTTATGCTATCCTTTCTTACCCCTCTGCTATGCTTGGAGAGAGACTGAATTCCTAAGCTATCTGTACAGCTCCCATGAACCCCCCGTTGCTAGAGTAGTAGGCTCACAGACTAAGCCCTCTCGGATGGTAACCACGCAGAACACTGCCCCTTGTAACTATCTTTCAGCATTTTATAGTCTCCCTTTGAGTATGTAATTATTGTCCCCTTTGAATGTACCAACCATTTACCATGTATTTATTTAATTGTTCCAATCAGTTAAAAAAACTATAGGTGTCCAATTATATTCATTTAACATTCAGTTTATATTTGAGTGGTCCAATCCTTTTAAACTCGGTGTGTCTGTAAGTGTGTATGTCCACTCCCCCTCTTGGCTGCTCTGTCTGAAATTTACTACCTAACCCATTACCTTATCTAGATACTGCTAGTTGAATGGAATCCCAGTGTTGTTTTTCTCAGAAGGCCATAAAAATCTAAGCCATTAAGCCCTTCCTTCCCATTTCTGTCACAGTCAACAAGAAGTGTCATTTAACATTTCAAATGATTTTGGCTCTGATGGCCTTGAACCTCGGCTACTTAAACTTGTTGCACCTCTCCTTGTCTCCCCACTAACTAGAATATTTAATCTATCCTTTTTTTCTGGTGTTTTTCCTGATATGTGGAGGATTGCCAAGATAGTTCCACCCTATAAGAAAGGTGACCCTGAATCTTTATCCAGTTACCACCCCATTGCCATTCTCTCTGTTCTGAGTAAATGCCTTGAAAAAATTGTCTCCATCCAAACCATCAGCTACCTTCATGACTATAGCCTCCTCTCTGATGCCCAACATGGCTTCAGAAAAGGACATAAGAAAGGGAAAGGAGAAATTGTTTAACCAGGAAAGGCACACTAAGCCGAAGCTTGTTTCCAGGTGCTACCAGGTGCGACATAGTACTACTGCTGCTCTCCTCAAATTCAACAATGATACAAAAGTTGCCATGGAGAGTGGTCTACTAACAGGTGCTGTCTTCATTACCTTGCAAAGGCCTTTGATCTTGTAGATCATTCTCATCTTAAATATAAATGCTCTCCCTAGGCTTCTCCTCAGAGGTGGTTACCTGGTATGACAGCTACCTGACAGGCAGCAATTTGTCAAATACAATTCTGCCATCTCTGACTTATCTACAGTTAACATTGGGGTACACCAAGAATCTATCCTTATTTGCTTCTAGATTTACCATTTTCATTAGCTATCCCTAGAATGGCTTGTCTTGCTCATAGAAACATAGAAATTGTCATCAGATAAAACCACTAGGCCCATCCACTCTACCCATAAGCTCTACGCTTATTTACGGCCTCTGATCCTATCTGATCAATGGCTTATCACCACTCCTTCCTACCCCTAAGATTCCCTCATCCCTGTCCCAAGCATGTTTAATCCCTCCACCATGCTGGCTCCCACCACCTTATGTGGCAGACTGTTCCATGTATTTACCACCCTCTCCATGAAGAAAAACTTCCTCACATTTCCCTTTAACCTGCCACCTTCCAATTTCATATCATGCACCCTTGTTCTTATACTCCTCCTATATTGGAAGATGCCTCCCCACTGCACCTTGTTCATGCCCTTAAAGTACTTAAATGTTTCTATCATGTCCCCCAATCCCTCCTTTTCTCCAACGAGTACATATTGAGGTCCTTTAATCTCTCCTCATATGTTTTCTGGTGCAAATCCTTTACCATCTTAGTTGCCCTTCTCTGGATCGCCTCCACCCTGTCAATGTCCTTGCAAAGGTGCAGCCCCCAGAATTGCACACAGTACTCTAGGTGAGACCTCATTAGTGGTTTATACAATAGCATCATATGGAGGCACTCCTTAAGGAAAGGATAGTGCAACACCTCGAATCCATAGGAGCACAGGATCCAAGGCAGCATGGGTTTACAACAGGAAGGTTCTGTCAAACTAATCTCATAGATTTTTTTGACTGGGTAACCAGAGTGGTGGACCAAGGGAGTGCAGTTGATGTTGTCTACCTTGACTTCAGCAAGGCTTTCAATACTGTTCCACATAGAAGATTGATTAATAAGCTGAGTAGGCTCAGGGAGGGTCAGAAGTTGGTCAACTGGGTGGCAAACTGGTTGGCAGGCAGAAAACAGAGAGTGGTGGTAAATAATATACAGTCAGAAGAGATGCAAGTCACAAGTGGGGAACCTCAGGGATCAGTCCTGGGGCCAGTCCTCTTCAATATCTTCATCACAGTGACATTGCAGATGGACTGGAAGGTAAGGTTTGTCAGTTTACAGATGACAACCAAGATCTGCAACAGAGTAGATGATTCAGATGGGGTGGGCAGAATGAGAAGAGATCTGGAAAAACTGGCAACATGGTCAGAAGAGTGGCAACTGGGGTTTAACACAAAGAAGTGCAAGATCATGCACATAGGGAAGATAAACCCTGAAGCCACCTATAGGTTGGGAGGGGAGTTACTGGCAATCACTAGGGAAGAAAGAGACTTGGTCATCATCATCATCACAGATAACCTAAAATCACCCAAGCAGACCACTAAAGCAGTAGGAAAGGCTAGAGGGATGTTGGGGTGTATTAATAGGGATATCACAAGTCTTAAGAGGGAGGCAATAATCCCTCTTTATAAGACATTGGCTAGGCCCCATCTGGAGTACTGCGTGCAGTACTGGAGGCCGCACCTGCACAAGGACATTAACAATATGGAGGCAGAGAAGGGCAACCAAAATGATGCAGGGACTGCATCAGAAAACATATTAGGACAGATTAATGGAGCTCTATATGGATACCCTAGAGCAAAGGAGGGAGAGAGGTGATATAATTGAAACATTCAAACATCTCAAGGGCATTAACAAGGTGAAAGAGTCTAACATGTTTCAATATAAGAAAAATAGCAGGACAAGAGGACACAACATGAGATTAGAGGGAGGCCGATAAAGGGGTAATGTGAGGAAGTTCTTTTTCACAGAAAGGGTGGTGGATGCATGGAAGGGCCTACCTCAGGAAGTGGTGGATATGAATATGGTGCAGGGCTTCAAACAGGCATGGGATCGGCATAAGGGAGCAATACAGATGAGTATGAATAGATAGGCCATTGACAGAGTACAGGCCTATGGCGCATTCATAAGGTATTAAAAATGGGCAGACTGGATGGGCCTTGCAGTCCTTATCTACTGTCAAATTCTATGTTTCTATGTTACCTCCCGCCTTCTGCTAGTGATACCTCTGTCTATGCACCCCAGCATGCCACTGCCAATCCCTGCAGCCTTTGTACTCTGCTTGGGCACATTTAGGTCACCTGAAATGATAACCCCCAGATCCCTTTCTTCCCTAGTGATCATCAGCAACTTCCCTCCATCCTGTAGCTCTCCCCAGGGTTCCATCATCTCAGGTGAATTATTTTGAACTTCTTTGAATTGAACCTCTGTTGCCATAGCTCAGATAATTTTTCAAGCTTCCCCAGGTCCCTTCTAATTTTTTCTATCCCGTCTGGAGTATCCACCCTGTTGCAGATCTTGGTGTCATCTTCAAACAGGCAGACCTTTTCCTCCAGCCCTTCTGCAATGTCACTAATGAAGACATTAAACAGGACTGGTCCAAGGACTGATCCCCATGGTACCCTGCTGGTCACCCCCCTCTCCTTGGATTTGATCCCATTTACCACCACCCTCTGCCTCCTGTCCTCTCTGCTGTATGCTGATGACCTAGTTCTCTATTCTAGCTCTGCTCACCTCACTGACCTTAATTGTACCCTTACATCTGACTTTTATAAAAGCTATCCATAGCTCTCCCATAAAAGGTTATTACTAATTTCCAGCAAAACCCACTCCATGTTATTTGGCTCAGCTCCTAGACTAAGAAAATGCATGAGGCAATTATCTATCTCCTGCTGTGATGGCTCTCTCCTTGAGAATGTAACTAATTTCAAATACCTTGGAATTTCAGCCTGATCCCTCTCTGGACTTTGTCAAACACATCTCAGGCACTTGTAGAACTGTTAACTGCAAGCTTGGCTTGGCCTACAAAACTAGCTATGCCCTCACTCCCTCAGCCAGACTTGCTGTTGCGCAGGGCGTTCTTCTTCCTGCTCTCACCTATGGCTCTGCCACTTATGTAGGTGCTGCCAAAGCTAATCTCCATATATGGGAGACTACCTATGGTAATAGTTATCATTTTGCCCTGGCTTCTCCTCATTGTACCCACTGCTGTCAGCTTTACAGGGGCCTTAACTGGCTATCCCCTGAAGGTAGCCACTCCTATGCCCTTGGCACCCTGATTGATAACGTTGTTAGAACTGGTGTCCCCTCCTCACTTGCTTCACTGTTGACTTGTCTGAGTCTCCCTTATTCCCTTGCTCAGGAGATCATACTTTGCTACCTGTTCCTAGGTGCAGAACATCCATAGGATCGCAGTTTTCTCCCACATTGCCCCACATTTCTGGGATACCCTGCCTGTGTCCATCCGTCACTTCCCTACCCATACCCACTTCAAATGGGAGTTACGCCACTACGTCTTACCTTCTAAGCCCTGCACCTGCTTCCTTGCTCCTTGATTAACTCCACTTCTGCTACCATGACTACTGCTTTCTTCTTTTCTTTCTTTTTGTTTTTTATAATTGTAAACAAGATGAGCATGACTGACCGTTTTTGTCCTTGTTGCTTTAATCTCTTGCACTTATGCCTACTGCTCTTTGTCTGTTTCAGTCAGCTTGTTTTCTTCATTGGGCCTGCTGTTCTTTGTGCTGCATTTCTTCCAGTTACACTGTATTTATTTGTCTTAGTTTGTATTCACAGTTGTTTTCTGCAAATGCTACACCCCTTATTTTGAAATATTGTACATTGATTTTTCTTTCTGCCTTGCACTTACTCTTTATTCATCTTCATTTGTATCTATTACTATCCCATTTTTACATACTGTAACACTTTAATGTTTCTTTGCACCATTGTATCATGATTGTATTTGGCTTGTACTCTCCTGGGTTGTGCCTGAAAATAGGCATACCATACTTAATGTCTAGCGCACTTACCCAGTTACCCAAAAAACAAATAAATAATAGATAAGGGCCTCCACATTCAAACAGCTCTGCATTAACCAGCTAAGTGCTATACTATCTGTTTGAATATGGTGGCCCTTATTTCTTACACAATTGGGCCACTTCCCTATTGAAGTAGTAACAGATTTCGCTGACTTGGAATATCCTATATATATTAATCCAGTATTACAGAAAGAGGTAGATGCATATTTAGTAATCTATGGTAGTAGAAAACTCAAATGGGATCCTGTTTTTCTGGATAGAATTATGAAATTGCAAAATTTTGGCAGAGGTAAAGAAATGAAAAAGGGCATTTTTGGATTAAAATACATAATCTATAAATATTTTAAATATGTTTCATGATATCTGGGAGTATTTTAGTAAGGAGATATCAGTTGGTGGTAAGAATAAAGCCCAGTATAGAAAATTGGAAAAACAGACTGCATGCATGACAAGAAATGTAGGCAGCTAAAACATGCGGTCAGTAGACATGCAAGATTGAAAAGGGGTCCTAACTCACTGGTTCACAAACAAACCTTAATTAGTGTAAGGAAGGAGTACCATTTATTGTTGATTAAGAAACAGAACAGTTGGAGGATTACTTCCAGAATTCTGCTCTTGATCCCCTCCCAATGCATAACAACATCCTGCTTGCCTTTTCCTCAGCTCTGTTACAGTGAGCTATAGATTTTAGGCTCTCTGATATCATGACTCCTAGGTACTTTTCCTCCTTGGTGTAATCCAGCAACACCCAACCGCACATAACATTTGGTACTATAATCATGAGTTCCATTTCCTAATGTGTATCACCTTGCAATTTTTTTTGCATTGAAGCACAGCTGCCAGATCTTGGAACAGTTATCCAGCCAGTCCAGATCCTCCTTGAGTTCCTTTATCCCTGGCTTAAAGTCAACCCTTACGCAGATCTATGTGTCATCTCTAAAGAGGCAGACTTTGCTCTTTATGCCTTCCCCATGTCACATGTGAACACATTGAAAGGGACATGGCCCAACATCAGTCCCTGAGGTACTCAACTCATAACCTCTCTTACCTCTGATTACCACTCCCTTTACTGCAACCCTTTGTGTCTGTCCCCTCAGTCAGATTTCTACTAAAGTCAGCAACTTTTCCTCCTGCCCAAAGTCCCTTAGCTTCTTTCTCCTGTGAGGTCAGTAGCCTTGGCAAAATCTAAGTATGCTATATCGAGTGTCTCTTCCTTTTCAACTGCCATGGTCACCCAGTCAAAGATGTCAATAAGATTTGTTTGGCAAGACCTCCCTCTTGCGAACCATGCTGTCCAAAGGTTCAGTAGTCCACTCCTTTCTAGGAAGTCCAACAGTATGGCAATTGTCCTCATCAGACTGGTCTGCATGAAGTCACACTTTGAAGAAAAGATGAATGCTAGTGCCGTGTCTGTTGTGGGCAAACTAAGAAACAGCTTTATAAATGACACACATTAATATCATACAGCCTGCCATACACTACATCTTGGCAATCCTAAAGGTTTGCTTTAAGGACACCATTGGAGCATTCTTTGGAATTGAAGCATGTAATGACCAGGAATATTATAGTAAACAATTAATTGAGAAGGTGTCTGCTCAGAAGGCACAAATAATGGACAAATAGTCCTCATCAGTGCTACCTCTATATCTCATCTGGTGGAGTGGGAGGAACAGGAAAGAACCAATGCCTCTGTTAATGAACACAGTGAGGAGAAAGTCCAACCAAGAACTGCTGTTGTGACTGCTAGATCATTAGTGGATGACAATCAAGGATAAGTTGTCTTATTATGGCTTGATTAAAAAAAAAATAGGTAACACACAGTTCATACAACTGGCACCAGAAATTCCAGCCATTATATAGGAAGATATAGAATACAATGTGCAAAAGGTACCAGGAGATAAACCTCTTCTTTAATGACCACACAGGATGCCAATATAGTCCTGTTTGACTGAGCTGATCATTGGCTACCTCTGCTATCATCTTTTTTTTTAGAGTCTGTTTCTTCACTGAGGCACAGGGCATCTCTCAGGTGTACCCATGCAGCTTGTCAGCCTCTACTCCCTGCCTGAAGCTCCCCCAACAGAGGCTCCTCCCCATCCCCAGCCCACAGAACTGGCCAGCCCCCTGGATCGAAGCCCCCCAGGGCAGGACCACCACACCTACCTGATGACCTGTCTGGAATCTAGACAGCCATTCCTGCTGCTGGTTCAAAGGCACGTGAACCTGGTAGAAGGCAGCCCGGTGGTGGGATGTGGGCATCATCTCCTGGGGTCACTGTCACCTCCCTTGAGCCACTGGGAGTTTTCTGCTTGTGTTTCCCCTGTGGCGTGGATGTGCAATGACATCTGCACACTTGGACATGCTGATGTTCACCGCCACTCCACCCCTCTTTACCACCATGCTCCTGAAGGGCCTCCGATCTCCATCAGGGGCCACTGTGGAGTGACAGGAAGCCTGCAACCAACCCCAGAAGAGGAGAGCAGTCCTCTGGATATTTAATCCTCTCCCTCCCCTGCTGACCCCTGCTGGCCCGAGCCCATTCCTGAACCTGGGTCACCAGCATGGCGTGAGGTGTGGCATCCAGTGCCTCAACGCTCAGCACCACCGGCCTGGCTTTCTACTGTCATCTTTGAATTACACACTGGCAGAGAACATATAGTATAGCAGGTATAATTGTAAATTTATTTTTTAGCTTATAATGTTTGGCTGGGAAACACTCATGGAGCTGAAGCTCTTTTACAGGAGTGATCTGGGAGTACAGGAAAGTTAAGTGACTTACTCAAGGTCACACAGTAATATGCAAGTGGCTGTTGTGTGATTTAAACTCAGGTCTGCTGCATCTCCAGGCATATAATCTGGTGCTCCAACATCTAGCCTATAAGAAGAATGAATGTTAGCACTACAAATGTTGGAAGGGACACATTTCTAAGAAATGAATGTATCCTGATTTAGATGCTGTTAAGGTTGTGCTAATTAAAGGATTTGTTAAAGTGCCAGAAGATATAAGGATGAGCCATCAACCTCACTTCTTATTACCAGGGATGCTTCTTTAATAACACCACCTCCTGACCAGATAATGAAAGCTTCAGGCTTTTTTGTTTTAATTCCAGATTTAGTTTTGAAGCTACAAGGGGACAATCTTAGTTATTTACCCTTTGTATGAGTTAACTTCTGTATCACTGGTAGAAGACACGCTGACAAACGTCCAAACTAAAATTATACTCAAACAAGTATTTCTGTTTTATTAAACACACTCTATCTAATCTAAACATAGTAAATATACTGTGAAATGACTGAATAAACATATGTGTGGTTTTATGACCAGCAGCGTCATCGCCAGGCAATTGTACTTTCAATGTTACCATGATAAATGTTATGAATAAGTTTAACTTAAAACAGTTCAGAAAAGCATGCATATCTCCCTTCAGATAAGCAATGATTTAAACACAAACCTTAGAGTTCACTTGATATCCACCTGAATGGACTGCCCCTCCACCTGTACTTCTCAATCTCTCATCAGTAACGTGTTTTACCAGACTTTAAAATGAGGAGCAAATGCTCAGAATGCATATCACATGTTTAGTTTAAAGAATATTTATTTTACGAATAGTGAACACCATATGGTTAGAATGAAGCAATATTTCTGTCAAGTTAGTGTACATTTTAAAGTGTCTGCAAACGTAGTTTGCAAGTGCCTCTTGTGGTCACGTGTGCTCTTTTTTGCATTTGGTAATGTCTAAGATTACATTCAATATTGTTGATGTCAGGGATAGGGCTTTTGGGACTTAGCATAGTGTTTCAGACCTACATAAGCTTAGGTTTGATCCCGGTATGGCATATTTTTTCTTTCCAACTACCATTTATGTAGTACAGTATGAGAACAATTGCTATATGCCATTGCTGATATCAGTCATAGGGGTCCAACAGAGCTAAGGAGCAGACTTTCAGGAACTTGAACTGTTAGCTCAATGTTGCAATCAACTTAATTAGCTCTGGGGGATACTTTGATTCTGTCTAGGTTTGAATGCAACCTAGTGAAAAGCATTATTTTCAGTTGGCAGAGATGTCATTACTAAACTCCATTTTAGCTGTGTATGGGGGAAGAGAGCCTGTACTCAGTGCAGGATACACTTTCCCTTAGCATGATCTCTGTTTAGAAAACCCCTGACTCTCTAGGAGGAATGATAACAGTAGCAGAACACCAGTACAATAGTTGGGAGGAGGCCTAGATTCAATTCCAGTGCTGAATGTTTTTTTAATTCTCACTGCAATTTATGTTATTAACATGCATCTGTGTCTAAAAATGTTCAGTCCCACCAAGTGGAACAATAGCACAGTGGCAGAGCACCAGGGCAGTAGTTGAGAGGGGAAGGCTGTAGTGGGGTTCACACTACTACCTACAAAGGTGCACCAGCACAGGAACAGGATGCAAAACAAAAAAAAGAAGCTGTGCACAAACCAACTGAAGTCCAAAGATGCTTTATTTGTACATATAAAGATGCTGAGACCAGGCAAACATCTCTACATATCAACTCAGACTGGAGTCTTCATCAGGGGGTGGAGCTTGCCATGACTGACAGATCATTTATACCCCAAGTGACAGTGCAATTAAGTGCCCACTGGCCAATTTCAAATTTAAAAAGTTGACTTGGTGGCACTGAGGGTTGAGGCACTGGATTCCACACCTCATGCCACGTCGGCGACCAGAGTTCAGGAACGGACTTTGGCCATTGGAGGTTGGCAGGGGCAGGAAAGGATTGAGTGTCTAGAGGACTGCTCTCCTTTTCTGGGGAAGGGTTGGGTAGCTTGCCACAGTTCAAGCGGCTCCTGGCAGTGGCTGGGAGGTGCCACAACCTGTGGTATGCATACTTGGGGAGAGTGCGGTGGACACCTTATGCATGGGGGTGGGAATGTGCCCATCACATGCAGGGCATCATTCCATACCCATGTTCAGGGAATGTCAAACAAGGAAAACACCCTGGAGCTCTAGTAGGCAAAGGTGGGTTGAGGGACCAACCACCATGCCCAACACTGGATCCTCCAGCCTATCCCGGATGCTCCCTGCGCAGTTGTCCTGGCCACCCACTAGATATGCAGAAAGGTTGCCAGAAGGAGTTGGTGGTCCCACCTTGGGGGGGCTTACATCCAGGGGGTTGGCGGACCAGGGGGAAGCGAAGGTAGATGGCCGCCATCTAGTAAGTAGGCTGGGAATTTCAGGTGGATGGGATCAGGTGGGTTGAGTGCCCCACTGGAGAGAGTCTGGGGCTCCAGTGAAGGAGGATAAACAGAATCTACTAAAAAAAAAAATTCAAATTTAAAAATGAATAGACAGTGAGTGACAGTGATGCATAACTGTAAACATTGAAAAACAGATTTTACAAAAAAGTCAATGCACGTTTATGTACAAAGAGGTATATCCTGAAAAACTATTATAATATTCCATTTTCATTGTTGACCATTACAAAACGTACTAAACTAGACCAAAAGGATACACAATTGTAAATTGTAAACATATTAAATCTCAGTTCCAAGTGGATCAAAAGAAAACAGACAAGGGCAATAAAAGACAGAAAAATAATATTGTGTGAGAAAAAGTAGTGGAACCAAACATACATCACATAGTTTTAGGAATGTTCCCAATGTTTATGTTGTCCACACACTAAGAAATCACACAAGAAGCAGAAAAAGTCAGATAACAAAAATAGTGTGTGTGTGTGTGAAGGGGGGGCAGATGGTCTAGACAGGAGACAGAAAAGACATGATAGCTATTGCATATAATATTTGTCCATCAAGAATAATAAGTTTATGTAGTTTATAACAGCTATCTAGGTAGGCAGCTATTCAGTAACAGGATGCACATGTTTTCCCACAGTGACTGATATGCAAGGTATAAGGTACTCAGAGGAAACATTTATAGTCAACTAGGTCATTAAGACCACCAGGTGCCAGGGCTCCTAACTTCACTATCCACGTTGTTTCTCTTTACAACAAGTGTTTCAACCTATCTCCCCTGTATGTGGAGGGTTTGATGCATTCAAGTGCCGTAAAGTGAAGGCCCCCTGGTGGTAGAGTTGTGTTTCTCACTAAAGTGTGCACCCAGAATAGTGTTCATATTTTTGTTAATTATACTGTAGCACACGTTCCTGGATGTGGCAATTTAGTGCTCTAATAGTCGTGCCAACATAGATCAACCCACACATACAGCATGCGACATACACAGCAAACTCAGTTTGACTGTCTACATACTGTTTAAGCTCATGTGCAGTGCCATTTTGTGGGTGAGTGAATGTGGGTCCTATGGCAGTAAAACAGCTCACACTGCAGTGTCTGCAACTGTAAAAGCCACTTTTGCCACAGATACAAGTAATGTCATTCATAGTAGTGTCATCATAGTGCCCATTTGTCAGGTGGTCCCTGAGGCTCATTACCTTTTTAAAGGAAATCCTGGGTCTTTCTCCCATAAGTATGTCAATTTCCTCATCTTATATGGGGATTGACCACCTACTTCTAACAATGTTTCTCACTTTCATAGCATCTGTCTTATAGGTGGTGACAAAGGTTACATGGAAACATAGAAGTTGATGGCAGATAAGGACCACAATGCCCATCCAGTCTATCCATTTCTTTTTCTACCTTATAAATGTGCCATCGGCCTTTGCTCTGTCAATGGCCTATCTATTCATACTCATCTGTATTGCTCCTTTATGCCTATCCCATGCCTGTTTGAAGCCCTGCACTGTATTCATATCCACCACTTCCTGTGGTAGGCTGTTCCATGCATCCACCACCCTTTCTGTGAAAATAACTTCCTACATTACCCTTAATCAGCCTCCTCTAATCTCATGCTGTGTCCTCTTGTCCTGTTATTTTCTTATATTGAAACATGTTAGACTCTTTCACCTTGTTAATGCCCTTAAGGTGTTTGAATGTTTTGATCATATCACCTCTCTCCCTCCTTTGCTCTAGGGTATACATATTGAGCTCTGTTAATCTGTCCTCATACGTCTTCTGATGCAGTCCCTGCACCATTTTGGTTGCCCTTCTCTGGACTGCCTCAATTTGGTTAATGTTGTTGTGAAGGTGTGGCCTCCAATACTGCACACAGTACTCCAGATGGGGCCTAACCAGTGTCTTGTAAAGAGGGATTATTACCTCCCTCTTCTGACTTGTGATACCCCTACTAATACACCTCAACATCCCCCTAGCCTTACCTACTGCTTTAGTGGTCTGCTTGAATGATTTCAGGTAATCGGTGATGATGATGCCCAAGTCTCTTTCTTCCCTTGTGACTGCCAGCAACTCCCATCCCAGCCTATAGGTGGCTTCAGGGTTTCTCTTCCCAGCTATGTGCATGATCTTGCACTTCTTTGCATTAAAGCCCAGTTGCCACTCTTCTGACCATTTTGCTAGTTTATCCAGATCTCTTCTCATTCTGCCCACCCCTTCTGGATCATCTACTCTGTTGCAGATCTTGGTGTCATCTGCAAACAGAACCGTTTTGGGTAAGGTAATTGAGAAAGTAGTCGCGCTGCAACTTGATGACTTTCTTACCACCCATGTAATCTATGATCCTCTCCAGTCCGGTCTCAGGAAGAGGCATAGAACCGAGATGGCGTTGGTTCAGGTACTTATTGATCTCCTAATAGCGAGAGATCGGAGGAGCCGTTCGATCTTGGTTCTCCTCCATCTCTCTGCTGCATTTGACACCGTGGACCATTGGATATTGCTGGAACGCCTGTGGCTGATCTGCGGACTATCTGGGATGGTCCTTAGATGGTTTCATTCCTTCTTCACGGGCAGAACTCAGAGGGTAGTAACAGGAATTTTTTCCCATGCTCCCTTTGGGCTGCCCTGTGGGGTGCCGCAGGGCTCTGTGCTTTCTCCCATGTTGTTCACAGTGTATATGCTACCATTGGGAGACATTGTAAGGCATTATGGGCTGTGTTTTTACTGCTATGCAGATGGTACTCAGCTCTATATGTCCTTTGTACCCGAACAGAATGACGCATTCATGGTCTTTAACAACTGCCTTGCTGAGATTCAGGACTGGATGAGTGCCAACTGGTTGAGGCTGAATCCAGACAAGACTGAGGTGCTGGTAGTGGACCCTGGTCACCTTGTAGAGAAGTTGACTCCTGGGTTCCCCTCTGGCCTTGTGTTAGGGGGTAACCAGTTGAGACCTTCATGAACAGGTGTGGAATCTGGGCATAATACTTGACTGCGAGCTGACGCTTAAGTCCCAGGTGTCAGCCGTTGTCAATTCCTTTTTCTACCATCTGAGGAATATAGCCCTGATAAAGCACCTCATTCCACACGATGACCTTTCTGTGCTGGTTCACGCCTTTGTTTCCCCACATCTAGATTACTGCACTGCTCTACATCTAGGGTTGCCAAGGTTAGAACTCTGCCGCCTGCAGCTGGTGCAGAACGCTGCAGCCAGATTGTTGACTGGGTTACCAAGAACTTACCACATCACACCTGTTTTGCGCAAACTGCACTGGCTGCCGGTGAGTTGGAGGATTACCTTCAAGGTCACATTGCTGACCTATAAGACCCTACACGGACAGGGACCGGGCTACTTGCAAGATCTCCTTTGGCCCTACCTCCCTCTCTGCCCACTCCGTTCCGCTGATGAGGGATTACTAGAAATTCCCAGGGTTTGTCTTCAATCTTCTGGGGCCAGAGCTTTTTTATTTGTAGCTCCAACCCTGTGGAATTCTCTACCTCATCAGATTAGAGAGTGCCCATCCACAGAACCTTTTAAGGCTTCTTTGAAGAGCTTTCTGTTTGTATCAGCTTTTGATTAATTCCAATTTTGCTGTCTTTTTAACTGTGTTTATATTTATATTCTTATTTATTATTGATGTATGCTTTTATGTATTCGCGCTTTGGCACCTGAAAAGCGCAATATAAATAAATTACGATTTGATTTGAAAATTATGATTTGAAACCTTACCCTCCAGTCCATCTGCAATGTCACTGATTAAGATATTGAAGTGGTCTGGTCCCAGGACTGATCCCTGAGGTACCCCACTTGTGACTTGCATCTCTTCTGACTGCATACCATTTACCACCACTCTCTGTTTTCTGCCCGTCAACCAGTTTACCACCAAGTTAACCAACTTCTGACCAACCCTGAGCCTACCCAGCTTATTAATCAATCTTCTATGTGGAACAGTAACGAAAGCTTTTCCGAAGTCACGGTAGGTGACATGAACTGCTCCCCCTTGAGCCACAACTCTGGTTACCCAGTCAAAGAAATCTATGAGATTAGTTTGACAGGACCTTCCTTTTGTAACCCTATGCAGTCTTGGATCCTATGCTCCTATTTCCTTAAGGAGTGCCTCCATAATCTTGCCCACAACTGAGGTAAGACTGACTGGTCTGTAGTTCCCTGCCTCCTCCCTGCTACCACTTTTGTGGAGCAGGATCACATGAGCCCTTCTCCAGTCTTCTGGGACGAATCCTGTGCTCAGAGACTCACTAAACAGTTCTGATAATGGCTGTGCTAGTTCCACCCTTAGTTCCTTTAGTACCCTGGGATGTATGACATCAGGTCCCATTGCCTTGTCCACCCTGAGCTTATTGAGCTCTTGTAGGACCCTTTCTTTTTTGAAGGGACTAGTGCACACCTCCCTCCCTCTCCCCTGTGTCCATGGTGCTGAGCTGTGGGCCCTGCCCTACCTTCTCTTCAGTAAATACTGAGCAGAAGTATCTAGTTAGGATAGATGCTTTTACATGGTCCTCCTCTTCACACGCCCCTTATCTCCTTTGATCTTAGCAATACCCCCTCTGGACTTTCTCCTTTCACTAATGTATCTATAGAAAGTCTTGTCACCTTCTTTTACTGTTCGTTCTAGTGTTTCCTCGGTTTGGGCCTTTGTCTGCCTTACTGCCTTCCCTGCTTCCCTTAGGGAAGCTTGGTATGTCTCCCTGTCTTCATCTTGCTGTGTTCCCTTATATTTCCGGAAGGCCAGCCTTTTGGCTCTGACCTTTTCTGCTACTGTTTTTGAGAACCAAAGTGGTTTCCTTCTTCTTTTGCACTTCCTTTTCTCTCTAACACAATGGGATATTGCTTCAAGTACTGCATCCTTAATGCTTGCACTCTTTGCCGGTACCCCCTCTCCTGTATTTCTTTTTGCCAGGGTTAGCTTAATTCTGTTGGCCATCTTATCAACATCAGCTCCTCTGAAGTCCCATATTTTTGCCTTGGAATGGGATAATTTAGTTCTAGCGGCCAAATTGAACCATACCATATGATGGTCACTGGCCCCCATGTGACCTTCTACATGGAGATCTGTGATCCTTTCCCTTTGGGACTGTTGCTTTTAGGTGTTCCTTCCTTAGGCCATAACAGGATCTGTATGTCAGTTTTAAACACTTTTTCTTGTGCATTTTGTACAACCATTGCAGAATAGCCATGTTCCTTAAAGTGCTGAGATAGCGTGGCTGCTTCTTTGGCAAATACAGTCTCATTGCTGCAATTGTGCTTTATTCTTAGGAACTGTCCAAATGGTATGCTTTCTACAAGGCTATGTGGGTGACAACTACTGGCCCTCAGAAGTGAGTTGCCAGAAGTGGGTTTTCTGTAAGGTGATATTTCCACTTTATGTTCAAAAACAGATAGTGTAATGTCTAGAAAATTAATACTGTTCTTCTCTGCTTGATATGTGCAAGTAAGATTCAAAGGGTTTCCTTTTAGCCACATAATAAAGTTCCTCACTGTGTCCTGACCCCCATCCCTAACTCAAATAATGTCATCGATATATCTGAATCATATTACATCGTGCCTGAGGTGGGGACTGAAGTCCTTGAACACTATCTGCTTCTTCTACCATGCCAAGAATACGTTAACATGTGATGGGGCTAGAGCAGCACCCATCACCATGCCCAGTAGTTGCAAAAAAAGATCTTGCTCCTGAAACAGAAATAACTGTGCTCTAGTACACAGTCTAGTAATTCAAATATAAAATGCTTCAGTGCATTGTTCATTTCTGGGTCAGTTTCAAGAAAGTGACTACAGAACTAGCTCTAACCCCAATGTTGTGCCTGATGCAGGTACAGAGCGAGGCAACATCCACTTCTAACCAAAAGTAGTCCTCCTTCCAAGTGAAGTCTTCAATTTTCTGAATTAGGTCAGTGGTATCTCTAATATGGCTATGTGTTTTGCAAACTATTTGTTTTAGAAAGTGGTCCACAAATCTTGATAGACACTCACTCAGTGAGCCAATACCAGATATGATTGGCCACCCTGGGTGAGCCCACCATCTACTTGTGGATTTTGGGAAATGTGTAGAGGGTAGGCATCACAGGAAAATCATTTTCCAAAAATGTTTAATTCATCTTCATCAATCCAGCCTTCGCTAAATACCCTGTTCACTAGATCATACAGATCTTTTTTAAAAACTGAAGTAGGGAAAAAGGTAAAGTGTTTATATCAGGCAGTACCATTAAGCTGGCATTGTGTTTCATGAACATACTGAGCTGTATCCTGCACAACCACAGCACCCCTCTTAAAGGGCCACATGCATTAATGGGCAGAGTGGCTGTGCGCCACTAACCGGGGCGACAGCCACCCACATCAACTGGGCGCCCATGTGGGATACACCATGAGGGGTGCACAGCACATATGCACCCAATTCCCTGGCCCTATGAAGAGCAACATGCCAGGAGCAGGTGAGGGTTGGGCCAGCACTACTCACCATGCACTAAGGTGCATAGTGCTGATTGAAGGGATGCATAGGGTGGTGTAGGGTACACCCTGGAGAACCCTGCCATAAACCCCCTATACACCCTGCACACACCCCGGGACATGCCACAGGACAGGGTGACCAGCCATTGGAGGGCTGGCAGCATTGCCCTCCTACCACCCAGCACAGCTGCTGGCCCACGGACATCCACAGGGCAGGCTGCCAACACGCACCCCACCACATAAGGGATCCACTGTTGGACACATGCCGGGGATCCAATTGGATACTCAGCTGGGTCCGCAACTCTGCCCGCGCCTGCCCTGTGCAGAATTGCATGCAGGGGTGGGGGTGGGGCCACAGACAGGTGGTTGGCGGTGGTGAATGCTGCTGGTGTGCACCTGTCTACAGGTGCAGAGCTCCACGGGTGGGATGTGCACCTCAGATGCATACTTCCCTCCCCTATGTGCATCGGGGCCAATCTGCTGGCTTGATAGTAATATAATGCATTTCTTTGAGTTCTCTGAGATTTCCCCATTCCTTAGAGGAAAGGTTGGTGTACTGAGGTTGTGCCAGGGCAGGAAAAAGTGCATCAATATCATTTTTTACCATTTTTTTCAAAAACTTATACCAAAGGGTATCTTGACTGGTTAGAGCAGAACATGCTTTTACCTTTTATACCAGATTTAGCCATAGGTATAAAAGCATGTTGCTCAGAGGTGTCACATGATAATACTGATTCAGCATTGTTAATTAGAAACATAGAAACATAGACTTTGACGGCAGATAAGGACCGCTTGGCCCATCTAGTCTGCCCATTTCCCTACCTACAGGATAGGCCGCAGATCCTAGTTAACCAACAGCCTATTTCTTCCTACCCCCAACAAGAATTGCCTTATGTCTGTCCCATGCATTCTTGAATTCTTCCACAGTTTTAGACCCACAACCTCCTCAGGAAGGCTGTTCCATGCATCCACTACCTCTCTGTGAAATAATACTTCCTCACATTGCCCTGAACCGCCTTCCTTCTATCTTTAAATTGTGTCCTCTTGTTCTTGCAAGTCTCTTTTCTGAAAGATGCTATCCTCTTGGACTTTGTTGATTCCACTGAGGTAATTAAAGTTTCTATCTTGTCCCCTCTCCTTCTTTCCTCAAGGGTATACATATTGAGCTCCTTTAGTCTCTCCTCATATGGCTTCTCTTGCAGACCCTGCACCATTTTAGTTGCCCTCCTCTGGACTACCTCTATCCTGTCTATGTCCTTGAGGAGATGGGGTCTCCAGAACTGGACACAGTACTCCAGATGGGGTCTCACCAACTGTCTGTACAGAGGGATAACAACTTCCTGTTTTCTGCTGCTGATGCCTCTCCCTATACATCCCAGTATACCCCCAGCCCGCCCTACTGCCTTCTCACATTGCTTGCTAACCTTAAGGTCATCTGATATGATTACCTCCATGTCCCTTTCCTCTTTTGTTGTTGTTACTACCTCCCCATCCATTGTGTATTCTTCCCCTGGGTTCTTGTTTCCCAGGTGCATTATTTTGCAATTCTTTGCATTGAATCCTAGCTGCCATACTTCTGACCATTCCTCCAACCTTGCCAAGTCTCTTTTCATCCTTTCCACGCCTCCTTGTGTATCAACCCTGTTGCAGATTTTGTGTCATCTGCAAAAAGGCATATTTTCCTTCCAGTCCCTCTGCAATGTCACTGATGAAGACATTAAAAGGACTGGACCCAATACTGAACCCTGTGGTACCCACTAATAACCTCTTTCTTCAGAGTGGACTCTATTTACAATTACCTTCTGTGTCCTGTTGTGCAGCCAATGTTTTCCAGGCTACCACCCTGGGACCCACCCCAGGCTGGTTATTTGACTATTAATCTTTTGTGTGGGACTGTGTCAAATGCCTTGCTAAAGTCTAGGTAGGCCATGTCCACAGCCCCTCCCTGGTCTACTACTTTGGTCACCCAGTCAAAGAATCTATTAGATTCGTCTGACATGACCTTCCGCTGTGAACCCATGCTGCCTTGGGTCCTGTGCCCCACTGGCCTCTAGGTACTCAACTATTCTTTCCTTCAAAAGTGACTCCATCACTTTCCCTACCACAGAGGTCAGACTGACAGGTCTGTAGTTTCCTGCCTCTGTCTTGGTCCCACTTTTGTGAAGGAATCAATCCGCCTTCCTCCAGTCCTCGGTTACCACACCATCCTCCCATGATTTATTAAAAAGAGTATCCAGTGGTTTTACTAGTTCCTCCCTTAATTCTTTTAGAATTCTGGGGTGAATTTCATCAGGACCCATTGCTTTGTCCACCTTCAGTTTTAGGAGTTCTTGCAGAACCCTTTCTTCTGTGAAAGGACTGGGATGGACCCCCCTATCAAGAGCACCTCTGTTAATTGGATTAGGCACTTCCACCTCTTCTTTTGTGAATATTGAGCAGAAATATTCATTCAGTATCCGTGCTTTTTCACTGTCCCCCTCTGCCCACCCACCGTTCATTCTATTCAGCCTCACTATCCCTCCCTTTGTCTTTCTACGTGCGCTGATGTACCTATAAAAGGTTTTATCCCCCTTCTTAACTGAGTTGGCTATCTTTTCCTCAATTTGGGCCTTTGCCATTCTGACTTCCCTCCCTGCTCCTTCTGCCTTAACTGGTACAGCTCTCTGTCCTGCTCCTTCTGTGTTTCCTTATACTTCTGGAATGCTATCTTTCCTTCCTGACTTTCCGTACCTCTTTTGAGAACCATAGTGGCTTTTCTTTCATTTTGATTTGTTTATTTGCTTCACACAAAGGCTTGTTGCCTCTGTGATGGCAGTTTTGATGATTCCCCATTGTTGCTCACACCTCCTTCTAGCCTATTTGCTAGTGCTTTTCTGAGGCACTCTCCCATCTTGTCAAAGTCAGCCCTCCTAAAGTTCAGTACCCTCACTTTTGTATGGCTTGACTCTGTAGCTGAGTTTAACGTGAACCACACTGTTTGATGGTCACTTGTCCCCAGATGGCAACCCACTTCTAGATCTGAGATCCTCTCACTGCCCCCGTTTGAGAGTACGAGGTCTAAGATTGCTCCCTCATGAGTGGGTTCTGAAACTAGCTGTCTATGGCCTGCCACCTGTAGGGCATCAAGAATGGCCCTGCTCTCGGATGTGGCTGCAGCAAATGTGCTCCAGTTAACATCTGGCATATTCAGGTCTCCCATCAACAGTATCTCCCCTTTCTCTGCCATTCTAAGAATGCCTTCTATCATATCCTTGTCCATTCCCTCCCCCTGACATGGTGGTCTGTACACAACCCCTGTGTGATTGTGGTGCCCTTTCCAGTCTCCAAGGTGACCCACAGTGCCTCCTCTCCTCCCTGTTTACTCTTTTGTTCAGTTGCTTTTATCCCTTCCTTTACATAGAGAGCTACTCCTCCCCCTCTTCTCCCCTGCCTGTCTCTCCTGTAGGTTATGTACCCTGGTATGTTAACATCCCAGTCATGGTTCTCTGTGTACCATGTTTCTGTGACTGCTACGATATCTAGGCATCCCTCTTCCATCAAGGCCACCAGCTCAGGGAGCTTGTTGCCCAGACTACAGGCATTGGTACTCATTACCCTCCATTTCCTGATGGCCTTACTCCCTTTTGCCCATCCCTGTCCTTCTTGCCTTTGTCACTTTCTCCATTTACCTGCCCTTCTCCCTATCGACACTCTATGTTGGTGTTTGCCGCACTTACTACCATGATTATTTGGGGAGGCTAGGATTTCCCTGCTTCTTTCTAGTGCCTCCCCCCTTGGCTAGTTTAAAAGCTTGCCAATGAAGCATTTAAACCTATCACCTAGAATCCTGGTTCCCCTCCCAGACAGATGCAGCCCATCATGCCAGTATAGGCTTGCATCACTCCAGGTAAACCCCCAGTCCCCAATGAAGCCAAATCCCTGAGCTCCACACCAGTTTTTCAACCACTGATTGAATCCGTGGTGCGAAACACCGTAACCTCTACTATGCCATAGATGGGCAGCACCTCGAAGGTTACCATGCGTGCTACTTGACTAAGGCCCCTCCCCAATGCCACAAACTCTTCCTGCACTTCTCTAATCCCTTTCTTAGCCAGGTCATGTGTCCCTAGGTGGACAATGACATCCAGCTCCCTCCCCTGTGCAGCTGTTCTGGCAATCCTGAGGATTCGCTCCCTGTCCCTCCAAGCCATGGCACCAGGCAGGCACCTTACCTCCTTCTCCCCTTCCTCCCCCAGTTCTACCTTCCTAACAATGGAGTCCCCCACCAGGAGTTGTTTCTTCCCTGCAGGGTCCTTGCCACCCTCCTGTGGGTCTCCTTTGTGGTGGTTCCCAGCATCCTCCTTGGTCTCCACTGCGGGTGCCTCCATAGATGAACCACACTTTGCGAGAATGGCATAGGAATTGTGGAGAGGTACAACTGGAGGGATGTGCCTCTGTTTCACCAACCTCACTCTACCTGAGCCCACTGTGGTCCATCCGCTCCTCTTTCTTGGCAACCTCTGAGGCAACGGCAGTGGTACTGGTAGTCCCTGGATGGAAGAGGAGGTCCCACAAATCCTGGCCAACTCAGCCTGGAGATGAGCAACCTCCTCCCTCAGTGCAGAGAGGTGCCTGCAGATGGGGCAACACCGCATCCTCCAGAACATCTCCCAGAAGACTGCTGCTCCACAGCCACTGCACTGCTCCACTCCAATCATGTCTTATGTCTGGCCCCTTAACTGTTTGCAATCCTTACTCTTTCCTCTGTTTTTTCTCTCTCTCCTTACTTTCTGCCTGTGTGCCCTTTAAGTTCCTGATTGTCTTGTTCTGAGACAAGAATATCCTATATTTCTCAGTAGACCACTTACTTGCTCAGAGGCAGACCTCCAGCAGCTAGAGGGGGCGGGAGAGCTACTCTTGCCCTTCTAGGATGGGTGGGTCTTTGGTGGTTCTGTGATCACTCACTTTCTGCTCCCAAACAGGAAGTTCCTGTTGTCAGTCAAATCCTGTGCCTATAAAAATAGAACTAACTTTGGGTGGGGGGTGGGAAGGAGGGCAATATAGTCCCAGTACAGAAGTTCAGTCACACAGCAGTCCTTTCTCCTGGTGTCTTCTGCCAAGCTATTAGCAGAATCTTTCTAAGACAGTCTTTAAGTGTAGCTTCCTTCTAGCTAAGCCACTCCCCCTACTTACTAGATCTTTCTACAAGTAATTTAAACCTCACAGCTATTAAGTCCTTTTAATCACCTGAGATTTACACCTAGATAACTGCTCAGATACCCATTCAGTTCAGTTAACCCAGACAAAACACACTTTTTTTTTGTTTTGTTTGTTAGTTTTTTTTTACCCTAAATTAAAGGTCCAAGTACAAAAGTTCTTCTTCTTTAGTCCCAGCAGAGAAGTCCAGTCACACAGCAATCCTTTCTCCTGGTGTCTTCTGCCAAGCTAATTAGGTAGTTAATGTCCTCTGAGAATGTGTCTGTACTGTTGTTATTGTCATATTCTGGTACACTTAAAAGTTCACAGGTAGCAAGTAGGTTTTCTTCAATATCCATTCCTCCCATCCCTCCCACCTTGCTTTTGCTGCTCTGAAAAACAGGAAAACCCATGGAGGCCGATTCTAGAAGGGATGGCACAAGTCACGCCAAAGGTGACTTGTGACAAATGCCATTGCGCCAGGGACCCTGTGACTAATTCTGTATTGGGAAGGGTCCCCACGTCTAAGTTCCATGACTTGTACTGACTATACAGGTATGCCAAATGTAGGGTGTACCTGAACGGTTGGCCACAAGGCTGTGGCATTGGGTACAGGAAGGGCACATATGCCCATCCCCCCAATCTGTCAAAGCCCCATGAGAGTGTCAGTGCCCCCCACAGGCCTGATCCCACAAAGTGTGTGCACAGCCCTGCAGGGCTATGGTACCCCAAGCCCTGATCCCCATAATATTACTCAAATCCTCCCAGCCCTGATCCAGATTCCGCACCCTGCCAGGATATTATGTGAGCCATGCAAGTGCAAAACAAACAAAAACAAGAATCCCTGTAGTCCAACATATCCCTGGTCATCTAGTGCCCCCCCAGCTTCCTACCTGGCAGTGCCAGACCACCCTGCTCCTCCGCAATGAATACCCAGCCAGCGACTGGCACAGCCCACCTCTCACCATCATGGCCAGTTGCTGTCTGACCTCAATAGGAGCATGTACTACTGTAAATAGTATGCACTCAATGAAGGAGCTGTCATTCATTGAGTGTGTACTATTTACAGTAGTATGCACTCAGATGGAGATCAGTAGGCAGCTGTCTGAGGTGGTGAGAGGTGGGCTGTGCCAATCACTGGCTGGGCATGGGTCGGGGAGTGGGGTGGTCTGGCACTGCTGGGTGGGAGGGTGGGGGTCCACTACACTACCAGGGATAATGGGGTGTGGTTTGTTCTTCTGTCTACAGTTCACATTAGTTGCCAGACTTGTGTTTGGGGCTTGGGGCTTGGGGGGGCGCTAGTCCTGCAGAGCTTATTTGACTGGATTCAGAGGTTCAGGGCAAGGGAGGATCGATAGCCCTGCAGGGCTTTTTGTTCTGCATTTTGGGGGATCAGGACATGGGGAGTCTGCTAGTCCTGAGGGGCTTTTAGTACTGGATTGTGGGATTGGGAGCATTGGGGGATTGATAGTCCTGTGGGGCATTTGGTACATATATAGGGGGATCAGGGCATTGGAGGGACTACTTGTCATGGAGGCTAGGCTGGCAGGCAAATTGGTGCAACCCCCGGTGGACACAAAGTACACCTACACCAGCTAATAACTGGTGTAAATGTACTTTTACGGATGTCCTCCCGAGGTTGTTTCAGAATTGCACATTTGCAGATCTGGCAGCTGCCTTAACAGAATAGGGCACAACTGCTGCCATAAACCTCCTTACACCATGTTGCAGGGGGTTTATGGCGTAAATGGTGGCATAAGTCCACTTTGGTGCAAGCAGCCTGCGACATGTCACAGGCTGCTTTGCAGAATCCAGAATGCTGCAACTCATGGCATAACGTGCTACTTGTACCATTCTTGTTGGTGCAAGTCACTTTACGTCATGAGCGACCTTTTGTAGAATCAGGCCCTTGATGTTATTTTTGTTGTATCGGTTCCTTTTCTTGATAATGAACTTTTAGGTCAATTTTATGAAGTAACTTGAATATACCAACTTGGATGTCAAAATTCTTAGGGTGAGTGGTGGGGAAAAATGAAAGTCCTCTCTTGAGGAGTTTTACCTGGGAGGCAGTAGCGGTTGTTTTTGAAATGTTGATTACCTGCTTTACTTCTGTTTGTTCCACTCCCATCTCCTTGGTCCCTGCTGCAGTTGTGTTTGACCACTTTTTCTTGTTACGAGCATATGAACTTGCCAGCAGATAGAGGCCTTTCAGTCTATCAAATCTGCTCGACTGCGCAGCTAGCAACCCTTATTGTTGCCTCTAATTGTTTTTCTGTGCCTTTTGGGTTTGTTTTTAAGTTTTTTTTAGGGCTGCTGTACATTCCAGGGATCTGAGCCATTACATGGTTGTCCTTTGCTGAGAAGCTGACTTGTTTTAGAGATGCACTAGTGTCAGTTTCCTGTGCATCTGTTTTTCTCATCCAATGACTCCTGGATCTTCCTCTACCATGTGAGTGGAACTTTTGTTCCCACACCCAGATTCACCCTCTTTGCAGTCATGGTGGTCCCTTTTGAATTTGTTTTCCTTCCGCTGCCCTATTTGTGCTTCCAACATGCACACTTTTTCTTGTAGGCTTTTATCAAGTATCTCAAGGTCAGGATATGATTTGAATGGATTTAACTCAGTTTGCAAATCTGTGAGCTCTTGGTTTAAACACTGGTATTGACGTTTGTCTTGTTCATTTAGAATACTCATTAGTTCCTCAGAACAGGTGGACAATGACTTTAACCACCTGTCAACAAGATCTTCCTTCAAACTTCCAGATGCAGTCACCTTATGGACTCTGAAGCCTCTAGGAACTCTTCTGACTTGTTTCTATTTCTCCAAGGTAATCTGGTCAAACCAGATAGTCATTTCTTGTATAGATAGGTTTTTTAGTTAGTGAAACAAATTCTCACAGTTTACTGTTGTTTGTACTTGTGCCAAGAATATTCTGTCTCTGGTTACTGTCCTCAGATCTCAGCATACAGAAAGGGACAACATCTTCATTTATAGGACTTGTTTAATTTTGCCTGACAACCAGCCTCTCACCATCTGCATGGATTCAGCAGTGTGAGAGCACCACTTTAAATGCCACTAGCCGAGTAAGTGATCCAGACAATGAGACTGAAAATCCAACATGGCACAAGTACACACAACAGTGTACTGTGAGATTTGTTTCACAAGCTAGAAAAACTGTACAGGAAACAACTGTCTGGTTTGACCAGATTACTTTGGAGAAGTACAAAAAAGTCAGTAGAGTTCCTAGAGGCCTCAAGGTCCATGAGGCGCCTGCGTCTGGAGGGCTGGATGCAGATCTTCGTGCCAGGGGTTAAAGTCATTGTCACCTGTTCTGAGGAACTAATGTACATTCTGATTGAACAAGACAAATGGTAATACCAACATGTAAACCAACAGCTCACTGACTTGCAAACTGAGCTAAATCCATTCCAATCATATCCTGACTTTGAGATACTTGATAAAAACTGAAATAGTGTGCAAGTTGGAAGCACAAATAGAAGAGCTGAAGAAAAACAAATTTGAAAGAAAGCACCGTGACTATGAAGAGGGTGACATTTGAGCATGGGAATGAGAGTTCTGCTCACACAGTAGAGGAAGATCTGGGAGTCATAGGAGGAGAAAAGTAGATGCACAGGAAACTGACACTAGTACGTCTCCAAACCAGGTCACTGTCTCAGCAAAGGAAGACTAAACAATGGCTCAGATCCTTGGAACATCACAGCAGCCCTCAAAATACTTAAACACAAACCCAAAAGGCACAGGCACAGGAAAACAAGGAGGGACAACAAGAAAAAGTGGTCAAACACAACTGCAGCAGGGACAAAGGAGACAGGAGTGGAACAAACAGAAGTAAAGCAGGTAGTCAACATTTCAAAAACAACCACTACTGCCTCCCAGGTAAAACTCCTCAAGTGAGGACTTTCACCCTAACTACTTTGACATCAAGGTTGATATGTTCAAGTTACTTCATAAAATTGACCTGAAAGTTTATTTTCAAGAAAAGGAACTAAGTAACAACAGAAATAACATCATGGGTTTTCCTGTTTTTGAGAGCAGCAAAAGCAGGGGAGAGGAAATGGATATTGTAGAAAACCTAGCTGCTGCCTGTCAACTTTTAAGTGTACCAGAATATGATAACAACAACAGTACAGACCAGGGGCGTAGTTTGTTATTTTTACGGGGGGGGGGGGGCAAAGTAACAAAAAAGTCCTGATTTTCGCGTATCACGACAGTGAAGAGGGCGGGTGGCTTGCATAATTCAAACAAATCAACCAGCATCAAATAATGTCCAAAAAACATTTAAGACTACAGCTGAATAAATCCTAGGAGGGACCAGCCCAGGCCAAGTCAGAGCACTTCCCCACCCACCAGTTTTACTGCAGTCTGCTCTTGGCCCAACTCCTTCTGAGACCAGAGTCGAAAAACTGACCGAGATCTGTTTTGTATTCAGTTCTTCGTTCTTCTGCCTTGGGAGTGAGGACTTACTTGTAAAGATGAAAATATGTAAGGAACTTAACTTCCTTCTCAAGAGGACAGGACCTCCCCTCAGCTTTAATTCAAATCAGTCTTGACCTAATTTTGCCCCCACCTGAACCTCCAGGTGGATAGCTCACTAGTCTCTCACCCCCCTTTGCTGCTTACATAACCCTTCCAAGTCCAGCCCTTATAGTGGATCCCGAACTTCTTGAAATGTCTGCTTGAGCTAGCCCTCCCACCCTTGAGGAGTGCAAAAAGCATGTTTCAAGGAAGTGCAGCAAATGGCTGTGCCACCTCAGTATACCTATAAACATGGATGGTATGGGAAATATCCCAGCATGTGCATCCTCACAGCATGAGCCCTTATTTACAAAGATTACATAAAAAAATACGATTATACAATGACAAGAATGAATGCTGGCCTCTGATCGGTCAGTCTTGGGCTAGACCCATGATGTTATCCCAGTACATCTGATTCATCACAGGTCTAGTCTCAGCCTCTCCGTGAACCTCTTGATGATTGTTAGCATTAGTGTGGTTTTTTGTATCTTCTCTTAAAAATATTTTTCCACACCAAATAAAACATCTTTAAAATTATTTTTTTAAATTCTGTATAACAACACGCCATTGTATAATAGCAATAATGCCCTCCAGGGTGTGTGTCATGAGTCAGGATAGCGTCATTCCTTATGGATTGGATGCACTGCGTCTCAACCACCTGAGGCATGACGTTATCCCAGCATGACACACGCCCTGTCGGGCATTATTGCTTACTTGCACCCAGTGTTAACACTTTTCTTTGTTATAACCAAGTTAATTCATTAGTCTCCCATCCCATCCCATATTATTCAATGTCACGTGCCTGAATCTGGTTAGGTAAGGTAAGCGAAGAGGATAATGCTGTCCTCAAACAAGCAAGCATTGCATACATAAACATGGGACTTGCTGATATCCCTCAGGCGGTGCTCTTAACAAGCATGCTGATGTACCTGGGACAGTGCAACAGAACAATGTAAATCCCCTAATTGTTCAAGATGATCATGGGCATGGTGTGGTCACACCACAACCCCTACCACTCACCTCCCCATGGGCTCGTAAGGAATATGCATCTCTGTCCATGCCCAGGGTTACACAACCCCATCCAAGCAAACACGGACTGCCCTGGCACAAAAGTGGTCACATCACATAACCTAAGAGAACAGACACCACAGGAAGTTTGCTGGAACAACGACTCCAGATACCTGTGCACAGCCTCACAGGACCCACCCTGAAAGGTAAGTACTTGGTTGGTGGTTTTTATTAGCATCACCTGTGACAATGTGTGGTGGGCCGGTTGTGGTAGCCCAGGTTGCCGTGGATGCTTCCCCCCCCACAGACTACTTCAAAATCGTCTCAGCTGACAGTTTTGAAGGGCACAAATGAAACATGGTTGCTTCAGTTTGATGTGGTTTAATACAGTTTTTTTTGTCTGAGCGTGTGTCTCTATTCTTCTACACACAGACACAGACAGACACACACACCACCAAAAAATGAACTTTTTTTATACCATGTTTACATTCAGGATAGAGACAGGGTAAAGCAGGTCCAGGCAGTACAACACAGTAAATGAAACAATGCATTTTACAATGCCCAACAAACCACCAAAAGACCACAAAACAACGGACCTTCCCCTTCCCCTGGGGGGGGGGGGAATGGCTAGGTCACAGGTCAGGGTGCTAAATGAGGAGGAGAGACCACAGAACATCTTGTCGAACCACACAGTAAGGTGAAACTACATAAACTTGCACAGTTTTTATACTGTAGGATTTCATACTTAGCAACAGTTCCTAATTTTGACACAGAAACTTATCTTTAGTGCTCAGAAGCCCCTTGTACGAGGGAGGTAAGCATGGCATGGACCCAGCAGACTGGCATACATGTTGAAAAAAATATTTCTGTGCCAGTATGCCCGTCCACCCCTCCCTCCGCCATCACCAGTGGCCAGAACCATTTTTTTTTCAGCATGTGTACCAGTCCGCCCTAGTCAGCACAGCAGCACAAAGCTGGCAGGGCAGCAGAAGGCACAGCAAGAAACAGTGAATTAAGTGTCCATGCAAAAAGCTACAGCCCACTCTCCCCACCCCAGACCTGCAAGGCCACTGTCTCCACCTAGACTGGCCAGCTCAGCTACTCTCTGCACCCTGATGGACTTGCACAGCCACTCTCCACACTCTGTGTCCACCCCACCAGCACAGCCACTCTCCCCACTGCACCAGCACAGCCACTCTCCTCACCCCACCCAACCAACACCATTTCCAGCTCCATTTATCTGGTATCCTCTCCATGCATCCAGGTCTGTGCCTCCCCATCACAGGCACACAGAAATAAATAAAACCACATTTTATACTCAGGGTTTTAAATAATTGATTAGCAGTTTTTTCCTTGGGACTATACTAACTGTACAGTAAGTATTTATATAGATTTTCCAGAAGTGCTGTGTTTGTTAAACACAGTGAGGCAATAACTATGCCTTTTCACAAAGATTTAGCACTTTTATGAGCAAAACCCTAACCAATTTTTAGAGTTAAATAAATCCCTGTATACTGCATTTTGTTTATGTTTCTTTCTTTGACTGGAAAGAGAGATGTTGAGCTACCGGTCAGCACAGTTTGCCTGGTATACAATTACAACCCCGCCCCACCGACACAATGCCAGTGCCTCCACCCAGCCACACAACAGTGCCCCCACCACACCCACACAAAGCCTGTATCCCCAACCCCACCCACACAAATGACCAGTGTCCGCAACACCACACACACACACACACACACACACACATATGACCAATGTCCCAACCCCCAACACACACACGACCAGCAGTGTCCCCAACTCCACACACACACAATCAGCAGTGTCCGCAACCCCACCCACACACACAACCAGTGTTCCAACCCCCCCAAAAAAAATCATGGCCAGTCAGTAGTCACTATAACAATAGCCAGGTAGTAGTATAATCATTTCTTTAGGGTGCATGTTTTAGTGCAAGATTTTTTTGGCTAGTCTTGTAACCCTGTACGGGGGAGAACACAAAAAGCTACCCCTTTGGTGGTGTTTGCCAGGCAATGAAGATAGAGACAGCAAGGCCAAGGAATCTGTCTGTTTCACCCCTCCACAGTGGACGATCAGAGAAATCAAAAAAAGTGAAAGATTACTTTTACAGCCAGGTAAAGGATGAGGGGGAAATAATGTTTTAACATTTACTAATGTTCATATGCTAGCTGCGGGCACAGGTCAGTGAGATACATCCCTTGACAGGTAAAGGATGAGGTGGAAATTACGTTTTAACATTTACTTATGTTTATATGCTAACACCCAGTCAGCAAGCACAGAATGTCCTCCCTCCTAACCAACAAGGACAGTCCACCAGAAACCCAGTCAGCAAACATGGACAGTCCCCCCCCTTCACCCCACCTACAAGGACAGTCCCCCCAGACACCTGAACAGTCCCCCCTTCCCCACCAGATACCAGGCCAGCGAGCATAGAATGCCCCCACTCCCAACCGACGTGGACAGTCCCATCAGACACCCAGGCAGCCAGCAAACATGGACAGTCCCCCCATATCCCACCAAGGACAGTCTCCACCCCCTCGACACACAACTAGCAAACACAGAATTTCCCTCCGCCCCACCAACATGAACAAAGCCCACAAACCCCTGGCTAGCAAACACGGAGAGTTCCCCCTCCCCAACAACATTGATAGTCTGTCCTAGACACCTGATCAGCAATCACCGATATTCACCCCCATAAGCCAAAATGGAAAGATCCCCCCCAGACACCAGACCAGCAAATAGTCCCCCCTCCCCACAAGACACCCAGCAGGCAAACATGGACAGTCCCCTTTTCCACCATCATGGACAGTCCCCCAGACAAATGGCCAGCCAAGTCCACCAAACAATGGCTAGTGTCACCACCCCACCATCACAGCCAGTGTCCCCACATCACCATGACCTGTGTCTTCACCCCACCAGACCCCAGAATAGAAAACAGACTGTCTCCCCAGCCCCACCAAACACTGACCACCCTCCCAGACCCAAACACTAACCACCCCAGCCCCAAACACTGATCGTCCCCCCCAGCCCCACCAAACGCAGGCCCTCCCCCAGCACCAAGCACTGACCATCCTCTCAGTGAGTCAGCCCCAAAACACACAGACTGTCTCCCCCAACCCCAACCCCACAAAACAGACCATCTCCCCAGCCCCACCAAACACAGACCATCAAGTGAGTTTCCCCAACAAACCCCACCACACCAGTAGCACAGTAAGTGAGCGTCCCCACCCCACCATGACCAGTGTCCACACCATACCAAATAAATAGTCTGTTCCACCCACCCCACCACCATGGACAGCCTCAACAGCCAGCAAATCCTCTCCCACCCAAAGAAACACAAGCTGACAGCAAACCTTCCACCAACCCCCCAGACACATGGCCATGGCCAAGACAACCCCCCCACCAAAAGACATATTTCTGGGATGTGAATGGTATTAATTTCCAACAACCAGCTTGCAGCACAGTTACTCACCAAATCAGTAAGGGCACAGACAGGGCAGCATGCAGCAGGGCACAGCAAGGCCAAGAAGGCAGGACAGGTGGCCGAGTCTCTTCCAACAGTCCCGTTCCTCTCCCGATTAATCCCCTGATGAGACAGTAACTCATTTTTTCTGACACCAGATGAACGTGTTGCATTATGGGTCTGCTATATCCTGCATGACCGCTGGCTTCTTCACTGTTCTGGGCCTGGCCGTTCACTGACCTGAATAGTCCCTCTCGGTGGACCGTGGAACTGGTGGGCAATGGGTGTGGTGTGGGACTCACCGACAACACGGTAAATCTTTTTCTGGCCTGCTGAACACAGGAGCTGGGTGTGCAGGCAAGCCTGGCCGTGCCTCAGACTCACTGTAATTGTACTACTCGCTCCTCCGCCTGGTCTGTCTGGTGGTAGAAGCCTTGTGGCCGCAAGCCTCCTAGGATCTCAGGGATGGGAGGCTCAGGTGGTCACGGGACAGCCCAGAGCACGGCTGGCTGCACTGAGAAACAGAGAGTAGGTAGTCAGAGGACTCAGGTGAGGTATATTTAAACTGGGCTGTTCAGGACAGGAGGAGGGTGGGAACACTAGACTGACTGAGACACTGGTGACACCTGACAGACAACCAACGACTGCTGCTCGACATCCTCGAATAGCTATCTCTCCTCAGCCCTACACTATATGGATGCTGCTGCTGCTCCTTCATGGAAGGCACACAGACAACTAAATGGCGCCACTAACGGAGTACTGCTCACGCGATGGCGCCAGCTTGCAGCACTCTCTGATTGGCTGTAACATGCAGGCTACTATGGTTGCAGGCTTGCAGCCAGTCGGAAAAGGGGATAGTTTTTGTTTAAGAGACACGGCGCCGCAACACCACCCTCCATCCCTCCCCCGGAGAGGTGCAGGCAGTCCGGGCATAGCCCTGAGCCCATTCAATATTAAAAAAAAAAATTATAACCAGAGAACGGTGGCTGGGCTCCTAAAAAAGTCCTGGTCTAATTTCTCAGGGGGGGTAGCTTGCACCTCTGCCCCCCACAATCTACGCTTATGGTACAGACATATTCTCAGAGGACATTAACTATCTAATTAACAATGCTGAATTAATATTATCATGTGACACTTCTGAGCAAAATGCTTTTATACATAAGGCTATTTATTTATTTAGCTTTTGTTAACCAGGTAAGTACGCTAGACAAACAGATACCTATTTTCAGGTGGGACCCGGGAGTGTACAAAGAAGGACATGTTCATACAGAGAAACACATAGCATCAGGTAAAATAACACAAGCAGTTAAGGATTGTATAAGGTTACAGGAGACAGTGTGCAGACAAATCAAATGGATAACAACAGGGCAGCAAATTAGACACCATACTGTAACAAAGAGTGCATACAGAACAGAACCACAGGAAGGCGAGGCAAGCCAGTGGAACCTGCACAGGGACACTAGAAAGTGTAATACATAGTTGTCCAGTGACAAGTACCCAGCTTGGATGCTAAGTTATTTCAGTGGTTTGGGACAGCCACATGCCAAGGAGAGCTTCAGGTAACCCCAGAGGGAGTTCCGGAAACATGTGTGGGAGTGGGAAGGAGCGGACCTGGGTAGGAAAGGAGTTCCATATTTTGTGTGCACATGCGGCAAAACCCTTGTCACCCATTTGCGTTTGGGTAGCACGGACCTTAAGAACTGCTGAGCCAAGCAATCTAAGGGAATATGAGGAGGAAGCAGGCTTGAGGAGCTCAGCCAGTACCAGTGGGGTTGGCAGTTCTAAGAACCTTGTCCGTGAAGCATCCCAGGACAAAGCTCCTGCGGTTGTATGGGGAGAGCCAGGTAAGTTTATTGTACAGATCACAGTGGTGGGTGAGACAAGGGGCAGAAAATGCGAAGCAACAAATATTGTTATAGGCTACATCCCACCTAGAGAGGTGTACCTTGGCAGTTTTCGCAAACATGATAATCCCATAACAGAGATTAGGGAGAAACACACCTCTGGCCAGGGCAAGGTGAGCGGCAGTCGTGCGGTTGTTCTTTGCTCTGTAGACTAGGCCCAGTTTGCTATTTACTGTCCTACAAACATTTTGGATATGCTGGACGAGGTCAAGCTGGGGGCCAAGTGTCACTCCCAGGTACTTGATGGAGTCAGTAACCAACACAGGAAATCCAACAATTCCAGTAATGCACAGGGGAGCGGGGGAAGCTTTTATTTTACATGGGGACCCAAAGAGCATGGCCTGGATTTTTTTAAGGTTGCTGATGAGCTTGTTGGCTCTAGTTCAGGACTGGATGTTACTAAAGTCAGCAGTTAGTTGGTGGTTGATGACCCCGATGTCATGGGAATGGGTAAGGATAACCAGGCCATCTGCATATAGTATGGAGCTACAATGTGAAGACACAGAGGGAAGATTATTAATGAATACAGAGAAAAGGAGAGGTCCTAGAACAGACCCCTGAGGGACACCAGAAGTTACTGTGGTAGGTTCCAAGAGGGCCTTATTGAATTTTGTAAGTTTCTGTCTTCCCTGGAGGTAGTTGGAGAACCACCTAAGGACAGGGGCAAACAGGCCAAGGGACCGAAGTTGCGAGCTAAGGAGTGCACAATCAACTAGGTCGAAGGCCTTGGAAAGGTCAATGAAGATGGCACCAGATAAAAGGTAAAAGCATGTTCTGCTCTAACCAGTCAAGACACCCTGTGGTATAAGTTTTTGAAAAAATGGTAAAAATGATATTGATGCATTTTTTTGGCCCTGGCACAAACTCGGTACACAAACCTTTCTGCTAAGGAATAGGGAAATCTCTGAGAAATCAAAGAAATGCATTATATTACTGTCAAGCCAGCAGATAAGGAAGGGGGGTGCTGTGGTTGTGCAGGATACATCTCAGTATGTTAATGAAATACAATGCCAGCTTAATGATACCACCTGCTATAAACAATTTACCTTTAACCCCAGTTTGTTTTTTTTAAAAAGATTTGGATGATCTAATGCTTAGGGCATTTAGCGAAGGCTGGGTTGATGAAGATGAATTAACAAGATTTTGGAAAATGATTTTCCTGTGATGCCTATCGTCTACATGCTTCCCAAAATCCACAGGCCAATGGTGGATCCCCTTGGGTGGTCAATCATATCTGATGTTGGTTCGCAGAGTGATGGTCCATCTAAATTTGTGGACCACTTTCTAAAACAAATAGTTTGCAAAACACGTAGCCATATTAGAGATACCACTCACCTAATTCAGAAAATTGAAGGCTTCACTTGGAGGTAGTACTACTGTTGGTTAGAAGTGGACATAGCTTCGCTCTACACCTGTATGAGGCACGAAGATGTAGTTAGAGCTAGTAGTCAGTTTCTAGAAACTGACCCGGAAATGAACAATGCACTGAAGCATTTTATAATTGCCAGCCCCCCCCTTGACCAGGCCCTGGGCTACTTTATCACTGCATTCAATGCAGTAGTAGACAATTTCACCCTCTTTAGAAAGCGAATTGGGAGGGGGACCTCGGCAGATTGGGTCACCCCTTCTCTCCTTGCACACATGAGGGCCATGGATAAGCTCTGGCACGAGATCAAGATCTCTGGCTTGCCGGTGCATATGCAGGAATACAGGGCTGCCAGAAACCGATGTACTAGGCTGATCAGGCAGACAAAGGCCTCCTATTTTATGGATTAACAAACTAATACATGTGAAAAAGGTAAAGCTTTCTGGGATTCATTACACAACCTCTTGGGGAAGGGGGACAAATCTCCCTCATCAATGTCTAACATGAATGGCGCAGTCACTATGGACCCGGCCATGATTGCCAATATCTTCAACAATACTTTCACAGACCTCATTGCAGTACTTCCACCGGGTAATGAACCTGCTCCTCAAGGAATTCCCATGCCCACAGACTTACCGGTTGAAAACGAGGTCCCTAATGTCCTCAAGTTCTACTTCCACTCCATCTTCACTAAAGACACAATCACATGTAAAATGAGTGCTCAATAAAACCAGAATGGGGGAGGTGCACCCTAGATATGAAGCTAGTGGCCCTTGCGCCTGATGAATTAGCCCACCCCCAACCAAACTATTCAACATCTCCCTGAAATTCTTGCAATTTTCTCAGTCATGAAAATCTGCTATTGTAAACCCTGTACACAAGAGTGGTGACCATACTTTGGTCTCAAACTACAGACCAATATCAATCCTATCACCTCTGTCTAAAGCTCTTGAGAGGATGGTTTCTGACCAACTCGTCACCTACCTCAGCCAGTAAAACCTCCTCTGTGCCCACCAGCATGGCTTCTGCAAGCAGCACAGCACCACCATGGCCCTAGTAGAATGCATTAACTTCCTTCAAGAGTCCCTAGAGAAAGACCATCTGGTAGGGTCTATCATTATTGACTTAACCAAGGCCTTTGATCTGGTAAACCATGCAATTCTACTCACTAAGCTATGCACAGTTCTTCTGTCTGCTGACACTGTCCTATGGTCTAGCAGCTACCTCACTGATCAATCACAGCAAGTCAGGATTAATGGAGTCTGCTCTGACTCCTGGCTAGTCACAGCAGGGATTCCATGATGCTCTGTCATCGGTCCTCTCCTCTTCAGTCTCTTTGTCAGTACCCTGCTGGCAGCCTGTCCTGCATCAATGATGCTACTATATGTGGATGATGCAGTCATCAGTACTAGGGGACCCTGCCAGGAGGCCCTCACACGTGACCTTCAACTTAGTTTTGCATCACTAGAACAATGGTTCCTTCACAACAAATTAGTCCTAAACCACAAAAAGACTAAGATAATGCTTTTCTCTAGTGTCCAGAAACGAAATAAGGTCCACCCCTTCACCATCCTCAATTCAATGGGACTTGCCCTAGACCAAGTCAACTAGTTTAATTACCTGGGCATAACAATTTACCAATCACTTACTTTCACTCCCCACATTAGCTGGTTTGCAATATCAGTAGGAAACTTGGTGCACTCTACAGGGTAAGGTTTAATCTTACCACTGAGGCCAAAAGGGAGGTTGTCACTAGCTCCATCCTTCCTATGATTGATAACAGCAGGCTGGTCTATGGGGCTACCTCAGGAACAGCTCTAAACAGGGTCAAGATAACACTTAACAAAGCATGTCACTTTGTCACTGGAGCAGCCCAAACCACCTACACCTGTGCACTTTATTCCCTCACGAGTAGGATAAAATATATGACTTGACTGATGAGGTCGAAAGCACTCCTTGGTCTCAACTCCCCTGGGATACAAACTCTTCTAACCCCCTCACAAGATGCCTATGCCACCAGGAGCTCGACCCATGGCCATCTCTTTGTCCTGCTCTGCAGAACTAGCCTGGCAAAGTGGCCACCTTGGGGGTTCTCGGAAATTGGACAATTCAAAATGCATCTACTGAGTGTATTCTCACCTGGCCCATACAGTTGTCTTTAGCAATTACATCCCTCTGTCCCACCTAACAATTCACACCACTTCTGTTGTTCTTAGACAACATGGATAATCTATCAGCACTGGGGGTTATTATACCTCAGATGTCCTGTCCTGGGTACTCTGACAATGCCTACATTGGCTGCTTCTCTTTTGCTTGTTGTCTACTGTAACCTACCTTCTGTGTATACCCTGAACTGATGTACCAATCTGTAACTGAAGTGTTTTGTATTGTACCCTGAACTCTTGTACCACTCTGAATTTGATGTGGAACCTTTGTAGATGAGCACTGGTGCTCAAAGGTATTAACCCGATCGGCTTAAATAAATAAATAAAAATTATTGAAATAAAAATAATTGAATTAGTAGAATGTGTACTAAGGCACAAATATTTCTGTTTCAGGAGCACGATCTTTGTGCAACTACAGGACATGGCAATAGGTGCTGCTCTAGTCCCATCATATGCTAATGTATTCTTGGCATGGAGAGAGGAGCAGATAGTGTTCAGGGACTCCAACCCACTTGTCAGGCAGATCATAACATAGTTCAGATATAGACTGATGATATTATTTTGTCTGGGGTAAGAGTCAGGACACAGTGGGGAACTTTATTATGTGGCTAAATAAAAAAAAAACTGAATCTCACTTGCATGTATTGAGCAGCAAAGGACAGTATTAATTATCTAGACATTATACTGTCCGTCTCTGAACATAACAAAGTGAAAATATCACCAACAAACCTAGTGGAAGACTAAGTTTGCTAGCAAAGGCACCAAGCTTCACTAGCACTCTTTTCTTTTAGGTTTGCTTGTAAGGACGGAGTGAGGAACAACATTATGAGAGCAAGGGAAAAGATTAAGGCTCATTTTGGCTACGCAGATTCACTGTGTGTTACTATTTTCTTTCGTGCTTACAGGTTTTGTTAGGTGTTTTGCTTACATTTTACTGCTTTATTGTTCTCTGATTCAAATTGCTGTTGCAGGGTATACTTTCTGCTGCATTGTTACAGGGTGTGCATACAAGTTGTTACAGTTTTGTGTTTACAGATTACTGCTGTAATCTTCTCTGTTTCAAATTGTTTTTTTCAAGGTATATCTTCTTTTAAAGTGTTCTGCAGGTTGTGCTTGCAGATTTTGTTACTTTTTTCCCTGCTTTATTTGTCTCTGCAGCAAAGTGTTTTTTGCAGGGTATACCTTCTGTGAATTTTCTTACAGGTGGTGCTTACAGGCTTTGTTACTTTTTTTATCTATCATTAGGCTAAGCAAAATTACTGTTTGCTATTATTTTATTTTTTGCTGACAGGTTTTTGTTTTGGGCTCAAAGGTGTTGCAGTCTCTTTCTCACACTGAAGGAGCTAAGTGCTTTCCTCCCACATTTCTTCCAGGGGATTAGGAGTGTAACGGGGGAGAGGGTGGAGCTGACAAAGTCTTAGTAACTTCCAAGAGAGGGAAGAGTTAAAAGGTCAGGTTAGTTGGTGTTTTTGAGGTGGAAGACTAGGTTTGCTGGCCAAGGCACCTAGCTTCACTTGAGCTGTTTTCTTCTAGGTTTGCTTGTAAGGACAGAGCAAGGAACAGCATTATCAGAGCAAGGAAAAAGATTAAGGTTTCTTTTGGCTGGGCAGATTTACTGTGTGTTACTATTTTCTTTTATGCTTACAGGTTTTGTTACTGTTTTTTGCTTGCATTTTACTGGTTTATTGTTCTCTGATTCAAATTGCTGTTGCAGGATATACTTTCTGATGTATTGTTACAGGGTGTACCTAAAGGTTTATTACTGTTTTATGCGTACAGATTAAGTTGTATTCTTCTCTGATTCAGATTGTTTTTTGCAAGGTATATCTTCTGTTACAGTGTTCTGCAGGTTGTGCTTAAGGGTTTTGTTACTTTTTACTGCTTTATTTTTCTCTGTAGTAAAGTGTTTTTTGCAGGTTATATCTTCTGTAAAATTGTTTCAGGTGGTGCTTGCAGGTTTTATGGTTGTATCTATCATTAGGCTAAACTTTCAGGGCTAATTGCAGGAGCACATATGAGATACAGACTGATGGATAGAGACTGCATTTGTTGTCGGTTGATTGTTTCTGCTCTTACCACCTTGTTTCTTTTGTCCGTGATTCTACTTTTCAGCAGGGGAAGGGCCCAACCACTCACCCCCATCCCCAACCACCCCATGCTACACTCCTTTTATAGAGTAGCACAATCATGACATTTCTTGTAGCAAAGCAGGAAGGGGAAGATCAGAGGGGTATCCACACAGTGACCTCACTTACAGGGACATAATTAATTTAACTTGTTATAAAAAGTTATACAAAAACAAATTAACAAAACAAACAAAAAAATATATGTTAAAAAAAAAAGACAAAATTTTGCTTTCATTTTCCTTCTGATTACTCAGACCAGGTTAAAAACTTGGCAGCTCAGCTGGAATGGATATTATTAACTGTAGGTACTGCTTTTCAAAAGGACAGTTATACAGGATTTAAGATGCTGTCCTACATGCTGGACCATCAGAGAGCTAAGGGCTCAGCTCCGGGAAGCATGGACAAAGACTGCGCACCTCAAATCACATATTCAGGAGGAAATATATTACAAGAATCACCCACCGGGGGGCGCTAATGAGCAGCTAACTAGACAGCTGCATTTCCTCATTGCTCTGCTCCAATGGTTGCTAAATAATTGTAAAATAAATAAAAATGACCTTTCTGCAGTTCGTTGACCACAGTCCCTGGTGCTGAAAACCATTATGGAGGAGTATCTGACCGTCAAAAGTCAGTGGCTCGTGGGTAAAGTGGGCAAGAAGATGACAATGGTCACCTCGGGTGAAAACTTGGGCCTGGTATCACTATCTGCAGTGGAGGTTGCTGCGCTGGGCTGAGAGTTAACTGGCCAGGTAATAGCAGTGCTTGAGCCCAGATTAATAAAGTTGGAAGATAAATTGGATTCTCGGCTGCAGAAGATCCTGGAGCAACAAACCCAACAGAGTAATAGGCTAGTGGAAGTGGAAGAACAGGTATCCAGGCTGGATGATGAAGTGTTGTAGGTTCCTGGGCAGGTCTGAGCGCTCCAGAAGGAGCTAGAGGAGTTTAAAGAGGCCTATGATTACCTGGAAAATTATCACTGACGCCTAAATCTGCATCTGCGAGGGCTGCCGGACGGGCAAGGGGGAGAAGGTGCCCTAGATTTTTACAGCAGAGTGTTACCTGAATTGCTGGCCTTACAACCCAAACATGGAAGGATGAAACTGGAGCGAGCCCATCGAGCTGTGATGCCGTGACCACCGGCGGACCAGCTGCAGTGGCAAATTATTATGATGTTTCATAATTTCCAGGATCGGGAGGTAACCTTGAAGGCCTATCGGGAGAAAGGTACACTGAGTTATAAGGGAAACCGCTTGCTTATCTCACAAGATTATTCTGCAAGTTTGCTAAAAAAAAAGGAAAATGTTCAATGTAATCATGGCGCAGTTAAGGGGCTTAAAGACTGAGAACTTTTTAATATACCCCTCCACGCTGAAAATCTGACACGAAGGGGTGACCTTCTTCTTTTGGGAGGTGGAGAAGGCTGAAGAATTTGTGAAGACCTTGTGAAAGAAAGTGAGCTGAAGTGCGTGCGGTGGATATACTTTGGACGTTTTGTATTCAAGTCGCAAGTTATTTCATTTCTGCTGTGCTGCTGTTTAAAAGTTCAACATATTGGTACACTTTGTTAAAATGCTATTCATTCACTTTCCTTTTCTGCACACCACCTGGATTAAGGACTATGTGAGGAGAAGGGACTGTTGTTATGCCGAACGGCCTGGGACTGATTAAGTTTTGAATATATGCTTTCCTTTCACGCTGGTATGAGTGCCTGGAACTGACTTCTCCTGGAGATCCTGCTATCTGGGGTATTTTTGGACTGCAGGCCCTGGAGCCTGGTGTGACACTCAGTTGATGGCAGTGAAGGAGCAGGCTTAGCATGAGTTGTGGAAGGCGCAGCCTTATCCCCCCCCCACCGCTGATGGGTGATCACTTGTAAGTTGAATTTTCTTCTTATAAAAGTGGGGGTCTCAATGTTAGTTAAAAGAGACTGAACATCAGTTCCTTTTTTTTTTGTCTATAATGGGGAGGGAATGTCCCCTTTAATCTTGATTTTTACAATGTGGAGGCCGGGGGGTTGGCATGGTTCGAATGGCACAGGGGAGGAGCGAGGAGCAGCTTGAAGGGGGCAATGCGGCAGCAGCCTTTTTTGACTGGAGGCTCTTGTGTCACTCTCTCTCTTCTGGGTGCTTGGCCTGTGGAGCCGGATGCTAGCTCTGCCTTATCGGCTTTGCAGAGGGGGATGCTCATAATTTTTCTTATTGTCAAAGTGAGCTAGTGGATGGTGGGAACCGGAAGGGGAAGTATGGGAAAGGGGCTACTGAGAGTGAATTTGAGGCTGAGGGATCCGCTGTGGTTAGCAAGGAGCATACCCAGGAATAGCATGTAGTGCAGGGTGTGCCCTGGTTTGGGCTGCTGTGAAGGAGACTACAGTCATGGGGGGGGGCACACAATTGAAATAGCATTTGGGCAAATATTAGGGATGAGAACCGTTGGTAGGGGTAACACCCTTAGGGAAGGTGTGGGGACGCATATGTCAGCTGAAGAAAGTTTTGAACACTTGTGCTATGTTACCAGCCTCCTCTTGCAACAGTGCATTAAGAGCCTGTCTAGCTGTTGTCAATAGCCTGTGTGCTTCTCCCCGTTCCCCTGTTGCAACCTGTTTCTCTAAATCCTTAACCTGCCACTCCAGCTCCTCCCACTTACACCTATTCTGCTTTTTTATTTTCGCCACATAGGCTATTACAGCCCCCTCATAAAAGCCTTCCCGGCCTCCCAGAAGGTGGTTCTGGTTATATCCGGTGTGGAGTTGGTCTCCTCATAGAGCTGCCATTGCTGCACTAAATATTCCCTAAAGGCCTGGCTTTTTATCAAGTATGTGGGGAATTTCCATTGTGGAGGTGCCACTCTAGGTGCCCTACTTGCCAGTTTCAATATCACCATGGTGTGGTCCGAAATGTGAATGGGACTGTGGGAAATATCCTGCATCCTTCACACCCAGCTTCTAGGGAGGTAAATATAATCTAGGAGGGACCATGTCTTATGGGGATTGGAATAGAACGTGTATTCCCTCACAGTAGAGGTGAGGGGTAGATAGTGTGGGTAATTTGCTAGTGAAGGGGGAGCTCTGCACTTTTGAGGTGGTAAGACAGCAGTTGCAGCTGGAGAAACCCTATATATATATATATATATATATATATATATATATTCAGGTCTGGGCTTTTGTGGAAAGGCTAGATAAGAGTGGCTGGGAAGGGTTGGAGCCAAATCTGGTGGAACAGTCGGTGTATTACGCTAAAAAAGATCCAAAAGATTTCCTGGGGAAGGCTGCTTAACAGGGAAAACAAAAATTGCCAGACCTGACTAGGAACACAAAAGCTTTGTGGGAAAGGGACTTAAGGCAACATATCTCTGAGGACAATTGGAAAGTGGTCCTACACATGCTGGAAGGCATAATGGTCTGTAATAAGTTTAAAGAGACCTTTTTTTAATTTTTGCACAGGTTATATTACCCCCCCCCAGCTGTAGTGAATAAGGCACACCCCTCAATATCCCCGAAGTGTGGGAGGTGCAGAAGGGACATGGGTACCTATATCCATTGCTTTTAGACTCGCCCAGTTCTGGTAAACTTTTGGGAGGAAGTAGTAGCTGAGGTGACCCAGACAGCTGGTCACCCATTGGTTCGAGATCCCTTGACTTGTTTATTTGGGGTGGAGGTGCTGGAGGGGGAGGACTGGTCTCCACTTCCTAGATGGATGAGAGCCATGTTCGTATTGGCATGTCATTGCATTCAAAACACTTCGGTTTTGGGTAATAAGCCTACAGTCCTGCTTTGTCATCAGATGGTTCTATAGTCCCTAGTGCTGGAAAGATTAATGCAAGTCGTTAGAGATAGAGAAGAGGCCTTCATGAGGGAATGGTCCTCCTTCCTCTTCTCTTTGAGTGTGACAGAAAACATGATGCTTAGGATGAGACTAAGTGCATAAGATTAGCAGGAGGGTGAGAATATCACTACAGGAAGACCAGGATTGCAAGAAGGCCCTTGAAGGTATTGGGAGCTGGGAGGAGACATATATACGACAATGCCTATTTGTGATTAAAAATGTACTGGAATAAGGCAATATGTTTTTATTGTAAACATCAAGTTACACACCTGATTGCATCTGTTTGTTTGTCTATTGTCTGTTCTTGTATGTTTGACTTTGTTCGTACTAAAACTTAACAAAAAGATTATTCACAAAAAAAACCACAAAAAAACCCAGCCGCCATTTCCCCAACATCCAACTGAAGCACCTCGACTGCAGAGGGCAGTTGGTCCGGGAGGTTGTTAGGTGGCTAGGAGGGGCACATTGGGTGCCCCATCACTCAGTGCTCACCAACGTATCACCTCTGCAAACCATATACAAACTACAAACAGGTATCTGCCTCTATCTCTGAAATCAAACAAAGGGGAAGAGGACACTGCAGCATAGGAGCTAGCGCTACAAAACTGGCCCAAAACAGGGACCAAAACAAAAAAGGAAAAAGGAAATCCCAAACACTTTTGATCATAGGAGACTCCATGATTTGGGGAGTTGATACCTACCTCCGGCCGGGGGTAATGGTCAGATGTCTCCTAGGTACATCAGCATGGAGAGACACTGACTGCATTGCTAAAATCACGCAGGAAGCAGGAGAAAACATCAACATCCTGGTACACATAGAGACTAACGAGCTCACCAGCCAGTCAGTTGTGGAGACCAAGGAACACCTGACCAGGCTGGGAGACAAACTGTCATCCATTTCTTCTGGCATCTACTTCTCTGAGATCCTGCTGGACTGGGAGAGGGGGGCAGATGGATGGAAGGTCAGAGAAGGGGAGATAAGGGAGCTAAACATGTAGCTCAAGGGCTGGTGCCAGGAAAAAGGACACAAATTTGTAGATAACTGGCAACAGTTTTGGGAGCTAAGGTTCTTTAAATTTGATGGACTGCATCTGACTAAGAAGGGAGTCCGTGCATTGGGGCAGAAGTTTGATGTCTTTGCAGAATATTTAAACTAGTAAATGGGGAGAGGGGTGCAGCACACGATACATTAAACAGAAAGAACAACCCTCCCCCCTCAGCTAGTGATTAAACAGGAGCTCAGCATGTTTGTAGTTCATTTGCATCACCAGGTAAGAAAAAAGGTCCTGCACCCATATGACACGCAGGAGAAAAGCTGAACCTCACCCCACAACTAACGCACCACAATCTGGCCAATGGAAAATCATGAACACAAATGCCCGCAATCTGGAAAACAAGATCCCAGACCTGGAGGCAACAATGACAGAGGATAAATGGACATAGTAGCCATTTGCATGACATAGTTCACCAGTAACCACACTTGGAAGACTTCAGTTCCCGGCTATGTACTGTTCAGAAGAGACCAAACTGCAGAGGTTAGTGGACCTTTATGTCAATGAAAATATCAATGCTACAGAAATTCAAAATACACATACGGAACCAGAAGAACTTTTGGTCACTCTGAAAAGAGGAAATGGGACAGCCATTCAAACTGGGGTTGTCTACAGGCCCCCAGACCAGGGGGAGGACATAGACACATTACTGTTAGAAGATATACAAAACACGACAGCTAAAGGGAAGATTCTGATAATGGGACAACATGCCAGATACAGATTGGTCAATACCAGCAGAAACATCCACCAGAACTAGACACATAGTGGACTCCCTGCAGGCGGAGGGCCTCAGACAATTGGTACAACAACCCACAAGAGACAGGGCTATCCTGAATCTAGTACTGACAAACTTGGAAAGGATCACAGATCTCCAGGTAGAAGGTCACCTGGGGGCCAGTGACCATCACATGGTATGATTCAATTTGGCTGCTAGAACTAAATTATCTCATTCCAAGGCAAAATATGGGCCTTTAGAAGAGCTGACAAATAAGATGGCCAACATAGTTAAGCTAGCCCTGGCAAGAAGAAATACAGGTGAGGAGGTATAGGCAAAGTGGGTAAGCTTTAAGGATGCAATACCTGAAGCAACATCCTATTGTGTTAGAGAGAAAAGGAAGTGCAAAAGAAGGAGGAAACCACTCTGGTTCTCAAAAACAGTAGCAGAAAAGGTCAGAGCCAAAAGGCTGGCCTTCAGGAAATATAAGGGAATGCAGTGGGACGAAGATAGGGAGGCATACCAAACTTCCCTAAGGGAAGCAGGGAAGGCAGTAAGGCAGGCAAAGGCCCAAACTGAGGAAGCACTAGCATGAACAGTAAAAGAAGGGGACAAGACTTTCTATAGATGCATTAGTGAAAGGAGAAAGTCCAGAGGGGGTATTGCTAAGATCAAAGGGGATTAGGGTGTGTGTGTGTGTATGGAGGAGGACCAAGCAAAGGCCAAGGAAACCAAAGAAAAGCATATATCCTAAATAGATACTTCTGCTCAGTATTTACTGAGGAGAAAGTAGGGCAGGGCCCACAGCTCAGCACCATGGACCCAGGGGAAGGGAGGTGTGCACAAGTCCCTTCACAAAAGAAAGGGTCCTACAAGAGCTCGCTAAGCTCAGGGTGGACAAGGCAATAGGACCTGATGGCATACACCCCAGGGTACTAAAGGAGCTAAGGGTGGACCTAGCAGAGCTATTAGTAGAACTGTTTAATGAGTCTGTGAGCACAGGAGAGGTCCCAGAAGACTGGAGAAGTGCTCATGCGATCCCGCTCCACAAGAGTGGCAGCAGGGAGAAGGAAGGGAACTACAGACCAGTCAGTCTTACCTCAGTAGTGGGCAAGATTATGGAGGCATTCCTTAAGGAAAGGATAGTGCAACACTGGGAATCTTTAGGAGCACAGAATCCAAGACAGCATGGGTTTACAACAGGAAGGTCCTGTCAAACTAATCTCATAGATTTCTTTGACTGGGTAACCAGAGTGGTGGACCAAGGGGGTGCAGCTGATTTCGCCTACCTTGACTTCAGCAAAGCCTTCAATATTGTTTCACATAGAAGATTGATTAATAAGCTGGGTAGGCTCAGAGTGGGTCAGAAGTTGGTCAACTGGGTGGCAAACTGATTGGCAGGCAGAAAACAGAGAGTGGCGGTAAACGGTATACAGTCAGAAGAGATGCAAGTCACAAGTGGGGTACCTCAAGGATCAGTCCTGGGGCCGGTCACTTCAATATCTTCATCAGTGACATTGCAGATGGACTGGAGGGCAAGGTTTGTCTGTTTGCAGATGATACCAAGATCTGCAACAGATTAGGTGATCCAGATGGGGTGGGCAGAATGAGAAGAGATCTGGAAAAACTGGCAAAATGGTTGGAAGAGTGGCAACTGGGGTTTAACGCAAAGAAGTGCAAGATCATGCACATAGGGAAGAGAAACCCTGAAGCTACCTATAAGTTGGGAGGGGAGTTGCTGGCAATCACAAGAGAAGAAAGAAACTTGGGCATCCTCATCACAGATGATCTGAAATCATCCAAGCAGACCACTAAGGCAGTTGGTAAGGCTAGAGGGACGTCGGGGTGTATTAGTAGGGGCATCCAAAGTCATAAGAGGGAGGTAATAATCTCTCTTTACAAGACACTGGTTAGGGCCCCATCTGGAGTACTACATGCAGGACTGGAGGCCACACCTGCACAAGGACATTAACAAAATGGAGGCAATCCAGAGAAGAGCAACCAAAATGGTGCAGGGACTGCATCAGAAAACATATGAGGACACGTTAACAGAGCTCAATCTGTATACCCTAGAGCAAAGGAGGGAGAGAGGTGATATGATTGAAACTTTCAAACATCTTAAGGGCATTAGCAAGGTAAAAGAGTCTAATGTTTCAATGTAAGAAAAATAGCAGGACAAGAGGACACAGCATGAGATTAGAGGGATGCCAATTAAGGGGTAATGTGAGGAGGTTCTTCTTCACAGAAATGGTGGTGGATGTATGGAACGGCCTACCTCAGGATGTGGTGGATATGAATACAGTGCAGAGCTTCAAACAGGCATGGGATAGGCATAAGGGAGCAATACAGATGACTATGAATAAATAGGCCATTGAAAGAGTAAAGGCCTATGGCACATTCATAAGGTAGAAAAAATGGGTAGACTGAATGGGCCTTGTGGTCCTTATCTGCCGTCAACTTCTATGTTTCTACGTTTCTGTCACCTTACAGAAAGCACACTTCTAGCAACTCACTTCTAAGGGCCAATAGCTGTCATCAGCATAGCCTTGTAGAAAGCATAGCTTCATATCAATGCCCACAGCAGCATGGTTTTAGGAAGGCACAAAGTACAACTACTGACCTACTCGATTTCACTGTGCACATTCATAAAGCCTTGGACTCCGGACAGATGCTTGGGGCAGTATATGTAGACCTGACCAAGGCATTCAACACTGTTAATCAGCAGCTCCTGGTGCACTCACTCTCTGCCCTAGGTCTCTCCACTGAAGCAACTGACTGGTTTGAAAGTTACCTGACAGGCAGGCACTGAGTTAGCATTAGTGACTTTCTCTCTGACTGCCTCCCAGTGCGCTCTGGGGTTCCCCAAGGATCTATCCTTGGGTCACTTCTTTTTAGCCCCTTTTTAAACAGTCTCCCAGCAGCATGTAACACCAACATGATCCTTTATGCAGATGATGCCGTCCTCTGTTCCACGCATACCAACCCAAAGCAACTATCCTCTGACCTGCAATCCAACTTTAACATCATTGAAAAGTAGTTTGATCAGCACAAACTGCTGATGAACTACAAAAAAACAAAGTCCATGCTGTTTGCCAACTCACACAACAAATACAGAATGGCAAACTTACACATCCTGAATAAGCAACTCCTCCCACTTGAAAAAGCCCACGAGTTTAAATACCTGGGTGTTACCTTGGATAGTCCACTCTCCTTTACTGCCCATGTAAAATTAATCTCCAGAGCTGTTAAGGCCAGAATAGGTATCCTCTACCACCATCACAACTTTCTCACACAAGAGGTGATGCACGTAGCCATAAACAGTTCAGTCATCTTATTAATTGATTATGGGCTGCTCTTCTATGGAGCTGCCACAGACACCACCTTACATAGAATAAGAACAGCTCTGAATTAAGTGCTGTCACCTCATGTCAGGCAAGGGTAAAAGAACCCACACCTGTGAACTCTACAAACAAGCATCCTGGCTACACTTACAAGGTAGGATTGCCTACCAGACCTGCCTCCTGGCTGAGAAAATCAGCCTTGGCCTTACTCCTCCCACCTTGCGTGGCCTTATGACAACTACCACTTTCACATGCTGCACTCGTACCAACAATTCTCTCTACCAGGTTCCCTTCCATTGCACATCCCAAACACAACACTCCTTTTTTAATTGGGCCCCCTCTTTTATGAATCATCTCCCTTCTGAGGTCTCATCTGAAGCTAAACCTGGCCCTTTCAAACGCAACCTATGCCAGCACCTCACTAATCTCAACAACTACGATTGTTCATGCTAGTCTCCCACTATGCATTTCGCCCACACTGCCCTCCCTGTCCCACTTCCTTTCCTCTTTTTCTCTTCCCCCCTCCTTCTCTCCTTCTCTATTTCCCTCTCTCCCCCTTCCCCCCCGCTAGTCCATTTAGCACTCTCCTGACTGGTGCGTTAATGCTACTCTGCACCCCCACTCAACTGAAATCTTCCATCCTCCTTGTACTCTCTATACTAAACAACTTTTCCTTGCTCTGCTGCTATCCTATCTCTCCCTGTCTCCTACTCCTTACTCATCCCTGTGTTTCTGTTCCTTCTCTGCCCCTCCCCTCTCTCTGCTATCAGTCCCTCAGCACTTATCGCTGACAGTCTGCACTTATGAAAAAGTCTTACTCTGACTGCCTCCTTACCTGTTGCCTATTTGCCTCTACAAACTTGTTTATTTTCTACCCTCTAGATAATGTACCATGTATTATTTTTAATGCATGTTTCAAGCTTAGCAACTGCTACATTACAGCTGTCCCAAGCATTGTTACAATGAAAAGTTCTGCATTTTGTCTCATTCCATTTGTGTTGTCTCTTCTGTTTTCTGAAGTGGAACCTTTGCAAATCCATAGAGTGTTATTGATGATCACCAAGCAGGAAGGAGACCTGGGGGTAATCATATCGTCTGACCTAAAGGTAGCCAGGCAGTGCATCAAGGCAGTAGGAAGGGCAAGTGGGATGCAGGAGTGCACAGGGAGGGGTATCACCAGCAGAAAGAGGGAGGTGCCGTTGCCTCTGTATAGATCACTGGTAAGACCACTCCTAGAGTACTGTGTCCAGCTCTGGAGACCACTTCTCCAGAAGAGCATAGACAGAGTGGAGGCAGTCCAGAGGAAGACAACTAAAATGGTGCAGCATCTGCATCAAAAGCCCTCCAAGGAGACTAATGGACCCTAATATGTACACTCTGGAAGAGAAGAGGGAGAGTGAGGATATGATAGAGACCAGTAAATACCTCATGTGAGTAACTAAGGTACATGAGGAGAATATTTATCAGAAAAAAAGGTGCTCAAGAACAAGGGGACATGCTATAAAGCTGGAGGGGATAGATTCAGGAGAGACGTGAGGAAATACGTCTTCACAGAACGAGTGGTGGATTCCTGGAACAGCCTTCCAGAAGAGGTGGTGAGTGAAAACAGTGGTGGGGTTCTAGAATGCATAGGAGAACCACAAGGGGATCATAGTAGAAAAGAAGGGAGGAGGGAGAACTGTAGATTGGGCACGGTCTGCGGTAATAGTATAGGTAGGGAGAAATGGGCAGACTGGGTGGGCCAAGCAGTCCTTAGATGCCATCAAATTCTATGCTTCTATGTAAGCATACCATTTGGACAGTTCCTAAGAATAAAGCACAATTGCAGCAATGTGGCAATATTTTCTGAGGAAGCAGCTAAGCTCTCTGAGCGCTTTAAGGAATGTGGCTATTCTGCAAAGGTTGTACAAAATACACTAGAAAATTGACAGACAGACCCTGTTACAGCCTAAGGAAGGAACACCTAAAAGCAACAGTCCCAAAGTAACCTTTTTCACCACCTCTAACAGAGGTGCTATGGAAATAAGAAACATTGTTTTTGTTAGAAATGTGTGGTTGATCCACACACAAGATGAGGAAATTGGTATACAGTACTGTACTTATGGGAGAAATACCCAGGATTTCCTTTAAAAAGGATAGGGACCACCTGACAAATGGCCACTATGATGACATTGCTATGAATGACACTACTTGTATTTGTGGAAAAAGTGGCTTTTATAGTTGCAGACACAGCAGTGTGTGTTGTTTTACTGCCATAAGACCCACATTCACTTGCTCACAAAATGGCACTGCTCGAGCGTAAACAGTATGTAGATTGTTAGACAGCATTTGTTGTGTATGTCGCATGCGGCAGGTGTGGGTTGATTTATGTTGGTAAGACTGTTAGAGCATTAAAGAGTCACATCCAGGAGCATGTGCATGCTATAATTAACAAAAATATGAACAATGCTCTGAGTGTGCACTTTAGTGAGAAACACAACTCTAACACCAGATGCCTTCACTTTATGGCACTTGAATGCATCAAACTCTTTGCACATGGGGGAAAAAGGTTGAAACTCTTGTTGTAAAGAGAAACAATGTGGATAGTGACATTAGGAGCCCTGGCACCTGGTGGTCTTAATGACCAAGTTTACTATAAATGTTTCCCCTGAGTACCTTATACCTTGCATATCAGTCACTATGGGAAAACATGTGCGTCCTGTTACTGAATAGCTGCCTACCTAGATAGCTGTTATAAACTACATAAACTTATCATTATTGATGGTCAAATATTACATGCAACAGCTATCATGTTTCTTCTGTCTCCTATCTAGACCATCTGTCCCCCACACACACAATTTTGTTCTCTGACATTTTTTGCTTCTTGTTTGATTTTTAGTGTGCCCTTACAGAAATATAGGTGACCTGTGTGCATGCAGAATGCATGCCACATGCTTAATTGTGCAATGTCTGCATGCAGTTCGCATACACAAGGTGATCCTAAGTGAACCAGGTCTAAAAGGCAAATCAGGTTCGCATGCTGCAAGCTTGACATGTGTGCAGCAGATAAGCCGATGTGAACATTTTCTAAAAATTACATCAGGTTCACGTGTTGCATGCTTGACATGAGTGCAGCAGTTAAGCTGGTGTGAACATCATTTAAACATCACATCAGGTTCACATGCTGCACGCTTGCCATGTGTGCAGCAGCTAAGCTAGTGCAACTCTCATCTAAAAAATGCATCAGTTTCTATTTCTTATACTACTGCTAGGAATTAGAGTCATTAAAAATACATTTTTATTTGAACCCCCTTAAAATCATGTAAACTCATTAATTCTGAGCCTTCTGCAAGTTGTTTAATGGCTTTTGATTTTTGTCATTAAATTGCCATTAATTTGTAAAGTATTGTTTGCTTACTGCATTAAATGCCTAGGATATAGCCAGTCAACATTCCCCATTCCAGATGTACGAAGAGGGGCCTCTGTGATGTGAAGCCTATCCTTTTTGTTTTGGACCACGCAAATCCCTTATGCATATTTAGTGCTACAAATGTGTTTCTCCATGACTGTTTCATCTTACTTACTTTCCCTTTGTCATTCTGCATTGAGCATTTCACCATGGCCATGCTCAACACTCATTGTGCTAAGTAAGATCTTGAAAGCATGCTCCATACCTTACATTCTGTCACTGAAATGAGGGACATGGACACTCAGAATGCGGGACATTGAGGGACACTAACTCACATGATGATCAGGACACATCTTGCAACATGGAGATACAGTATCTCAGAACACAGTGGAAACCATTGCATTAGCACCTGAGAATGAATTTCTACCATTAAGCAGGAGTCCATTTAAGTAGGGCAGAGGAGGACAATTGCCCCTTCCCCCATATGTGTGCCTAGGTTGTTCTTATGGTGTGGCAATAATGGCATTACATTTGGATTTAATCTTTTGCAAAATAAGTGCCCATCTGGCCTGTGTGTGCTCACATTGCAGGTACTCTCCAGTCTCAACTGCATCTGTATTGTGTTGTCCACTCCCTCCACTTATTAGCAGCAGCACAATCACATGTGATGTGGATGAGCTCCAGCCAAGAAAGAGTGCATGAGTCTTGTAAGTGCAACACCCACTAAACTCTCAACAGCAATGTTCTGGCAGCATATTTCTGTTGGTCTACTCTTGGTGAGTCTCCATCTCCCCTGGTGGCTGAAGGGGCAGAGGGTGAGCTAGAAGCTAACTCAAGACTAGGCTACCTACTTACTCTACTAGGCTCACCTTGCAAAAAAAAAACAGCACAGCTCCCTCAGCAGCAAGCTAGGCTTAGCAGCAGTGGTGACAGCAGTGTGGGTGGCCTTCATACACCTTGATCAATGCAGTTTGGCAGCAGCCACAGCAGCAACCAAGCAAAAAGCAAGCAGCTCAGGTTTGGTTGGTGAGGTGACTTGGTCGTGGACCATGTTGAGGACCTGTGATGGTTGGTTCTAGCATCCAGCTTCTAGCAGAAGGAGAGAGGGGGAGTGGACTGAAAACTGGGCTGATGGCACAGTGTGCCAGGCTACAGGTTCTGGCCATATGGCTGAGTAAGTAAAAGTAAACAATTTTTTTTACATGGGGATTGGGGAAGGACTGAAATATTGATGTGTTTTTCACATTTCATCACCTTTTTGTGGCTTCATGAACTATAGGGGATGGACATCGAATGGAATGGAGTCAGGGAGAAAAATCAGGACAAAGTTCTTTTTTTTGGGGGGGTGGAAGAACGTCAGTCAGGAAAAAAATTAGTTAGTAACTGGGTGGGTTTAAGCCCAAATCTGATGCACTGCTATGGGAATCTTATACATTTGAATTTTTCCTGATTTGCATATCACTTTTCAGTCAAAACAAGTAAGTTGTACCTGTTAGAGGTATTACAGATATTCTAGAGTTGTCCCTTGCATTCACAGACAGTTGAGCTGTATAGTATGCACAGGCTATTGGAGCCCCACTATAGTCAGGCTTATGCCCCCCCCAAGTGAAGCTGACCTCCACATCCCCATGCACAGGTACATTATGACAAAGGGCAAAGGAGACTGCAGGGGTGTGCACCATTGAAATGAATGGGGGTATTTTGTTATGACTATTTTATGCATTATTGATGGAGAGGTGGAGATTAATGAAGGCCACCACTTGATTAACAAGAGCATTATTAGTAGAACAGTGGCCTTCATTATTCTCTAACTCACCATCATAACATATAAAGTAGTAATAAAAAATAACTCCATTTATTTCAAGGGGGTATGCTCCAGCACTCTGACCCATGGACATAATCTCTTAAAGACTCCTGCTTCTGGTTTCCTAGTACTCAAGTAAGATACTTTTTATTTATATCTATACTTTATGGGTTGTCTGTAGCAGCATGGTCATACCTGCTACAGTGTGTGTGCATGGGGGAAGGGGACTGGCCATGTGAGTGTGTGTCAAGTTATTGCTGCGTTTGTGTTTGCACCTTAAACTCTGTTTGCGTGGAAGCATTCAAAACTATGGAGACAAAATTATAGGAGTTCAGGCCAGATAGAAGTAAAGTGATTTTGCGGATAGGTTTGTGTATTGGGGGTGGGAAAAACCACATGTGTTTCCATTGGTTTGTGTGCTACAATTTAACTGTGAAACTGAGATGAGGAAGAGAAGAAAACTGAAAAGCATAACAGTGGCTACAAGCATACTGTATGTGTGCAGATGTATTCAGATACAGTATGTATTGAAGTACAAGCAAGCCATATGTGTGCAGACAGTATGGCTTAGTGGTTAAAGGCACTGAACTGCAAGCCAGGAGACTTGGAGACATGAAGACCTGTGATTGAGTCTCAACAACCCCCACTTGTGTATGGTGTGATCCTGAGCAAGTCACTTAAGTTTTTCATGTGCAGTTATCAGTGACCACTTGCTTTTTGCACACATGCCACATGTGTGCAGTCTTTTCCAATTTAGCATAAAAATTGTGGTTTCCACACTTGCTTGTTGCACGCATGCCATATGAACACAATCAGTTCCAATTTAACATTTAAATCATACTTGCAGCACATGTATGACTTGGGTAGTTTTATGTGTGTAGCATGAAAACATTTAATATAATTATTTCTGAAAGGGTGTGGACGACATAAACATTGGGAATATTCCTAAAACTATATGATGTATGTTTGGTTCCACTACTTTTTCTCGCACAGTGCTATTTTTCTGTATTTTATTGCCCTTGTTTGTTTTCTTTTGCTCCACTTAGAATTGTGATTTAATATGTTTATAATTTGCCATTGTGGATCATTTTGGTAAGTATGTCCTGTAATAGTCAACAATGAGAAGGGAATTTAATATTAGTTTTACAGAACATACCTTTATGTACATAAACTGTGTTGTATTGAATTTTTGTAAAATTTGTTTTTCTGTTTTTACAGTTGGGCTTATATACATTACTGTCACTCACTGTCTGTTCATTTTTCCATTTGAAATTGACCAGTGGGCACTTAATTGTATTGTCACTTGGGGTAAAATGATCTGTCAGTCATGGAAACCTCTGCTTCCTGATGAAGACTCCTGTGTGAGTTGATACATAAGGGTGTTTGCCTGGTCTCAGCATCCTTATATGGGCAAATAAAGCATCTTTGGACCTCAGTGTGTGCACAGCTTCTTGTTTTGTTTAATAGTTGAGAGGGGGCCTGAGATGGATTCCTAGTGCTGAACATTTTTACTTTCTCATGATAGTTTATGTTGTCAGCATGCATCTCTGTCCAGAAACCTTTGGTCTCACCATATGGAAAGATGCACAATAGCAGAGCACCAGGCCAGTAGTTGGGAGGGTGCTTGAGTTGGATTCCCGGTGCTGAATATTTTTTCTTTCTCATTACAGTTTATGTTGTTAGAAATCATCAGTCTCACTATGTTGAATGATAACACAGAGGCAGACCACCAGGACAGTAGTTGGGTAGGATCCTGGGATCGATTCCCAGTGCTGAACACTATTTTCTTTCTCACTACAGATTATGTTGTTAGCATGCATCTCTGCCTAAAAACCTTTGGTACCACTGTGTGGAAAGATAACACAGTGGCAGAGCACCAGGCCAGTAGTTTGGAAGGAGCATGAGTTCAATTCCCAGTGCTGAACAGTTTTTCTTCCTCACTGCAACTTATGTTGTTAGCATGCATCTCTGTCTAGCAACATTTGGTCTCACCATGTGGAACAATAGCGCAGTGGAAGTGTACCAGGACAGTAGTTGGGAGGGGACCTAGCTTTGATTCCCAATACTGAATGTTTTTTTTTTCTTTCTTAATACAGTTTATGCTGTTAGGAATCTTCCTTCTCGCCCTGTGGAATGATAACACAGTGGCAGAGCACCAGGACACTAGTTGGGAAGGGTCTGTGGTTCAGTTTCAAGTGATGAACATCTTTTCTTTTTCAGTGAAATGTATGTTGCTACCATGCATCTCTCTCTAGACACCTTCAGTCCCATTATGTGGAATGATACTACAGTGGCAGAGAAGCAGGACAGTTGTTTGGAGTGAGCCTGTGTTCTAGTCTCCATGCCGAACATTTTTTGTTTCTCACTACACTTTGTTTTTAGCCATTTCTTCCACCATACAGAATGTTAACAGTGTGGCAGAGCACAATGACAGTAGTCAGGAGGGGGCAGGCGTGTGATTCCCAGTGCTGAATGTTTCTTCTTTCTTACTGCAATTTATATTGTTAGCATGCATTTTGGACTAGTAACCTCCAGTCTCACTATGTAGAGCAATATCACAGTGGTTGAGCACTAGGACAGTAGTTGGAAGTGAGCCTGGGTTTGATTCTCAGTGCTGAAATTTTTTTTCTTTCTTGCTACAGTTTATAATATGTTGTTAAAAACCTTTTTGTGCCACCTTGTGAAATGATAGCACAGTGGAAGAGCACCGGGACGGTAGTTGGGAAGGGGGTCAAGTCCCAATACTGAATATTTTTTCTTGTACATATGAAAATATGAAATTGCCAGCAGAAAAAGGCTCACAAGTCTATCATGTTTGCCTGATTTTTCAGCTCTCAGTTTAATATCACTGCAGCTGCCACCCCCCACCTGATCACTTCACTTCTTGCCTTCTTCTGGTCCTTCCCCCATTGTGTTCTTGACAGTACTAACCCTGCCCCTTACTCTAGCCAACCCCCTCTTAAAGCTATCCACTGTCTTCAGTTCAAGTAACTCTTCTGGCAGTGCATTCCATCCCACCACCACTCTCTCTCTCTCTCTCTCTCTGAAGTAGTACCTCCTCATTTCCCTCCCCAACCTCCCCCTTCCAACTTCAGACTGTGCCCCCTAGTGACCCTACCTCCCTTAAGTGGAACAATCCTCCCTCACTGACTTTGTTTATGCTATTCAAGTACTTAAAGGTCTCTATCATGTTCCCCAGTCCCTCCTCTTCTCCAGCGAATACATGTTGAGCACCCTCAATATTTCCTCATAAGGCAACTCCCCCAATCCCATGATCACTTTTACAGCCCTATGCTGCACCCCCTCCAGTAATCTCACATCCTTCTTGACGTATGGGCACCAGTACTGTACACAGTACTCCAAGTGCAGTCTCACCAGTGATCTATACAAGGATAGGATGATCTCCTCCTTTCTAGTGGTGATCCCTTTGACAATGCACCCCAGCATCCAGTTTGCCAGATGCAATTTACAGTACTAAACATTTTTGGTTTCTCAATGCATTGATGTTGCTAGCAAGAATCTATGTGTAGAAGCCTTCAGTCCCAGCAAGTGGAATGATAGCTCAGTGGCAGTGCATCAGGACAGTAGTTGGAAGGGGCCTGGGTCTGAGTCCCAGTGCAGAATATTTTTTATTTCTTGCTACAATTTATGTTGTTAGCATGCATGGTTATCTAGAAACCTTCTGCCCACCATGAGTACTACTCTGCGACTTCAACATCAACTGGCTCTCCCCTGCTGCCGCCACGGTGAGGAACCCAATAACTGCTATCCACTTCTCCCACATGGTGGTGACCCCAACAAGGGTCAACTACCAAATGGGTACTAGCACACTACTGGACTGGATTCTGTCAAACTGACCTACACATATTTACAACACCATCATCCTCCCTGACTGTCTGAGTGATCACTTCCCCATGATATGCACCTGGAGCAACAACTTCTGCAAGCCCCCACCCAGAACCCTAACCAGCTGTGTACTTCTCAAAGGACACCTACCTCAACTGAAGGTGGACCTGCAAAGCCTAGACTGGTTTGGCCTACATGAAATGGAGAACATAGACTATGCCCTCAACTACTTCATTATGAAATTCAGTGTTGCCTGTGATAAACACCCCCCCCCATAAAAACAAGAAAACTAAAAGGTTCCTTCAACCCCTGGATAACACCAGACCTCCTACATCAACTTAGTTCCAGAGACCAACTTTGGCTGAAGGCACAAGCACATGGTACATCTGCCAACTATCCACTTTGCCAAATGTTCATACTATAAAGATGTCTTCTCCAACTCCTGGAACTGCAGCAAGTTCTTCTGGGCCAACCTCAGTGATATAATGGGCCAGAACCCAGAAACTGCCCCCACTATCCTCATGGTCGATGATGTACCTTCCATGGATCCACTGCAAATAGCAAACACTCTGAACAATGCTTTCATGGACCTAAGTGGAGCATTCCCAGCAGACTACTTCAATCCCCCACCCAGAAATACTCTAAATGTGAAGTACCTCCAGTTGGCAATTGTCTGTTATTTTACTTTTAAGAAATTACCCCAACCGAGGCCAGAAAATACCTGGAGAAGGTACTGGGCAAATCAAAGCACAGCGGGGACACCCTGGACCTTAAATTTGTTGCACTGACACTTAAAGAAGTCCTAAGCCCCCTGATCTCAATACTCAAACTGTCTCTCTGCCACTCCCAATTCCCTCAGCTTTGGAAATTGTCAACGATAACACCAGTCCACAAAAGTGGGGACTGTGGATTACATAACAACTACTGTCCAATCTCCATACTCCTACCACTCTCCAAAGCACTTGAGTGGATTGTGGCAGATGAACTTGTGGAGTACCTGAACCAGCATCAACTCCTCTGCCAGGAACAACATGGGTTCCAAGAAGGGCACAGCACCATCACAGCACTGCTGGAATTTACGGGATACATCCACCAAGCTTTAGATCAAGGACAGCTGGTTGGGGCTTCATTCATCAACCTATCAAAAGCTCTTGACATGGTTCACCACACACTCCTTCTTGAGCAGCTAACCAACACCAGACTCTCTCCTGATACAGTTCAATGGTTCAACAGCTATCTCAGCAATTGCTCCCAGTGTGTCATGATTGGGGACATCCTCTCAAATAGCAGACCAGTCCACTTGGGGGTCCATCAGGGGTCAATCCTGGGACCCCTTATAATCAATATTTTTCTGAACAAACTTCCAGGCTCCTGCACCAGTCATTTGCTATTGTATGCAAATTACGAAGTCATTTTTACCAGCAATCCTCAACCTGAGCAACTACAAACTGACCTCTAACTAGGATTTTCCACTGCTGAAACATGGTTTAAGGATCACAGACTAGTCCTTAACTATAAAAAAACAAAGACCATGATCTGCTCCAGCACCCTTAGCAAACACAAGACCTTCCACCTATCTATCTTGATTGACAGTGGCTACTCACTGGACCTCGTGCAGCACTTCAAAGTAGCTAGGCATCACACTTGACTCCACCCTATCCTATGCCCAGCACATAGATAACACAGCAAAGGCATCAATTCCAGAATCAGAATACTCTACCGCCACAGGCACAGCCTAACATATGAAGCACTAAACTTGGCCATCACCAACTCAGTTGTCACCCTCATTGATTATGGTCTGGACGTATCTGGGTCGGAAGCAGACTCTGCTCTTCAAAGCATCTCCCTAGCCCTAATTAAGGCCTGCCTCCTCCTCACAGGTGCTGCAAGACTCATACACACCTGTGAGCTATATGCCCTTGCTGGATGGCTCCAAATGAAGAACAGAATCAAATACCAAACCTGCTTACTTGCCCTCAATAAAACATACTAAACCTGATGCCACCAGGAGCCCAGAACCTGCTCACATGCCATGTGAGTACTAGACAGACCAGAAGCTCCCACAGTGAAATATTAAGTGAACCAAGAAGCTGCACTACACAGGCTCAATGTATGTTCTCCTACCATGCACCTCACTGGACAAACACCGTACATCAAGCCATCTCTTGTATCACAACCATTGGTGCCTTCAAGCATAAACTCAAACAGCACTTTGCCACTGAGGGCACCTGTGCCTGCTTCAGCTAACTGTAGGTGCATTATAAATTACCAAAGTCTGGACCACCCTACCCATGGCACCTGAGACAGGCTTCACCATCCCTCTCAGTAAAGCACCTGCAGCACTTAGTCGTACCTCTTGTCCCTAAGGGCACCTACCAACACAGCACTTCTCTGGTCTGCCCACCCCAGCTGTCCACTTGACACTCCCCTCCCTTTCCGTTCCCCCTTGCCCCCTTCTATGTTGCCTGTATCTGCTACCTACTCTGTGTCTATCCTTCCCAAGTATGTTTTAACCCACTGACACAGGCTTACACTGCACAATGCCACAACTATGTATACATGTGGCAAACACCTGCAAATTACTGTCCCATTGCTGTAATTGTATTTTTCTATTTTCTGTTAACTGATGTGGAACCTACAAAAAGTGCATCCGCTCACAGGTGTTATTCCAAGATCTTAATAAATTTAAAAAAATGTGTAATGATAACACAGTGGAAGTGCACCAGGACAGCAGTTGGTAGGGGGTCTAGGTTTGCTTCCAGGTGCTGAACATTTTTTCTTTCTCACTACAATTCATGTTGATAGCATACATCTCTATCTAGCAACCTTTGGTCCCACCATGTGGAATGATAGCTCAGTGGCAGAGCACCTAGTTGGTAGTGGGTCTGGGTTTGATTTCCAGTGCTGAACATTTTTTTCTTTCTCAGTGCAATTTATGTTATTTATATGCCTCTCTATCTAGAAATCTTTAGTCCCACCATATAGAATGATAGCATAGTGGAATATTACCAGGGTAGCAGTTGGGAGGGGACCTGGGTTTCATTCCCAGTGTTGAATATTTTGTCACTACAATTTACAGTATGTTGTTAGCATACATATCTAACTATAAACCTTCTGCCCACAATGTAGTTTGATAGCACAGTGGCAGAGCACCAGGACAGTAGTTGGGAAGGAGCCTGGGTGCAATTTTCAGTACTGAACATTTGGGTTTCTCATTACAATTTATGTTGTTAGCATGCATCTCTATCTAGAAACCTGCTGTTCCACCATGTGGAATTTGACCGGACTACATTGCTGGTACTGAACTTTCACTATTAATGTGTACCTTTCTTATACCAGGCTTCATGGAGTGACTGCTTTTGCTTTCCAGAATGGCCTTAGGCTGCAGATCACAGGCTTTCCAATGCAGTTTCTGCAATATCTCTTTTTTGCTTGGTTGGTCATCTTTGCTGTCATTCTCACAAACTGTTTCTCCTCCATCCCTAAATCCCAGCTTCTGGGTCCAGAGACTACACCTTTCAAAAGGTCAGATGCAGCTCACCTTTTCAGCTTTCTCAGTTCTTCTTAACAAACTTTCCTACAATGAAGGTCCTGTCAAACTAATCTCATAGATTTCTTTGACTGGGTAACCAGAGTGGTGGACCAAGGGGGAGCAGCTGATGTCACCTACCTTGACTTCAGCAAAGCTTTCGATATTGTTCCACAGAGAAGTTTAATTAATAAGCTTGGTAGGCTTGGGGTGGGTCAGAAGTTGGTCAACTGGGTGGCAAACTGGTAGACGGGCAGAAAACAGGGAGTGGTGGTGAACGGTATTCAGACAGAACAGATGCAAGTCACAAGTGGGGTACCTCAGGGATCAGCTCTGGGGCCAGTCCTCTTCAATATCTTCATCAGTGACATTGCAGATGAACTGGAGGGTAAGGTTTGTCTGTTTGCAGATGACACCAAGATCTGCAACAGAGTAGATGATCCAGATGGGGTGGGCAGAATGAGAAGAGATACTGCTTTAGTGGTCTGCTTCAGGTCATCGGTGATGATGATGCCCAAGTCTCTTTCTTCCCTTGCGACTGCCAGCAACTCCCCTACCAGCCTATAGGTGGCTTCAGGGTTTCTCTTTCCTATGTGCATGGTCTTGCACTTCTTTGCTTTAAACCCCAGTTGTCACTCCTCCGACCATTTTGCTAGTTTATCCAGATCTCTTCTCATTCTGCCCACCCCATCTGGATCATCTGCTCTGTTGCATATCTTGGTGAAAGCTTTGCTGAAGTCAGGGTAGGCAACATTAACTGCTCCCCCTTGGTCCACCACTCTGGTTACCCAGTCAAAGAAATCTATGAGATTAGTTTGACAGGACCTTCCTTTTGTAAACCGATGCTGTCTTGGATCCTGTGCTCTTATGGATTACAGGTGTTGCACTATGCTTTCCTTAAGGAGTTCCTCCATAATGTTGCCCACTACTGAGGTAAGACTGACTGGTCTGTAGTTCCCTGCCTCCTCCCTGCTCTCACTCTTGTGGAGCGGGATCACATGAGCCCTTCTCCAGTCTTCTGGGACCTCTCCTTTGTTCAGAGACTCACTAAACAGTTCTGATAATGGCTCTACTAGTTCCACCCTTAGCTCCTTTAGTACCCTGGGATGTATGCCATCAGATCCCATTGCCTTGTCCACCCTGAGCTTATTGAGCTCTTGTAGGACCCTATATTTTGTCAAGGGACTAGTGCACACCTCCCTCCTCCCATGTCCATGGTGCTGAGCTGTGGTTCCTGCCCTACCTTCTCTTTAGTAAATACTGAGCAGAAGTATCTATTTAGGATAGATGCTTTTACATGGTTCTCCTCCTCACGTGCCCCCTTATCCCCTTTGATATTAGCAATAACCCCTCTGTACTTTCTCCTTTCACTAATGTATCTATAGAAAATTTTGTCACCTTCTTTTACTGTTTGTGCTAGTGTTTCCTCAGTTTGGGCCTTTGTCTGCCTTACTGACTTTCCTGCTTCCCTTAGGGAAGTTTGGTATTCTTCCCTATCTTCATCCCGCTGTGTTCCCTTATATTTCCTAGAGGCCAACCTTTTGGCTCTGACCTTTTCTGCTACTGTTTTTGAGAACCAAAGTGGTTTCCTTCTTCTTTTGTACTTCCTTCTCTCTCTAACACAATGGGATGTTGCTTCAAGTATTGCATCCTTAATCCTTAAAGCTTGCCCACTTTGCCTGTACCCCCTCACCTCTATTTCTTTTTACCAGGCTAGCTTAAGTTTGTTGGCCATCTTATCAAAGTCAGCTCCTCTGAAGTCCCATATTTTTCCTTGGAATGGGATGATTTAGTTCTAGTGGCCACATTGAACCATACTATGTGATGGTCACTGGCCCCCAAGTGACCTTCTACCTGGAGATCTGTGATCCTTTCCCTGTTAGCCAGTACTAGATCTAACATAGCCCTGTCTCTTGTGGGTTATTATACCAGTTGATCAAGGCCCTCCACCTACAGGGAATCCACAATGTATCTAGTTCTGGCAGATGGTCCTGCTGGTATTGACCAATCTCTATCTAGCATGTTGAAGTCTCCCATTATCAGAACCTCCCCTTTAGCTGTCATGTTTTGAATATCTTCTAACAGTAATGTGTCTATGTCCTCCCCCTGGTCTGGAGGTCTGTACACAACCCCAGTTTGTATGGCTGTCCCATTTCCTGTTTCCAGGGTGACCCACATTTCTTCTGGCTCCTTATGTGTATTCTGAATTTCTGTAGCTTTGATATTTTCATTGACATAAAGGACCACTCCATTCCCCCCTCCTGTTTTTGAACCTCAGTCTCTTCTGAATAGTACATAGCCAGGTACTGAAGTCTCCCAAGTGTGATTACTGGTAAACCATGTCATGCTAATGGCTACTATGTCCAGTTCAACCTCTGTCATTATTGCCTGCAGGTCTGGAATCTTGTTTCCCAGACTGTGAGCATTTGTGTACATGATTTTCCATTGGCCAGATTTCGGTGTGTTAGTTGTTGCTTGTGGTCCATGCTGAACTCCTGTTTGACCATTAGCTGAGGGGGGATGGGTGTTCTTCCCATTCGATGTATGGGGTGCTTCACCCCTTTCCCCATTTTCTAGTTTAAATATTCTGCAAAGATGTCAAACGTCTGCCCCAGTGCATGGACTCCCTCCTTAGTCAGATGCAGTCCATCAAATTTAAAGAACTTTCACTCCCAAAACTGTTGCCAGTTCCCTACAAATTTGTGTCCATTTTCCTGGCACCAGCTTTTGAGCCACATGTTTAGCTCCCCTGTCTTCCCTTCTCTGACCTTCCATCCATCTGCCTCCCTCTTCCAGATGGGCAGGATCTCAGAGAAGGAGATCCCACATGAAATGGATAATAGTTTGCCACCCAGCCTGGTCAGGTGTTCCTTGATCTCCAAAACTGACCAGCTGATGAGATCATTAGTCCCTGTACAATTTTAACAATGCAGTCAGTGTCTCTCCATGCTGATGTACTTGGGAGACATCTGACCATTACCCCTGGCTGGAGATATGTATCAACTCCCTGAATCATGGAGTCTCCTATGATCAGAAGTTTTTTGGATTTCCTTTTTCTTTTTTTGTTTTGGTTCCTGTTTTGGGTGGGTTTTGTTGTGTTAGCTCCTGTACTGCAGTGTCCTGCTCTGCAGTGTCCTCTGCTCCTTTGTTTGATTTTGGAGATAGAGGCAGATACCTGTTTGTAGTTTTTATATGGTTTGTGGAGGTGATATGTTGGAGAGCACCGAGTGATGGGGCACCCAATTTGCCCTTCCTAACCACCTGCCAACCTCACGGACCAACTACCCTCTGTGGTTGAGGTGCTTCTGTTGGATGTTGGGGAAATGGCAGGCAGTTTTTATGATACAGTTCCTCTCGAATATGCAATTTGAGGTGTGCAATCTCTGCCCATGCTGCCTGAAGCTGAGCCCTTAGATCTGCAATGGCCTAGCATGTAGGACAGTGTCCTAAATCCTGTAAAACTGCCCTTCTGAAAAGTGTTCCACAGTACCTGCAGTTAACGATATCCATTCCAGATAAGTTGCTGAGTTTATAACCTGGCCAGAGTAATTAGAAGGAAGAAAATGAAAGCACAAGTTTATTTTTGTGTTTTGTTTGCTTGTTTTTGTATAACTTGTTATAACAAGTTAAATTACTAGTGCCCCTATAAATGAAGTCACTGTGTGGATACCCCTCTGATCCACCCCTTTCTGCTTTGCTACAGGAAATAACACAACTGTGCTACCCTATATAAGGAGTGTAGTATTGGGTGGTTGGGGATGCGGGTGGATGGCTGGGCACTTCCCCTGCTGAAAAAGAAGAATCACGGACAAAAGAAACAAGGAGGTAAGAGCAGAAACAATCAGCCAGCAACAAATGCAGTAGCCCAGAAAGCTTATTCTAATGATAGATAAAACTGTAAAACCTGTAAAGCACTACCTGTAATAATTTCACAGAAGATATACTCTCTAAGAAACACTTTGCTACAGAGAAAAATAAAGCAGTAACAGAAGATTTACCTTCCAAAAGACAATTTGAATCAGAAGATGACAGCAGTAATCTGTAAGCACACACCTGTAGGCACACCCTGTAATAATGCAACAGAACGTATACCCAGCAACAACAATTTGAATCAGAGAAAAATAAAGCAATAAAATGTTAGTAATAAACAGTAACAATCCCTGTGAGTACAAAATAAAAATAACAACACACAGTAAATCTGCCTAGCCAAAAGAAGACTTGATCCTTTTCCTTGCTCTGGTAAGGTTCTTTTATCTGTCCTTTCAAGCAACCTAGAAAAAAGAGATCAGGTGAAGCTAGGTGCCTTGGCCAGCAAACCTAGTCTTCCACTCTCCTTTTGTATTTGCCTATCTTATTACTCAAAATGCTTACTTGAAAAAAAGAACATGCCTGGTGTGCTATAAACAGACCCACCCAAACTACCTTTGGTATACTGTATCTGTATCTAGGCAGATACTTTATGTCTGCAGAAACATCAGTGGTTGCTCTTAGGTGCTTGAAAATAAACAGGCTTTAATAACATTACCATTTTTTTCTTTGCAATCTTCAAGCCAAGCATACAATAATTTATGACCTAATTTGTTGATATGCTGCACTTCAATGCCAGAAAATAGGAGTGCACCTTCCATGAAGTTTGTTAGCCAACATGAAACAAAAACAAAGCAAAAAACACTACAGTTAATCAAGATCATAGAGGAAGCAGAAATGCAGCAGCTTGAGCACTAACACATCATCAAGCTCCATGATGCGTTGCAAGAGTAGAGTCATACCCCTGTAATGGAGTCAGGCAGGTTTTTCACAATAGGACAGAATGTAAATTATCTAACTTTATATTCAGATGAAATTATGAGAGTGCAATAGAGGTATTTATTATTAAAGCCTATTGACTGCAATATTTTAAATAAAACATGGTTCATAAGATCTTCCCTTTAAATGAAAACTAATGTAATTGACAGCTTAATCCAGAAAAAACAAGAGTTGGTTGATGCCAAGGAACTGTTCCAGCACTGATGGATTTAAACTTTGTGAATGAGCAAGGGATGAGCTGCTAATTCTGGGTTTGTTTGATGGATTGGGCAATAGGGAGTTATCAGCTGGGGCCAGAGAGAGGGAGGGAACCTTTGGACACCAAAGTGCAATTGGTTGGGTCCAGGCAGAGGAAGGGAGGGAAACTGTTGGTCACCACAGAGTGATCAGCTGGGTTCAGTGAGAGGGAGCAAGGTACCACTGTAGTCCAGAGAGTGATAAGTTAGTTCCAGGAAGAAGGCAGGGGGGTACCACTGGACACTATGGAGTGATCAGTTGGGCAAGGAAGAGGGAAAGGGCTACCAAGGGACACTATTGAGTGCATGACTGGGGCTAGGGAAAGGAAGAAAGGCACTTCTGGACACTATGGAACAATAAGTTTTTTTTTCCAGTTTAACTAGGAATAGCACACTAAGTTGAAAGCTTGTTTACAGGTGCATCCTGGAAGCACAGGAAAGTTAAGTGACTTGCTCAGGGTCACACAGTATGCAAGTGGGAGCTGTAGGATTCAAACCCAGGTCTCCAAATTTGCAACTCAGAGCCTTAAACCACTGTGCTATACTGCCTCTCAAGAGTTAAGGCCAGGGAGAGGGAGGAGGGGAAGCACAGGAAATCGGGTGCACAGAGATGATGTCACTTTGACAAAGAGCCATGTTAAGTCTTAAAGCACTGGGGTGTTTTTGCTGTACTCCCAATAAATGTGTTTTGCATAGCAGCCTTCTTGTAACTGCTTTGACTGATCTGTGTCTCCCTTGTCTCCTGTGCTGCTCAAACTGTATTTTTTTTTTCAGGTTTGCACTCATCTGTTTTCATGAGCATGAGGATTCTGTCTCCTGTTCAGAGGGAAGAGGGCACTGCAGGACATCAGTTAGTAATTGATTGCTTTGGAGAGATGGAGGAGGTACCATATAATAGCTATAGTTCTACAGCACTGAGGCTTTCACTCCATCATAAATGCATTGAGCCTCAGTCATTATCTGCTGCATCCTTTGTGCTAATGACATCATGTAAACTTTCTATAGCATTGTCACTGTAATAAATACCATAAGACACGTAATCACTTTGCCATGATCATTTCTGCTTAGGCTATACTTCTCAACCTTTGTAACTGAACTGTGGGACACTGACACTCCAAATATGCCAAAATGTAGGACACTTGGTCTCTTCACTTTATGGAGGTGACAGTGACCAGCAGAGTACCTCAGGGCTCAGTACTGGGACCAGCCATCTTTAATGCCTTTATAAGTTACATTGCAGAAGAATTGGAAGCAAAGGTATGTCTTTTTTGCAGTTTGCCCATGCCGTAGTGACGGCAATGTGGGAGATGTCCCTGACAGTGATAGGAGAAGATCCCTGGTGAGCACAGCAACGCAGATGTAGGTCAACGGCCGACACAGTGACTCCCTGTCGGGGAACGGCAGCAGGCACAGTAACCTGCACGTGGAGAGGGCCTAACCCACCAGATGGCAACCCTGATGCAATGGTGGAGGCACAACGTGGCCGAAGGAACCCCCCCCCCGGCAGGCTGATGCACCAGGACATGAGGCCATGGGCAAGGACCAGGGGTGGGCCCGCCATGACTGGAACACTCAGGGGATCTTCTGACAGGGCGCCCAACAGACACAGACACCCTGCACAGCAAGCCAGCCAGCAGAGCCACTGGGATGGTGGGCATGGGACCCTGCAACCCCCTGTAGCACCAGTTGCAGATAGGACCCCCCTGAGGTGCACACCCAGACAGCACAAGAGCTATGCAGGTATGAGCTGGGAGTCTGTTACAGACAGAGGAAGCACTGATTGGGGCAGGCAATGGCAGAGCCACCCACATGGAACAGGCCAGAGTCTGCCCAATGTGACTTGGCCCACTGTGGCGGCCCCCTAACAGAATGTGGCCATGGGTGGCACAACACCCACACACAGGCCATGGGACACCGCCCTGTCCCCCACCCCGAACATGACATAGGGACACAGGAGCTGCGGCTTAGTCATCAGCGGTTTATTAGGGCACAGGTTGACAACACAGTGATACTCAGCAGATGGTCACCCACCACCCCACACACACGGTGCAAATATCTGCCATCTGTGCCAGTGGCACTTAGTCAGTCATCTGGGTGCAGCTACACCTGCAGCTTGATGTTGAGGGTGATGCCCATCAGGTAGTCCCTCCTGTTGTGGCTGCTGTACTGCCCGATGATCTCCATAAGCCTGGTGGTCATGTCCCTGTACCAGCACTGTGATCTGCACACCAGGTGGCTGCTGATGACCTGCTGCATCTTCACCTCGGTCATCTGCTGCTCCACCCATAGGACATCGATGAACCTCCATACAGATGGATGCACTGTGCCCATCAGGGAACTAAATGCCCGGTGCCATCCCTTGATGGTGGTGTTCATCAAAGGTAGGTCCTCTTTCACATTGGCATAGCAGTTCCAGAACTCTATGGAGTACACCGCTCACCGGCGTATACCATTCCTGATCAGGCGCCCCAACCAGGTATCCTTAAAGTAATCAAAGTAGTCCTGCAGCAGTTCCTCATACTGCATGAACATGCCCCATGACTGCAACTCCTCATACACCTGGCACACATCCTGTGGAGGCATGAATGCCAGTGTGGGGAGCATGCGGAGGTGGAGGGCGAAGACATCATTCTCGATGTAGTGGTACACTAGGTCGGGTGTCTGCTGGAGCTTGCGCCAAGGGCTCTGGTATAGATGGAAGAAACACTCTCTGAGCTCCAGGTCTGGAAATTCAGCATGGAGTGCCCGGTAGGTGGCAAGCTCATAGTCCATCATCATAGCATGGGGGCACACCCCAGGGCACAACTCGACCACCTTGTAGAACACACTTGTGTATGCTGCCATGATCTTGCTCATCATCAGCATGTAAACCGCTGGCAGCACTGCTGAGAGCTCCACCCCATGCACACTGTAGAGCTGGTATAAGAGCCAGGAACAGCTCCGGAAGGTGCCGTCACCAAACCACAGGCCGCTCCTTGCAAGGTACTCCAGATTGCGCTGAGCGCTGAAGATCATGTACCTGTTTGTTGTGCCCCCTGAGTCATGCAACAGGAACTGCTAGCCCTCAAGTGTTGTCTGGTACTCCTCAGGGATGTGGAGGTCTGCTAGGGTGACTGGATCCACTGGTGCATGGCATGTACCCCATTGCACCCTTTGTACGATGCACTGCAGGTATCTGACAGGAGGCAGGGACCCCCCAACAGCATTGCTGACCCTGGCACAGCATGCCATGACCACCTGCTGGGTGGTCTTTGTCATCTCCGCTGCCTGTTGCTTCACTGCCTTCCATACTTTCCAGACACTGATGCCTGCTGTGTTGGGGACATGGTTGTGCCAGCCTGACAGACCCACAGTGTGCTCCCTATCTGTCTTCACCCTGCCCTTGCACCACGCTGAGGTGTACTGGACACACTTCCAGCATGTCACCACACCACGGCTCTTTTCCTTCTGGTACACAAAGCCGTTCTGCACTAGTACCCACTTGCCCCATACGCTGAGCATGTATTCCACCAGCATTGTTTTCCTGGTTACCACCTGCACCTCCTCCCCTTTTTGTAGCCACTTCTGATGCCTTTGCTGCCATCCACCTGCACGTCACTTAGGTATATCTGTCGGCATTTCTGGACTGTCGGTGTGCTGCACCTGCCGACGTGCTGCCATTCGCTGTGCCGGCATCGTTCTTGTGATGGTATACCCTTTTTTGCAGATGACATCAAAATCTGCAATAGGGTAGACACTCTGGAGGTGGTGGAGAGAATGTGCAGAGACCTGAGAAAACTTGAGGAGTGGTCAAGGGTATGGCAGCTGGGTTTCAATGTGAAGAAAATGCAAAATCATGCACCTGGGGCATAGAAACCCAGAGGTGGAGTATAAAATGGGGGAAGAGGTATTGAAGGTCACTAAACAGGAAAGGGACCATGGGGTAATCATAGCCAGTGACTTCAAGGTGGTGAGGCAGTGTGACAAGGCAGTGGTCAGGGCTAGCAAGATGCTGGAAAAAGGAGAGAAACTGCACACAGGGTCCCAATGAAAATATGCAAACTTATTTTATTGAAAATAAAAGCAGTAAACATTCACAAGCAGTACTCAGTCAGAACAAGTAGTATGCTTCAGCACTTCGGGGTGCACTGTCCCTTCTTCAGAAAGCTGTGCTTAGTGAGCTCAGTGTTCTTTACCATTTAAATACCTCTCCAACCTAATGTTACACCTGGTATAGCTTTTATGCCATACGAGGTGCAGTATTTGGTAGCCTTATTTTTAAATAGCACTGGTCACGATCATTAATGTTGGTTGTTAGTGATTGATTCAATGTAACATGATTTAATGTCACATGATATATTTGAAGAGGTGTTTAAATAGTAAAGCACACCAAGTTCACTAAACACAACTTTCTGAAGGAGCAGTGCGCCCCAAAACACTGAAGTATAGTGTTTGTGCCGAGTACAGTTTGTGCTGGTTCACTGCTTTTGTTATTGTCAATAAAGTACGTTTTGCATATTTTCAATTGGACCTTGTGAACAGTTTATTTGCTTTTTTCATTGTATTGCCATACTTTAACTGCTGCAGGGGTTCTTTGACAGTTTCCAGCCTTTTTGCCAGCACAGCTGGTAATAGTTCCATAGAACAGGAGTGAGCATGCGGTTTTGTCTTTCTGTGTGGCCAGCAGGATGCTGGGCTGTATAGGGAGGGGTATCACAAGCAGAAGGGAGAGTTGGTGTTTCCACTGTATAAATCATGGGTGAGACCCCACCTAGAGTACCGTTTCCAGTTCTAAAGACCACATCTCAGGAAGAAATAGACAGGGTACAGCTGTACAGAGGAGGGCTATGAAAATGGTGCAGGGGCTGCTTCAAAAGTCCTGCAAAGAGAGACCAAGGGTTCTCAATATGTATACCCTGTAAGAGGAGAGGCAGGAAGACATGATAGAGACTGATAAATACATCACAGGGCTGAATAAGGTACAGAAGGGAAGTATTTTCAAATGTAGAAGGTGCATGTGAACAAGGGACATGCAATGAAGCTGGAAGGAGAATTTAGAAGGGATGTGAAAAAGTACTTCTTCACTGAAAGAGTGGTGGAGGCTTGGAACAGTCTTTCTGTGGAGGTGGTGGGGTGAAAACAGTAGTAGGCTCCTAGCATGCATGGGATAGGCACAAAGAAATCTTGATAGGAAAGCGAAGGGGGCAGCTGGAGATCAGGTGGGGTCTGAGGTGACAGTATATCCAGGGAAAAATGGACAGACTGGGAGGGCCAAACAGGCCTAATCTGCTGACAAATTATATGTTTCTATGTGGAGCAGATCATCAAACAAAGTAATATGAACACAGCAACTCGTGGAAACTAATAGTTTTTGCTGCTGTCTGAGGTACCCCTGGCACAAGATTTGAATTAAGAATAACATGGAAACAGCACCTCTCCCCAGCCTAAGCAGAGATGAGCACCATCTTAACAACTCTATTGTTTATCTGAGCATCCCCATAAATTAAAAAGCAGTTTCTTTTATCTATTAAGACAAACACATGTTCTTGTGTGAGCAATCCCGATAGTGTTACTGATCAGCTGCCAAGCGCAGCTAGTGTGACCTGCAGTGTTTTGTTCCACTGTACCTGTCCTCATAAAATCATCTGCCTACAGCATAGTTGCCCCTTTGATAAGCATAAACAAATGCACTGCAAATTCCTTATGCCGAATTTTACTTTACTGCATATTCTAGCATGGACAGATTTGCTTGTGATCAGCCATGCTAATGTAGTGTTCAAATATTGAACACAACTAGTGAGGCCTACAGCACTTGAACATTGAACCAAACAATACAGAAACAATTGTCCGCAGCAGTGCTGCCCCCTTCATAAGTGCATGCAACTGCATTACCAATTATTTATGACTGCTGTTATGTGTTTTTGTTTAATGGAGAGCTGCTCTGAACCTGCATGCCTTTTTCCCAGAAGAAGCTGTTTTTAAAAGCTGCTTCCAATTTTGCTATCGTGTATACAGGCCTATTAGTAACTGCAGTGTACATTTTTCATCTGCATTCTTGTGGTAAGTAGCATTTTAGAACACTACTGTATGATGTAGTTTATGTAACTCTCAACCAGAGTTCTGCAGTAGAACACGAATGCATTGTGCCAATAATAGAACAGCAAAGCAAGGATATAATCTGCATCCTACGGTTCTGAAACTGATCTAACCAGCTCTGTGTTAATAAGAGACACTCAGTGGCATAACTAAACAGCCTGTATAAATGGAATAATAACAGAATTTGAACCAGTATCTAAAAAAAAGCAGCTTTTTGGGGGAAATGACTTGCAGTTTCATTGCAGTGCTCCTTTAACATTTGCTGACCTTTTTATTGTTGGGTACAACGACTGAAGCATTCTGCACAGCACAATCATGGATTGCAGATCATCCCAGTAGTATTCAACAAAGTAAACAATAAAATCAATTGTTCTCCTATTTTCCTAAAGTGGTACTGTCTGACAAAAACATAATGGATGGAAAATTGGTTTGAAGGGAGACAGTAGTGGTAAACAGAGTCACATCTAAGGAGAGTGGGAGGTCACCAGTAGGGTGCCACAGCGATCATTCCTGGGTCCAGTCCTTTCTTAATATGTTCATCAATGACATTGGAGAAGAAACTCATGGCACAATGTGTCTCTTGGCAGATGGCACTAAGCTCTGTGGTAAGGTAGGAAGTAAGGAGGGAGAAAGGGAAATGCAGAAGGCCTGCAAAGGTTGGGGAGGTGGTCCAAGGTTTCATAGCTGAAATTCAATGCCAAAAAGTGCAAGATGATGCACATAGGGAACAAGAACCCCAGAAGGGAGTATAAGCCCTGTATCTGAAGACAGGCACCTAGGAGTCATCATAAGTGACTCCCTTAAACAATCTAACCAGTGTAACAAGTGTTAAAGTAAGGCAAACATGATGCTGGGGTATATCAAGAGGGGGTTTGACAGTGGGAGAAAAGAGATATTACTGCCTCTTTATATAAGACTGGCAAGGCCACATCTGGAGTACTGTGTCCAGTTCTTGAGTCCTCACCAAAGAAAAGACAAGGACAGGATAGAGAGGTGGAGTGTAGGGTAACCGTAAGGCTTAGGGCACTGACCTTGTATTCGCTCAAGGCCAGACGAGAGAGGGGTGAAATGACAGTTACCTTCAAGTTCCTTAGGTGAACTACTACGAACTATTCAACAGGAGTAGCAAATCTAAATATGGCGACAGATGTGGAAGCTGGCAGTGGGAGGTTCAGGAGGGACATGAGAAAGTTTTATTTTACAGGGAGAGGGGCTGAACTGTGAAACAGTTTGCCAGTGGAAGTGGTGGGCACCAGAACCATCAATGGTTTTAAGCACAGTTGAGACAGAGTTACAGGCTTAGTAGTTACTCAGAGGGGTAGTAGTAGGACAGGGAGCACGGTGGTAGGCAGTATAGACAAAACACTGTATTCACAAAAGGTCTTGGGATACAATAGGGTGTTACAGGCAAACTGGATGGGCCACTGGTCTTTTTCTTCCATCATTGACTACATTTTTATGTTCCTAATTTTCTCCTCAATGAGACTAGCACAATTCCATTTGGTTGGATGATTGGATGATGATGCACAGCCATGAATCATACAGCAAGTCTCCCCGGATCAGTCAGCAAGTTAAAGAAAGAGCTTGCCATGCAGGTATCCCCTGGAGACCAGATGGGTTAGCAATATAACAAACTCCCTGTTCTGCACAGTTAGAGGGGAAAGGGGAAATTGTTTAACCAGGAAAGGCAAACTCAGCTGAAGCTTTTTTCCAGGTGCTACCTGGGAGCACAAGGAAGTTAAGAGACTTACTCAGGGTCACACAGTATGCAAGTGGGTGCTGTGGGATTCAAACCCAGGTCTCGAGGTTTGAGCTCAGTGCTCTTAACCATTACACTATACTGTCTCTAGCTAGAGATACCGGGAGCTACTGCTATAGGCTTTAAACAAAACAATAGAAAAAAAGAAAAGAAATAGAAAAGAAATGCTCTTTAACTGAGGAATAGTTACCCCCCACACACACACTCACACACTTACACGTGTACAGATTTGGAGTCTTGTTTGCCAGCTGGAACAAAATTGAGTGCTTTTTTCAAAAATTCTAAAATTCACCAGAAAACTAAACTGAGGCTGGGGAGAGGGTATTGAAGCAGTGAGATTCATTATGTAACCCCACCCCAAAACAAAATGTAGGGTTTACCTCTAGATTCTGTGGAGCCCTGCCTACTGTCACCACTTGCAGTGTTGTTCTCTGGCCCCCAAGGAGTTGGACTCTGCGGCAGGGGACTGTAGCAGGAACAGAGACAGCAGCAGGAGAAGGAGGAATGCTACAGTCTTCCCTCCCATGCCATAGTAAGAGAGGCTCCTTGCTGCACTTTGAAGGTTGCTCTGCTGCCACCAATCAAGGGAGAAATTGGTAATCTTGATGAGCAGGTGATTCCCCTGACCAACGTCATGATGAACCGGATACTAGCATGACTTGGTGCAAACTGTGAGGGCCCAAATAAATGTTTCAGGTCAAAGGCCCTAATTAAAACAAGACACTGGGGCACGAGTCACTGGGACTACAAAAATAACAGGCATCTTATTCCACTCTGACCCCTAACATACATGGTCACCAGAGTAGAGGACATAAATCAGCCAATAAAGCTCCAAAGCCTGATCCAGACCCACATGGTGGCTCTAGAGATACTGTAGGACTCAGTTATTCACCTAGAAGTTCAGCGGCCAATCCGCCATCATATAACAGCCGGAAAGACCCTCCCCAGGGACTAACAGGAAGGTATGGTCAATTGAGAGGCTGTCTACTGCTGAACTGACTATAGATTTTCCAGCACATGTTGAGTCTGCTGTGGTGTGTAGAGAGAAGCAGCCATCTTGTCTGATGGAGACAGGGCCTATATATAGAGACCACAGGAGACAGCAAAAGAGGAGAGACCTCTCATTTGCAAGAGTGAGAAAGAAGCTGTGCAGATACTTTTTTTTTTACTTTCTATTTATCCTCCTCCCTCACACCGGAACCCCATTCCATTGGGAGACACTCATGTGTCAGCCCTGCTTCGCCTCCTTACCTGACTCTGCAGTGGACCCCATGGAACCATGGCTACACCCCTAGGTGAGTACAAGGTGGAGCCTGTACTCCTCTAGACTTCTAGTTTTCATCGGGACCCCGGTGGTTGAGTTAGGAGGGAGCCATTAGGGTCTGCACTGGTGCTCCTTCCTCTCTGCTTTCCAGCATTGTTTTTCCCTTGTTCTGGGAGTGTGGTGTGCACCAGATGTCAAGGTGTCATTGCTGATGTCTACCACATGGCAACCCTCTCTGTCTGCTCTGTGCTTGCTGAGCATCCGACTTCCACCAGAGGTCAATCAAGCGCCGATCCTGGTCCCCCCTCCCTCCTAGAGAAGGCAAGCACTCCTACAGATACTCGAGCCTTCTACCCCTGGCCAGCCCTCTGCATCCCCAAGCTTGTTCCCAAACCCACGTCGATGGCGTCATGAGCAGTAGCACTATGGCTGCGCCAGCGGGCTGGCCACTGTGCAGATACTTTGAAGGGAGAAGTGCATTGTTACTGCCGCTAAGGAAGAGACTGTTTCACTTAGAATAGGAAGAGAAAGTGGGAGAGGAAGAGAGGGGAGAAAGAGAGAGAGAGAGAGAGAGGTTGAAGCTGCTGTGCCTCGGTGTACAGCCTGAGAAACCTTTCCTTATCAGACCTATTGGGACGGAACTGCAATAGAACCAGCTGGGGCCTAAAGCTACTGTGCCAATTTCCACCACCAGACAACCTGCAGAGGGGGCTGCCTTGGTATGGGAAGATGTTAGCAGAAGAGGCCTTGAATCCTCCATACTCCCTGAAAGATGGACAGAGTGAGAGCTCTGCTGAACCTGCATGAGGTGCCAGAGGGACTGATTATCAGAGAAGAGCTGAGGTAGTCATCTGAGGTGACACAGGGCTGTGGAGCACAATGGGTACATGTAGTCAGGACTGCAGCCAGAAATGGAGACCTACCAGCCTTAGTGTAACCATGAGCTCTAAATAACGACCTACAGGTTCTGCAACCCATCATTTGTAAACTAGAGTCAAAGTTTTGGGTACTACTGTTTAATAAATTAGGACATCTGGCTGGGATTACAATATTGGCTTAGCTGCATTATGTTTGTTTAAGTGCCCAAACATTAGCCAACCATATGCAATGACTAGTGGGCCTACACTGATCCAGCACCAACTTGGATACTCAAGATTCTCCAGGAGGTCTCTAGGACTAGGGGCATTAATTAACTGGTACCAGTTAGGATTGTGGTAGTATCCAACAGTACAGCTGGCCCTAGCACTATGATTGGTTGGGGTGGGCTGCATAATCTTTCAGGCAGTACTTAGAAGGGCATTAAAAGACAGCCAAGTCAGTGACAACAGTATATTATTTTAATTTCTCAAGGTAAAGCAATGGAAAGCTCTGACTTCAAAAAGCGTCTCCAGGTAATAATGAGTTTTAACTTTTCTTCCTCTTGGACCTGATTCTAAATTCCTCAATAAATTGCTTAGTTATTTGTTTGAATCCTTGTGTTTAACATATTGGCCACTATGCACAAAGGGGCAGGTAATATGCCCTGACACACTTACCCTGCCTGCACAACTATGCACCTGCAGGAGATCTGCAGGCTGCCACATGCATAAACAGTGGTCACCACGCAACTCCTGTGCGTGGCCCTGCCCCCCTGGTGTGCAGGCCTGCGGGGGCAGTTGGGTTCAGTTGGGTGCAGAGCTGCGGATCTAGGTGGGTGGCCAATCAGCTGCCTGACCTAGATCCCACAGTGGATCACTTGCGACTGTGAGTGCTAGGATTACAGCAGGTGCATACAGCGCTACATAAGGTGTGTGGGTCGGAGTGCCCAATCGTCCACCCGCTGGCCTCTAGTGTGCCCCACATGCCAGAGCTTCCTTGGTGGGGGTGCCCATGACCTCACCTCACTGCTGCAGCTTTCAGGGGGTTGCATAACTGGCCCTCTGCCTTTATGGCTGCCCTGACATGGTGGAGGTGCCAACATGTGTGGTTGGCACTTTGCATGGTCGTGCATCCCGTTGAGTGCTGGCATGCCCCCTGCTCCTCCCCCAGTCCACTTCTGTGCATAGGTCTGCACTCCGCCAGAGATCCGGTGCGAAAGGGGGGTGTACCTCCAATGGTGCATGCCAGGCCGGGGGCACAGTGGGCTTGGCAGGTGCAGAGTGGGCTACACACCAGGGTTGCGTGGCATGTACCCACTCCGCACCTTTGTACATAGGGCCCGATATTAGTATAGCATTAAGCTTTGCATTTTTCCAGCTGTTGATTGCATGGTGTGGGAGCTGGGTGTGTTCCACCAGTGGAGATCACAATGGGTTTGTACAGTTTCCTGGGGGTAGTAGTAGTACTAGTTTATAATCCAGCCCACTTAGTTTCCCTTGGGGGAGGCACTGAGCAATTTATCATTAAACTACTGTACAACATCTTCAGGTAATGAATTCCTACAAGAGTTATCGACCCAGGTCCCTCAACTTTATTGGAGCCCATAAGGAAAGTGTAGAGTACTGAAATCTATGGCGATCTCATACAATTACAAAGGTACAAGTCTTTCCCTATGTAAGGGACTCTTTTGCAACATCACCATTGGAGACCATTTTACTTGTGTTATGGAGTATGGTCACATTTTGAGAATAGAAAACTTCATAGCTGTGTGAGGATTCTAGGGCACACTCCAGCTAAGTGTCATTCTAAAAAATCATTGAGCCATTTCCTGTGATCCCACAAGACCAGTCGTTCCCTTGCTGACCTGACAGTATATCTGAATTTTCACAATGCCTCCACCAAGGTTGCCAGGCTTGCAAAACAGAAATATTCTGCAACCACACTCTAGAACAACCTAAATCATCCTTCCAAGTTTTGGAAAGTCATACACTCTCTTTTCTCCCCTCTGACCCAGTCTCTCTCCAGTCCTCAAGGTAGGTAACTCCCACGTCTCTGACCATGCTGCCCTTGCCTTCCCTTCCCTTCCCTTCCCTCCACTCCACTCCCCCTCCTAAACTATCTTTCTCCATCTCTCCCACCACTCTTCTTGTCTCCCTGAGGGCCCTTCTAGCTCTCAATACAGTAAGGGTGTGAGCTCCCACAATCTTAGTCCTAGGCTTCTTCATCTCTCTACTCCTGCCATCACCATCCCTAATATCCACCTTGTCAATCTTTCCTTCTCATCAGCTACTGTCCCTGTTGTTTGGAAACAGGCAACTGTCATCCTCTCTCTCTCTCTCTCTTAAAAGGAGGTGATCCCTCTTCTCCTGATAACTATCACCCAATCTCCCACCTCCCCACTCTGGCTAAGCTCCAACAACACCTTCTACTCTGTCAACTTCCTCCTTTATTGACTCCCTTTCTTCACTCCTTTCAGTCTGGCTTCAGGAAGTTCCACTCCACACCCACCTCCCTCCTTTGACTCACTGACTCCATCCTTTCAAATATGGACAGGTGCCTGATCACCTTGCCTTCTTTGTCGACTTGGCCAAAACCATTAACACTGTTGCCACTCCCTACTCCTGGATAAGCTGGAAGCGGTGGGTTTCTCTGCCTCTTCAGTCAGTTGCTTCTGCTTCTACCTTGAGGGCAGGGACTCAAGCTGTTCATATCGGTGACACCCTCTTACCGCACTCCCTATCTGCTCAGGTATGTCCCAAGGGTCCATCCTTGGCCCTATTGTATACTCCATCTTCTTGGCACTCCACCTGGATGACTGTTCCTCTGTATCTAGCCACATGTATGCAGATGATATGGTTCTCTTTGCTTCTGGCTACTCTGGCCTGACCTCACTGCCCTTCTCCAAATAGACTTTGACAACAATCCAGTACTAGTTTTGGGACAACCAGCTGTCCCTCTATGCCAAGAAAATGGTGCCTATGACCTTTGGCTCCCAGCAGAGGATCACCATGCTAACACATCTCCCCAGCTTTCATACCCTTGATGGCACTTTGATTTAGGAGGTCTCCTCCTCCTTTAAGTACCTCAGGGTCTGGTTGGACCACCATCTTGATTTCTCAGGGCATGTGGATGCCATTCACCACAAGCTCCACCCTGACTTGGTTTGCTGTATAGGAATAAAGCAAGCATCCCGCTCCTATCTACCAGGAGATTGTCTTGAAGATGATCCTCTCCATCTTCGACTGTGGGTACATTATTTACATTGCTACTCCTAAGTCCACCATTGCCAGACTGCAGCCCCCTTTTCACTCCTGCTGTTTTGCCCTGGACTGTCCTCATGCACCCACAATTGCTTCCTATACTCTTCCCTCTCCCTCTCCTGCCTTGATGCCAGGTACCTTGCCCACTGTGCCTCCTTCATGCCTTCATGTCCAATTTCTGGCATGGCTCTCTTCCTCTCTACTGTACCTCACACCGCTCACCACCTCTTACACCTTCCTACTCACTCCACAATGCTGTTGCTTGCTCTCTTTCCCTTCTCTCCAGAGAATGTACTACTAGTCAAGCTGCTTTCTCCTATAATTTTCCTAAGCTCTGGCCTGTCTGCCTCTGTCCATCTGTTCTGCCTCTTCCCCTACTCCCTTGAATCTCTCCTTCACAAATTTGCAACTCCCTTCTGCAATTGTTAATGACCCCAGCTCCTAGGCAGCTTCTCCCACCCTCCAGCTATGGGTGTTTCAGGCCCTGCTTTGACTGTGACCACCCCCTCTTCCTGGCCCTCCCTCCCCAGTTTTTGGTACTAATCACACCTTTCAATGATCTGATAATTTACTCCACCTTAGGCACTTTGTTTGCACTGTATTACTCCACACCAAATATTTGTTGTTTGCATAACTATTAATTTAGTAGTTGCTGTATTGTACTTATAATACCTTATTTTATTGCCTGTCCCCCCCTCCCCCGGATGCATCTAGAAGCAATCTATTTCCAGTTCAGCGTTTCTTTCTAGGTAACACTTTTGAAATAAAATATATAAATAAATGTTCCATTGATTTTTGTGGGGATTGAAGGCACTTTTCTTACCCTGATTTCAAGAATAATTGGTGGAACCAGCAACAAAAAAACTACCGGGTGCTTTAAAACTCTATTCTTAACAATAGAGATTGTAGGGTCATAAATTAAGCTGCAGTGACTGGAAATTAGTTTATTTGATTTTTTATTTAGTCAAAGTAGTTAATTTTGTTTTGTTAATTAAGACTTGTTTACTAAAATGTACATTTGATAAAGCAAAGTTGTTTAATTATTTTGAAATGACAAAAGACCCTATCAATGTCAATGTTTCTCTAATAGGCTTCTGAAGGGAAGATAAGGGCAAATGTAGTCTTCTTGGTTCCTAATTCATATTGCTTGCTGTGTATCTCTAAATTGCAGAAGTCCAAAGTTGCAATAAGAACTGATGCTACTGCTTCAATTCAAACTCTGTTGCTGGTAAAGGATTTTTAGAAACAACTATAAAATCTTTACCGACAACAAAGTTCATTTGAAGAAGCTAACTGGAAAAATGTATATAGTTGTCAAAAATATAGGTTTTGGTGATTCAGTCTTTCCAATTTCCAAGTCCAGTTTCCATTTACTGTTGTACTTTGCTATAATGTACCCTGCTATAGTGAAATATGGGGTATTATGAATGCCGTAAGTGCTCCTGGGAGCAATTAGCTGTTATATCATATAGCCATGACAAGTCTCTGGATAGTTTGATACATTTGATTGGACCAACATATGTCTCATTCAAAGATGGTATAGTACACAAACTTTCAGGGCCCCACAGGTCCTTTCTTCAGGTGAAGGGGCCCTGAAAGCTTGTGTACTAGACCATCTTTGTAAAAGACATATGTTAGTCCACTAAAACATATGAAACTATCCAGCGACTCCTGTTTTCTAAGGATAAATGTGACTAAAATCTCTTTTTAACTTAGCCATGAAAAATCAACAGAATAACTACTGGTACAGTATCATTGCAAAAATAAATGAAGCACCCACCATACATGAGCATGGTCCAAATAATGTCTTGATTACAAACTTTTTATTTAAGCATAGGTGTGTCCTTGATGGTACAAAACCTTGCAGAGTAAAGTGCAGATGGTTACGTTTCACTCAACCACCAGTGAGCTTCATCAGACAAATCAAATACATGACATACCACCATTATAAAAGGTTTACCAGTCATGTCTTAACCAATCACAATGTTTATATAATTATCTCCATAGGCTACAGAGTGTATTCAATTTAATATCCTCGTGTTCTAAACAATCAAGCCTATCGTGAAGTACAAATAGTTTAAAACATGCTCTTCAGGCAATCCAATTTGTTACATGGTGTTAATAAAACATTTTTAAATAATAATAAAAACAATTTAATTACTTGATCCCTGTTATTGCATAGAAAAATAAAATACCAAAATGTGGATATAAAAGAGATCAGGTCCTTACTTAAACATCAATAATGTCATAAAAGAAGGCAGAAAAACACATAGATCATGTGCGTTTGGAAAGGCTACTATAGCCATCTCCCCACACTCTACATAGTGTGGCTCAGTACCAATTTTGTACACTAAGGCCCGGATTTTTAATGGAGTTGCACATGTCACAACACAGTTGCACTGGCACAACCCCTGCACTGCGCTCCAGTGGAATATTGAACAGGCTGCCAGGTGCAGCGCAAATCCCGATGTGCTGGGGCACAATGAAAGTGTATGCAGCGCAGATGCAAGGGGCGTGCCCATGCATATGTGGCACATCCCGATATTCGGCCTGGGATGTGTGGCGCATATGCAGGTGCAACCCACCATTGCACCACATTGGGGGGGCTCAAACTTGAGCCCCTGAAGAGTGGGAACAAATCCTAGCCACCCACAGGCAGGATGCTGTATTGCAGGGTGCAACACAGCAGCCGCCAGCCATGGGTGGCCATCCACCCACCCAGAACACCATCCACAAGCACACATAGTACCCTGGTAGTCTAGTGGTACCCCCCTCCCTCCCGTGTTCCTGATCCCTGGTAAATGACAGTAATTTCAGTCCCTGGCAGTCTAGTGGTACCCCTCCATGCCCCCGATTGCTGGTAAATGACAGTAATTTCAATCCCTGGTAGTCTAGTGGAACCCCCCCCGCCCGTTGCCGCGATTGTGGTGAAGCGCCATAACATAATTCCCTGGTGATCAGTGGTACCCCCACCCCTCCACCCATACAGAGAACCCTTGCCCATCCCACTCCTCCTTGTCATTGATGGTCTGCTGCAACTAGCCAGCATACAGCCTGGCCGCCCACCGAATGACAGGTACAGCATGGGCTTGCAGGGCATACTGTACTGGGTGGGGAGGTTCCACTAGACTACCAGGGATGTAAATGACTGTCATTTACCAGTGATCGGGGACACGGGAGGGAGGGGGATACCACTGGATTACCAGGGATTTACATTATTGTCATTTACCAGTGATTGGGGACACGGGAGGGAGGGGGTACCACTAGACTACCAGGGATTTATATTACTGTCATTTCCTGGTGATCGGGGACATGGGAGGGAGGGGGGTACCACTAGACTACCAGGGATTTATAGTACTGTCATTTCCTGGTGATCAGGGACAAGGGAGGAAGGGGGGTACCACTAGACTACCAGGGATTTATATTACTGTCATTTCCTGGTGACTGAGTACACGGAAGGGAGGAGGTACCACTGCACTACCAGGAATGTGTGCTATGGAGTTTTACCACGATCACGGCTACGGGGCGGGGGATGCCCTGGGACCCCCTCTGTGCACATGTCAGTCTGTGCAGGGCGTCAGGTGCAATTCACCGGGCTGCCTTGCACAAAGCATGCAAATGAGACCATAATGACATGCAAATGGCTCCATTTGTGCCTTACATATATTATGGTCTCATTTGCATGCCCTCTGCTGAGTATCACAGGTGATGCACCAAGAACAACTATGTTTGCGCTGGTGATTCCCCATGCTTGCTATCTGTGGCTTGCACTGGCACAGTGCCACTACACTGTGCATGGTCTGTGCCATATTCAACGGTGCTGCACCATGGTGCAACGTCGTTGAATATCACCTGGTACTGGCCCCGGTGCATCCCAGTTGCTCTGCACACAGGCTTGCGCCACTGCCAGGTGCAGTCTGAATATCTGGGCCCGAGTCTTTACCCATACAATTTGAAAATTAATTCACTTCATCCCTTATTTGCACTTACTCTTTTTATGTGTTTTGAATCTTTTCAAAAAGGATAACAAATCAATACTATCATTTAAGCCATCAGCATACCTGGCATTCAGTTTATATATCCAATAACTCTCACGCTGTCCAATTTGTTTTTTTAGGTCACCACCCCTGATTTCACAGTTTATCTTCTCTATACCTAAAAATGTAACACAGTGTTCCACCCCTGGATTGTTATTAATATGCTTAGCTATGGCATAAGTTACATCTTTCTTCTGTATAGCACAGACGTGTTCTCCCACCCTTACTCTGAATGCTCTGGTGGTTCTGCCCACATAATAACTCCCACAACTGCACTGTAGCAAATATACTATTCCTTCTGTCCCACATGTGATGAAGTGATTAATTTTAATAACTTTCCCATCATGGGGACTGACAAACTCCTTTCTCTGCCTAACATATGGGCAGTACATACATTTACCACACCGATATGAACCAAGAGGGGGAGGTGGCAACCATGTATGTATTTTTACTGCTATACTCGGTAACATAATTGGTGCCACTATTTCCTTAATTGTTTTGGGTCTCCTATAAACTATCTTGGGACCCCTTGTCACCAACTCTTTTAGCTTTGGTTCAAGTTCTAAAAAACTCCAATTATTACTGATGATATTTGCTACTTCTGTTGCCCTGACCGAATATGTTGTAGCAAAAGGGCAAAGTGGACCCTCATTCTCCACTTTCTGTTTGGGAATGAATGTGCTAGCCTTCTGCATATTATCCACCTCTTTCAGTGCTTTAACAATACACCTATTGCTGTATCCCCTAGTCTTAAATTGAGCTACCTGTGTAGATTTCTTTTTTTCATATTCAGCTCAAACAAGGCTCATGTGCCCCCCCAGCACAGTGTGGTCGACGGGGGTGCCCAATCCCCGTCAGCTGCAGCCTGCCCCCAAACAAACACATACCCAGTTGGCATGCTGGGAGCCTGCCCCAGCATGCTCATGCCTCCCACCCACGCACACTGTATGGCCGGTGGGGGTGCCCAATCCCTGCCGGCTCCAGTCCCCCCCCCAACAAACAGGTAGGTGACACACTGGGAGCCCACCCCAGCATGCCAAAAGCATCCTTTTTTTTTCTCTTTTTGTTAAATCCTGTGAAAGAAGAAAATGGTCCCTTGGTGAGTCCCCCCTCCAACTCGTGCCCAACCTCTGTGCACCCACCTCCCCATACCCCCCACCCCATACTTACATCTGGAGTCCAGCGTGATGATCTTTGGTGGACCGAGAACACGTCTGCACTCTTCAAAACCGACCGCGAACTGAGGAAATGCCGGTAAGCTGTACACTGGCATAAATAGGATTTCTCTAACTTAGGTGGATATCTCGGCCATTTTTTTGACTTTTGACACCAAATTTTCAACATGGGGTTCCTGACATCCCTTCTCGTGAATTCAGTCACTGTCATGGTGTTATTCAGTCCTGGGACTGAGTAACAGAATGACAGTGTCGGTGTTCATGAGGTGGGCTCTCAAAAAGCCCATGTTGCAAATTTGGTGAAAAAATTCCAAAAAATGACTGTTTTATGAGTGTGCATTGCGCAGTTTCCATGCATACATATAAGTTTGCGAATTTGTCATATTTTTACTCCAGATTTTCAATATTTGCATTTTCCCACACCTCCTTATGAACAGTACAGCTGTCATTTTTCACATCCTGGCTGAAATCTGTTTTCACATTTCTGTCTCAGAATTGCACAGTCGCTGTGGGAAATCAGGGTTCGGTACACAGTAAGAAAATCATAGTGGCACTGTTCATGACCAGAGGTGACAAAATGCCTATGTTGAAAATTTGGTGAAATAATTCTACTGAATGAGTGTGTTACAAGTGCGGGTTGCGCAGTTTCCACACAGGCTTGTACCCTTGAGCACAACCAGGGTGTTAGGGTTCCTAAGACAGACACTTAAGAAGTATAAGGGTGAAATGTTACTCAGATGCAAGAGGAGTTGCAGAGAGGTACTCTGTTGGGATATCGATGCTGAAGGGACATGGATACAACTGGGGGGGGGCTGCACAGATGCCAAACACCAATGCAAATACCAGCAAGCAAACGTTCGGCATTGACAAATGCTTGTTGTTTTTGCCTCTTCCATGCACATGGTACAGTATCAGTTAATGAGCAACTAAGGATCACTTAGCCCTGTTTATACTGACCATTTCTACAGCAGTGTAGGTGGTTTGGAGAGCCACATTGGTGTAAATTTGGGCTTGTAAACCTCAAACCAGTGTGACTGTTCTGCTCCTCTCTCAGGCAGAGGAGGTGAACTAGTGTGGTTGTTTCCAAATGTAGTGTAAATGGTGGCCGCTTCATACATCACTGCCTGAGGCTCATTTAGCATCACAATGTACAGGGCACTCCTTGCAGGATGGGTCCCACAATCCAGTTCACATGACACTGGTGGGATGCCAGTGTGGAAGCCAGTGTCCTTAAGTGGTGCACACCACTGGCTTCATAAATGACTAGGTGCAGACTGACACCAGTGTGAGCAACACTAGTGTGTAACAGCTTGATCAGTGTAAATGGGGCTTTTGGAACACTGTGCTGTGTTTTCATAATTTATTATCCTTTGCACCTTTTTATAGCACTCCAAATGTAGCAACTGGGTCATAGTGGTGTCTTCTCATAGGCTGATGCACAAAATATTCAAAGTTTGAAATCTGATCTGGCTCTTCCCCTTGACTCATTCCCCAGTTCTCTTTGTACATCTCTCCAGGCTGGTCGCACCTACCGTGGCTCTGTGCCAATCTCAGCCTTACTACGGCAAGAAACTCTTATCCCCTTTATTCACTCCACCTATTGTATGTCAAAGATCTCACTTCAACCTAGTTTGCCATCTTTATTTTTTTTTGTTTGAGCTGTGTTTTGAATTTTGAATACCTCCATGGTTCTGCAACTTAATGTAGTGCCCAGGACCCGGCAGGCGAGTTCCGGGCAGGCTTGTCCTGCTCTTGTGTTAGTTAGCTGGTTTGTTTGCATTTCTTATTAGCCTGTATGTGGCCTTTGTTGTATGGACACAGTTTGGGAGCTGGTAGGGCAGGTCTACCCAGCCAATAGAGTCAGCCATCTCATTCCCAACTCCTTGGTTACTCCCCTCTCCCTCAAATATTGCTCATGCTGATCTTTTAATCCCTTCTATCTTACCTTGCTCAGCCAGGGGGTTGAGACAATCCACTTCGATCAGGCACCTGCTTTTGTGGGGTCTTCCCCTTGCCCTCCCAGCTGCAGCTTGGGGGCAGGGAGAGATGGAGCAGGCAGGCCATCATAGCACCTGTCTGGGTCCATTGCTAATTAGTCCACCGAATCCAGAGAAATAAACATGTGGTTTGTGACCCGCTTTTGCCCACAGCCTGTGCCGCATCCCCCAATTTTAGAGTGCTGACTCGGCAGCTTTTCTCACCTTGGATGCCATTTGAAATGCACACCTCTTTGTTTACTTGTTTCTCCCCTTGGCACGTTGGATCTCGTGAGGCATGAGACATGGTGGCCATCTTGGATATGGGCCCTTGGGGCTGCCTTGCCACTCTCAAGATGGCGGGGATAACATCACAAGACTGGTGATCCTTGGCTGTCAGCACTCAGACCAGGGTGCCTTTCCATTCCACCTGTAAACAACTAGCTGCAAAAAAAAAAAAAACTGGCACCCCTGCCTTCATGCATTTAGCAAGTACTCTTGATAGGAGAGTTTTATTTATTTATTTTTTTGGTGCTTTTTAATGATGCAGCCCTGTAGTTTTCAGTGCTGGCAGCTTTATGTTAGGGCATGCTACCATCTCATTGGAGCATTTGAGCCTCAGCAGAGCATAGGTTTGTTGGACAGCCATAAAGCTCACCCCTTTTGCATGTGGGGGCTTTGCATCTTTTCCCCGACGTTTCTTTCCTCTGGGGTTCTTATATCTTTGTTTCTTTGCTTCTTTTTATTTTGTGGTTCTTGTTCTAGCATTGTGCATGTGGTAGCACAAACAACTCACCCTCCCACCTAACCATCATTTCTCATGTTCCCTTGTGTCTCCCAGGTTTCTCCCTATTATGATGTGCAAGACTCGATGGGTATGCCGCAAGTGCCCCAATCTCCTTCTCCTGAAATCTTCTGGAGACCTCTGCTCTCACTGCATGGTGGATGCAGATCCACAAACAGATAACCAAGCCTCAGGGTCCTCTGCTGAAGAGGTTGTAGAAGACAGTGTCTTCACGGTATCCAACGGAATCATGGTCAACGTGTTCCAGAAGCTATTAGATAGACTAGAGGTGCTGGCAGTTTCCAAATGCACATGAGAACCAGATGTGTCCACTCCCCACGCCAAAAAACAGAGGAAAGAAAGCACACAGAAGTCAGAGGACCCCGATGAGGACTCTGAGGAAGACAAACTCTCTGAGGAGGATGAAGAACCCAGAGAGGACCTCTCTGCCAGACTATGCCCATTCGACCTCATACCAGAGATCATTGGAGTGGTCTGCGAAACCCTCAAGTTTGAGAACTCAGCTCCACAACAGGAGCAAAAGCTGGACCCTCTGGTCAGAGAACTATCAAAGTCTGCTAATATATTCTTCATATGCAAGGCCTTCAAGGACATCCTAGCTAAGGAATGGGAGACCACGGACCCCACAGACCCCCAAAAAACTTGAGAGAAGGCTGTCTTCAAGAGGAGATACCCTTTACCAGAGGAAACCCCAGCAACCTGGTTTGCCCCACTAAATGTGGACCCAGAGATCACCTCCTCCCCTTAGCCACAAGATGGTTTTACCCTTGGAGGGTTCATTGGCACTAAACAATTCCGGAAACAAGAAGGTGGAGGACACCATCAAGAAAGCCCATGAAATTCTCATGATGTCCATGAGGGCCTCCCTGAATCAACTTCAACTCGGAGTTAATTATTTAAGTTACAGGGGTGCGGGGGGCAGAGCCCCCTGCTTGGGGGTTCGGTGGGCAAATCCTGCCAAAGAAAACAAAGTCTTCATGGAATGGCTTTATGCTGACCGCAATTGCGGTCGACATAAAGTCATCGCTGTAACGTCGTTTGACAACAAATTTGTCAAACCAGTGTCATGGATCCGTGTAATATCGGCACGTAAGAGTGTGGACCAACAACAGGTTAGCCATGGCCTACATCAACAAACAAGGAGCAAGAAGCAGAGCCATGGCAAAGGAGGCATCCATCCTGCTGACCTGGGCAGAGACACATCTCCTCAGCCTCTCAGCAGTCCATCTGGCAGTAGACCCAAACACAAAGGTGGATTGGCTCAGCCAACAGTCACTATAACCAGGAGAGTGGCACATAAACCCCAGAGTCTTTTGCATGATTCAAGAACAGTGGAGGCTGTTTCAGATAGACTTAATGACATCAGCCCAGAACAGGCAAGTGTGCACATTCTTCTCCAGCTACAAAGTGGATCATCAGGAGTAGATGTTCTCTCTGCACCATGGCGCTTCAAGAAGGCTCACACTTTTCCATCCATAACAATGATAGGAAGAGTGGTACAAAAGATTCAGAACACTGGCAGTACAGTTATACTAATAGCACCTGACTGGCCAAGATGGACATACTATGCTTCAATCGTGCAAATGCTGATAGACCAACCAATGACTCCACCTACCCAAACAGACCTCATACTACAGGGGCCAATATACCACCAGAACCCATGCTCACTAAAACTAATGGCACGGCCACTCAGAGGCATAGACTGATAAAGTTGGGACTATCGCACAGGGTGGCAGGATACCCTGATGCAAGCCCGTAGACCATCTACCAACTGCACATATGACAGGCACTGGTTCATTTTCATTAGATGGTGTGGGTCAAAAGAGCTGGACCCCACCACCTGCTCTATTTCTCAAACATTGGACTTTTTACAAGAAGGTTTATATAAGGGTCTTTCCACTGCCTCACTCGGAGTACAAGTGGTTGCCATTGGGGCTATCAGTGGGGAAATGAGTGGCTGCCTCCCTGGGTCACATCCACTCATGCAGATTTTCCTCAGAGTCACCTTGAACATCAAACCCACATTCAGAATCACAACCATCCCTGACATTTAAACCAAGTCCTGGATGCCATGACTAAACTGCCATTTGAACCCTTGGAATCTGTATCCTTAGTTTCTCACCCTTAAGGTGGTGTTCTTGGTGGCCATATGCTCCACTCGTAGAACCCACAAGCTGCAAGCCTTATCCTGCAGGGAACCACTTCTGTCTTTCCATTTGGCTGGAACTTGAGGAAAATGATGTCATTCTTGCTTGAATGGAATCAGCACTCACCCAAGGTTCCACTAGCTGGTCAAAAATGTCTGAGACATTTTCTGTGAAACCATCAAATAGAAGAGCATTAAAATAGTATCTGAGCATGGCAAATGACAATTTCTTCATTTCACATGTAATAAATAAGGTCTGGTTGTCCTTATGTTAGGGAAAAGGAGTAACGTTTGTAATATGTTTATAATATAGCTGCAGCTGATCTTTAAGATATATATGAGCAAAACTGATGAGTTCAGAAACTCTGAGTGATTATTAATACTCACACAGGGACCCAAGTGAGGATCTCCAGCTTCCAAGTCCACTATTGCATGGTGGCTGAAGACTGCAATGTCTGAGGCATACAGGGCTTCAGTGCTCCCCATCCCCACCCAGGTGAAGGCCCACTCAACCAAGGCAGTAGCAACCTCTGGGGCAGAATGCAATTTGGCATTCATTGCTGAGAACTGCATGGCAGCCACCTGGTCATCAGTTCACACCTTCCCTAAACATTACAGGTTGGACACCTGGAGTCAAGAGAAATCAGCCTTTGACCACTTAGTACTGCAGTCAGTGTTTAGCCCTGTTTCTCCTCATCCCACCCTGTTGACCTCAGATACTGCTTCATAATCTCCCAGTTGTTACGTTTGGAGTACTGTAAAAGGTGCATTGGATAATGGTGGCTTACTGTCTTAGGATTTAAAGTTTGGAATCCATGCCATATTTCATCTCTGTCCCTTGTGTTCCATTACTCATGTCTACCATCTGTCTGTGCTGTGCTGCATAACAATCTGTTGATTCCAGGTTGGACAGCTTGGGAAGCCTCATACTGAGGAATGAGTCAGCAGGAAGGGGAGGAGCCTGATCGGATTTCAAACTTTAAATATTTTGTGCATTAACCTATGAGAAGATGCCACTATGACCTACTTGTTATGTTTGGAGTGCTGTAAAAAAGTGCTCCCATAATCACCTTTACCAGGTGAGTAAACTACCATTAGATGACTTTAGACATGTACAGTATAGAGTAAATAGATACCTGAGATCTAGAGCCCCATGAAATTCTTTTTACGTTTTATAATTTTTCTTTTTATTTTTCTGGAATTTAGTATTATTTCTTTTTATTCATTGAAAATGTAGTTTTATTTCTTGTTAGCACATTTACATTCATAAAATACCTCAAAAATTACCTTATACACACTAGAAATCACATTCCGAGTATACTACATTGTATTAAGCAGCACTATGCTATGGTTTTGAAAGGTTTTGTGAATCAGACAGTTCCACTGCTGCTTCCTTGCGGACCATCTCTGTGATAACAATGGAGCCTAAACAACAAGTGCTACAAGCATTTATTTAATTTTTGCTAAAAAAAACAAGCACTTTTTTAACTTTTTTCTTGTGTTTGTTTTTTTTTTTTTTTTTATATACCATGAATTTTTTATTTCTTATTTAAGAAAAACACAGGTCTCTACTGAGACCTCTCAGAAAGCCTTCATTCTTCTACATGCTGCAAGTAACAACTTCCAGGCCCACCACTCTCTCATTCTAACCTCCTACACCAGCTGCTGCACTCTTTCCCCCTGAGACCCCTCTGTGTCACTCCCGCCAACCTCATAAACTGATCATGACCATTTACCACTCTGGGTGAGCGAATGCGTCTGCATTGCCTGTGTGAATCTTTTTGCCTATTCCCACTTCCCTATCTCCTCCCCCTAGCACACTGTGTGGTACACTCTGGTTTATTTCAAAATTATTATTTCAAGATTAGTATTTGAAATTCAGGTGCAGGACTGTATTTAGGGCCCAAGCACTATCACTTGGGAAAAGGTGTTTTATAAATAAAGATTGCCTTTCCTTGCCCTATGTATTTGCAGTTTTTTTTATTTGCAATTTTTGACCAGGAAAGGCACACTAAGCTGTGATAGCTTGTTTCCAGGTGTGTCCTGGGGGTGGGTTATATGGACCTGTTTTATTGATAGGGGAATGTTAACCATGACATCAAGGAAACTTCCTGCTCTTGGCAGGGGGCGCTGTTGGCCCAGTGACCAAGTTGGTGGGCCCAGAGGTGACCGAGATGGACAAATATGTGCAGCTGGCTGGGGAACTGTCCTTGCCCCCAGCCAGTGTATTGCAAGAGGACATGAATGTTTTGAAAAACACTGGAGAAGAACAAATGGGCATAGATGCAGTGCCCAAGATTTGATACCAGGACTCGGACATGAATGAAGAATTAACCTCGGAGACTGTCTCAGCAGAATGGCAACAGCATAAAGCATTAAATGCTGCAGAAAAGACCATCACAACGGCAAAAGCAACAACTGCAGCAGCATCTGCAGTGATGACAGAAACAGACGGAGAACCAGCAGGAGAAGAAGGCAAAAATATATCAACAGCTGCACAGCAATCAGAAACTGAAAATACTAATTATATGCCAGAAGAAAAAAATTAAAATTTAAGTACATTGGAAGGTTTTAAGCCTGACAAAACAAAAAAGGCACCAAATCCCAAAGCAGCAACTGACATACAGCTGACACAACTTGACAGTCAGCTGAAGGACACTGACCAGCCGAGCAGTACGGAAATATCAAAGTCAGCAAGGCAATATCTAAAGAAAGCATTTTCCTTATTAAACTTGGATTCATCCTGTCCAGCCCGGTGGCACTGAGGGTTGAGACACTGGATGCCACACCTTGCGCCACGCTGGTGACCCGGGTTCAGGAACGGACTCGGGCCGCCGGGGGCTGGCAGGGGAGAGGGAGGATTGAGCGTCCGACAACTGCTCTCCTCCCTCTGGGGTGGGTAGTGGGGTTTGCATCACCCTGTAGCGATGACTGGCGGAGGCCAGCTGCACTACATTGGCATGCCAAAGTGGGGGGAGAGTGTGGCGGGTTTCAGCACCACATGCTCGGACGCCATTGCACGTCTGGCTCTCCATAAGGGAGAAAAAAGTAGAAAATGTGGAGAGTGATCTTTGTGGCTGATGGCTGCACCTTGCCACCCTGGAGAGACTTGAGAGGGGCGCATACCCAGTGGATGCAAGAGCGAAGAAGGGCTGGCCCACTGGGGGAGCAGGTTCATGTGGCCCGCATGTACGACCGGGTCCGGTGGTGTAGGGCTGGTAGCTGGAGATCATGGAGGCCGCTCTGCCAAGGAGGAAAAATAAGAGCATGATAAAATAAACTTGGATTCATCCCAGGATTTTACCATGGAGTGGACACCAGAAAAAGCATTCCTGTGAGCAGGGTGGATGCAAAATGCAGATGGGAAATGGATTCTGGAACCTGAATGGAACAATTTTTCACAGGAGGAGAGAAGTTTGAAAACATATAGGAACTTGCAAACACAAACTGGGGAAACACTCGGAATTGAGACTCCTGAAATTGGACCCTCACCCTCTGAGCCTTCTCACATTTCGGGAACCTCAGCGACTGCTCCTAGGCAATCCTCACAAAATATGGAAACCCAAAATCAGCCCAGCATTACACCAACCAGTAGTAAACGTGTACTGTCTAAACTTTATACAATTACTAATGCTGAAAAAGAATCGGGGCCCTCTGGTAGTGACATTTTTTTTTTTTTTTTTTATGCTTTTTGTCTGCTCCCAACGTCAGGACTTTCTGCCTCGGTCACGGTCCTCGCTGCCCTCCACTCCCATATGGCCGAGACTCCTCGGTTTCCCCCTTGGCTTCCCCCCCAGGGCGGGGCTATGGCACCGCCAAGACGCCTGCGGATATAGGTCCGGTCTGGGGAGCTGGCTGGGATCTGATGAAGGCGTGGCGAGGTGGGTGTCATGGAGACACTGGCGACTGTGTTTTTTCCCCCTGTAGGCTTGGGGGTGGGGACATGTAATGATGACCTCAGTCCGCCTCACCCCCCAGATGTCCAGATATCAGCTGCTTGTGGTGCCCCTGGCCTCCGCCAGGGGTTCCTCTATGCACCGAAATTCTCCCTGCCCCCCCAGAGAAGGAGAGCAGTCCATGGGATGCTCCATCCTTCTCCCCTGGCTGGCCCTCTGATGACCCGGGTCCATTTTGAACCTGTGTTGCCGGTGTCGCAAGCTGAAATCCAACCACTGCACCAATGGGCCGTCCTCAGTGACATGGTTAAAGTGGCAATGAACTCCATACACACAGAGCATTCACAACCTCTGCCAAGGACTTCCAGACATATTCAACTAGCACAAAAGGATACTGGACATTATAACACAGTTACAACTTTTGTTGTAAAAATGCAAATGGCCTAGAACCCTATGAGTTAAATGTGTCTTTGATTCAAGTGCCCAGGCCTTCCACAGACAATACTGGCTTCTCCGTCTCTGGAGAAGGGGCCACCCCTCCTGATTCAGATCCGGCTGGTACTAACAGTGACTTCTTTTCAGGACAGTAATTTGCAGGACAGTCATGTTCGGACATATTTAAAAACAGATCAGTACCTACCCCATGAAAAAATATGATCCATTTAAAATATTGAAGTGGATTGTCAAAACATCCTGACAGGGTATATGTTGCACGGAAACTGCTAAAGGAGTCTATGCAGTTTCAAGCTTCTGACATCTATGCCCTGATTCATGTGCAGGGACAACCCTACAAATGACCCAGTATGTGGTGCAAACCCCAAAAACAAAACCAACTAAATATAAACCAATATGAATCACCAGTGTAAAAAATATCAACAAACTTTGACCAAAAGTGCAGAAAGCATTTTATAAAAAGTGCTAATTACACATGCAGCTAAATAGCCTAAGAATTCATCAGGATTTTTTTGGTTTTCATTTGGTCAGAAAAGTGTCCCTGGCCACAGTCGTATGTTGAAGCCCATTGAAGCAAAACTTTACAAATAAGAAAGGCAGCTAAAAAAGCATCAATCTAAACATAAGAATGGAACTTCAGATTGTGACAACTTGTGAGCAGGAAAACTATAACATGAATGAGTCCACACAGCAAGTAATCACAAAACCAATTCATGGGTAGAATCCAGTGGCTGGCCTTAGACTAAGAACTATTTACAGCATATTAAGTACATGCTATTGTTTAGCTAGAACTATCAAATTTGCAAAACCTGGACTAAGTTCTTGTCAAAGTTCAATCCTTGAACTAACCTACAAACGTGACTCTGGACAAAATGGCCTCTAGATACGGAGCAATGTCAATATTCCTGCTGTTAAGACCTATAGTAGGGTTTGCTCTTACAGTAAAAATTCACTTAGCCTCATGCTGTAACAATTTTTCTTGTCTGTCACCCACATGAGGTTTTCTCGGATATGTTCAATCCCCCCCAAATTGAAACCCCTCAATACTACTGTTGTGATATTCAGCAAAATGTATTCCTACTGGACTATTGGGGTCTATATTAAGGACAGATCGAACATGTTCCTGAATGCATTCTTTCAAAGGCTGAATTGTGCAGCCCACATAGATTTTTGGACATGGACCATATCAAAACATACACCATGAATGGTGTTGTAAAGTTAGTAAATTGTAGGATAGGCACTGTTTTATTCAAGAGTGGATGAGAATAAAGTTTACTTTGTACACAGAAATAGCAAATATTGCATTTACTACATTTAAAAGAACCTGGGGGGGGGGCATCCAGTGTGTTCTGATATTTGGTTTGTTTTTAACATAAAAACTGTCTTATTTGTGGTTTAAAATTATAAACTTATATGTTAGACAATAGTTAAAATCTTTTTTAGAAAAGTGTTTTCCTCTTGTAGTATTATATTTATTGAATCGTTCAGAACTCAGCACTTTAGTAATTAAGTATGGTATTAAATGATCTTGTACGTATATATTTATTGTTTGTATATGAACACATGCATGTCAGTTTCTTAAGTTTTTCACTATGTGGAATTGATTGTGTGTATACATTTATTGTCTGTGTACAAATATATGTATAGCTGTTTTTGAAGTATTGTTTTATGTGCAATTGATTGCAATAACGTTGACACTAATAACATCTAAGTCGATCAATAAAAATGATTTGATTTGAACATAAAAGCTACTTGTTAATTTATCTTTTAGGTTCTTTCCTCGATGATAGGTGATGCGAGGTGCTTCACCCACTGCTTGATAAAGGGCTGAATCTCCACTTAAAACACGTCAATGTTTATTGACAATAGCTTAAACGCTGCTGCATAATCGATTATAAGTGGTCACTAAATTTACCGGCTGCTGTTCATTATTTTGTTTGCTCTTTGGTACTAACAAGCCTGTCCTATCCATGTTTCTAGCTCTGTTCAAAGTTTCTTCTAGATAGAACACATTCAGGATATCCTCTGTCCAGAAAATCATTTTTAAGATCAATTGTTTACTGTTCAAAATCCTGTAAAACAGAACAATTTCTTATTATTCTGGCAAACTGCCAAAGGGATAGATCTTGTCAAGTGTAATGGGTGGGAACTTGATGTGTGTAACAGCATATTTGCTGAAGTGGGTTTTCTATAGGTTAGACTCTGTATTGACTCCCGTTCCACTCCCTTTAGTGCTAAGTCTAAAAAAGAAATAACACTGGGGTCAGTAGTATGAGTAAATTTAAGACCAGTGTCATTCATATTCATATCATCCAAAAAGGAATTAACAGAAACTTCATCCCCCTCCAGATAATCAATATGTCATTAATAAATCTCCCCCACATAGCTATGTGAGGAAGAAAGGGGTTACATTCATGATTTAACACAGTGGTCCCCTCCCACCATGCCATAAACTAACTGGCATAGGAGGGGCCATCGTGGTTCCCATGGTGGTACCCTGCATTTGAAGATAATATTTCTGGTCAAATAGAAAGTGATTCATAGTCAAAATGAATTTCATAGCTTTCAAAATAAACTGACTAGGAAAATTCTGTGTCAAATCAAAATGGTGAAGATGGAAATCCAATGCTTTCAACCCCAAATCATGTCTAATTGATGTACTGTATATAAACTTTCTACATCTATATTCACTGAACCAGACACACCCATCCAGTTTGGACAGAACACCCATACTATCTCTTATGTACGAAACTTGTATTTGTACAAATTGTTTCAAAAAGTGGCCAATAAAAATTTATATTTTCTCAGTAAGAGAACCACATCTGGAAACAATGGGCCTCCCAGGTGGGTTTGTCTGGTCCTTGTGAATTTTGGGCAGCACATAAATTGTAGGCACAATTGGAAAGTCCACCTGCATGAACTCTAATTCTGGTTTGGTAATGTAACCTGCAAAAAAAGGATCCCATAAAAAAAAAAACACATCAATTCTGCATTTAAATATCTTGTAGGGCCTCTCTGCAGTCTTGTACAGCTTGAAATTTTATCAGGCAGCTATCATGTACTGTATTTCATTTTCATATTGTTTATTCATAATAACAACCTTATCACCTTTGTCCACTTCTTTTATTATGATTGAATTATTACTTTTAAGTTCTTCTAGGGCAGAAAGTTCCTCATGTATTAGGCTGTAACTATGATAGTTTCACCTTGTGGTAGACAAAGCAATAATGTCCCTCTGAACCAGATTTTGAAAATTGATAAGTGCTGCACTACTGATTAGTGGTGGGTTGAGCTTGGAATGTGCTCTGAAATTTGTTTGCCGGGGGATCACTCCTGGAACATTCTGTGAAGGGGCAGCAAGATCTTGACCCAGGATATTCGATTCGTCTGGTATTTCCCCCACTTCTGAGGCTAAATCCAAAAGTACTTGAATATCATCCTCAAAGGTTAAAAAAGTAGGCAAATTACCATGACCCATGGATCCTTCTTTTCAAAAATTATTCTTTAAATTGAGCTTTCTAAAGAACTTCTTAATGTCCACAAATAGTTCAACTTGATTAACCTTTAGGTCTGGTGCAAATGACAGACCTTTGCTGATGACACTTTTTTTGACGATCCTTCAGTTGAAAATCAGATAAATTTATTATTTCAGTGTTCTACTTCTCAAACTGTAAACCAAAGATCTGCTTGTGCTGGCTTCCTCTGCTCTTGCCACACCTTGTTTTGCTTTTTTTTTATGGGGGTTGTGAAGCAGTCTGTGTACTGTCTGAAAAAGTCACCTGTTTATCTGTAGTGTTGACCTGTTGATTAGTTGTGGCGTTTTGTTGATTTATCTTTTCTGTGATTTTGATCTGCTTTTTGATCTGTTTCTTTGGCCCTTTCGGTTTGAGCGTGACCTTGATCTTCCCCTATTCTTCATTATGTTACTTTGCTCTTGCTGCCCTTTAGCAAATGAATATTTTGAATTATATGCTGTAGTGTGTACCATTTTCTCTTCATATATGAGCCTTACTACCTGCCATACTGGCAACCCAGGTCTGGGAATGGACCAAGGTCACTTGTGGGCCTGCCAGGGAAAGGAGTACTGAGCATCCAATGACAGCTCTCCTCCCTTGGGGGGAGGGACAGTGCATACTACTGCTTGGCTGCCACCAAAGGGAAGCTAGGTGGGGAAGCAGTAGTCACCTCACTTGAAGGCCAGGTATGGTCATTGAGGTGTGCAGCATCTTTACACTGTAGATGTGTGCCATTGCCTGTGTGGTTGCCCTGACGTGGGCAGAAAGAAAAAAAAATCAGTCACTGTAGTAATGTTGTTCTCAAGGGTACCTTATTACGAGTTACTCAAGGATGACCTTCCTGGCAAAGAATGATGCCCTTTACATAGTACCTTATGCAATTATGGAACGTAGAATCAAGTTTCAAACTTTGCACTGTGTTCATGCTCCACTCTAGCCCCTAATGTCAGATTTGTTTCCATAGCTAGAGGGAACAGTGGCTACCAAAACTAGCTAAATGGCTACCAACAGTTTTTTAAATCTTTTTAAATTGAATTTTAGAAAAACGCCAAACAAATGTAAGACAAACATCATATGGAAAATATTTCAAACAGTGAAAAAATATTTAACTAACCACATTTACAATTGTCAAGGAGCTGCAATAATGATGTTCAAGCAATCATAATGAAAAGAACTGATTCTTGTGTGCACCTATTTTCAGGGATGGAAGGGGAGGCAGGGTTAGGGAGTATAAATCAAAGTGAGGGATACCTGAGAAGAAACAACATTACTACAGTGAGTAACTTTTTTTTTCTAACCCCAGAAATGCTGGGTTAGGGAGTGTAAATCATAGGGAGGGATGCTTGAGAAGAATCAACATTACTACAGTGAGTAGTTTGTCCTTCCAACCCCAGGAATCCCTCACTGATGCTTTACACAAGCAGATGCTACATCAGTACCTTTAGAGGCTGGGTTCAGAAGCTGCCTAGGAAAAAGGTTCTGCGAGGTAACAGTTTTAGAGCTGGCATTCCTTCTGAAGTGTATATCCAGACAATAGTGCTTTGTGAAGGTGTGCTCTGTATTCCAGATAGCTGCTTTGCAAATGTTCAATAGTAGGATGCCCTTTGTGGATGTCACAGAAGCAGAGAGACCCCTTATGGAATTGCCCTTAGAACTTTGGGGGGTATGTTTTCCAGCTTTATAATAAATATACTGTATAAAAGAGATTATCCAGCAAGAGATAGTCCTCTTGATTGCTGGTTTATCTTTGTCTACCTCACCATAGGTAACAGAAAACTGAGTGCCCTGAGACCTGGCATCCCTTGTCTGGTCCAAAGAGATGCCCAGTACTTGCTTTAGATCTAGGCTGTGCAATGTCTGCTTACCTGGGCTTGAATACTTAGGGTAGAACACAGGAACGACAACTGACTGGTCCAGGTGGAATTCTGATACCACCTTAATGTAGGTAGGAATTTCCTTTTAGTTCTAAAGACTTCCTTGTCCACGTGGAAGATTATGTAGTTTAGTTTTGTGCAGAGGCTTGCAGCTTACTTACCCTCCTAGCAGTTGTCATTGCAATTAGAAAACAAAATTCCATGTGACTTATTTTGAATCAGCAGTAGCCATAAGCTTAAAGGGGGCCTCTATCAGCTGGGCAAGATGAGTTCAGGTCCTATGGAAGGACTGAGTCCCTTACAGGGAGGCACAGGTGATTGAGGCCTTCTAAAAACCTTTTAAAAACAGGTTGTAAGGCCAAAGATTTGTCCTTGCCTGCCTATGTGTAGGCCAACACTGCTGCCAGATGTACCTTTAGTGTTGATGGCCTCAGGCTTACGGACAGCTTGTGTACTAGGCAGTCCAGGACTGTAGGCAACTCTGTCCACATAGGGATTATCTTTCTTGGACCACACCCGTATGAGAATCTCTTCTACTTAGAGGAGTATGCTTTCCTGGTTGCTGGTTTTCTAGCAATTTTAAGCACCCTCAGAACCTCCTCTGACAGGTTTAAGTTAGAATACTATAGCTCTTCAAGAACCATGCCTTCAGACTTACTATCACAGGGTCTGGAAATGTTATTCTGCCCTGAGATAGGGTCAGCGGGTTGTAATTCTATGCCAGGCTGAGTGGATTCTTGCTGGCAGAGTCAGGAGCATTGAGTACCAGGCCCATCTGGAACAGTCTGGGACTAGAGGTGGGCGAAGTGGCCAAAATTGGCTCCATGAAGCAGTCAAAATGTCGTGAATCCAGTAATCTGTGCAGCGAGTACTTGACGTCATAATGAGGAATCGCGAAGTCCATTGATAACAAGGACTTTGCGTTACTCCGCCTTTCCCCAACCAGTTCTGCACCAATTTTAATGCGAAGTACATAGAAATCAATGTACTTCGCATCACTTCGCCTTGTTATTGAGCACCAAAGTGAATTTTGCAGTGATTAATGGGATTGCAGGTCACATGGGCTCTAGATTGTTCTGCACAGCCTCAGTTCTGTGTAGTGTGTGTGTAGTGGTAGCTGAAGACAGTTTGCTGTCAGAACTATGCAATTCAAACCCTCTAAAAACTGTTAAAAAAGTATTTTTGAGTAATTTTATTTTGCTCAAAATTTAGTACATTGATTGCAGGAAACCCTCCTATGCTCATATCATCGAGTGTTTATTGTCTGTGTGCAGATTTTGAATGTTAATTTAGAACATTCAGTCTGTATACTAACAGACACTTGAACTGTGCTTTGGGGGAGGGGCGTATCTGTGGTGGAGGTAGGTTAACTGGGAGAAAAAGGCAGTCTTTCTGTTTTGGTTATATTTTTCTTGTATAACTGTGATAATGTACACACAGTAATATTTTCAGTAATTCTTATTTTTTTGCTGATTGTTGTGGTGCAGCAGTGCACAATTTCGGTTTATTTAAAAGATTTGGTTATATTACTGAAGTTTGCAATTTGCTATGCATTACGTGTGTGTGTGTGTGCGTGTGTGTGTGTGTGTGTGTGTGTGTGCAATGTGTGCCATCAAATCAGACACATTATATTGTGCCACAGAGTAACTGCAGCAGTGAGAACCTGCTATCCACCACACCTGCGTGATTTTGTACTGCTTTGTGGTACCTTGGTTTTGGACTGTTACTGTAATGCACTGCATCCCCCCCACCCCCAACTGGCAAAAGGTATTCTTTTCCAGATTGGATTGTGACTTGTGAGCACTGGTTAAGGTGTTGTTGTGACTTTGTGTCTGCATTCCTCCTTGATTGCACAGTGCAGTCTTAATCTGTCTGTGCTTTTGCATCTGTTTAGTGCCCAATCTCCATCTACAAGACACAGTTGTTTTTTTTTTTTGGCTTCACTTCCACTGGCCCAGACTGAAAGTTCAGAAATCCAAATTTGTTTAGAATTTTCTTGTTGATCCCCCAAAATGCCTGCAAAGAAACGTGCAAATAAAGCTGTTTCTGGCCATGGCACTGCTACCAGTGGCAAGATTATCCATGGGCGTGGTAGTATGCAAAAGTGCATAGCTGATGTCAGTAAAGGGATTTCTCCATCAATGTTTTTTACAGCGCAATCTGTAGCTTCACTCATAGTTGGAGGAGATGATGTTCTAGCTGGTGGTGTTAGTGCAGTTTCTGCTGGCATGAGCATTGCTGCCTCAAGTTCCACTTCTGACCAGTTAACCATTTCAAAAAATATAGTTGAGTCTAAAGCTGTGACTGACAGTGTAGATGATGTTATACTCCTCATTAACATCCCCATCATAGCTGAACATGATTTTGATCCTGGCGACGATAACGTACAGTGTCACGTTTCTTCCAGCACTGTTGAGGTCATGCCTTTGCCATCCAATGATTCAAAGTGTGGCACAAAACTATTGGGTGATGATGATGATGCTGTGGTTGGAACATGTTCTCCACATGACAGCATCCAAGCTGAAAATGTGGATGCGGATGATGTTGATGAATATGATGATGATGTCAGTGACCCCTGTTGGGAACCAGAGAAAAAGAAAGTCAAGGTGGCTTTGTCTGGGACTGTTGGAATTAAATCCCCCCTCCTCAAAAAAGTTGTGACTTAGCGGTTCCTGTTGATGATGATGATGACCCAGTAATAATCATAGGTTGTCATGGTGGTCAGTTGGAGTCCAAGTGTGTCCAGCCTGAAAAATCATGCAGCACACCCCCCATTTCAGGGGTTAAAAAAACGGATTCCAATAAACAGCATCAAGGACATGTTAAAAGTAAGGGATCACAATCCCTTGTTTGGGATTTTTTTGTCCAATATGCAAATGATGAGTCAGTTGCAATCAGCCAGCTTTACCATGCACGTGTGAGTTGAGGTAAAAAGGGGAATCATCAGAGCATGGGAGGCCAGCATACCCATCTTAAGAACAGCCACATGGCACTGTGGACCCAGCACCAGATAGCAGCTGGTGCCATAGTGGGGTGTTCACCCTCATCATCAACCTTAGGGTCAGTGCACGAAAATGGGTTACCTATAGTTTACTTGTAATGTCCCCAAGACAGTGCATAAACCGTAATGCAGAGAAAACCATAATTAGATGTAGTGCTATGGTATTTAAAACTATACAATATAAGCAGATATAAAACTTATTAAGAATGCCATGGCGCACTCCTTTATGTTAAATTTCCGAATGCTTATGTGCAGTTGCCATTAAGAACTTGTACTTGTCCTGTGACATTTTAACCCATGCCTTCGTAATGTAGGCTATTTTGGTTTTGAGAACTGCATCCTCTCAAATGAAGTATGCCCATGCAAATCACTCTCTTGTTGTGCTGCGTGCACTATTTGCTTGTTTTCACAGCATCCCCCCTCCCCCTAAATCACCCGGAAAAAATGCAGTCTTGGACGTAACTTGTTAAGTCCATTACTGTTATGTGCAGACGTTTGATGAAGAAGACCTTTAATTTATATGTAGGCCCAATTTTTTGTAGTGTTTCGCTGCATTGAGAAGGCTTTTAGCCCTTTGACCCGCTCCTCTGACCCACTCTTCTGTTTTTTTCCTTTTTTTTTTTTTTAACTTTCACCATATACAGTCACCGGGCAACAGGTTCACATCCACATTCCTGGATGTTCATGTCGAGAGGCCGCGGGAATGTGGAGACGCACAAGAACCTAGACACCCGGTGACATGGCATCAGAGTGCGTCGGGCATCGGGGGGATTTAAAATCTGCAGCCCAAGTAGATTTGCCTCTTTCTACCTGCGGTAATCCAGGAGAAACATCGTCTTGTCCTCGCAGCATTACGTGTCGAGACAGTCACCAGCCAAGGAGCTTCAATCTGGATCCAGGTAAGGGCTGAGAAAAGCCAGCTTCAGGGCACCCAGCAAACATGCTGTCTAAATAGAAATTTCTTCGATGATGAGCATGGCTGTTTTTTGTGGGGTCTTTCTTTGGTTTTGTTTCAATTCTGATTTTGGTGCCTTTTCCTGGATTGCACTGGCTGACTACCACGATGTGGAGTGCTTATAAAGAGTATGTAGTTTTTTGGCTAGTAAGATTTAATAAGGTGCTAAAACTGGCCAATACTACATTTTGTAAATGGGGGAATGTGAACATGTGCAGAAAGTGTTGTGCTTTTGGAGGTTCCCAATTGGATGATGGGTGTGGGGCTTAGCAAAATGACTGTTTTAATGGTGTTGGGTTTGAAATGCTGCTTCAAGATAATCCACCCCCATGTGATGGTTTCTGATTTTTTTTTTTTATTGAAATGCTGGATGGTGTTTGCTGGGGGGGGGTTTGAACCAGTCGAATGTACCTGGATTTTTAGCCAAATGCTGCGTGGTGCTTGTTTGGGAGGGGGTAATGCCTCACGATATGGGCCTTTATCTGGAACCTGCTGTGGTGTGTAGGCCTCTGGTGGATCACTTGGAACACAAAAGTGGATTTTTTCACTTATTGGGCTCCAAATGATCCACTGAAACTCACTCAACAGCTGTAGATAAAGGTTCATGCCGTGCATAATGATATTTTCTGATTTTTGCTTTTGTGTGTGTCTCCCTCATGTCGCAAAATCTACCAGTGTTCTTGCTGTGTTTAAACCAGTCAAATGTGTTATTATTAGAAAAACGCTGCTTGGTGTTTGTTTGAGGGGGGTAATGCCCCATGGTATGGGCCTTTATCTGGAAGCCTGCTGTGGTGTGTAGGCCTTGAGTGGATCACTTGGAACCCAAAAGTGGATGTTTTCACTTACTGGGCTCCAAATGATTCACTCGAGGCTTACACACTACAGCAGGCTTCCAGATAAAGGTTCATGCCATGCATAATGATATTTTCTGATGTTTGCTTTTGTGTGTAGCTCCCTCATGTCACAAAATCCACCTGTGCTCTTGCAGTGTTTAAACCAGTCGAATCTGTTATTTCTAGAAAAATGCTGCTTGGTGTTTATTTGGGGGGGGTAATGCCTCATGGTATGGGCCTTTATCTGGAAGCCTGCTGTGATATGTAGGCCTCGAGTGGATCATTTGGAACCCAAAAGTGGATGTTTTCACTTACTGGGCTCCAAATGATCCACTCAGCCACAACAAACAGGAATAGGCTTACACATGCTCGTCCGCGATATTTTCTGAAGTGGGTGCATCTCAAGGGGTTTTTGTTAGTGTGACAACAACAAGCTAATCATACATTATTTATATTTTTCGTATTGTTTACATACCCATACTGTACAAGGCCTGTTTACTAATCCAAGTATTGTCTGAGTGTGGTGGTCTTTGCAGGCTGGTGGCTGTGTTCCTCCATTTTGTCTGCAGGCAGGTGGATGAGCTCCTCCATTTTGTTTGCAGGCAGGTGGCTGCACACCTCCATTTTGGCTGCAGGCAGGTGGATGCATGCCTCCATTTTGTTTCCAGGCAGGTGGATGAGCTCCTCCATTTTGTTTGCAGGCAGGTGGCTGCGCACCTCCATTTTGGCTGCAGGCAGGTGGATGCGCGCCTCCATTTTGTTTGCAGGCAGGTGGCTGCACACCTCCATTTTGGCTGCAGGCAGGTGGCTGCACACCTCCATTTTGTCTGCAGGCTGGTGGATGAGCTCCTCCATTTTGTTTGCAGGCAGGTGGCTGCGCACCTCCATTTTGGCTGCAGGCAGGTGGAATCGCGCCTCCATTTTGTTTGCGGGCTGGTGGATGCGCGCCTCCATTTCATTGTTTGACTTTTGTCCTGTGAAGCATGTTATGTGTCTCATCTTGTCCTTTTGCTCATGTAAACCACATCACGGATCATGCCTTTGGCACTGCACCTCCATTTTGTCATGTGACTTTTGTCCTGTGTTGCACGTCGTGCATCTCATCTTGTCCTTTTGCTCGTGTAAACCACTTCATGGATTATGTGTTTGGCACTGCTCTATTAACCTGTTCTCGTGTCTTATATCTTGTCGATTCCAGAATTTACCACTTCTCGCTTCGTATATTTTTGCCAGTGTGGCATTAACCACATCTTGAGTGGCACTTCTATTCCAAAATGTCAAATCCATTAACAAAGCGGTATCTTTTTTCAATCTTCTTCTGTTTTTACAGACTTTTTTGAAAACTCTTAAGGATGGAATCAAGAAGACGACAATGTGTATCTGCAGCAGCAGTGCTCACTGAGGTATCGCATAATACCGCTACTGCTCAATCAAGCAAGGAAAGAAACCGGCTTAACAGAACAAATATAAAGAAGGATGAGGGCTGCTATCAAACATATTTGGAAAAAAATGCAACATGTGCCAAGAAAAACCGAGACAACGTGACTGAGGATCAGCGTAGGCATTATAATGACATGGCAAAGGAGAGAATGAGAAGGTACAGAGAAGCACAGAAACAAAATACCCAATCAACTGTAGGAAAAAAGTAGGCCAACAAAATTAACATGTCCTAATGATCTGAATGCATTGCCACAGAGGGAATACTGGAGGGAGAGAAAAAGACGACAGCGAGCCAACATGACAAGTCAGAAAAGAAAAATAAATGAGAAGCAATGCAGAAAGTTCCATGAAAAAAGATGTGCCACCGCTGCCTCACCAGTGCCCACCGCCACTGCCTCACCAATGCCCACTGCCGCTGCCTCACCAGTGCCCACTGCCGCTGCCTCACCAGTGCTCACCGCTGCTGCCTCACCAGTGCTCACTGCTGCCTCACCAGTGCCCACTGTCACCACTTCAGTGGCCACCACCACAGACACCCCACCAGTGGCCACCAAAAACTCACCAGTGGCCGCCACCACCACACCACCCTCAGTGATGATCCTGCCAGGAAAGAGCCATTCATGACACCAGTGGTACTATATAATGCCACTCTAAGAAAGTCAGTGCAAAGAGCAAGAAAGGCATTGCCAAAATCACCCACTAAATTTGCAATAACATTGGAGAGGATGTTGGCATCTTGCTCACCATCTAAGAAAGCGGCCCTGGCCAAGAGTGGTGTGCTTCCAAGAACACAACTGGAAGATAAACTTATGTCAGTTGTATCTGAGAAGTTGTCCCAGCTAAAAAAAAATTGCAAGAAAGGTGACAGACAGAGGAACAAGGAATTTTTAAAAACCATTGTAGTATTAAAAAAATACAAATTGCTAAGAACTGCGAGCTCAACATTGGGGTAAGCTAGAAGATGCTTATGAGAGTATCTTCTGCAGAGACTGAAACCAAAAAAACACACTGCTCTGCGCTGCCACTCGAAACAATGAGTAGAGTGGAAAAGTTCTTTGAAGAGAGTGCCACACCTCTGCCGCACAAAAAGGCCTTTTCTAAATGGTCAGGTAAAACAAGGTCATACCTCGACAAACCTATTGACCGTCTTCACCAAGAATTCATGCAACAGAACCTAGACACACCATTTGGAGCACAAAAATTTGGCACTTTACGACCAAGGCACATTAAACTTGTAGGGCAGCAAAAACTTGAACAATGTCTTTGTGAATATTAAGCTAATGCATCACTGAAGCTTAAGGCTATAAATCGTCTTGTCAATAAATATAAACTTCCATGCTGCAAAGTTGCAGATCTTTACCAGGCAGTTGAAATTACTATGTGTCCCAGACTACGTTTGGAAAACTTTTTCAAATTTGATTGCGTGCAAAAAACATGTGACAGGTGCAGCACCGAAAATTTTGTTGATGTGTTGAAGGACCTAGTCCAGAAACACGGACAAGAATGGACAACATGGCAGCAGTGGGACAGTATCAAAATCATACGAAGGGCTGATGGCCTCCAAGTGCAACAGACCAGGAGGGTTTTGAAAAATAAAAGCTCTACTATCCAAATGCTGGCAGAAGTCCTGAAAGATGACCTTTTCTTCCTGGGTCACCATATGCATGTTGCAGCATCGCACCAGCATCAGTTTAACGGGATAAGGCAGTTTGTACTCAAGGGATGGGTGGTGATGGTGCTAGACTTCATGAAGAACTACACCTGTAAACTACAGGATGAAGTACAGTCAGCCCACTGGCACCATGAGCAAGCAATAGTTCACCCTGTGGTTACATATTACAACTGTAATCTCTGTGAAGCCACTGTCAGGCTGGGCTGAAGGAGGAAGTTGCTCATCTCCAGGCTGAGTTGGCAAGGATTTGTGGGACCTCCTCTTCCATCCAGGGACCACCAGTGCCACTGCCGTTGCCTCAGAGGTTGCCAAGAAAGAGGAGCGGTTGGACCACAATGGGCTCAGGGAGGGTGAGGGTGGTGGAACAGAGTGCATCCCTCCAGTTGTACCTTTCCACAATTCCTATGCCATTCTGGCAAAGTGTGGTTCCTCTATGGAGGCACCGCAGTGGAGACCAAAGAGGATGCTGGGAACCTCCACAAAGGAGACCCACAGGAGGGTGGCAGGAGACCCCACAGGGGAAGGAAACAACTCCTGGTGGGGACTCCATTGTTAAAAGTAGAACTGGGGGAGGAAGGGGAGAGGAGGTAGGGTGCCTATCTGGTGCCATGGCTTGGAGGGACAGGGAGCGATCCTCAGGATTGCCGGAGCAACTGCACAGGGGAGGGAGCTGGATGGCATTGTCCACCTAGAGACAAATGACCTGGCTAAGAAAGGGATTAGAGAAGTGCAGGAAGAGTTTGTGGAATTGAGGAGGGGACTTAGACAAGTAGCACACACAGTAACCTTCTTGGGGGTGCTGCCCATCTATGGCATAGGAGAGGCTAGGGTGTTCCACACCATGGGATTCAATCAGTGGTTGAAAAACTGGTGTGGAGCTCAGGGATTTGGCTTCATTTGGGACTGGGGGTCCACCTGGAGTGATGCAAGCCTATACTGGCATGATGGGCTGCATCTGTCCAGGAGGGGAACCAGGATCCTAGGTGATAGGTTTAAATGCTTCATTGGCAAGCATTTAAACTAGCCAAGGGGGGAGGCACTGGGAAAGGAGCAGGAAATCCTAGCCCCCAAAATCATGGTAGTAAGTGTGGTAAACACCAACATAGAGGTGTCGATGGGAGAAGGGCAGGGGTAAATGGAGAAAGTGACAAGGCAAGAAGGACAGAGATGGGGCAAAAGGAGTAAGGCCATCAGAAATGGAGGGCAATGAGTACCAATGCCCGTAGTCTGGGCAACAAGCTCTGAGCTGGTGGCCTTGATGGAAGAGGATGCCTAGATATCGTAAGTCACAGAAACATGGTACACAGAGAACCATGACTGGGATGTTAACATACCAGGGTACATAACCTACAGGAGAGACAGGCAGGGGAGAAGAGGGAGAGTAGCTCTCTATGTAAAGGAAGGGATAAAAGCAACTGAACAAAAGAGTAGACAGGGAGGAGAGGAGGCACTGTGGGTCATCTTGGAGACTGGAAAGGGCACCACAATCTGCACAGGGGTTGTGTACAGACCCCTATGTCAGGGGGAGGGAATGGACATTCTTAGAATGGCAGAGAAAGGGGAGATACTGTTGATGGGAGATCTGAATATGCCAGATGTTAACTGGAGCACATTTGCTGCAGCCACATCCAAGAGCAGGGCCATTCTTGATGCCCTACAGGTGGCAGGCCTCAGACAGCTAGTTTCAGAACCCACTCATGAGGGAGCAATCTTAGACCTGTGATCTCAAACGGGGGCAGTGAGAGGATCTCAGATCTAGAAGTGGGTTACCATCTGAGAACAAGTGACCATCAAACAGTGTGGTTCACATTAAACTCAGCTACAGAGTCAAGCCATACAAAAGTGAAGGTACTGGACTTCAGGAGGGCTGACTTTGGCAAGATGGGAGATTGCCTCAGAAAAGCACTAGCAAACAGGCTAGAAGGAGGTGTGGAGCAACAATGGGGAATCATCAGAACTGCCATCACAGAGGCAACAAGCCTTTGTGTGAAGCAAATAATCAAATCAAAATGAAAGAAAAAGCCACTCTGGTACTCAAAAGAGGTGGCTGTGAAAGTCAGGAAGAAAAAATAGCATTCCGGAAGTATAAGGAAACACAGAAGGAGTAGGACAGAGAGCTGTACCAGTTAAGGCAGAAGGAAGCAGGGAGGGAAGTCAGAATAGCAAAGGCCCAAACTGAGGAAAAGATAGCCAACTCAGTTAAGAAGGGGGATAAAACCTTTTATAGGTACACCAGCGAGTGTAGAAAGACAAAGGGAGGGATAGTTAGGCTGAATAAAATGAACGGTGGGTGGGCAGAGGGGGACAGTGAAAAAGCAGGGATACTGAACGAATATTTCTGCTCAGTATTCACAAGAAGGAGGGGAAGTGCCTAATCCAATTAAGAGAAGCACTCTTGATAGGGTCGATCCCAGTCCTTTCACAGAAGAAAGGGTTCTGCAAGAACTCCTAAAACTGAAGGTGGACAAAGCAATGGGGCCTGATGGAATTCACCCCAGAATTCTAAAAGAATTAAGGGGAACTAGTGAAACACTAGCTACTCTTTTAATAAATCATGGGAGGATGGTGTGGTACCCCAGGACTGGAGGAAGCGGATGTGATTCCCTTCACAAAGTGGGACCAAGACAGAGGCAGGAAACTACAGACCTGTCAGTCTGACCTCTGTGGTAGGGAAAGTGATGGAGTCACTTCTGAAGGAAAGAATAGTTGAGTATCTAGAGGCCAGTGGCCACAGGACCCAAGACAGCATGGGTTCACAGCAGGAAGGTCATGTCAGATGAATCTAATAGATTTTTTTGACTGGGTGACCAAAGTAGTAGACCAGGGAGGGGCTGTGGACATGGCCTACCTAGACTGTCAGGCATTTGACACAGTCCCACACAAAGATTAATAGTCAAATTAACCAGCCTGGGAGTGGGTCCCAGGGTGGTAGCCTGGGTAAAACATTGGCTGGACAACAGGACTCAGAAGGTAATTGTAAATGGAGTCCACTCTGAAGAAAGAGGGGTTACTAGTGAGGTACCGCTGGATTCAGTTTTGGGTCCAGTCCTTTTTAATGTCTTCATAAGTGACATTGCAGAGGGACTGGAAGGAAAAGTATGCCTCTTTGTAGATGACACAAAGATCTGCAACAGGGTTGATACACAAGGAGGTGTGGAAAGGATGAGAAGGGACTTGGCAAGGTTGGAGGAATGGTTAGAAGTATGGCAGCTAGGATTCAATGCAAAGAAGTGCAAAATGATGCACCTGGAAACAAGAACCAGGGAAGAATACACAATGGGAGGTAGTAACAACAACAAAAAGGAAAGGAACCTGGGAGTAATTATATCAGATGACCTTAAGGTTAAAGCAATTGAGAAGGCAGGGAGGCTGGGGGTATACTGGGATGCACAGGGAGAGGCATCAGCAGCAGAAAACAGGAAGTTGTTATCGCTCTGTACAGACAGTTGGTGAGACCCCATCTGGAGTATTGTGTCCAGTTCTGGAGACCCCATCTCCGCAAGGACATAGACAGGATAGAGGCAGTCCAGAGGAGGGCAACTAAAATGGTGCAGGGTCTGCAAGAGAAGCCATATGAGGAGAGACTAAAGGAGCTTAATATGTATACCCTTGAGGAAAGAAAGGGAGAGGGGGGACATGATAGAAACTTTTAAGTACCTCAGTGGAATCAACAAAGTCCAAGAGGGTAGCATCTTTCAGAAAAAGAGACGTGCAAGAACAAGGGGACACAATTTAAAGATAGAGGGGGGAGGTTCAGGGGCAATGTGAGGAAGTATTATTTCACAGAGAGGGTAGTGGATGCATGGAACAGCCTTCCTGAGGAGGTTGTGGGGTCTAAAACTGTGGGAGAATTCAAGAATGCATGGGACAGACATAAGGCAATTCTTGTGGGGGTAGGAAGAAATAGGCTGTTGGTTAACTAGGATCTGCGGCCTATCCTGTAGGTAGGAAAATGGGCAGACTAGATGGGCCAAGCGGTCCTTATCTGCCGTCAAAGTCTATGTTTCTATGTTTCTATGTTTCTATGTCAGAGACTCTTTCATTTTCATATCAAGTGATCTCAAGCATGATCACTATGCTGTACGGCATTTTGTCGAAATTGCAAATGTACACTTCATGAACGTTTGATCACTGAACGTTGTCAAGCAAGTTCACTTCACAGATGGCTGTGGTGTGCAGTACAAGTCAAAATGATCATTTTATGATATTTCCTTTTCCAACAGCATGTATGGATTTCCAATTGAGCATGCTTATTTTGGATCAAGACATGGGAAGGGGCCCTCAGATGGGGAAAGTGCAGTGGTGAAGTCTAAGGCAAGCATGGGAGTACAATCGTGGCGGGCAGTAATCCGGAATGCAAAAGAGCTATTCAAACACTGCCACAGTGAACTAACAAAAGGCACTGACACTGAAGGGTCCACTCACTGCAGCAGAACATTTTTCTGGGTGGGTGAAAATTAAATAAAAAGACAGCCAAGAGGAGATGTAAAAGCTGTACCTGGAACATGACTCGTACAAAGTGTGAAGTCGCAAGTGGATAGCGTGGTGGCCACAAGAAACCTTACATGTTTCTGTACACTTTGCATTGATGAAGCTGGGCCCTGTGAGAACCATAGTCTGGTGGAAGAGTGGAAGTCAAAGAAACTAATTAATTCGGCTACATTTGTGACTGCTGCTAATGTTCACAAAACCACAAGTGACACTGCTCCTACTTGCTCCACAGCTGTGGTCATTGTGTCTGGTCACGCACAATCCTCTGACACCCATGCCCACCCATCTGCCAGTGACACGACTGCTTCCAGTGTTCCTGCAGTTCCTGGTGCAACAGCAGCCACCACGGCCATTTTGAGCACTCTGCAAGACAGGCGCATGCACATTGATGCAACCACATCAAATCACTGCACTGCTCCACAATTGGACAGGCTGCCTTCAAGCATCCAAAAAGTTAAAAAGAAAAAAACATTGCTGGAACCAGAGATCGATAAATTCTATGTGGTCTACTATTCTAAGGAATTCTATATTGGTCAAGTTACAGCAGTAGACACTGTAAAGCAGTTGCACTCAGTGAAGTTCCTACAGAACCATCAGAGTGTTTTTTCTTGGTCATGACAGCAGGACACTGACAGCGTGAAGAAAATATGAATTTTTCATGGGCCAATTCAGCTTGAAGGAGATGGTCCCTATGTTGTACAATCAGAACAATTAAAGATAATTGCAGAAAAGTTCCTCAAGCTGCAACAGAGATGGGATTAAAACACTACTCTTACTGTGCATTAAGGTGGACTGCAGAAACTGCATCATTGCATTGCACTAACTGTAATTTCTGTACATAATTTTCATATCTTCTGTATAGTTTATTCAGCATTTCTATTTTAGTTTAGAGGCAGGTAGTTCTGTAGTTACCATTTAGCCTGTATTTATAGTTTAGTCTCTAGGTATAGTTCAGTAGATCTGTAGTTACTGTTTTGGCAGTATTTTTTGTATGGACTCTAAGTATTATTCAGTAGTTACTATTTAGCCTGTATATAGTTTAGTCTCTGGGTATAGTTCTATAGTCATGTAATCACCATCCTAGCCTGTATGACTACTTTAGTCTCTAGATATAGTTTAGGAGTTCTGTGTGAAAATTAATACTTGTTGAGACTTTGTCAGAGTAAACCATTTTACTTGTGTAAATTTTGATTTAATTACCCTTTTCACTTTCACCTATAAAACTTTTGGATAACTTCTACAACTGTTTCCTATCTCTTATTGCATATGCTGTTATGTAAGGTCCCTTGCCAAATGATAACATTACAAATATGTCCCCTGTTACATGCACATACACTTTTATGTGCCCCATTTCATGCGCATACACAGTTTTATGTGCCCTGTTACATGCGCATACACAGTTTTATGTCCCCGTTACATGTGCATACACAGTTTTATGTCCCCTGTTACATGCGCATACACAATTTTATGTCCCCCGTTACATGTGCATGCACAGTTTTATGTCCCCGTTCATGTGTGACATTGTAACTGGTTTTTCTGGTGACACAGCAAAGGAGCTTTCCTGCACCATATAACATTTACATTAGGTGGGTGATGGCTCCCCAAAAACAAAGATTGTTTTGATAAATTATGAATTTCAAAACATTTCACAAATGTCACAATTTGGTAGCCCAGTTTCATGCACTGACCCCTTACTGAGCATGTTATCCCCTTCCATGTGTGTAAGACCAAGTAGGAATGTCTGCAGTAGCGATGAAATAACACCAGAGGATTACTACAGGCATGATGAGGGGGAGGATTATAATTAAGAAATCTTATCAAGTGGTGGTCAGAGTAGCAGTGGCGGCGGTGGTGGTGGTCAATGCAGTATGTCTAGTGCAAGTGGTACATCAACCCCTGTACGTAAAATGGGGACAAAAACTTAATTTATGGACTTGTCACCTGTGCACCCCTCTTCATCACATCCCACCCCCGGCTATTCGCAGAACAGAGCCATTTGTCACACCCTGGGCAAAACATGTATGTCAGCCCATGTTGGAGAGTGTTTTTGCCCAGCTGTAACCTCCTGCCTGCCTGCCTAAAGCATGTGACCTACACTGTGCGAGCCATGTGATGTGTGTGGGCTGTCTGTGAATTCTCACTCGACCTTAAAGTGGAAAAAAGGCAGAGCGCACAATGCAAAGTCATAATTACAATGCAAAGTGGCGAAGTGAGGGTTTAAAATGGGCACTTGTGTAGCAGACACCTGGAAGTGTCCACTTCACGCCCACTCCGGCAGAATTTTACTTTGCTGCATCTCTATCTAGGACTATTAGGATAATTGTTGCTGGATCTCTCCTGACCTTTAGGAGCACTCTATGTATGAGTGAGAATGGTGTAAAGGCATACAGAAAACTCCCTGTCCACTTCAAGGCCAGGGCATCCACTGGCATTGTGCCACTGGCTGGTGGCCTACAACAAAACAGTGGGAGCCGATTGTTCTCCCAGGAAGCAAAAATGTCTATTTCTGGAGTGCCCTATCTTTTGAAAACTGTGTTCAGAAGCTGCTGGTTCGGGGTCCATTTGTGGTTTCCTTAGTTGATTCTGCTGATGGAGTCTGCCATGACATTGTCTTTGCCTGGCAAGTGTGCTGTGCAGTTTTTTGCATCTAGGGAGTAAGCCAGGTCCCAGATCCTCATATAGACTTGAGGATCTTGTACATCTCTCCTTGTTTATGTAAAACGTGGTTGTGATGTTGTCTGTTCTGATCTGGACAGACTGACCTGGCAGCTGGGAGGAGAAGAACTGAGTTGCCAGAAAGGCTTCCCTAATTTCCAGGAGCTTGATTTGCTCTTGGGTCTCCTGTGGGCTTCAGGTGCCACTTACTGGTAGGTCCTCTAGGTGTCTAGGTGAAAGCCATTAGGAGCACAAAGGTGAAAACATAGGAAAGATTGGCACAAACAGTGATGGAAGGGGATAATATATTCCATAGGTACATCAGTGAAAGAAGGAAGTCCCGGGGGGGGGGGTAGTAGTAAGGATCAAAGGGCATAAAGGGGAGGTGGTGGAGGAAGACCAGGAAAAGGCATCAATACTGAACGAATGCTTCTGTTCAGTATTCACTGAAGAAGGGGAGAGACAAGAACCACAGCTGGGCATCAGAAGCAAAAGGGAGGAAGGGGTGAACATCAGCCCATTTACAGAAGATAGAGTCCTAGAGGAGTTCATAAAACTAAAAGTGGACAAGACAATGGGGCCAGATGGCATACATCCCAGGATAGTGAGGGAACTGTGGATGGAGCTTGCAGCATCACTTGCAGCCATGTTCAGTGAGTCACTCAAAGCAGGAGTAGTTCCAGAGGACTGGAGAAGGGCACATGTGGTCCTGCTTCACAAAAATGAGAGCAGAGAGGAGGCAGGGAACTATAGGCTGGTCAGCCTCATGTCTGTAGTGTGTAAGATCATGGAAGCACTGCTTAAGGAAAGGATTGTGGAACACTTGGAATCTGTTAGAGCACAGGATCTGATGCAGCATGGATTCACAGCAGGAAGGTAATGTCAAACAAATCTGATCAATTTTTTTGACTGGATGACGAAGGAGGTGGACCAAGGGAGCATTAGATGCTGCATATTTTGATTTCAGCAAGACCTTCAGCACCGCTACACATAGAAGACTGGTTAACAAGTTGGGTAGCCTGCACATGGGCCAAAAGGTTGTGAACTGGGCTAGAAACTAGTTAGGGGAAAGGAAACAGAGGGTGTGGTAAATGTGATCCAGTCCTAGGAGAGGGGGGTGACCAGTGGGGCACCTCAGGGAACAGTCGTGGGGCCACTCTTTTTTAATGTCTTCATCAGTGACATTGCAGAGGAGGTAGAGGGGAAGGTCTTCCTGTTTGCAGATGACACCGAGATCTGTAACAATGGTGGACACTTCAGAGGGGGTGGAGAGAATGAGGAGGGACCTGTGAAAGCTGGAAGAATGTTCTGAAGTGTGGCAGCTGAGGTTCAATGTGAAGAAGTGCAAATTCATGCACCTGAGGTGCAGAAACCCAAGAGAGAGCTACAAGATGGGGGAAGGGGATTGCTGACGATTACCAGTAAAGAAAGGGATTTGGGGATTATTATTTCAGATGACCTGAAGGTGTCCAAGTAGAGTACCAAGGCTGTAAAGAAGGCCAGTGGCATGTTGGGGTGCATAGGCAGGGGTATCACTAGCTGAAAAAGGGAGGTAGTGATACCACTGTACAAAACACTGGTAAGGCCCCATCTGGCATACTGTGTACAGTTCTGGAGCCCACATCTTAGGAAGGACATACACAGGGTGGAGGTGGTTCAGAGACGGACAACCAAGATGGTGAAGGGCTTACACCAGAAAATATGTGAGGAGAGATTAAAAGACCTCACAATGTATACACTGGAAGAGAGGAAGGAACAGGGGAATATTATAGAAACCGTCAAGTATCTGAAAGGAACAAGGTGCAAGGGGGCAACATCTTTCAGTATAGGATAGGTACAAGAAGGAGGCAGCACAGCATTAGATTGGAGGGCGGCAGAATAAGGGGTAATGTGAAGAAGTATATTTTCATGGAAAGGTGGTGGATGCATGGAATAGCCTACCCTAGGAGGTGGTAGGAGCTAGCACAGTGGGAGTTTTTAAACATGCATGGTATATGCATAAGGGAGCCCTACAGGTGGTAAAGGAAAGGCTAAGCTGATAACCAGATAGGGTCAGAGGCCACAACTAAAGGTAAGGGATATGGGCAGACTTGATGGGCCTGCGGTCCTTATCTGCTGTCAATTTCTATGTATCTATGTATCCCACTGTAGGACAGAAGCATCTGTTGTGAGAATACTTATTGGGGATTGCTGGAGGAAAGGAATGTCATCTCTGAGGGTGCTTTCATACTTCCATGGAGAGAAGGTCCCTTTCTGAGACCAGTGGTCCCTCAAATGGTACTAAATGTCCCTCATCTGAAACCTGGCCCATAGCACTACTGCTGTATATACAGCCATGTGGCCCAGTAGCTGTAGAAAATCCCTTGCAGGCCTTGGCTGGTCAACTGTGAAGGATATTGCTATAACAATAACATTTTCTACCCTTACTGAGGAAGGAAGGCTTTGTCCTGTAGAGTATCCAGTTCTGCGCCTATGAAGTTCAGGACCCAAACCAGTTCTGTTTGAGACTTCTGTAGATTTATCAGGAACCTCAGGTTTTCCATGGTGCTTTTCACCTTCTGGATGGAACACTCTGCCTCATGTTCTGTTTTCTCTGAGACTATCCAATCATGCAGGCAAGGAAAAACCACCACACCTTGCCCTCTCAGGTGTGCTGCCACCCAGGCTAAACACTTTGTAAAGACCTTTGCTGTTGAAGTGAGGCCAAAGGAAAGAGCTACAAACTAGTATTGGCAGTTTCCTAGCCTGAACCTGAGATATCTTCTGTGGGTAGGTCTGACTGGAATATAAAAGTAGGCACCTTTCAGATCCAGTGACCCCAGCCAATCCCCTGTCTGTAAGGATATTATCACTGTGCCAAGTGTGGCCATCTCCAGCCTTTCTTTTTTGGTATGACTGTTCATATACATGAGGTCTAAAATATTTTGCCACTCCCAATTTTTTTTTATGGGTCAGGAAGTACTTTGAAAACAGGCTCTTGCCCCAGTGTGAGACAGGAACCTTTTCTAATGATTTTGCTTGCAGCAGTTTGATTACCTCCAGTTCAAGCAGAATTCTTTCTGTGGGAGAGTGAGCTGGAAAATGTTTGTATTTCGACTGTTTTGAGAATTTTTTAAACTACAGGGACAACCCCTGGCCCACTGCCTCCAGGACACACTTGTCTGTGGTAATGTTTACACATTCCTGGAAGCAGTGGGCCAGCCTTCCCCCTACTGGCAATTGTTGGGCAACCTGGGCAAAATTGTCAGGGGTTTCGTTTTGACTGAAGTTTTGGGGCTGGTGCTGCCACAGCACACTTGGAGTCCCTCCTGCCTCTGCCTCTGTAGTAACCTCTTTGGGGTTGGTATTCATAGGGGGTGTTGGGGGCTGAACTCTTGGAAAGTAGCCCCTACCCCTGCCTCCCCTACTCTTTATCAATGTTATTTTTGTAAGTGGTTTTGTAGTCATCCCATTTTTATGCTTACATCTTGTTAGGTGAACAGCATTTCAGGGGTATGCCACTGTCATGCTCAATGCTGTTCAGGCTGCAGTGGGCTCAACAGTGACAGACTAATGGTTAGCCAGGCTGATCATGGCACAGTTCTTGGCTTGCTGGAAGGAAGTTTCATGTAGTTGAAAAGAAAGAGCCAATCCAATCCAGAGCAGCTCTATCCTTTCATCTGCATGACACTGCCCTACAATCAGTTTAGCAGCGTCATAATAAACCTACTGGTCGTCTTCCTTCCCCAACCTAAAAACAATCCCACCCTCTGCCAAGTATTCTTGCCACCTCCCTGTCACTTCCTGTGCCCCTTTCAAATAGATCCCACCCTCTGCCAAGTATCCCTCTCACCTCCTTGTCTCTTCCAGTGCCCCTGTAAATATAAAACAGACATTGGGGTGTCCAATCCCCAGTGTCAGTATCTGAAATAAAGAAAACCATCCTGCTTAGTCTTTTTTTTAATTTATTTTTACACCCTGTAAAAAAGAAAATGGTCCATCAATGTCTGTTGCCACCACCACTCCCCACTGCTGTTACCTTCCCCCAACTTGACCCACCCACTCAGCACTTGCTATAAAATTTAATTGAAAATTGTGACTCAGAGTTTCAAACAGTGTTCATGTGAAGTAATAGATAGGGCAAAATTAGAACTAGAATATGTTGCACAGTTGCAAGACTCTGGGATGTCAAATAAATTGGCTATATTGTGAGTTTGTGAAATGTAAAATGCATGAAAGATGTTAAATGTAAACTATAATGTTTTTAAAAATTATTGTATGTAATAATTATGTTTTTATACACACTTTTATTATTAAACTAAACTGAACTGAACACTGATCACCTCACACTCTCCTATCACTTACTTACTACCGAGGGTCCAACGCTGTGATCATCTCTGGACCAGAAACATGTCTTCAGTCTTCAATGCCAGACCAAGAACTGAAGAAATCAGATAAGCCCATTAATATATTTCAATGTGTTTTGAACCTGTACTCATCACTCAGTAATTTTTAAAAATATATTTGCCAAAAATTTTCAACATGGACTTTTTTGGGGCCCCACTTCATGAACAAGGTTGGTGAGATTTTTCAAATCTTGCCTGAAATGTGATTTTGAAGTCACTCTGCAAAATCACCTTTTGGGTGGCATTTGAAAATTGTCACCTACTAAGTTCATGAGATGGGGTCATAAGAAGACTATGTTGAAAACTTGGGGCTTGATTCTGAAAGGCTTCCTTGAAGCGATGCAAGTTGCATCACTCCACGGATGCAGCAATGCCCAGGTGCACTGGGACCATGCACTGGATTCTGCAAAAAAAGCAGGGTCCCAGTGCCAGAATCCCTAGGTTTTCCACAACTGTGGATCAGTGCCCAACCATCGATGCAGCTGTGGCACATGCCGCAACAATCTGTCTCCCCTCTTGCTGGTGCAAAATAGATAGGACGGGCAGCATTGGCGGTGGTAGTGAGAGGGTAACCATGTGCCCAGAGGGAATGAGGGGGCAGGAAGGGCATGGGGGGCATAGAGGAGTTGGTTTGACAGTGGGGAGGTCAGGGAATGGTTTAGCACCAGGCAGGGTGCATATGCCTATGTCTTATAGAGGCATATGCACCCTGCCAGGTGCCAAAGCAATCCCCTGCGCCTGCGCTGTCCCACTAGCCCACCCTATGCCCCTCTGTGCCCCTCCTACCCTCTCACCCCACATGTAGCTATCCCCCCACTGTGTGTAACACTGGCAGAAGGGGCTTAGACCACCTCCTGGCAGGTCTAAGTGAAGCCCCTTGCTATGGCCACAGCGGGTTTTTCTACTTTGAAATTAGCGGATGTAGTAGCCACGCTATGGCCCAAGCCACCTTGTGACCTGGCATACCCAGATGCATACATATGAACATACAAAGAAGCCAACAGAAGAAGGCCATTTGGTCTATCAAGTCTGCTCATATTGCAGGATCCACAGCTTAAGCTAATGTCCCTGCCCTCCCTCCCTCCCCACTCCTCCCATCCTCCCTACCCATGATTCTTACTTTCCCTATGCCTATCCCAGCCTGTCTTAAAGCTGCTCATGGTCTTTAATGAAATGACCTCTTCTGGCAGTGCATTCCAAGTGTCCACCACCCTTTCTGTAAAGAAGTGCTTCCTGACATCCCTCCTAAACCTCCCACCCTCCAGCTTAAGACTGTGCCCTCTCGTGATATGGTGGCCACTCAGCTTACAGAGACTTTCCTTATCAACATTATTTATCCCTTTCAAGTACTTGAATGTCCCAATCATGTCCCCTCTCTCTCTCCCCTGTCTTCCAGGGAGTACATGTTCAGTGCCCTCAACCTCTCCTTGTATGCCTTGCCCTGCTGACCGGCTATCATCATTGTAGCCCTCCTCTGTACCTTCTCCAGCAGGTTAATGTCCTTTTTGAGGTGTGGGCACCAGTACTGAACTCCATACTCTAGATGCGGCCTTACCAGTGACCTGTACAAGGGCAGTATAACCTCCTCTCTCCTACTACTGATCCCCCTAGCTATGCATCCCAGCATCTTGTTTGCCTTTGCTGCTGCTTTCTTGCACTGTGTGGAGTGCTTCAGGTCACTAGTGATCATCACTTCCAGGTCCTTCTCCTCCTCTGATGCTGCTACTTGGATTCCACCCAGGTCACCCAGGTAATACTCTGTCCTGGGATTCTTGGTTCCAATACTCATAACTTTGCATTTCTTGGCATTAAAGCCAGCTGCCAGATCCTGGACCACCTCCCCAGCTTTTCCAGATCTTCCTGTAGGTCCTGTATCCCTTCAGCTGTGTCCACTCTCCCACAGAGCTTGGTGTCATCTGTGAATTCCAGTGCAGACCATGTACCTGAATAGGGAATGCCGCAAACTATGATGCAAGGTGCAACTTGTGTCAATTCTGTTTGATGCTTGCACTTTGCCTCAGGCGTACCCTTTTTGGAATCGGGCCCTTGGGGTCAAAATATTACAAAATAAACTCAAATCAATGGTGGTGGTGTTCACTAGGGATGGTGGTGCTTCTCTAATCAATGTTGATACAGTTGAAACAGTGGAGGGCACTAACCCCAGAAAAGGATTTTCAAGAAAGCTGCTCATACAAGGATAGTGTTTAGAGCTATTTATTCCTCTGTAGTTGATAGCAGAGTACAACAGAACAATCTTACATTTCACACGACTACTTGGGCTTACTCAGAGATAATGAGCCTAGTGCACAAACAGGTTTACATACATCTGGTGCCCATCAAATCAATTAGTGACAATCAGTGAACGCCACACATTTAAGCCTAAGCCAATCAAAATACAGTGTGTGTTAACCAATATATGTAGTGCAATACCACATGTGTAAGTTAGAAACAAGCTTATTTGATTCATATAAACAAAGTAAATTCTTTTCCCCGAGTCAGAATGACAGCAAAGTGTTTCATCACACTCAAAATTCGTTACTTTCACATTCCCATTCAGGTCAGGGAACCTGTATTAAAAAACATAGAAGTGAAATTAGATGCCATTCATCTCTTTCAATATCATATTATTTGACAAAATCTGGCTCCTAATGGCATCATCAGGCAGGAGGGAGGAATGGGGGAAGAGAGGGGAGAGAAGGAGGAGGGAGGGGTGCTGGAAAGGGATAGGAAGGAAGGACAAAGGAAAGGGGTAATAGAAAGAGTGAAGGAAGAAGAAGGTGAAAAGAAAGGGAAAAGGTGGGGAGAGAAAGGAAGGGAAATAGGGAGGACAAGGGAAAAAGGAAGGGGAAGGAATGAGAAAGAATGAGTAAGGAAATTAATGTGAATGGTTCAGGATCAAAGAGAAAGGTAGGGGAAGGGGAAGGGGGAGGGAAAAAGGGGTGGCAGAGAGGAAAAGGGGGGAAGGGAAAGGAGGAGATCTAGAATACAATACAGCATTTACTTTCTACATTTAACCAGAAAAGGCTTCAATTCAAACTTGTGATTTAAACCATATTTCTAATTGCGCCTAATCTGTAAATCCAGGACTGCTCTTTTTCATTCAAAATTGCCTCCATATCACCCCCTCTCTCATGCTTGGGAATGGTCTCCAGGCCAATAGCTATGATTTTATGAACAGCACTGTCATTACAGGATTTAATATGAAGTGCTATAGCATATTAACAGTTTTCATTTTTAATTGCAAGATGTTCCCTTATTTTGAGGTGCAGTTTCCTTTCAGTTCTACCATTGTAGAACTTGCCACAGGTACAAGTAAGTTTGTATATGACATCTCTGTGTTGCAATCAATATCGCCCCTTGTTTTGGGGTTGGCAAAGGTGTCAGTTTTTTGCATAGTAGAGCAGATATTACAATTACCACAGGGCTTTGACCCCCATTTCAGTCTCCATTCTGAGGCCATAGGCCTAGCCTGATAGTTTTTGACAAGTTTGTCACAAAGGTTGGGTCCCTTCCTTTAAGAGATCCTCAGTGGCTTCTCAAACAATTGTACTAGAGGGGTCAAGCCCCGTAGTATGGGTAGGTTATTTTTAACAATGTTGTTAAGTTCCTGTGTCCCACCCCCATACATAGTGACAAATGTAGTAACATCCTCTGGTTGTGCAAAACTACTAGTGGGCTGCAATAAGGTATCACGTGGTGTATTGTCCACCTCTGTCCTGGGCCTGGAAATACAGTATCAGTTTCAATGTATTGTCTCTCCCTAAATCTGTCCCATAACTCATCAGTGTTCTATTCTCGACTTTACCATGCACTGTATACCAATTGAATAAAAACAAGGACACCACGTTGGAGTTTCTGACTGCTCTACTCCATTACTTCTCGTGCACTGTTACACCCACGTCCTCAGAGCGTGGTGACGTTATCTGCATACATGACATCCCCCCCTTTGCCTAGATTTAAACTTGTTATACATCACTTATTCCCTTAACCTTACGTATATTTATTTACTATATATTTTTTTTATATATATATATATATATCTATAGGTTGTTACTCTATGATATAACTACTTAATAATAAAGTCCTTAAGTCTCTGAGGTAATTTAATTTGTCTATGAGGCCTGTCTGATCTTGGTGTTATAGGCCTTTGTGGTGACCCCTGGGTGGACTCACCCGATCTCTGTACCATAGGATCCTGACCTCCAGTTTCCTCGGGTTGGTTATTCTCATTCATTTGTAGAGTATTCTCTTCAGGCATAAATCTTTTCACGAATGTTGTGTTCCTGCAATGCCTTGCTCCCGTTGGTGACTGAACAACCACTTGATTTCCCTCTTTACTGATCACCGTATGTGGTATCTTATTAAAAGGTGTTACAAATGTATCTACTTGGTCTTGTTTCACAAGGACTTGATCTCCAACGTCCACCTCTGAGTACTTGGCTTTGCGTTGGCTGTCAGCATAGGCTTCATACTTCCCCTTTTTCTCGGCATCTCTGTCTCGTACCTCTAGATCACTCTCCAGTGTGGTTATATCTGGAAGTTTTCCCCTTAGTTTTCTCTTGAAAAGAAGCTCAGCCGGGCTCCGGCCCGTAGTAGAGTGATCAATGGATCTGTATACAGTAACATATTTGTGTAGCTCTCTTTTCCAGTCCAGCCCTTCAGCTTGTGCAATCCGAATCCTCTTCATGAGGGAGACATTCTGTCTCTCTACCTCACCGTTCGCCTTTGCCCATTTTGGTGTCATCCTCACGTGCTGTATTCCGTTCTTCCGACAGAATTTCTGGAATTGAATCGACATAAACTGCGGACCACAGTCCAACCTGATTGTTATGGGAAGGCCATGGCGACTGAAGATGGTCTCCAAACTATCAATCACCTTTTCAGCCGTGGTGGATTGCATCACGTCATGTTCATAATACCTGCTGTAATAATCGACAACTACCAATACTGACTGTCCTGTAGGTAGTGGACCTAGCAAATCAGTGGCAAGATCCTGCCACGGTCCTTCAGGTAACATCGTTGGTCTCAATGGTTCTGGTACGTCTGGTCGCGCTACAATCTGGCAACCATGGCATGACTTGACATATTTCTCTGCGGCCTTGTCCATTCCTGACCACCATACTTTGCTCCTGAGATGCTGTTTGGTGCCCACAATACCCAAGTGTCCCTCATGGGCTAAAGTTATAGCTCTCTGGTGAAGTCCATGGAGTAACACAATGCGTGTTCCCCTGAGAACTAACTGTCCAATTGTGCTCAGCTCACTTGCTATGGGGGCATATGCCTTGCACCTCTCGTAGCACCCCGTCTCAATGGCACTTCTCACCTCTCAGTTCCTCATCAATAGCCGATGCTTCCTCGACCTCTCTTGTGGTCAGCGCACCGGAGTTGCATTACTTGACTACGAACCGTGTACTCTTCTGCTCCATGTGTGTGTAGTTCCTTCATTGCCGTCTTTCCCAATAGATGAGACAAAGGGTCTGCTATATTATATCTCCCCGGTTTGTGCACAACTCGGAAGTCGTAAGGTTGTAGTCTCAATACCCAACATTCAATACGAGCACACGGTTTTGAGCATGGACTGTAGATAGCCTCTAGTGCCTTATGGTCAGTCATTAAATCAAATCTCTTGCCGTACACATATGGGTGAAGCTTCTCACAGGCCCAAATCAATGCAAGGGCCTCACGCTCCGTTTGTGAGTACCTGCGTTCGCACTCCGATAGACTCCTGCTCACATAACAGATTGGAACCATCTCTCCGTGTTGTTCCTGCACCAGTACAGCTCCTATGCCTACCGATCCTGCGTCTGCTATCACTTTAGTGGGTGCATCCTTGTCGAAGTAAGCTAACGTTGCCGCTTCAGCTAACTTGCTCTTCAGTGCTTGGAATGCCATCTTTTGTTCGGGTCCAAAATTGAATATTGTGTCCTTCTTTGTCAACTTCAGCAGAGGCTCCGTGAGCGTGGAGAACTGAGGGATAAACTTACTACTGTATCCCACTAATCCCAGGAAGCTGCGAACCTCTGATGCTGTCTCAGGCTCCCTGGCCTCGACCACTGCTCTTACTCTTTCAGTCGTGGGGCCTATGCCCTTTTGCGAGAGTAACATACCCATGAAGACCAGTTTGTCCATATTGAACTGGCATTTGTCTGGATTAAGCGTCAGGCCAGAATTCGCCAATCTGTTTAGCACCTTGTGCAGCCGCCGGTCATGGCTCTCCTTGTCTGGGCCATGGACAATGATATCATCTGAAATGTTCTCCACTCCCTCAATGCTGGCCAGTGCTGTTGCAATTTCATGCTGATACTGCTCGCTGGCAGATGAAACTCCAAAAATGAGTCTTTTGTATCTGTACGTCCCATTATGCACTGCAAATGTTGTTATACCTCTTGATTCTGGTGTCAGTTCCAGTTGATGGTAGCCCCATTTAAGATCCATCTTACTGAATATGGTAGACCCGTTCATGCCTTGCAACAGTTCATCCACCGTGGGGATTGGGTACCTGCCATTATGATCGCCATGTTAAAGCTTGTCTCATGTCCAGGCACATCCTGATTTCTTTGTTTGGTTTCGGTACGATCACTACCGGATTCACCCATGGTGTGGCCTCAACTACCCTCTCGATTATGTCCATGTCCAGTAGTTCCTTAATTTTGGTTTCCACCGCTCCTCTCGGGTGAAAGGGTATTCGCCTAATGGGCTGTGCCACAGGTACCACCTTCTCATCTATGTGCAGACTTATTTGCTTTGTGTTAAGCTTTCCCACACCTTGAAACAATCCGGGGTATTGCTGCCTTATCTGCATTCCCACATCAGACACTGCTGCTACACTGACACCCAGCCTGAGTACCCCCAGTTTTTCAGCGGTCTCTCTTCCTGCAGCGGTTCGCCATGTCCACATATCACTGTGAATTCGCCTGTGTACTATGATTGCCTATGGCTACTGTGCATGTGAAGATCCCTCTGACCCAGTGGTTCAGTTGCTGAATAGGTGTACAGTTTCTTGTCGGTCTTTGACAATCGACACTTGATTCTTTACTCTTCAGCATTTCCCAGGTCTCCTGGTCTACAATACTGCTGGAAGCCCCTGAGTCTATTAGCAACAACAGGTTGACTCCCCCCTCCGAGAATATTGTTCTGTCCGTGACGCCTTTTTCCTTTATCACAAATGCATAGTCTCTGTCTGGCTTCTCTGAATCGACACATTTAACTGTATGCTTCACATTTCCTTTTGTTTTACACATTCTAGCAAAATGATTTCTACCTTTACATTTCTTGCACGCCTGTCCTCGCTGGGCAGGTAGGGTCTTTGCCAAATGATCTGCGTGGCCACATCGGTACACACTTTCTCTGTTTTTGTCTTTTCCCTCTTCTCCTTTGGCTTTCTTCTCGATGCTTTTCCTCATTTTGAATCTGCGATTAACTGTTTCAGGTTTTGGGGCCTCTGAGCTCATGTGCATCGTGGCCATTTGCACCTCTATTCTCTCGCACTGTGCAGACAGCTCAAGTAATCTTGCTAATGTCAGCCCAGACCCCTCCTCTAACAATTTGCGGCGTACATATTCAGAGTTACATTTACTTAGTATTGCATCCCTTATCTGATTATCCTTATAACTGCAAAGTCACAGTCTTTGGCTGATTGTCTCAGACGGGTAACAAATTGCTGTACGGTCTCCCTGTCTTCTGTCTTAGCTGGTAGAAGGCCTGCCGCATAAGCGAGTGTTCACTTGTGGCACAAAGTAGGCATTTAGTGCTGTTACGCCAAATTATAGTCCGTTGGCCGCGGTGTCCTGCAGCGATAAAATATCTTACATCTGTCCCTGCATGATGTAGTAATAAAGCTCGCCTCCGTTGCTTTGTAGCTGCACTCACAACGTCAGCTAATATCAATCCTTTCCCATCAGCAAACAGCTCAAAAGATGTGAGCCATCGTGTCCATCTCGGCCCAAGCCTGGCTGGTTCACTGTAACAATCAAACTTTGGAATAGCACTTTCCATTCCTTTGTTTGTTTTTTTTTTTGTTGTTTGGGTTTTTTTTTTTAGCTCCAGATTTAACCAGCACTTCACTGATCCCACCTCGTCGCCATTGTTCTATTCTTGACTTTACCATGTACTGTATACCAATTGAATAAAAACAAGGACACCACGTTGGAGTTTCTGACTGCTTTACTCCATTACTTCTCGTGCACTGTTACACCCACGTCCTCAGAGCGTGGTGACATCATCCGCATACACGACAATCAGCTCTGGTACTATACAATTTATCTGTCCCACAGTTCCTTTTTACACGTAAAAAAATGACCCTTAGGAAGGTTCTTGATAATATGTCTAGGTTGACAACTGGTTGCTAACAGCAAACTGTTTCGATCTGTGGATTTCTTATACAGATCTGTAAGTACAGAGCCATCCTGTTGCTTAGTGATGGTTAAGTCCAAAAAGTGTATCTGTGTTTGACTAGCATTCACCTTGAATTTCAGATTGTTGTTAGACTTTTCTAGAAACATAACAAAATCATCTACATCACTGCGGGTACCTTTCCAAATCAAGAGTACATCATCAATAAAACACTTGTAAAGATCAAATTTATCAAAGAAAGGATTGTTGGAGTTATTGTACACAAATTCATCCTCCCACCATGCTAAGTAGAGATTTGCCAAACTGGTGGTAAAGATGCATCCATTGCAATGCCTTTAATCTGCTTGTAAATCTTGTTCTGAAACATGAAGATGTTATTTTTTAACACAGTCTCGCTCATGACTACTAACTTATTGATCTTAGGTTGTGACAAGCTTGTATGTTGTAGCAAACTGTGTTCCACTGCTTCGAGTCCCCCACACGGGGGATATTTGTATAAAAGGAGTCAACATCAAGGGTGACTAACCACCAATCTTGTTCTGTTTGGACTTCCCTTAAGAAGGATAGGACACTGGTGGTGTCCCTGATGTGACTACGAGTGAGTGGAACAATGAGGCATAGAAAGCTATCCGAAAACCTGGAAATAGGCTCAGTTATCCAGCCATTTCCAGATACAATAGATAATCCAGGAGGTGCTGTAGGATTTTTGTGGATTTTGGGCAAGGTGTAAAAAGTAGTTTTTTGGGGGCTTGTATTGACAAATAAAATAATTGATTAGTACTTAGAAGTTCACCATGAAAGTGATCTGACAAAAAGCGCTCAATCTCTGCCTTAATTTGGTTGGTGGGGTCAAAGGTCAGACACTTATAAAAGGTATCATCAAACAACTGTCTCTGAATTTCAGCTACATATTGTGTGGTATTCTGAACTACAACGTTCCCCCTTGTCCACTGGTTTAATGACAATTTTATCATTATTTGCCAGTGAAGTTACCACTGCCTGTTCTGCCTTAGTCATGTTACAGGAAGGGAGTTTAGGTGTGTGTGTGTGTGTACAATTCCTCAATGTCTCTAATACAGTAATCAAGAAAACTGGCTATTCTACTGTGTAAAGGGGGGGCAAAATGTGGAAGGGGGTTTAAACACTGGATAGTTATCAGTTGCATAATTCTCACTATCCTGAGTGGTGGTGGGGTCCCTGATGCTTTCATTGGGGTCCCTGTTGGAAAAAAAAACATTTTCAGGTTAAGTTTCCTTGTGAATTTTTGGACATCAATTAAAGCATCAAATTCACTGACTATATGGGATGGTACAAAGGATAAACCCTTGCTCAACACTTGCAACTCAGTATTATTAAGAGTCAGGTCAGAGATACTAATTATTGTCAATACCTGTTGGTGGTCCAGCCACGTCCTCTGCCCCTTCCTCTTCTCCCTCCTCATTTTCTTTTTGATGATTCTTCTGGTAACTGAAACCTTGTTTTTTCTGGCACTCCTCCTGGGCTGCAGTTGCCCAGGAGGGCCTGATCTTAAAAAAGGACCCTGTTCTGATTCACTTTCAGGCTCAGAAGTAATTTCACTCGTGCTATATTCAGATGACAAATGTTCAGTTCTCCTTAAAATACAGCGAGGGGTCTGGGGTCCCCCTGAGTCAGTGTTGCTGCCAGCACTAGTACCAGTAATACAGTCAGTAGTAGAAAAAGTGGAAGCAGTTACACCAGGTGAGAGCACTTCTATCACTGGCCGGGAGTTCTGCAAGTTCTACCCTTTAGGTTTTTTCCAACAGAAAACCTGGTTTCTTAAATAGTCACCAGTGTCTCTAACAACATTTTTCTCTTTCTGTGCTTTAATTTTGGCATCATAAAGTTTGAAGTACTCACTGAATTTGTTCTGGCATTTGGAGAAGTCTGGGTGTTGCTGGAAGGAAGAAACAATTTTTTCTTGTGCCTCAATTCTCTGCTATAGTTCCTCCATTAGCTCATCTCTGTCCTCAATAATCAATTTGATCAGCTACTGTGAGGTAGCGTGCATGACCTTTTCCCCATTTACTCAGTAGGTTAGGACATTCATTCCCTGAGGCAGGTCCCATAAGAATATGGAGACCCCTCAGAGCCCAGTTAACCTCCAGATATGCCTTCATGACCTGTCTCTGCCAGAAAAGTCTCCGGTTCCTTGTAGCTTGTTTCTCCAGTGAAAAGAAGGCATCATGAATAGAATCTCCCAGTGTGCCTGATGCCTCTTCTGTGGTACAGTGTCTTGGTGTATCAGAAGCTGCATTCAGGAATGGATTGTCCATGGGTTCCTCTCGGAAGAGAGATGTGAAAATGCTCATTACTTGGGGTGTTGTCCTGAGCTGAGCTCACATTCATGTCTTCCATTATACAGTGTAAGTACTCGGAGGAACTAGAATAATCTCAAAGGCAGGTTTTAATTTCAACCTGTACGCCAAAGGGTATCAACAAGTTCAGATCAATGGTGGTGTGCGCTAGGGACGGTGGTGCTTCTCCAATCAATGTTGATATACTTGAAATAGTGCAGAGCACTCACTCCAGCCAAGGATTTTCAAGAAAGCTGCTGACACAAGGATAGTGTTTAGAGCTATTTATTCCTCTGTAGTTGATAGCAGCGCACAACAGGACAATCTTACATTTCACCCGACTACTCGGGCTTCCTCAGAGATAATGAGCCTAGTGCAAAAGGTGGTGTGATGAAACACTTCGCTGTCATTCTGTGACTCGGGAGAAGAATTTACTTTGTTTATATGAATCAAATAAGCTTGTTTCTATCTTACACATGTGGTATTGCACTGCATATATTGGTTAACACACACTGTATTTCGATGGGCTTAGGCTTAAATACGTGGAGTTCACTATTGGTTGTCACTAATTGATTTGATGGGCACCAGATGTATGTAAACCTGTTTGTGCACTAGGCTCATTATCTCTGAGGGTGAGTGCTCTCCAAAATATTACAAAATAAAGTTAGGAAGATATGTTGAAAATTTTCAACACTCACCCACAACTTTCGTAATTTTCAATATGTTGACTCCATATTTTCAGCATAGCCATTTTTGCACACCAACTCATGAACATGACAAGTGTCCATTTTCAAATTCTGTCCAAAATGTGTTTTCACACTTGTGGAATGAAATGACATTGCTGCTAGTATTTTATAAATGGTAACTGTCATGTTCAGTAGGAGGGATCGTAAAAATACTATATTGAAAATTTGGGGTTAAACTATCACAAAACATCAAAGTTATCAAAAAAAATGTTGAATTTTTTTCAACGTTTACTTATAACATTGCAATGTGTGCAGATTTTGGCCCCCAGTTTTCAACATAGCCCTCATGTCACTTCACCTCAGGAACATGACAGGTGTTATTTTTCAAATCTCCTCCAAAACATGTTTTTGCATTTGTTCTGGGACGTCTCATTTCAAACAGGATTTTTAAAAAATCTATTTGCTGTGATCATAAGGTGGAGTCATAAAAAAACAGTGTTGAAACTCTGGGGGTCAAAATGTCAAAAAAACAACATTTTGAGGAAATGTCCAATATTTTCAGTGTTTACTCATAATTGTGATTTTTGAAGATTTTGGCCCAAAATGTTTGGGTGTATTAGTAGGGGTATCACAAGTCGGAAGAGGGAGGTAATAATCCCTCTTTACAAGACACTGGTTAGGCCCCATCTGGAGTACTGCATGCAGTACTGGAGACCACACCTTCACAAGGACATTAACCAAATTGAGGCAGTCCAGAGAAAGGCAACCAAAATGGTGCTGGGACTGCATCAGAAAACATATGAGGACAGATTAACAGAGCTCAATATGTATACCGTAGAGCAAAGGAGGGAGAGAGGTGATATGATTGAAACATTCAAACACCTTAAGGGCATTAACAAGGTGAAATAGTCCAACATGTTTCAATGTAAGAAAAATAGCAGGACAAGAGGGCACAGCATGAGGTTAGAGGGAGGCTGATTAAGGGGTAATGTGAGGAAGTTCTTTTTCACGGAAAGGATGGTGGATGCATGGAACGGCCTACCTCAGGAAGTGGTGGATATGAACACAGTGCAGGGCTTTAAACAGGCATGGGATAGGCATAAGGGAGCAATACAGATGAGTATGAATAGATAGGCCATTGACAGAGCAAAGGCTGATGGCCCATTTATAAGGTAGAAAAAGAAATGGGCAGACTGGATGGGCCTTGTGGTCCTTACTTGCCATCAACTTCTATGTTTCTATGTAATGTGCACATGCCCTTTTGCTACCCCACCTAATGAACATGACAGGTGCCATTTTTTATATCCCATTGAAACATGTTTTTTGCAGTCCCTCTAATAAAACCATAATTTAGACAGGATTTTTTTTTAAATCCACCTGTCTTAGGGTTACCACCTGTCCCTATTTTCGCAGGACAGTCCTGATTTGGACAGCTGTGTCCTGTAGAAAAACATGAAAAATACTAAATGTCCTGACATTATAGTAGAAAAAATATTTTCTGAATTTCCTCTAAATGTTGCAAAAAACTATAATACCTTAACTAAAATACCTTAAAATAATAAAAAAACACAAGAAACAACTAAAAAACTACAACACTTAGTCTTAATTCTGATTATTTAGAGAAAACATGTCTGTTGCATTGGTCAAGATGACATATTGTCCTGCGAATAATCCTGTTTCAGTAAGCAATGTCCCACTTTGGGCTTCTTAAAAGGTGGTAACCCTAACCTGTCTTGATCATAACATGGAGTAGCAAAATGACTATGTTGAAAATTTGGGGTCAAAACATAAAAAAAAAAAACATGTTATGAAGAAATGCTGAATTGTTCCAACATTTTCTCATAACTTTATTTTCACAGATTTTCTCAGATAATGTTCAATATATCCCTTGTGTTATTTCACAGTCACACTGTGAAACCTCCTTTCTGATGGATTTGAAACATTCCACCTGTTTTGATTATAACATTAGGTCATAAAAAGACGATGTTGGAAATTTGGGGTCAAAATGTGGCAGCACACTGAAAATTGCACATTGCCCCTTAGCTGGCCTAACCTGAGCAATTACAATCTAAAAATGTGCAAAAGCAGGACACCACTAAAATAAGACATTGCATCTCATCTGTTATATCCTGGGTAACTATGTAGTAAAAATGTGTAAAAGCAGAACCCCAGTACAGCAGAGCCCCCACTGAACTATACATCTATGCTGCTCTAGGGAAAAATACATTGTAAACGCTGGACTCCATTGAAAATGTAACTTGCCTTTCAGCTGGGTTATCCTGGGTATACGCATTCTAAAAATGGGTAAAAGCAGAACTCATAGAAGATGAGACACTGCATCTTGGCTGTCTATCCTGTGTAAATACAGTGTAAAAATAAAAAAAGCAGAATTCCACTGAAAACAAGATGCATCAGAGCTGTGCTGACCTGGACAAATACAGTACAAAATGTGTCAAAGAAACACCTCATTGAAAAGGAGATATTGCATCCCAGCTGGGTTATCCTGGATAAATATATTGTAACACTGTGTAAAAGCAGGATCCTATAGCAGAACCCCGCTGAAAAGGAGATGTTGCACCTCAGATGATCTGTCCTGGAAAAATACATTATAAAAGCAGGACCACACTAAAAACAAGACACCACATTTCCCCTCTATTGTCCTGGGTAAATGCAGTACAAAAAAATGAGTAAAATCAGGACCCTTTTACAAATGACATACTACCTCTACTCTGGTCTATCTTGAGTACAAACAGGAGCCAGTACAACAGCATGCAAGCAAACATTCAACATTGACAAATGCTTGCTTCGTGCATGCCTCTGTTTTGTCACCAAACAGTGAATTTCCTTCAAACTGGAAATCCATGGCCTTGGTCTGAGTGTCCTGGGAAAGGATGGTTGCTCTTAACCAGGAGAATTGCTTCAATGACACTGCATGAACTAAAACTCTTGAAGCTGTGTCATTAGTGTCTACAGCCATGTGGAAGTAGCATTTGGTGGCATGCAGGGCTGCTTTTGCTGTGGCAGTCAGATCCTGCGACAACTCACAATCAGCCTTATCGGCTCGTGCCAGTACTGTATTCCACAGTGCCTTTCGGGACCAGGCTGTATGGGCTACGTTTAGTGCGTGGTGAGCTAGGAAGCTGATGTATAAATGTTTTGGGTCATAGTATCCAATTTTCTGTAGTCCTTCTCAGGGAGCTACCATATGCAGAGAAGGGTACCATAGCCTTCTGACAGGCAGGTACTTGGACTACATCTCGATTATAATGGTGGGCATACAGCTATCCCCCCATACTGTTTTTCAACCTTTTTATTTATGGCTGCAGCTAAAGTAGGTGCAGACCTGACTTTTGAAGTAGCTTTTTGTAATGATTTCAGCATGGGGACCAGCAACCTCCTTGCAGGAACTAACCCTGTAATAGCCATATATTCTGCTTCCTTCTTTGTTCCCTGAGGGGGGATGTTGGGATGTTCACCATTTGCCTAATGAAAGAGGAAAAGGAAGAGTAATCCTCTGTAGGCCTTGGAGGGGAACCAAATGTCTGCTCAGGTGAACCAAAATTTTCTGTTACAAAATCCAAGGATTTGTCTTCCCGTCTCTGCTCACCAAAAAGATGACTCCATACACTGTTGTAAAGGGATAATCCAAAAAGTTTAATACTAAAACACCAACAAAGAAGTTGAAAAAACACCCCTCCCCTCTGCCAAATGTTTTCAAGTGAGAAGGTGCTTTTTCAAGGCCTTGAAAAAGTGCCTTCTCGGACAAAAACATTTGGCAGAGGAGAGGTGTGTTTTCAACTTCTTTGTTGAGTGTTTTATTAACTTTGTAATATCAACATATATAAGTCATCTTTTTAGTGACAGAGACGAGGCTTAATCACTTTGATTTTCTACTATGAGTGACTTTTTTTGGCTCAGTCTTTATATGCTTTAGCCATCTTGTTTTCTCTACAAAATTTTCCATGACTTGGAAGGCCTGGAAAAATTGCCACATCTTTGTCGTGCCCTCTGTTGAGAGCATTTGTCTTTGGTCCAAAGCCTGCTCCTTTCCTTTTTCAGGAGGAGTGATAAGGACATTCTTTTCTTTTTGTTTTTTCCTGGCAGATACTGTTTCCAGTGCCTGCTCGGATGCTGTCTTAGTTGTATTTCTGTCATTACTGGAATCATGGTTCCCCTTTCAGACACCCTGGTATCTTTACCATCTTTACCATGCTTATCTGATGGCTGGGCAGCTTCATCTTTTTTCTCTGTCCTCTTTGACAGGGACTGCTGCTGTTTATGAGAAGACAAACACTCTGATGCATACTTTCCACCATCATTAGAAACTCCCTCAGAGCCTTTATTGTGTTTTGATGACATGGAGGCAGACTGAGAAGCCATAAACTTCTCTCTTTTTTTGACCCTTTTCTTTTGGGTACTAGTGCAAAACTTTTTACAGAGCTCACAACTGGTAAAATTGTGATCTGGACCCAGGCACTATAAATAGAGCTTGTGGCCGGTTGCCCATGCTAGGAGCTGGAAACAGTTTTTACAGTTTTTAAATCCTGCTGGCTGGTTTTCTTTTTCTTAGATCTATTAGTCATACCAAACACTGAAGACCTTGATAAAAGGTATTTTGGTTCCCCAAAACAGTAACACCTTTTGACAGAACCTGTAGAAATCAAATAAGGTTGTGAGAAAAAAAATTGAAATGTTTTTTCCCTACAGTGGGAACTGCATTTAAAAATTCAAACCACTAGTATGCTAAATAATTTAAGCATTTTTTAACACAAGAACTATATCAATCAGTGGTGATCTTATTTTATCGGTTTGGTTCCCTTTTAGTGGGAAATGTGACACAAAAATAGTTAAAACTGCAGATTGGGTTAAATAATGTGGTTTAAAAAAGTTTTGTTTTTAGTTACAGAAGAAATACAGAAATAGTGTGGTTCCCAATGGGTGGGAACCATGTTAGGCTGCGACCTTCCCTGGTTCTGGGGACTGATCAGGTACCCTTTTCCAGTTCCTGGGAACTGATCAGGAAACAGACAAAACCCTAACTAATGCAGAGAACTGAGAAACGAATTCAGTAAGAAACTTTAAAATTTAAAATAAAGAAGTACTTCTGGAGATCAGAATACTGGAGCTGTACTTCAGGGTGCCTTCTCTTCTCAGGTGGAGAAACAAATCTAATGTTAGGCACTAGACTGGACGTGACCACAGTGCAGAGTTTGTACCTTGATTCTAAGTTCCATAATTAGCATAGGGTTCATGCCCTGGGGCATCACTCTCTGCTGGGAAGGTGATGCTTGTATAAAGCATCAGTGAGGGATTCCTGGAGTTAGAACAGGATGGAAAACCACTTCCAGTTATGGAATGATGCTGGGAATCCTGCAGGCTCTGCACAATGCACCCACGGAGGTCACATAAGCAGATGGGTAAGCCTCAGTTATGGTGGATGATAGGGCTGAGGGTCACTGGCAAACTGGAGCAGAAAAATCAGGATGATAAAAACAATGGCCAGTAATTGGTAATAAAATGGGTAAAGGCATGCCATTGTTCACCAGTATCTCAGATAAAAAGCGAAAGTCTGAATCATAAACTATTCTGGTCAGGAGATGGTTTTATTAAAAAAGCATCCCTGCCTGGGACAACAGGAGCAGAGGCTGGCAAGGAGGGCTCAGAGCATCTGGTTGGACGCTCTCCTCCCAGGGAGGGTGAGTTTGCACCACCCTGGAGCAGCTCCTAGTGGCCCACTGGGGCAACACGCATTGTGGCGTGGGTGACCACGTGCTGCTTGTGCATTCAGCCATGGATGCCACAGCATGCAATTGCATTCTGGTTGGGAGGGTGAGCAGGCAAAAAAACAAGAAGATGTGCTGCCTGGCCAGCCAGATGATGGCTGCCAGTCCCCCATCCCAAAGCCTGGAGGTGTCCGTGCTGCCCCCCTGCTGAGCCTGGAGCAGATTGGAAGTGCCAATTGGGCAAGTCTCCTTTCCCAGTGGTGCACCAGGAGGGGGTTCCCCGATGAAGGGATACATCGGGTCAACCAGGCTGAGGCATTGGAGGGGGTGGCGAGGTGGTGATGGGGGAAGTCTGGTGGTGGGGACCCTTGTCAAGCCCAAAAGAGTGGCTGGTTAGGAGGGGCTGGGAAGAAAAAAAAAAGCATCCCTGGTAAGGAATAATGAAGCTGATAGGCTGGTTCACCCTTAAATCATCTAGTGCTCAAATAAATTTATGAATTCGGTATAGCCTGAACATGGCCATTACAATACCTAGGTACACTTTTAAGTGGAGCCAAACAGTTTTTCCAGGAATCAGGTGCTGCATAGACAAATTAGTTTTTGTCAGTATCTCCCCTTACTGTGGGAATCCTAAAATTTCAAGTGGATGAACCCCTCTGACACTGTGCACATTTAACGTGTGAGAGTGTACAGTAGTTATTCATGGACTTGCTATGGGCACATTTCTGCAGGAATGAGATCCACCAGTGGCAGTGTCATTATGGAATTGGGAGAGGCCCAATTAATTGAAACAGTCATATAGGAGGTAATGGTGTGTAAAGAAGTTGCAGATAAGGATGGATTTACATGGTTTATTGGTCAAGCAGTTCATCTGTTGCAGACTGGATTTGCATGCTGTGTGGTAGACAATATTACCATAGACTAATTTGGGTAGGAAAAAGTATGACAAATTCTATTTTCTGCGTTGCACACTGAGACAAAGTTTAGATCTACAGAGCACGCTAACATTAGGACTAATGATGGATAAAATGGGCTGAACATGTTTTTTGAAGGTTAAGGAAAGGTTCAGCCACACCACTAGGCATTTGAAGTGACTGCTCGACTCAGTAGGATTAACCTCTGGGGTCACAAATTTCAGAGGGGACTTAAGATTTTCAGGGGTATCTGTGATCCATAAAACATACAGTAGATTTCGTCTTGCTCAAAACAATTTTTAAGGTCATTCTGGCCAAACCATTCTGTGATATTATTTAACTCCAGGCAAACAACTGTGTTGATTATAGTGAGAGAAGGTGCACTAGTAATGGACAATGATATTTCCTATATACACATGCACTGGGTGGGCATCTGGCACTTCAGAGAAGTGGTCCCAATATGGATCCCTGTGTCATCCCTAGTTTTATATCCATTGTCGTGTGCTTGTCAAGTTGTAAACCTTTCAATCGTATGTGCTAAACTCCCTTTTTTTCCCTTTAGGTACTTGTAACTAATCCCGGGTCACCCCTGAAAAAGGGACTGTCATGGTCTCAGTGGGCCTACCTGGTCACCAAAATTTAAATAAATAAATAAATAAATAAATAAATAAGAAGATCAGAGTTAATGCTGTTAAAGGAAATGAGCTGTGCTCACCCCTTAAGGTAATCTCCAAACCACCCATTGGCTGTATCAGATTGATTTCTTTGACTGGGTGACCAGGGAAATAGATTAGGGGAGGGCAGTGGACATGGCTTAGCTGGACTTTAAAAAGGCTTTAGACACTGTACCACACAGGAGACCGATAAAAAGATTGAGCAGCCTGCTGGTGGGATCCAAAGTGGTGAATAGAGTTAGAAACTGGTTAATGGATAGGCAGCAGAGGGTGTTGGTTAAGGACACTCACTCTAATGAGGGGAGAGGGAATAGTGGAGTACTGTAGGACTCAGTACTGGGTTGGTCCTCTTTAATGTCTTCATATGTAATATTGCAGAAGAACTGAAGGGGAAGGTATGCCTTTTTTCAGATGACACCAGAATCTGTAATAGGGTAGATACTCAGGAGGGGGTGGAAAGAATGTGTAGGGACCTTGAGAGACTCAAGGAGTGGTAAAGAGAATGGCCATTGGGGTTCAGTGCCAAAAAGCGCTAAATTATGCACCTAAACACAAGAACCCAGGAGTTGAGTATAGGATGGGGGTAGGTACAGACAGTCACTAAGCAGAAAAGAAACATTGGTGTTATCATATCTGATGATCTCAAAGTGTCAGGGCAGTGTGACAAAGCAGCTGGTAGGGCCAGTGGGATGCTGGGATGCATAGGGAGCGATATCTCCAGCAGGAAGAGGGAGGGGGTGTTGCCACTGTATTGATCGGCTTTTGAGACCCCTCCTGGAGTATTGTGTCCAGTTCTGGAGATCACAATTCAGAAAGGATATAGACAGTGTAGAGGCAGTCCAGAGGAGGATGAATAAAATGTTGCAGGGGTTGCATCTACAGCTCTACAAGGAGAGACTGAGAGATCTCAACATGTACCGCTGCACACCTTAGAAGAGAGGAGAGCAAGAGGGGACATGATAGAGACCAACAAGTACCTCACGGGGATAAAAAGGGTTCAGAAGGGTATCTCTTTCATATGAGAAAGAGTTCCAGAACCAGAGTGCATGCCATGAAGCTGTGGGGGTGATGGTTAAGAGAGATGTGAGATGTATTACTTCACTGAAGGAGTGGTGGAGGCCTGGAACTGACAGCCAGTGGAACTGGTGGAGGCAAAAACAGTTGGGGGCTTCAAATATGAGTGGGATAGACTTAAGGGAATATTAGTAAATAGGCAGGAGGGAGGGTTGCCAGAGCCCAGTTAGGGTCTGCAGAGACAAACTAGGCATGGACTATCTGGGGAGACGGGGTGGGACAAGTGTTCTGTTGACAAATTCTTTGTTTCTATGTATAGCTGAGTTTGATTCCCTGAAGCTTGTGCAACAGGAGATTGCGGTTCACATAATCAGAGGCTTTCGGCAGGTCCTGAAATAGACCATGTATAATGTTCTTTGTAGGTAGCCAGGAAGAAGTCATTTGTAACTTTAAGTACGGCACTGAAAGGGGAATGCCCTTTCCTAAAACTTGATTGAGCAGGGGGTGGGAGTAGTTTACATCTTTGTAAGTTATCAGGCAGTTGGTTGTGCCATGCATTTTCCAAGAACCTTTTTTAAATCTGAAAAAGCAGAGATCAGTCTACTTATAAATACAGTACACAGATACATAAACTATGGTGGCAGAAAAAGGTCTGTCAACCCATCCAATCTGTTCCCTACCTTATTACTCTGCACTGGTTCTAGTAGCCATCCCTCCCCTTTGTTCCTGCCCCCTTTTTCTTTTTTCTAACTAACCCATAAATCTGCCCATCCCTGCTTGTTGTTCAGTGATTTGGTCTGCCTCCTTTCTGCCAGTAGCTTGTTGCACTTGACAAGCGCTCTCTGTGAAAAAGTGCTTATGGATGCTCCTTTTGAATCTCCCCACCCTCGTGAGTTTAAGTGAATTCCCTCTCATCCCTCTATGTGAACTCAAGAAGCAAAGTTTCTTGGTGTCCACCTCATTTATCCCTACTTATGGCTCTTTACTGATTGCTGATACAATCCGTTTGGATTACCCCTAGTGAAGGGATGTAACACAGGCACACTTCCACATTTCAGAAGTCAAACCGAGCTTCTTAGATGAGTAGTTGAATCGTGCAGCTAAACAATGAAATTTGGGGTTAATTAGCCTCAGTATTCCACTTTTATTAGGGTTGATAGCACAGTCTTCTGAATCACAACAGAAGTAATTGTTTAAATCTGAAAGATAACAAGCAAGGCACAGTTACGGGGGAGCTCACGTTATTAATGCCTGACTGGGATGGCAGTGAGGGTCTTTTAACTTTGCTATATCAGGGTTTGTGAAGGGAGTGGTTACTGATCACAATCAGTAAAGTAATAGATCACTAGTGGGGTTAATAATTTGGTTCATTGGTTCTTGTTGGTCCAACTCAAACAAATTTCACCAGACTCCTTGTAAGAATTTTTTGTTCTTTTAGTCATTATGATAATATTGACAGTCATCATATTTAGTGGTTGTCTTGCTCTGGTTTCATAAATACCGTACCTGTAGAACTGAAAGTCAGCCAAGAATCTTGTTCAGCCCTCCTCAAATGAGGGAGCTCTCCTGATTTTGACCACTGAAATCAGGGAGATTTTCATAGGGTCCTAATGTATATGCCTAACTGAAACTAAGCTGCTAGACATGAATTGCTAATGTCATTTAAAGACAGAAGGAACAGTTTGGTGTCTGAGTCTGATGATTTTAGGGACATGGAGTGGTACCATAAAAAGCAGGGGGGGTTGTCAGAAAAGGAGCAAAATCAGGGAGACTCCCTGAAAATATGGAGACTGGGAAAATATGTTTAAGGATAGCTGTGGTCCCTAACCTTGTGATTTCTGATTGGCAGTGTTCTTGTCTTGAATATTTAGGAATGCCTCAGAAAATTAGGCCCAGGTTTCACTGATACTGAGTATAAGGTGATACTTTACCATCTCACTGCAGCATGGAAATGTTTCAGATTAAAGTACTTGAAGGATCTTGCAGTAAGCAATTTAGGAGTCATTTTTTGGCAACTTATTTTACAGATATAAAACATATTAGAAGGTCACAGGGAAAAAGATATACAGTGGGGAAGCAGTAGGCAGTACAGTACACCAAGAAGACACTTTGGCAAGGGGAGGCAGCGAGGTGATGGTGATGAAGTCTCTCCAGAGGGAAAGAATGAGCAAGGAGACAGGAGGAAGGGGGAAGTGGCAGGCAGCCTGGGGAAGGCTAAGGATATTGAGAGGAAGTGAGGCCGAGTGGAGGAGGGTGACATTTCAGGGAAAACACGGGGGAGTAATAGTAGAGGAGGTGGTAGCGTGATGGACAGAGTAACAAGCCAGTGCAAAGGGGAGGTTCCACACATGGAAAAATAGTTCAGAGGTGGAGGTCAGTAGCCTAGTCATAGTTGTGAGGGGGGAGAAGAGAGGGAAAAGGTGCAAAAGGTTAGGGAGGCAAAGGGGACTGAAACAGAGGATGAGAGATCCTCACAAGTTGGGGGCAGAAGGTGGTGGAGGGCAACAAGAGGGTGAAAAGGAAAAGTGCCAGACAGTCATAATTTAGGGGTTCTATACTTAAGGGTATAAGGTGGGGAGGGTGCCAGAAAAAGTAACATCTTGGTAGAGTGCATGCCAGGCATGACAATGAGTAGAGTGAGGCAGCATATGGGCAGATATGTGGAGAAGGTGGGGGGAAGTCGCTCATTGTGGTGCACCTGGGAACAAATGATCTGGAAAGGAGAAGGATAGAGAAGGTACAAGACAGCTTAAGGGAAGTGGGAAAACTATGCAGCAAAGAGGGAACAATGGTAGCCTTCTCAGAAGTTCTGCCAGTGCCAAGGGCCAGTACAGACAGGAAATGAAGAATCAGCTGTAGTACCCCAAAGTTAGGGGTTTTTCCTTCTCCTCATTCCCTCCACTCCCTTCTAGCCTCTTGCTAGCCCCCCTGCAGTCCCACAGACCCCTCCCTATCCCTTTGTTCAGTTCCGCGCCGTTCGGTGCTGAGAAGGGGGGGTCAGGGGCAGAAGACCCTCCCTTAAGGGCCTGCAAGGGCCAATCTCCTGGCTGAATGCCAGGACCTCCTCAGCCCTACAAAAGGGCCAGGGAGTGGTCATCCAGGAGAGTCAGTGGCTAGAAGTGGAGGGTGGAGGACGCGAGGAGCCAGGGCAAGAAAGAGAGTACCTGCAGAGTGTCCGTGGCTCCTCCAACATCGCTCCCTTACAGCTTCAGTCTGCGGTGGCAGCAGCAACAGGGTCCATCAGTGGGTGCAAGGCTCCCTGGCATGATCTGTTTTTCCCCCTGAGCCCGAGTGGAATGAGGGGAAGCCAAAGGTGGCTGGACCAAAGTGATGCCGCACTAAAACAGGTCTGGGCAGAAGACACACCCCCCGACCTGTAGTTCCGCCGAGCAGCACTGCAAGCCAAAAGAGGAGCCAGGTGGGGGCTCAGCTCCCCGGCCAGGTTTCCTACCTCCCCTGAGCAGTACTGAAGTCCTGGGCTGTGGTGGTGATTGGGCTGAGTACCCAATTGTTAATTGAACTCTCGCCACAGGTGCTAGGGGAAGTGAGGAGGGGAAGGAAAGGGGAGAAAAGGGGTAGGGTGCACAAGAAGATATTTAAAGGGCTGGAGCCGTAGAAGAAGGGGGTGCTTCCCAAGGCCACACAGTGTGTAGGTGGGCCTGTGAGATTGAAGCACAGATCTCCAGGTTGGCAGCTTGGAGCCTCGAACAACTGCGCTACACTGTCTCCTAGATTAGAGGGAGCAGAGTACCCCCAAAGCAAATAGGGACACCACATGGCATGAGCCCCAGGGGAGGCTAGTTAGGGAGCTAGAGCAATGACTTAGGGGAAGCAGAGCCTAGGTAGACCCCTCCCACAGAGCCATACAGGGAGTGGAGAGGGAAAAGCTAGGAAAGGGGATTTAAAGGGCTGAAGGCCCAGAGGGACAGGTAAAGGGAGAAGGCTCCAGGTGTGGCCAGAGCCCAGTGGGGTATTGTATTTTATTCTATTTGCTAGGAGCAGAGCACTGTTGGCGCTAGGGGGCACCGTGTGGTAGAGGCCCCAGGGAGAGAGAGGTGGGTTGTCAGCCCTTTGACTTGCCAAGGTGCCAATGGTGCCAGGGGAAGGGCCGGAGGCAAAGGCACATAGCAATCCCCTGGCCCAGAGAGCCTAAACATGAGGGAAAAGGGTTCAGGACAGGGAGCCCCACAGGCCCTGCCACCAGGAGGGTTATGACCCTTAGGGAAGGGGTGAGCTCCGCAAAAACAGCCCAAGCAGGACACCTTCACAGGTGCAGCACCCTTTGGGAAGGAAAAGGGTTTGGTGACCCTAGGTTGCCCATGGCAGGAGTTGTTCGAGCAGCATCCAGGCCAAACTGTGCTGTTGCCAACCTAGTGCCCCCTAGAGACTGCATTTTCTGCAAAAACTGAACTGTCTTTTTGAAAGATTCTGAACTGTTTGCTGGCTACTGAACTGTTATCGAATTGCACCCTGGGGTACCCAACATCCAGCTTCACCGTTGTTGTCTGGACTGGCTTTGCCAGAGCCTGATGCTGACCCAGGGAGGTCCCTGGACCATCCACCATCTGCAGCAAAACCACCTCCAGCGACACCAGCCTGTGCAGAAGTCCTGCCACAGGTGTTCCAGTATCAGTCCTGTGACGGTAAGTGGTAGAGAGCCACTAGTGAGGTATCCAGTAGTGAGTCAGATTAGAAGATACCCCGGCTCAAGCTTGAGGGGCCACAGTTAACGTCGGGCTTGCCCTTTTCTTATTTTGCCATCCATCTGTAAGTATGCACATGCCCATGTCACTTCGCAGAGGCCGCCCAAAGATCGTTCCATTAGCAGTCGTTATGTTGAGCAGTCATCTGGGGCTGGGGACCTGCCAGTGGTCATAGCTGCTAATCATCCAGAGAACCGTCGGCCAACCAAGAGTCTTCAGCATCTCACCTGGAGCTGTAGGGGATCACCAAGTTTTGCATTGCCCAGCTAGCAGTGTCCTTATTGTGTTCTGTTCGTCTGGGGAATGCCCCAGTATGGCCTGTTTACAAAAGCTCTTGGTGGGGTCAATGACCACCTGCTGATCAGCCGATGCAGAGAAAAGCCCAAGCTTGGTTCGTCAGTTGTTCTGTCATCTCGGCCAAGTGCACGCAGGACTTGGACTAAAAGGGGTTAACCCCCTGTTCTTGGTTCGACCAATTGTTGGTCCCAATCACATTGTTTTGTTTGTTGTTTATGTTTATTATCCTGTACTGTTGTAACACCCAGTTCTCTCATTTTTATTGTCCCTTGCAAATAAACTGTTTGCATCTTGGTCACTGAGCAAGCTTCCTACCTCTCCTTCCAGATTCGTCTGGCCTGTCCTAAGATTTTTAGGGAACCTTTTGGCCTGCCACACAGTGACTTCAACACGTGGCTGAGGGAATGGTATGGGACCAAGGGGCATGGAATGGTGGGGAACCGGGGTAGCACATGGTATAACACAGATCTTTATAAAGGAGATAAGTTACACCTCAGCAGGCAGGTTCACAAGTACTGAAGCAGAAGCTGGGGGATTTCATCAATGAGAGGTATCATTTAAACTAAGTTGAGGAGAGGCATTGGAACTGGAAATCACCAGGAGAGAGGGTCCCATGGACCTTCCCCCACCACAGAGATAGATACAACTGTAGGTGAAATAGGGGTTGGAGTGAAGGGTAAGGAAGCAGGTTGGATAGGAGCGGTGTGGAGAATGGTTTCACTAAATGCTAGGAGCCTGGGGAACAAGTTGGCAGAGTTGCAGGCATTGATGGCAGAGGGAGAGGTGGGCATAGCTGCCATTACTGAGATGTGGGCAACCAAGCACCATGACTGGGACCTAACCACCCCAGGGTACAAAATTTTCCGGAGGGATAGAGATAAAGGAAATGCTGGGGGGTTGCCATTTATGTAAGGGAAGGGATCAGATGTAATACGGAGGAAGGGGAGGGGGGCAGGTCGGAAGTAAGCTGGCTGCAACTACAAAGCCAGAAAGAGACCAAGATCTGTGTGATGGTTGTTTATAGACCTCCAGCCCCGAAGGAGGACATTGACAGGGAACTGGGGGAACAGATAAGGAGGCATAGTGGCAAAGGGAGTACAGTGGTGGTGGGAGACTTTATTCTACCAGGGGTGGATTGAAGCATCCCAGCAACCAATTGTGCCAGGGAGCAGATCCTCCTGGAAGCATTCCAGGATGGCTTTCTTACCCAGAGGGTAATGGAGCCAGTGAGGGAGGGTAATATACTAGACCTGGTACTGGAAGATGGGGAACAGGTTAGGGATGTAAGGGTGGAGGAACCTCTGTCAAGCAGTGACCACCGCACAGTGTGGTTTTCAATCAACCTGGGTAGGGAAGTAGCCACTACAAAAGCTAGGGTCCTGGACTTCAAAAGGGCAGACTATGGCAGGATGGGAAACATACTGGAAAGTCATAAGGCAAGCATCCACCCAGAAATGGACATGGAGCAAAATTGGGCAGTCATCAAGACAGGACTGGCTGAAGCCACTAAAACCTGTGTCAAGAGCCAGAGCAAGAAAGTCAGGACCAAGAAACCTAGTTGAATGAGTAGAGAGGTAGTGGAGAAGGTGAGGGAAAAGGGGAATGCATTTTGGACCTACAAGTGATACAACAGGGCAGAAGACAAAGAAGAATATGTGAAGAAATCCAGAGAAGTGAGCAGAGTGGTAAGTGTAGCAAAGGCGGCTACGGAATGAAGGTTAGCGCAGGGGATCAAATGAAGGGAAAAGGATTTCTTCAGCTATATCAGAGAGAAGAGGAAGAGGAAGGATCAAATTGTTAGGATCAGGAGGGGAAGTGGGTGGGTAGAAAAGGAGGCTGAACAGGCAGAAGTACTTAATGAATACTTCTGTTCAGTCTACACCAAGGAGAGGGATGGATCCATACCTGAGAGGAAGGGCAAAGTGGGAGAGGGTGGAGGAGAAGCAACCATGGATGGGGTAATCATGGTGGACAGGGTGAGAGAGGGCCTTAAGTCCCTGAAGGTGGACAAGGCACCTGGCCCAGACTGAGTCTGCCTCAGGGTGCTGAGAGAGTTGGCAGAGGTACCGGCAGGGCCACTGGCAGACCTGTTCAATGACTCTCTGAACTTGGGGTGCATGCCCAGGGACTGGAGGGAAGCACATGTGGTACCTCTCCAGAAGAGTGGACCCGAGGATGAACCAGGGAACTACAAACCGGTAAGCCTTACTGCAATTGTGGGAAAACTGATGGAGACAATCCTCAAGGAAAGGCTGGTGCAACTTCTTGCGGATAACAACCTCCAAGACAGCAGGCAGCACGGGTTTGTCTCAGACAGATCCTGCCAGACAAACTTGGTTGATTTTTACAACTGGGTTATGAGGCTACTGGACAGGGGACATGCGGTGGATGTCCGCTACCTGGATTTCAGCAAGGCCTTTGATTCGGTGCCACACGGTAGGCTGACCTGCAAGTTAAAGAGTCTGGGAGCAGGGCAGAAACTGGTCAGATGGATTGAGAACTGGCTGCAGGGTAGACAACAGAAGGTAGTTGAGGGGGGAGGCATCTGAACCCAGGGCAGTAACAAGTGATGTACCACAGGGCTCGGTGCTGGAACCAGTTCTCTTTAACATTTTTATAGCCGACATTGCACTAGGGATTAAAAGCAAGATCAGACTCTTCGCAGCTGACACAAAGATTTGTGCTGAGGTAAATGGGAGGGAGGAAGGAAAAGTATGTCAGGAGGATTTGGCAAAATTGGAGGAATAGTCTCACACTTGGCAGCTTGATTTCAATGCCAAGAAGTGCAAAGTGATGCATTTAGGAGGCAAGAACCCAGGACACAATTACTGGCTGGAGCATGTCCTGTTAACAAAATCCAGGGAGAAGAAGGATCTGGGAGTGCTGGTAACAGGGGAGATGAACCACTCTGCTCAGTGCAGGAAGGCAGCAGTGAAGGCAAATGGGATGCTAGGTTGCATAGCAAGGGGAATTACTTCCAAGAGTGGGGAGGTCATCTTGCCCCTGTACAGGTCCATGGTGAGACCACACCAAGAGCACTGCATATAATTGTACCACCCCTACTTGAAAAGGGACATCAAACTACTGGAGGGGGTACAGTGTAGGCAACAAAAATTATCCTGGGGTTGGGGGACAGACCATATGAGGAGAGACTGAGAGAGCTCAACATGTATACCCTGGAGGAAAGAAGGGAGAGAGGGGATATGATTGAGACCTTCAAGTACCTGAAGGGTTTGAACAGAGTAGACACCAGATGTATGTTCAGTCTGAAGGGTGGAAGGGAAATCAGGGGACACTCTATGACGCTGGAAGGGAGCAGGTTCAAAAGGGAACGGAGGAGGCACTATTTCACAGAAAAGGTAGTGGCAGGGTGGAACGCTTCTGCCAGAGGAAGTCATATTGCTGCAGAGTGTTGGGGGCTCAAGAGGGGTGAGACAGATTCAAGGAGGGTACAAACCGGAAGATGGCGCAAGATGGGGGGGGCAGGGCATATGAAGGGGGGGGAAGCTGCAGTCTAATGGACTGTAATGCTACACACTCAAGCAGACTAGACAGACCGAATGGCCTGTATCTGCTGGCAATTTCATGTGTTCATATGTCACTAAAACAGACTTGTACTACACAGATAACTATTGTGGTGGTTAAAAAATATCCAGTCAAGTAGGCTATAATTGCCAAATTTGGAATTTAAACTACTGTAGTTGGCAGGGTGATAATTTGGGAAAGATTGGCATTAGACAGGGTGCTCCTAAATTTCAAGGTACCCTTTCTGAGCCAAGTTATATGGAGGTCTCCTAGGATTCAAGTGTTGAGCTTGCGTTTATTCACTGAGTTTTTAGTGATAGTATCAGGACTTTCAATAGTAACATACACCAGCAGACTACCAAATGGGCTGCTACACCTGCTGCGACAGTCTGGGATTTTGAAGGTGTACTAACACTGGTCATGGACATGCTAAAAACATACCCACCATATGTAAGAAGTCATGTTGATGATAACATTTTTTTTTAAATCATTGCTGCAATCAACTGAGAAAGTTGCACTGTGCAGTGTGAAAGAAATTGAAGACTGCTCAGGGACTGACTGTGCTCAGTGAGTCCCACAGAATGAAACAAGCATTTGTCAGTGCTGAATGTTTGCTTGCTGGTATTAGCACTGGAAGTTCAGGAGTTGGACAGATGCAGAATAGGAATGGCAGTGAAGTATTGAACTTCATGCCAACCCCAACCTCCACCCTGCAGAGACAGACAGGCACTGGGGTATGCCTTTGGGTCATTGCCCATAACGCTCATGCCATTTCACCTCACCTCACCCTATCCTACAGACACCGACAAGTGTTGAGGTGTGCCTTGGTGTTAGGCTTTACTGTCACCCCATTCCATAAGGACATATGCTGAAATGGGTGCAGTATAGGAGAATGGGGTGAACTCTGGGACAGAAGAGTCCAAGGCACACCTTGATGCCTGTCACTGGCTGCAGGATGGGTGTGGAATGGCATAAACATTACAGCCGGCAATCCAAAGGCACACCCCCTGACGCCTGTCAGTCTGTACAGGGTGGGATGTTATGATTAGAAACCTCTAACGTGCTGGGCGTTTGTTGGTATTTGCACTACAGATTTTCAACATGGCCTTTTTGTGACCCCCACCTGATGAAAGCATTTGGGGCCTCTGCTCATGAACAGAGGCACTGTGATTTTTGTTAATCTGTCCCGAATGTTGATTTCCCACATCGACCACACCATTCTGGGCCAGATGTGAGAAACCACAGTTTGGCCAGGATGTGAAAAATGACAGTTGCACCATTCATAAGGAGTTGTGAAGAGATGGCAATGTTGGAAATCTGGAGTGAATATATTAAAAATTCTCAAAGTTACGTGCGTGCATGAAAACTGTGCAATGCACACTGATAACACAGTCATGTTTTTGAATTCTTTCACCAAATTTTCAACATAGGCACTTTGGGACCTCTACTCATGAACAATGTCACTGTGATTTTCTTAATCTGTCCCGAACAGTGACTTCCTACAGCGACCGTGCCATTGTGCGTCAGATGTGCAAAACCACATTTCAGGCAGGATGTGAAAAATGACAGCTTACTGTTCATAAGGAGATGTGTAAAAATAGCAATGTGGAAAATCTGGAGTGAAAATATTAAAAATTCTCAAAGTTATGAGTGTGCATGGAAACTGCACAATGCACGCTCATAACATAGTTATTTTGTAGAATTTTGTCACCAGATTTTCAACATAGGCATTTTGGGACATCCGCTCATGAACAGTGTTACTGTGATTTTCTTAATCTGTCCCGAACATTGATTTCCCACAGTGATCCCGCCATTGTACGCTGGATGTGTGAAAACACATTTCAGGCAGGATGTGAGCAATGACAGCTATACTGTTCAAAAGGAGGTATGTAAAAATAGCAATGTGGAAAATCTGGAGTAAAAATCTCAAAAATTCTCAAAGTTATGAGCATGCATGTAAACTGAGCAATGCACACTCATAACACAGTCATTTTGTTTGGAATTTCTTCACCAAATTTTCAAGATACACTTTTTGGGAGCCCACCTCATGAACAGTGGCACTGTTGTTTCATTAATCAGTCCTGAAAGGTGCTTCTATGCAGTGACTTCGAAATCACCTTTCAGAACTGAATAACGCCATGACAGTGACTGAATTCATGGGGAGGGGTCCCAAGAACCCCATGTTGAAAATGTGGTGCCAAAAGTTGAAATAATGGCCGAGATAGCCACATATGCTGAAAAAAATCCAATTATGCCATTATACAGCATACCAGCATTTCTTCAGTTCACGGTTGGCTTTGAAGAGTGCAGACGTGTTTCTGGTCCAACGAAGATCATCACACCCTGCTCCAGAGGTAAGTATGGGGTGAGGGGCTGTGGGGAGGTGAGGTGCGTAGAGGGTGGTGTGGGTTGGGGAGGGACCCTAGCGATGGACTGTTTGCTTTGTTTCAGGGAAAACAAAAGACATTGCGGGAAGGTGTTTTTTTTTGCAGGTTTGCTTTGGGCACACTGGAATGGGCTCCCAATGTGCCACCTGCTTTTTGGGGAGGGGGGACTTAAGCTGACAGGGATTGGCCCCCCCATTGGCAAAGAAAACCTGTTTGGGAGGGGGCATGATGCTGAGGGGGATTGGGCAGCCCCCTCAGCACACAACAAACGGGGGGAACATTATGTCGATGGGCATTGGGCTCCCCTTTCGGCAAATGAACTGGGCCGGGGGCATGACGACAGGGGGATTGGGCATCCCTGTCAGCTTTTATGGGGACTGTCTGTGGACGGCGACAGCCGCCGCCATGTTTTTGTGAAATATTATACCAGGCAAGGCACTGCCCTGCAATGGTGGGTTGCTCCTTCATTGCAGTGGCTAATTTGTTTCAAGTTGGTGGCACGCAGGCTGAACTAGTGTCAGTAGCAGTGTGCCACTGCATTGGAAAATGAGGGCCAAGCCCAAGAATGCAGTGGTGGCACTGGCAGCCACAGTGCTGCACCTCCAAAACCCGCTTCTCTCCTAAGCTGCCACATAACGTTTCTTGCTCATGTGCACAATCAAACATAAAAAAAAAAGCAATGACAGCACAGGTCAGTCTGGTTTGTAGTTTAAAATGCTTGTGCTTCCTTTATTGGACATTAATGGCAACAAGCAGGGCATTTAAAAACAGCAATCCAAATGCAAGCCCCAAACATTTTCTCCCAACCCAAGCTTCTTCAGAGGCTCGCGTTGAGTGAAAACACATGTGGGACTACTGTTTGGATTGCTATTTTTAAATGCCCTGCTTGTTGCCAAGACTCTTCAATAAAAGAAGCACAAGCATTTTAAACTACAAACTGGACTGACAAGTGCCATGATTCTTTTTTTCACACTATGCAATGTGCCTTCCTGAAAAAACATTAATTCAGCCAGCAATGTGCTGCTGCTTGCCATGGGCATAATTTTTGGAATCGTGATCAAATGCATTGCCTTGCATTATTACACCACCATTGGAACGATATTTCAGACTGAGTGAGTGATTTACCAGGTGGGTGTTAAACACTGTGGATAGCTAGACAGTGGGACTAGGCTCAGCTTTTTCCAAAACAGTGAAATGCTACAGCTAAGCCTAGTCCCACTCTTTTAACACTTCAGTGCTGTTTTCTTTTCATTTTGGCACTTTCTTGATAAAATTTGGATTCCTGGATGAAGATAAGTCATGGTTCAGTCACTTAGCAGGCTACAGCACTGGGCCTTAGCAGACTGATTACTGTATGCACCCAGGCTCTGGCTTTCATCACTGGTGCCATCATGTCTGGCAGGTTGAGCAGACCTACATGCAGATTCCCTTGTGGTGAGTGGGCTGGACCTTTCCTGCTGTGTGTTCATTTCTTCCCATAGCACTTTTAGAAGTCTGAACATTCCATTGCTTAATCTTGATACAAAATGGCTGCCTCAGCAAAACTGACCTTCATACTTTATTACCCAACACCAGCAAGTGCACTACATTGCATTGGGTAGAGAGCTGTTCATCAGACAAAACGTTAACTAAAAAGAGCTAAGCTGTCTAGCATATGGAAATAATAAGGCAGGTGGGAGTGGTGGTGGTGGGGTGTTTTTGACTTTAGGCCAACCAGAGTCAGAGTCTAGCTAAGGCCCCAAATTAAGCTATAGTAGTCTCTCCACTCTCCTTTATAAAGCACATTTTTTAAACACTCTCCACAACCATGGCACAATTTACAGAACCTGTTCAAAATGAAATCTGAAGCACCAGCTGTGTAATGATTGAAACAGTCTCTCGTCACAAGATAGGTCAGGGCTGAGGTCAGTTGGTTGGGATGCAGCTGTGAGCTAAGATTGTAGCTGCTGGTTGCCCACATTGTTTTTAGCCTGTGGATAATTAGACTGACATTCCCTCACCTATCGTGGACGTACATCCAGTTTCAAAATTGGAAACATCATGTCAGTGCTGTACCTAGACTATTCAATCAGTATGGCTCTCTGAAAACATTACATGTACTCAATCCATGCAATATACTCCTGCAGCATGTTTTTGTATTCATAGTTTATTGATGTTATCTTTTACAGGAGAAGAAACACACAGGACAAGCAGACATCAAATACAGAATTCAGCAAGTTATCAACACAGCATCTCTACTGGAAAAAACGTCACCATGAACATACAAATAAAAAGTAATGAAGATCTAAACATGAGTTTTACAAACTTATGAATAAAGGAAAAACAAAACAACAGGTGTCTGCTCATTGTGTGATATCTCAGAAATAAAGATAGTAATTGTTCTTCTGGTTTATGGCACAGATAAATACAAAATCACACATACCCCCATAATGCAAAGCATCATGGGCTGTATGTGCAAGTCACCACAAAATATTATGCTGGTTTAACTTTAAGCAGAAATGCATGGTGCCCGAAGGCACAAATGTTTCATCAAGTTTCATAACATTTGTTGTATGTTCATATTATTTGTTTTGCTGCCAAACATGACTAGCAAAATTAACACACAAGCACATTCACAAATTTTTTCATTGAAATACGGCAAATTGTAAAATATTTATCTATATGCTGTTTACCTAATTACTGATGAGTGCAGGTTTATGATGGTATTTGTACAGTATGTCTATTAGGATGAAATTCCTTATGATAGCATCAGTTTACATTATGGAGTTCCCTCGACCAATCAAGGTTACTGTCATTTATCCTGTAACAAAATTAAATGTATTTTATCACAGGCTGAGGTGAGTGTTATAAAATCCTCACTGAATTTTGACAGCCCTGCATCAGCATTAATATGGACATGAGTGGAAGTGGAAGTCATGAATTATATAAGGAATGAGACACATCAGGGTGTGTGGTCTTACTGAGATACACACACATCTTGGGTGCACTTGCATGAGGCCAAAGACCACCAGCACCTGGGAAGTGTGGGTATGTGAATGACCATGCATCGTGGAGTATCCTGTCCTTCTTATAAAATTAATATCTTTTGTAGTTACATTACTAAATCAGGAAAACTATAACAAGGATGCATGGCTGCTATAAATTGGGTTCTGAATGTACTGTAATTTGAGTTATGATTAAGTAATGAGATTATAGAAGGTGTATTATGATTGCTTTTCACTGCTCATTTGCATATCTGTGCAGTAACTAATGACAATGCAACTTTAACAGTGGTTGATTACATTACAAATCAACTAAGCTGTGCTCAAAATCAAACTTAAACTGAAACAAACAAAGAGCAAAAAAACTCTTTTTTTTCAGTTATAAATGTGCTCTTACTTGATTTAATTACATAAGTACAAGAGACAGTATGTTAAGCATGGGATTTGATGGTCCAGGGTGTGTGGTTGATATATACACACTTCTCAGGTGCTGAAGGCACTTGGCCTTTGGCCTCATGCCAATATACACTCAAGCATGCATATATAGCAGTGTGATTGCACACCTTGTGTCTCATCCCTTATATATCAGATTGTCCAGGAGTCTTGCAGAACCAGATTTGACCAAGGCAATTTTCTTAGGGCTTTTTTCAGCTTTAACAAATGTGACCTCTGCTCAGGGCTCCAGATAGCTCTGGCAGGCAACAGTAAGTTAACTTACCATTTTTGAAATTAAGTTAGCGAAAAATAAATGTGTGGAAAATGTTTTAAACGCAGTCGAAAAAAGCCCCTTCTGTTGAAGTAGTATTGTGAAGTACTATTTCTTCAGGTGTGAAGCAATTCGATCTTTGGGAAGGGGTATTGGTTGCCCATTAAACACATATTTTTGGGAAAGTTTTCTCTCAAATAAAAAAAATAATATATATATATATATATACACACACACATATACATAAATAGAAACACATGTGGCAGAATATCAATAAAAGCACTTGTTCCATATTATTTCAGGCAAGTTAGTCTTCCCTCACCGAGATAACAGACTTTGTCCTCAGATTATCCACTCAGAAATTAGCAGGAGGGTGCTACTGTAGTTATTAATCAAAAAGAAAGAAGCATTGTCATGTTGCAATAAAATATAGTGTTGTTTGTAAATACAGGTCATTGTCTGCAAGGAACAAGTACTTTACGCAATACATTATTAAGTACTTCATATTGGATTCCTGCTGAAAGTGAAATGAGGTATTGTGCCGCATACTTCAACTAATAATTAATGAGAAAAATACTTCCATGAGTCACTGAATAAGGGACACATGTTAACTAAGAAAAGGGTGATCAAACAGAAATGTAACTGGTTTAGAAGATATTTTTGCAAAAAGGCAATGAATGAGCAGCAGCAGCACATGTGAACTAATTAATCTGTGTATTGGCATCCTCCCCACAAGTAATAACCTGAAAGGTTTTTTTGCTCTCAGCACATTTTCATATTTCATTTAATGAATAGATGGCAAACTAGTTCTTTTGACTCACATTAAATAAAAAGGAGCTAATGAAAGAACACTGCTAGCACAAACAATTCACCTTATTCATATAAAAAGCAAAAGACCACTGCATTTCTTCCAGGACAAAACATTACAACGGTAAATACCTGAAAAGCAACAGTGCTAGAACATACCCATAAGTGACAGATGGTATTTAAACTGAAGTATTTTAACATTTCCTTTCCTTAGGGGGAAGATTAGTGTCTGTAATCAGTTATGGATATTGCCAAAGATGTAAAAAAGTGATTACTTTGTTCATATAGTGCTTATTTAAACTATTGAATTGTATTAATTTTAAGTCTAAATTACAGTTTAGTAGCTCAGGATATCCCAGGTGAGATAGATACGTTTTTTCATCTGAATGGAAATGTTGACTTTTACTGTTTTGCCAGGAGGTGGATTGGTTCATAGGGGCCCATTTGCAGACACACCTGGTACAGTATATGAAGTCACACATCACATATTACAGCATATTTTCATGTACATGGACACAGAAAGATCAATCAAGTAATGTCTGACATTTACAATGAGACACATGAAATGATGTTCCATGTATACAGAGTGGACTGCAGCATAGGGAGGTCAAGTGGCTTGCTTGAGGTCACACAGAGAGAGAGAGAGAGAGAGAGAGAGAGAGATAGAGACTGCCAGTGGCTATGGTGAGGTAACTTGAACCTGTGATTGCTTCAATCACAGGTCGTCATTCTGTCAAATTGATCAAACAGCATAGCATTTGAGGAATGTGCAGCCAATCTAGTTTTAGGAAGGGCTGATGTACTGTATAGAGTCTGCATTTTTATATAGTTTTCTTTTATTTTCCACTCATTTTCTTCTATATTTTCTGACCTTCCCCTACCATCCCACATTGTAAGACGCGAAACAGGTCTTTAGAATTGATTAGGAAAAGCTGCAGTTTTACTAATCAAGCTGTATAAATGTGTAGGAGGATGCCTTAAGTTGTCTTCATCAATCATTAGTAGCAATGAGGAAAATGATAAGTGAAGTAATTCTGCCCTTGACTTGAGCTGGCACTCACAGCAACACCCACTGTTAACTGTGAGGATTTAGCACAGCTGCATGTTTTCTCAGAATGGCACTACACCCTTACATTGCTAGTTATGGCTCTCACAGTTAAGGGCAGCCTACCAATATTGAGATCACCCTTTCTTTTGAAGAATAGGTGTGTGAGTTACAGATGAATGAGTACTTTGTATTCTTGATCTTCTTTGTATTATCTTTTGAATTCTGCATTATTACAATACTTTTATGCACCTGTAACTTTGCATAGCAGAACAGCACTGTAAACAAGATTGTCCTAATTGTCTACTGATGAAAAAATAAAGATCATTCATTCATTCATTCATATTGTGCCCATTGTTAATCAGCTGATCAACCTGCTATGCAGCTGAAACAAAGAACAAGGGCCCGAGTCAGAGTCTCTAAGGTGCATGCAGAGTGTTTGCAAAGACCATTTTGTGCCCACATTATGTTGGGGACTCTACTGAGCTATGTTAAATGGGCTTGCAAACCCTTCCTCAGCACACAGAATTGTTTGTGAATATGCAGAATGAGGGGTGGGGACCTAGTTCTATTGGTCTATAGGGCCACTCACAATGAACTGCAGCTTGTCCCACCCAGGAGTCAGGGTGCAGCAGTCGTGCTTAGCTACTGGCATGCCTGTGTAACTTCTTGTGACTTTTCATAATTATGCCTGCTGAAGACAGAGGAGGTGCTGGAGGACAGGATCAGGTGGTAGGAGGGAGGAGGACCACTAGATGCCAGGAATGCCACTGATGGATGATTACATTTGCAGCTGAGAATCCTGTATATTAACAATGGGCTGTATCAGTAGTAGGATTGCATTGGCTGATACAGGGAGTGCACTAAGTGATCAAGGGACCACTGGATACTAGGAAAAGAGATTAGATGGGTTGGGAGGGAGCTTTGAATATTTGGGTCAGGGCAGGAAAGCATCTAGACACTAGGGAGTGCTTGGAATGGTATAGGGAGAGGGATGAACTGTCACCGGACACAAACAATTGCTTGTGACAGGGATGGAGTGGGGGTCCTGATGTCACAAGTACAGAACTTTAGTTTGTAACATTTCAACATGCACCTTTTGCATGTAACAATTACGCATAGCACTGCATCTGTGAGCAGTCACCAGGATGTTAGCAGGCGCTACCCCAGAGGTGCCAGCTAATATCTGGATTGATGATTTACAATGCATCTGTGTGTGGGGACACTGCTCCCCTGTGATGCCAGGCCATGGTTGTGTGTAGCACAATTGATTTATAGTATACGATCAAGGCTTATTGTATATGGAAAACAAAGGTTTTCCAAATCTTGTTGTAGGACAGTTCAAAGGTCAAAAAAGTTGTTATACTATCATTCTGACATCACATCAATAATACAACAACTTTTTAGCCTTCATCTGCCACTTGATTAGTGGGAACAGCTCAGTTAAAAAAACAAACAAATTAAAATGGCGGTGCTGGTTAGCGAGCGGATGGCCAAGCGGTTGCATTAGATAGTTTGTACATGGACTGAGTGAGTGTCCAAACTGCCACTTTGCCTTTTTATTTTAAATCACTGGCATCTGTAAATAATAGTGGGAAGGAGGAGAGCAGTACAGCAGCAAGGACTGGATTTGGGAGTAGAGCGGGACTGCACCGAGGAGCGGTAGCATGAATACAAGGTATGAAGGATTAGCTACAATTAAACTTTGTGAAATGATCAATTTTGTATATTTGGGGGGACCATATACTATATGAAACAGTGTATGGTTGTCCATACACAACACGGCTGTTGCCATCTCAGGGAAATGATGCCATCATACGGACCTCTCGAGCTTCGCTCTCGAGATATGCCTGACGTCATCATAGCCCCTCGATGGCAACATAGCCTTGCTGTGTATGGACAGCCATACACTATTCTATATATTTATTTTAAATGAGTTACTGGAAAAGACATGCTGGGCTGGTAACAACTTATTTCCCGGTGTGTTTTGGGGAGGGGGTAATGCAGTAAACATTACAAAAGGTGCATGAGAAAATAAAAATGTAGTAAGGTGCAAGGGGTTATAAAAAATACTTTACAATTGTGTAGTCAGAATATTCCTCGTGGTAAACCAGTGCAACACAAAATAAAAGATGTAAGGGCAAATCAAAGCCACTGGTTTTCAGTTTTTACCAGAAAACTCTGTAAAACTCCAGAATTTGGACTGCCTGCACACTGGTAGTGAACACAGAATTTCATGGAGTTTGGCATTTTATACCAGATTAGTAAATCTACAGAACTTGTATTTTTCTTATAATTGCTGCCTGTACTATTTTCAGTGTGCTTTCTTTAAAGCTCTGTATTTATTTTATTTTTATTTTATTTAAACAGCAGTTTGGAAAACCTTTGAGCCATAGGCTCATTTACAAAGGTACCTTGTCACAGTAAGACAAACGAAAATACACAGTATAACAGTACAACACATAAGTATAACAGTAAATTAAGACATAGATACAAACAAGCTGGTACAGGTAGGATGGATGCAAACAATACCAGAGTTATGTTGTCCTTAGCAGCTTAGTAATAAGCTTTGTCATAAGTATTAGTCGGCTTTGACTAGTGGCAATTACAGCATCGGGTGTTAATAAGGTGGTTACGAGGAAGTTTTGAACACAACATAGTTGAGCTCGGAGATGGAGGGGGCAGTGTGTTGAACCAGGAGGGGGCCCTAAAGCTGAAGGCTCTTTGGCCGTGAGACGTCCTAGCTCAGGGATAACAAGAGAGGTTTTCTGAGGTCCGAGTAAGGAAACTAGTGGGACAGAGCGGCGATGGTGGTCAATCCTGGTGGAATAGCCCAAGGAGGGTCTTTTGTAAGGGTACAGGTCAGATATTTGAGGCGCTCATCAAGATCAAGTACCAGCGCTTTTAGTGTACAGTAGACAGGTGTGTGTCAGTCTAGGTGCTCCAGTAATTAACCTGCAGGCCTTATTCAGAGAAAAGTTAATTTTATGGAGTGCGGTTCTGATCAGCAGCACCATACACCGGCAGTCCATAGTCCACTAGGGACAGAATAGGAGGAGGTGACTGCGAGTCAAGAGCTCGGGGAGACAGTGTTTATACCGATGTAAGATGCCCAATCGGATATTAGTGGCAGTGGCTAGGGCAGCGATGTGTCCATGGAAGGAGAGGGAGGGGTCAAATGGATCCCTAGGTATTTATAGAGCAAACTTGTTTGAGGGGAAAGAGGACCCAGAGTGAATGAGGAGTTTGAAGTTGCAGGACTTGTTTTGGGGATGAGTGAAGAACATGGTTTTGTTTTTAAGATTTATCACCGATCTATGTTCCTTGAACCAGCCCTCGGCTTCAGTGAGGACTTCTGCAGCGAGTCCTGGAGGGCAATAGGTTACGACTTGAGGCAAAGATGACTGCATCATCAGCTGCATAATAGAATGTTCCCGAGCAAGAGCGTGGAAGGGTGTTAAGGTAAAGGGAGAATAGTAAGGGGCCCAGAATGGAGCCCTGGGGAACCCCAGAAAAGATGGGACAGATGTCTGAGTAGATCCCATTAATTTTTACACGCTGTGAGTGGTCAGACAGATAACTGGTGCACCAGGAGATAGGCCCAGCAGCAAAACCAGAGAGACTAAGGGCATCAGGAAGGAGGGGGGGAGACAGTGTCGAAAGCTTTCGAGAGGTCAATGAAGACAGCACCAGCCAGAGAACCAGTGTCTAAGGAGGAGTGAGAAAGTTGGAGAACTCTAGGAGGGCTGTGTTGGTACTGTGGCCCGCTCAGAAGCCATGCTGCTCAGGACAAAGGACATTGTGGGTGGAGAGGTAGTCAGAGATTTGAGAGCCACCACTTTTCCAAGGCCTTGAAGAGGAGAGAGAATGGAGATCGGTCGATGGTTTCCAGCCACAGTCCTAGCACCACCTTTAAAGATAGGGGTGACAGTGGCAACTTTCAGGCAGTTGGAACCTTCCCCAGGCAAAGGTGGTTGATGAGGCATGTGATCGGGTAAGGACTTTGTCTAAGACCAGCCGTGGGATACACCGGATCCAGGGTGTCACTGCCTGTACTATTACTCTTGAGGCAGTGACAAGGTGCGGCCTAAGTTCTTGGGCAGTAACAGGGGTGGAGGAGAAAATAAGGCGAGAAAGATTTCTGACCAGGTGCTGGGGAGGAGGGTCAAAAATTTGTAGGAGATAGGGCTAAGGTCAGTGAATGAGGTGTTGAGGTGGTTGGCTATGAGGGCTGGGTCTGAGGAGATCACACCATTATGTTGATCTGGGTGGGTGGGGAGTGTGCACTCCCATTTAACTGTTTAATGTTATCCCAGAAGGTTCTGGGGTTCCCCCATGAGGCAGTGAGTGAGGACCGATAGTGCTCAGACTTGGCCTTTCTGATGGCCCGAGTGCACTTGTTTCGGGCGGCAGCATATAACCGCCTGTCATTGGGCCAGCCAGTCTCAATGGCATGGTGCCATAGCTTGTCCCTATGTTTGAGCTGGTGGATCAAAGCTGGGGTTACCCAGGGGGCATTCTTCCTTTTAGAACGGCGGGTCAACATTGGGGCAAAGATATCACAGGCATTATTAAAAGTTTGGGTAAAGAAGGAGAGAGCTGTGTCGATGTCAGGAGTTGCCTGTATAGGAGACCAGTCAATTTGGGACAGAAGTTCGTTAAGTTTTATTAGTCCACCAGGTATTAGACGCCACCGGCATGTGGACTGTGCTATGGGTTTGGGGACTGAGGATGACCAGTGGAATAGAATGGGGAGTGATCGCTGAGAGAGTCTGGGAGGACTTGTACATTGGGGATCCGATTAGGGGCGGTTGGTGAGTACCACATCAAGCAGGGTACTGGAGCCTCTCTTGGGGTTAGTCCTGGTAGGTGGGTAACTAGTTGCATTAGGTCTATTGCTGAAAAGGAGTCTCGGTAGAGGAGGAGGAGGAGGGCTGAGCCAGTTGACATTTAAGTCACCCACCAGAATTTGATCAGCGGAAGGAGGTAGAGAGGTAAGGTATTCTGTAAGAGAGGCAATGGCCTGCGTTTGGTCCTAGAGGCACGTATGCAGTAGTCAGATAAAGGGGTCACCCCAAAAGATTCAGGGTTGATTTCAAGCGTAAGCACCTGGGCCCTGGAGTCAAGAGATAGAGTGGGCAGGGCTAGTACGGGAGAGATTCCTTGACATAAATAGCGCAGCCGCCGCCCTGTCTCCCAACACGGTCGGACCGGAAAAGGGTGAAACCAGGAAGGGAGACTAGGGAGTCAGGGGAGGATTTCGACAGCCAAGTCTCAACCAGGGTGATGACATCAGGGTTAATTGATGTGACCAGGAATTGTAGTGAGTCAAACTTTTTTAGGAGGCTACAGATATTCATGGAGACCATGCATGAGCCTGTGGTACGAGTTGGGGAGCTCCTGGGAACTGGGCCAGGGTTTGATGAATGTCTCCCAGGAGTAGTAGCATGACTAACACCCTGGCTGGGAGATGGTGAGGTTTTCCTACTATTGACATGAGGGGGAGGCCAAGGAGCAGGGGTGGGCAGGGAGGTACAGGAGGGAAAGCATGAATAAGAAGACACCCAGATGTGCCTGAGGTGAAGAGAAAGCTAGGGGGAGGGCAGGAAGGACGGGGACACACAGAGGTCCCAAGGGGCAGGAGAGCAGGTTCAGGAGCAAGGGAGGAGGTGCCAGGGCACAGTGTGGACTAGCAGATGGGTAAGTGGGTAAGTGCACTGCTAGTGGGGATAGGCACAGGCAGAGCATGAGGCAGGGCCAATACATTGTGGTGAGCAAGATCCCAGGAAGTAGTGCTGTACAGGTAGGAGTAGGAAGTAGTGAGGGAGCAGGTCCTCTAGTGGCCAGCAGTATAACCTGCAAATGGGAAAGTGGGGAGATAGGTTCTGGGCAACAGGACGTGATGTCACCGGATGTGATGTCACGGGGTGGATCCTTAAATTGACAGCCGCTCCTGGGTGGGGAGGGTGGTTGGGGGTGGGCGGGGCAGGCGGGCGCTTTAGCACCCTCTGCAGGCGCTCCAGACGTAAGAGAAGAGGCCTCTTTACCTCGAAGTTATCAGGCTGGAGATCTCGGCTTCCTCAGCTACCTGAGGTGAGCTGCTTGTATTGCTTCAGTTGCTTGATTGTCCCGAGTGCCTAGCTTGGGGGGGGGGAGCTGCCTATGTAGTGGAGAAAACACAGCCTCTCATTACTATGCAGCAGGAGAATATGTTGTGACTTACACAAAGGAGCTCCACTCTAAGCAAACAAGGCTATTCCAAAATGAGGTCACACTAGGACCCAGCTAACCTAATGCCTTCAGTTATAGCACAATTAGCTCCAATACCACCATATTAAACAAGTCTGCTCTATATTAGCTGCTTGGTATATCTGGCTTTAAGGTGTAATCAGCAAGGCAACTCTAGGAAAACCAGTGAGTCCCTAGCTTTACACTTCAGCATTAGTAGCACAAAGAGAAGCAAATAACAAGCCCACCCAGTGGTGAACAGGGAACAAAGTTCATAAAATATAAGTGTTCATCAGGTAGCACCCCTCTGCAGGCGTCCAGACGAAGAGAAGAGGCTCTCTTTACCTCGAAAGTTATCAGGCTGGAGATTCGGCTTCCTCAGCTACTCAGGTGAGCTGCTTGTGTTGCTTCAGTTGCTTGATTGTATATTAAGCCTTCTTTTGTTTTGATTATTTATACTCATGTTAAAAGAATGACAGTAGAATCCTGATAAAATATGGAAATTAGTCTTACAATCACCGATGAAATTCCAGGAATTTAAAATCTTGAAAATGGAATTTCTTTACTTTAATTATCGTGAATCAGTGGCTTTGGGATCATTCAGTAAAGTACAAGTGCAATACAAAATCAGGTGTGAACACTGGATTAGAAGGAGAGTAATACCATCCAGACTAAGCAAAGGTGCAAGAGTTATCAGTGCAAGTAAAATTCAGTAAGGTACGGGTGTAATACATTTCCAGATATGAACATACATCACTGGCAGATTAATGCCACACAGACTGGTGCCTAGGGTGTGCAGAAGAAAGCTATGAGCTGGGAAGGGGGGTCCCAACAACAGGGAGGGGGGGAAGGAGGATGTTAAGGTCAGGGGTCAGGTTCATTTGCAGGACGGGGTAATAAAGTCATGAAGAAGGCACTTGAGGAAGGGGAAGAAAAAGGAAGCAGCTAAGCAGGTAGACAGGGGAAGAGAGGACCAGAGCTTTGGGAAATGATATGCGAGGGCAGCCTGGCCCGCAGTAGTTTTCCTGAAGGGGAAGGAAAGGGAACAGATGCAATGTACTGGAGAAGGTATGATGAAGGAGTGAGGAAGAGGGGCAGCAGATACATAGGGAGAGAGAGACAGCCAAGCCAGAATTTGGAAGCAAAGGAAGCACAGTGGGTGAGGTGCCTGGAATCAAGGGAAGGGAGGGACAGGGCAGAGTAATGACAGCAGTGGTGGGTACAGGGAGAACAGTCTAAGGCAAAACAGCAGAATGAGTGAAAGAGGGAGTCCAGTCTGGCAGGTGTGGACTTGGAAGCTGTGGTGTAGACAATGTCACCATAATCAAAGATTGGGAGGATCATCCTCAAAACTAGCTCTCGGAGGGCAGGAAGTGGGATACAGGCTTTGTTCCTGTATAGTGCACCCAGTTTGGGTATGTAGTTTGCGGTGGATGGCATCTATGTGTGCCAAGAAGTCTATATGATGGCCCAGTCAGACCCTGAGGTACTTAAAGGAAGAGGCAACTTCAATCACAGTACCATCGAGGGTATGGCAAGAGGGAAAGAGGGAGCCTGGCAAGCCTCTGCCAGGAATTAGATGGTGGCAGTAAGGAGCAGGGACAAAGCACCCATTTTACATTTTCCCTGGTTATGTGTCTAAATCAGGCCAATATATAAAATAAATAGTGAATGATTAATTTTTAGAATAGATTTACCTTGAGTAGTCAAATTGAGATACAGTATCTTGCTTATGATGGATTTTTCTTCTATCCAGTTTTTACAGCTAGGATAAGGGAACATTGTTTAACCAGGAGTAGTACTCTAAGCCGAAGCTTGTTTCCAGATGCGATCGGGGAGCACAAGGAAGTTAAGTGACTTGCTCAGAATCACATAGTATGCACCTAGGCAGCTGTAGGATTCAAACCCAGGTCTCCAAATCTGTAGCTCAGAGCCTTAACTCACTGCACTATACTGCCTCAATGAATAATGTAGCATCAGAAAAATAAAGTGCCTTATCCAGAATCACAAAGTATCAGTGACTGTACTAGGATTTGAAGTGGATCTTCTGGTTCCTAAATTTATTTCTATTAGCAAGACACCCCTTTCTTGCTATAGTCCTACATACATTGTAACATGCTCTTCTTAAAGAGCTGGTGACATGCTCAGGAGAACTTTAACAAAGCTTTTAAGGCAAGGCAAATTTAATTTTTCAGGTCCCCAATCCCAGAGGCTCTGGGCGCCATACAATAAATACATAAAAAATGTAAAAACATTATAAATTAATCAGCATTCTAGTTAAAACTTCAATCACAAACATTTAATGGGTCTAATTCTCGTCGGATTTCTGATATCATAATAAATATCTCACAAACATTATTTACAAAGCAATGTCTACAAAACTGTGTCTGGGAATGCCCGCCTAAATAAAAAGGTCTTGAGGCAGGCTTTGAATGCCTCAACTGAAGAGGCCTCCCTTACTGATGGAGGAAACGAATTTCACAGGACGGGGCTGGTGACACTAAAAGCTCTGTCACCGGCAGTTTTTAACCTCGTCCAGGGAATCACAAGGAGGCCCCTAGAGGAGGATCAGAGGGAGCGGACCAGGGCAGCTGGTGTTAGAAGGTCCGACAGGTAGCCAGGGCCCAGTCCATGTAGGGCCTTAAAGGTGAGCAAGCCCACCTTAAAGAGAACCCTCTATCGAACAGGCAGCCAGTGCAAGTCATGCAGCACCTGGGTGATGTGACAGTATTTAGACTGTCCAGTCAACAACCTGGCAGCTGCATTCTGCACTAGCTGCAGTTGATGGAGGGTATCTCCAGAGACCACGCGGTAGAGCGCATTACAGTAGTCAAGCCTAGATGTCATGAATGCATGCACCAAGGTGGGGAGGTCCAGGGGCAGAACCAGGTGTTTGATCCTGGTGATATTCCTCAGGTGAAAAAAGCTGGACCGGACAACGGATGACACCTGAAATTCAAATGTCAATCTGCTGTCGCGGATAACACCAAGATCGCACACCCTACAGGAGGCCTTCAATGGCACAGATCCTATAAAAAAATCCAGTCTCTGCACCACAGGCCATCCTGTCATGCCTCCTGTTCGACTCCACCACCGGTACCTCCATCTTATTGGGGTTCAGTCGCAACCAGCTAGAGGCCATCCAGTCATTAATCTCAGCCAGGCAGTTGTCCAGTACGTTCACTGCATTGGATGCCCCAGAGACAAAAGATAGATACAGCTGGGTATCATTGGCATAGCAATGAAACTCCAGACTGTACTTCCCAATGATCTCTCCCAGGGGCAGCATATACATGGCAAACAGCATCATTGACAAGACCGAACCCTGAGGTACTCTACAAGACAGAAGGTTAGGGGAGGAGGAGAAATTCCCATCACAGCCCTTTGTCTCCTGTTTGTGAGGTGGGACTCAAACCAGGAGATGACTGTGCTGGCGAGTCCACAAAATTCCCTCAGGTGGTTGAGTAACACGCAATGGTCTACCGTGTTGAAAGCTGAGAAGAGATCAAGGAGAACGAGAATTGTCCCCTCTCTTCGATCTCTCACCCTGAGGAGGTCATTAAGCACCTGAACTAATGTGGTTTTCGTACAGTGCCTGGCATGAAACCCAGACTGAAGTGGCTTGTAGATATCAAAGGCCACGTAGTGTTCTCCGAGCTGCTGCTCCACAATCTTCTCTACAACCTTTCCCAAAAATGGCAGGTTGGAAACAGGATGGTAATTCGCCTTGACGTCAGGGTCTAAATATGGTTTCTTCAGAAGGCATCTCTCCAGTGCCTCCTTCAAGGTATCTGGGAAGACCCCCCTCTGACAAATAACACTGGACAATCAAGGTGAATACTGGGCCAACAGCATCAACACATCCCATTAAGAAACAAGTTGGCACTGGGTCCAGTTCGCAATATATGTGCTTCATCCTCAAGATAACCTTAATGACTTTGGCAACCTCCACTGGTTTAAACTCCCCCCAACCAGGCGGAGTGCACCTCGGACAATCTGGGCAACCACTGTCGTCCATGCTGTGGCTCACTGGTGGGATTCCCTGCCTGATGGCAGACACTCTGTCAGAGAAGAACTGAGCAAACTCATTGCATAAAGCATTAGAAAATGCTCTTTTCGGCTGTAGACAAGCTGGATGTAATAGCCTGTCCACAGCCCAAGAAAGCATAGCTGGGCGGTGCTTCCCAGTGGCAATCTCCCTGGACAGGAACACTGCCTTCTTACGGTTGACTGCCCCCTGGTACACCACATAGTGTGCACGCAGGGCCAGTCTGTCTGTCTCCAGACCGGTCCTCTGCCAGCAGCGCTCTAATCTCTGACCCTTGATCTTCATCACCTTGAGCTCCCCATCAAACCAGGGGGACCTCAAGTGAGAGGATCTGGGTTGTACATGGACCAGTGCAACTGAGTGGAGTGCCCCTGACACCGCCTCATTATAGGCGGCGACTACTTCACCCACACCCCCTATGCATGCACTGCCCACACTAGATAGGTCAACTACCACCAGAAAACCCTCCGGGGTCAAACCCTTCAAAGGGTGGTAGCTACCATCTCTGCAGGGGAGGGCTCACGGGGGCCTGAGCAAGAACTCCACTGTTCAATGATCGGACCAAACAACCAGGCCAGTCCTCAGATTATCAATCTCAAGCCCCAGCGAGAAGATCAAGTAAAACATGTGACCACCCTGGTAAGTCATGGTAGAAACCTCTAGTGACAGGCCCAGAGATGCAGTCATTTGGAGGAAGTGATAACCTAGTCTAGATGATTCATTGTCGGCCCAAACATTGAAGACTCCCAGGACTAAACACCTATGGGCCTCCAACGTTTCATCGATGATGAAATCGGCTACTTCCTGCAGGAACTCTTCTGCTGCCCCAGGGGGTTGGTAGATCAGGAGAATACTGCAGCCTGGCCCTGACCATCTTGGATGGCCACACATTCAAATGAACTCAGTGTTCTCACTGGGTGCATGGTAAAGCCCAGCTCAGATCTAAAACAGATGGCCACACCCCAGCCCCTGTGTTCCACTCTGGGGCAGTGCGCAACAGAGTACCGAGGGGGGGGTACAGCAGCCTCTAAAACCAGGCCAACATCATCGCCTAGCCAGGTCTCCATAATACATGCCAGATCCAGCTTGTATTTCTCATTAGTTCTGAGTTTCTCCTCTCCATTATTTATTACTGAGGTCATTTACATGAAAACAGGATCTTTACTCCTGGAGGGTTCAGCTATTCCTACTGCTTTCTCTCTACCTGAGGTTATAGAGCACTGCTTATGACCTTACAGTTACTCCCATGGCAACAGACTGTGATGTCACAACAGAGGATTATGACTTACAGTAGGGAGTAAGCTATAGAGGCAGATGAACTCAAAATAAACTCTGAGGGACAACGAACATATATTAATACTCATTTCCTTAGTAATAAATTATGGGGATGAGAAATATATAAAATATTAATGGAATGCAAGCAGAATTGTATCTAATTATTATATTTTTTACAATTTTCTTTGAGGCTTCAGTAGCTCTTTAAGAAACTTAGATTTTATTTTTATTTAAATTTTGGTGACCAGGTAGGGCCACTGAGACTGTAACAGTCCCTTTTTCAGGGGTGACCTGGGATTAATTAGACAAATCTCGAGAACAACTTAAATAAAAGCATATCATGTCAATAGTACAATCAATGCAGACATACAGCACATGTTAAAGGTACATTGGGTGGGATAAGTACAGTTAATACCAACAAGAGGGCTCTTTTGAAGATGAAAGATTGATGAGCGATGATGGCCTACATCTGAATAAAATGGGCTCAAAGAAGCTGGGCAGAACATTTAGAGATCATATCAATACCCATTTAAACTACAAAATGGGGGGGCAAGGGGGAAGAAAACATTCTTAAACCATAATATGAAGCAAACTATCACTCAAACTAATATTGAACTAGGCTGGAAGGGCTTGCTTATTAATACTAGGAGTCTGACAAATAAAAGTGAAGAGCTGAAATACATTATGGAATCTCAGCTTATAAAAATCTGTGTGGTGATAAAACATGGTGGGACTCAAACCATCAATGGGATCAAAACATAAGGGGCTATCATTTATTTTTCAGATCTAGAGCCTATTGAAGAGAGGGTGGAGTAGCAGTGTATATTTCTGAGGAAATTCAAGCAGAGGAGATATCAATACAAACAGACAGTGTGGAACAAATCTGGATTAAAATCTGCCCCAAATCCCTGAAAATCCTATTGGGGCTATATATAGGCCTCCTTCTATAAAAAAAAACAGGATGATGAGGAATTACAGAATTATATTATAAATCTAAATCCGGCAGATTGGATAATAATGCTGGGAGACTTCAATCTACCAGGGATTCAGTGGAATACCATGACACGCTACGGTAAAAGTGAGCATGCATACTTGGAATTATTCGAACAGATAGGACTGGAGCAATTAGTCTGCAAAAAGACAAGAGGGGAGAATATTCTAGATGTGTTACTGACAAATATGAAATCTGACATTCAGGAATGCAATGTAACTACACCATTGGGAGATAGTGACCATAACATGGTCACATTTACCATCCAAGAAAGAAACTTGCCAAACAATGGGGATACAAATATCCTGGATTTCAAGACAGCCAACTTCACAGCTTTAAAACATGAATTGTCACAATAGTATTGGGAGAAGGAGCTTGAGAATGAAAATATAGAGGACATGTGGAAAACACTGGAAAACAAAATAAACAAGGGGTGCTAAGATATATACCCATCAAAAAGAAATACAAAAGAGGGGCCTAAACACCAAACTGGTTCAGCAAGAACATTAAAAAAATGATTAGAAGTATTAGTTTCCCCAATTAGTTACATGTTTCAACATTCCTTAGACATAGGGGGAAGTCCCAGGGGCATGGAAAGAGGCTACTGTTATTCCCCTATTTAAAAAAGGCAACAAGAAGAGCCCATCCAACTACAGGCCAGTGAGCGTCACAAGCTCCCTGTGCAAAATATTAAAGGGAATTATTAAGGAATATATTATTGAACTTATTCAGGAGAATCAGCTGGCCGATGATACACAACACGAATTTACCAAAGGAAGATCGTGCCAGACAAATATACTGGAGTTTTATAACCAGGCCAGCAAATGCTTGGATGAGGCTGCACCAATGGATGTGGTGTTCCTTGATTTTACTAAAGTGTTCGATAATTACCCCATCATGAACTAATAGAGGTGTTAAAGACTATGAGACTCCATGAAAATATTATTTCATGGATACACTCATGGCTTACTGACAGAAAACAAAGGGTCAATATTAATGGAGCATACCCTAACTGGGCTAATATAACAAGTGGGGTATTGCAGAGGTCAGTTTTGGGGCCTTGTCTCCTTAATATTTATGTGTCACAACTCAAATGCGAACAGGAAGGGGTGTGGATGATTAAGTTCACAGATGACTGCAGGCTGGGGGCAGTAGTAAGGGACCAGAGGAAACAAAATGAGATGCAGAAAGCCCTAGACCAGATAGAGTCATGGTGTAATACCTTCAAACTCCCATTAAATGCAGACAAATGCAGTTATGCACATGGGCAGATATAATCCTGAGCAGGAGTATCATTTAGGAAGCATTGCTTTGACAGCAGTAACAGAGGAGAAGGATTTAGGCATAATTATTAACAATGATCTTCAGTTTAAGACCCACTGTCAGAAGGTATGCAGCAGGGCAAATGGAGTGTTCAATTGCATCCTGAGACACATCGCTAGCAGGGACAGAGAGGTGGTGTTGCCATTGTTTGGGTCATTGGCAGGCCAATACTGGAGTATGGAGCTCAGGTCTGGTCTCCTTATCACAGAAATGAGATTAATAGACTAGAAAGGGTGCCAAGGAAGGTAACTAGATCTATAAGAGGTATGGAGGGAAAGGAGTACACCCTTTAGATTAAAAGACTCAAATCTATTTTCACTAGAGTATAGGAGACTAAGGGGAGATATGTGCCTGCTGTTTAAAGCACTTACTGATCAAAGATCTCTGGTAAAAGCTGGGACTGGAATTTAGGGACCAACAGTATAATAGTAGAGCACGTACAGTGCAGTTAAAAAGCAAAAACTGCAAAACACAGAGGCGAAAAATGTGGTATAATCCAAGGGTAGTGTCATTATGGAACTCACTACCTGGAGAGGTGGTGGGGAGTCCTTTGATGGAGAGCTTCAAGTGAAAACTGGATAGCTTCATGAAAATGAGCTACTGTTAACTAAAACTGGCAAGCACTATGGATGCAAGTCTTATTGCTCTGAATCTACCTATGTAACCTATGTAACACCAAAGCAGCCAGAAATCAGATATAGATCCAGTATGGGTATATCAGTGTCAGAGAAGTCAGTACGGCCATAAGAGTGTCTTCCTGAAAGTCTGACTGATTCTCAGCGGTAGCAAGTACAGCATCTCAGTTCCAAAAGGTGAGGGTAAGACCCTTCTTAAAGCTCCCAAGGGAGGCACATTCCTGGAGACTGCTAGGGAAATCGTTCCAGATGGATGGGATGAATGCAGTGAAGGACCGTAGTCCTTGGAAAGTCCTTACCCTGGGGATTTGGAGAAGCTGGTGAACAGAGGACCTTAGTGGTCTACCATTTTGCTTGGCTGCTACCATGTTAATTAGGCTGGGGAAGGGGTGCTTTAACTTGCTAGAATTTAAAGGCCAGGCATAGGGAAGGATAAGCTAATCTGCCATCAAGGGAAGGCCAATTTAGTGAATATAGTACCTTGCAATGATGCTCCAGCCATGGGGCTCCTGCGACAAAGCGACCTACCCTGTTATACAAGGTTCTCAGCCTTTGCATCTTAGAGTTTCTTACAGAATGCAGTAAAGGGAGTCCATATAGTAAGGTGGGCAGGAAAGTACCTGTGGCCACCTTGATTTTTGATTCCTGAGTGTGGATTGGGCTCAGAGGGTACAGGAGACCCAGTTTTTGCTTGAGTGTCTTAGTGAGCTGGTCAATGTGAGTCTTAAAGGTACAGTCTTGGTCTAAATATATATCTAAATATTTGATACAATCAACCACCTCAGTCTTGGAGCCATTGAAGAGAGTTAGAGACAAAAAATGCAACCTGCTTGGGCCCAAGCCTTTAGGGCCAAATAGTAAGGTTTTGTTGGCAGAAAAGGACGTTTAGGCCCACTTAGTCTGTCCTTTGTCCATGCCTATTCCATCACCACTGACCCTAGTTGGTCATAGGTGTCACTGCCTTCCCCGATCCTCTACCTAATATGCCCTGTGTCTGTCCCACACATGCTTGAAACTCCCTTCAGTTTTGCCCCCACCGTCTCCTCTGGCAGGCTGTTCCAGTCATCCACCACCTTTTCTGTGAAGTATTTCTGCACTTTTCCTAAACTTCCCCCCTTTAACTTCATGGCATGCCCCCTTGTTCTACTGCTTTCCTTTCTCTGAAATAGATCTTCCACTTGCACCTTGTTCACTCCTGTGAGGTACTTGTAGGTTTCAGTTATGTCCCCTCTCATGCTCCTCTCTTTCTGGAAGTATGTATTGAGTTCCTGTAGCCTCTCCTTGTATTTTATTTATTTATTTAGTTAGTTTTTGATTACCGGGCGGGTGTACTAGACACATATAGTGACTATTTTCGGACATGACCCGGGAGGTTACAAAGTTACAAACAACGTTACAAACAATGTAATACAGTTTCGGTTAGGAGCAGCAGCACAGTATAGTACATAAGGTATAGAAGCAAGGTAAGGTATACAAATTATACATTTGGTAATAGACAATATTCACATCATATCACAAATTGTGAGGAATAATTCAAAACACAAAATAATACAAAGCAATAAGCAGACAGTGGTAAAGTAGCAAGGGGTAGTAGGTATATACAGTGTATGGTAGAATGTTATTGTGGGCAAAATTCAGTGCAAACATACAGCTGTTGTATCAACTCAGTCCCCCTGACTATGGAGTCCCCCACCAGCAACTGCCTTCTCCTTTGCCAGGGGACTCTTGTGCATTCTTTGGGGCATGCTGCCTTGATGACCACCACCTCCTCTCTTACTTCTGCTTCGGATACCACCTCTTGGCTTCCCAGTCCTGCCAGAATGGTGAATGAATTGCACAGTGGTAAGGTCTGAGGGGTGCTTGCCCTCTTTCCTTCCTTCCCCCATCCTCCCAGAGCCCACTAAGGTCCATTCACTCTGCCTCTTTTCTGGCATCCTTTGAGAGAGCGATGGCAAACTAGCTGACCCTGGGTGAGGCAGATGGTACCTTGTCTGTGTCACAAATGCACTCCTCAGGTCAGGCCGTCTGCTCCCACAGTGCCAAACCTCAAAGTGCAAATATGTGAACAGGAAACAAACAGGGTAACCCTCCTGTCTGTTTTGGGTCCAAAACACCTACCAGCCTCAAGTCCTGAGGTCTAATATGAACCCTTTTTCGCTAGCATGCCCAGTTAACAGAATCAAATATCACACCCTCTTTGGGGAAATGTGGTGCAATACTTACCCCAGTAGCTCCCAACCTGGTTCGCAATCCCTCTTTTGACTCAGCTGAGACCTAGGTACTTTTCCTTACCTGATTGCATATGGTAACACACTATAAGCACTTAATTCTGCCAGACTTCTCAACACTGTCCCAGCATTCACATTCAAAATGAGAAAAGACTCAGGCAGAATTAAAGAAACCACAAAGTTTACTGCAATTAAAAATAGTAAATAAATACAAAACACAGACCATATATACATTAATGCTTACAGTCAAAAGAAATGGAAATTACAAAAATAAAACACCTTAGAAATGAATTTCTAGTTCTAACTCAGTTTTCAGTTGGGTACTACCTATTCTTGACAGAAGTGCCCTTAGGTCCAGAACACAAGTGTGTGTTCTCTTTCAGAGTTGGAATAAGAGTGAGCCACAGTTCCCTCAGACAGCTTGACAATGTTCAAAGTTAATATCCCAACTTCCTTGTGATGTCACAGCACATGAGGTCACTGTTAGTCCCGTAATTAATTTGTAACATGACCAAGTATACCCAAACGGGTGTCATTTTACTGCTTGCTTGAAATCTGCAAAGATAGCAATATTAAATTATAACATTCTCTTTCCTTATCAGAGCATTCCCCCTTTGATCTTCAGAAAAACATCCTGACAAGCATTTTTCTTAGCAGTGTGAATTTTCACAGGCATCCAATAGAACTGGCTTCCCTCCTGATGACGTAAAAATGCAATCTTTTATGGCTAGTTTCCTAGGTTCAAAGTAGTTGTTGTTTTACAACCTGTTTCAACCTGGTGGCTGGAGGAAGCCCTCAATTATATTTTCCACTGGGTCATGTACAGTGTCATCTCCCCTTACCACACTTTTTGAAATTCCATCCTCCATAGTGCTGTTCTGCTGGTTGCCATATTTTCCCAGCAGAAATTCATAGAACATACATTAATATCACAATTATAATCATAACTAGTTGAGGGTTAACACATCACAGTCTGTACTCATACCAGTTTGACCCAGAATCCAGCAATCTCTGTTCTACACCCAGCGAGGTGCCTGCATATGGGGTAACACCTCAGTTTTCAGAACATGTCACTGAGGATTTCAGCCTTGCACCCATTACACTGCACCAGTTCCATAGCTAATGATTAATTCATCCTTCTGACTTTTTGCTTCCTTGCATTTCACTTGCTTTAAGGTATTCTTTATCACCAACCCCCTTTTGGCTTCCCCTTACCTTCCCCTTCCCCTTCTAAGTCTATGTTTGACCCCTAACTCTACATTGGGTTTTCCTTCAGTTCCCTTTATTGGTCACTTGGTACACCATGGATAGGGTGTTGCCTCTATTCTCACCCTACTGTGTGTTTCAGTTGCCCTTAGCTTGGCATTTACAGGTCATACCTGCCATGCCCTACACTGTTGTTTCCCCCTTTCCCATAGGCAATACACCTTTTTATACAGGCTGCAAACAGTACACAGATAGTCTACCTTACCTTACTGGACTGGCAGAGTTCCCTGTGTGCCTGCTTCCTCCTACTGACACCTGCCAACATCTAAGACACCAATCCTACACCTGCTCAATTCCTGTTCTGTTCCATTCATGTTCTGGGACACAAACATGTGTAGGATACATTAGGAAGCAGTCCCTTTGTAATTCTCCAACCACTTCCTCCTGGTTCTGAATGGCTTCTTCTGCTCAGTATTCACCAAGGAAAATACTGGACCAATGCCTGAAAGTAGCCTCAAAGTAGCTGATAAGGGGATCCAGCAAATGGAACCACTGATAATTACCACTAGCAGGGTCAAGGAGGCAATTGCACACCTAAAAGTGGACTAAGGACCAGGGCCTCATGGGCTGCACTTAAGAGTGCTGAGGGAGCTGATTGAGGAACTGACTGACTCCTTGGCATATTTGTTTAACTGACTGCTACAGGTTACGATGTGCCAGTTGACTATAGAAGAACAGATGTGGTACCACTCCACAAGGGAGGGAGTAGGGAGGAAGCTGGCAATTACAGACCAGTCAGCCTCACATATATCATGGAGAAATGAATGGAGACCCTAATCAAGCAGGACTTAGTGGAATACCTGGAAAGAAACCATCATTAGAATGGCTGACAGAATGGGTTTGTGCAGGTACAGTAGCAGCCACGGACACTGCCAGCTATTTCCCCAAATTTCTGTGATATTTCCAGAAATATCTCATGCTTTCTCCATTTCCACAGTAGGGGCAGCGGAGAGAAACTCTTTAGAAATTTTGCAAAATATCTGGAAATAGCTGGCAATGTCTGTGGCTACTGCTGTTTGTCATGCCAGATGAACCTCATTACATTTTTTGACTGGGTAACTAAAGAACTGGATAAGAGCCATCCAGTGGACCTCCTCTACTTTGATTTTATCAAGGCCTTTGACTCAGTGCAGCATAATCACTTGTTAAAGAAGCTGGATGACCTAGGCACTGCTAAGAGCATCATCAGGTGTGTGGGGAACTGGCTCAAGGATAGAAGACAGAGAGTAGTAGTCAACGGGGTGAAATCAAGTGAAGGAGAAGACACAAGTGGAGTACCATAGGGATCAGTCTTGGGCCCGGTCCTATTTAATATGTTCATCAGTGACATCAGTGAAGGAATCCAGAGCAAGCTTGTCCTCTTTGTGGATGACACAAAACTTGGTGGGAGGGCTGACAGTGCAGAAGCAGTTAGGGGCCTACAAAAGACCTCCACAGGCTATAAAGATGGCCTAATGTCTGGCAGCTGAAGTTTAACATGAAAAAGTACAAAGTGATGAATCTGGGAAAAGGAAACCCTAAGACAGAATGTTGGCTCAATGAGGTCAGGCTCAGTACCTCACAAGAAGAAAGGGACCTTGGAGGGTCATCATATGTGACACTCTTAAACAAACAAGCCAGTGCAACTAAGCATATATCCAAGCAAATAGAATGTTGGAGTGTATAGGGAGTGGATTCAATGGCAGGAGAAAAGAAGGGATCCTCCCCCTCTATAGGTCCCTGGTGAGGCCTCATCTGGAGTATTGTATCCAGTTTTGGAGCCTTCACCTTAGAAAGGACAAGGATAGGCTGGAGGTTGCACAGAGAAGGGTGACAAAGATGATTCAGAGCCTCCAAGGGCACCCGTATGAGGAGCGCCTTAAGTCACTAAACATGTACTTGCTTGAGACAAGGAGGGAGAGAGGGGATTTGATTGAGACATTCAAGTTCATATAAGTTATAAATAGAGTGCCCTACACAGAACTATTCAACAGGGTCAACAGCCCAGCTGCTAGAGGTCATGAATGGGAGTTCTGGGGAGGGAGCTTCGGGAGGGATCTAAGGAAACATTATTTTACCAAGAGAGTCATGGAACCATGGAATAGCCTGCCTGCTGAGGTGGTGGGAGCTAAGACCATAGCAGCTTTCAAGCTTGGGTGGTACACAGCACAAGCTCGCAAGGAAAGCACTGTATCAAGGATGGTCAAATACCATAAGGGGCTAAGTTCCGGGACTGGTAGAAGGTCTTGGAAACTCATGGGCAGACTAGATAGACCCTTGGTCTCCTGTCATAATTTTTTATGTTTCTATGCTAGCAATTGGTCTACAAATGTCACGTGACCACCACCTGCTCCCTGCTCCAGACCTAGAGTGAGCTCAAAGGGTTATGAAATGCTCAGAAATAGTAAATAACTCTTCCTCTATCTCTCCCAAGTTCAGCATATGCCACTGCGAGGCAAATTTAGAAATCCAATTGTAGAAATGAAAGGAAAAGTGTTCATTGCAACACCAGAAAGGAATGTATGTGTGATTCACATGAGAAAATTCAGGGGCCTTAATTGGCTGAGCTCTCATAGCTCAGTTGGTTATGAGCTAAAGCATAGATTGCTGATACCTGGGTTCGAATCCCAGTAAGACTCACACTTTTCCTTTCATTTCTACAATTACATTTCTAAATTTGCCTTGCAGTGGCATATATTGCACTTGAGAGAGACTGAGGAGGAGTTATTTGAGTCTGTAAAAAGACTTCCTTGTTGCTCATTGCAACACCGGAAAGGAATGTATGTGTGATTCACATGGGAAAACTCAGGGGCCTTAATTGGCTGAACTCTCATAGCTCAGCTGGTTAAGAACTAAAATACGGATTGCTGATACCTGGGTAAGAATCCCAGTGAGAGTCACACTTTTCCTTTCATGTCTACAGTTATATTCAGAAATAGTAAAGGCACTGTTCAGAAACAGTAAAGGCACTGCTGATACCTGGGTATCACTAGGCCAAGTGCTAGTCTCATATTGCACCTCTCTCTGTTTATGTGCCTCACTGTTATGGCTGCACTAGTTTTTGTTTGTAAAATCCTGCATTTGCACTAATTTTTACTGCTGTGCCTTTATTATGATACCATGTTTTTATGACTGCTGAATTTATTATTGTATTCCTCTGTGTACTGTTGTTCTGTCCCCAGGACGCAACTGGAATTGAGCAGTATTCTGCTCAGCATGTCTTCCTGGTAAAACTCTTAAATAAATAAATACATTTAATATGGCCCTTAAATATAGTTTACGGTGGCTACTTTCAATTTACCCCACAGACAAAATTGAAACACTACTTCTACTAGTTTCCCAATGGCTTACCCCACCAATGTAGTCTTAAAAACAAGAGCTTCTTCAATTGTTGTGTGTGATCAAAACAAGTAGCCTCTTCTTCAAAGGCAGCAACCTGCAGGGATGAGTCCTTATATACTGTAGAAAGACAAAACTAACCTCCAAACAGAAATGTGACTCAACCCTTCCTCCAGTTATCACCTAGCTTAAGAAAAGTATTTTGGGTAAGTGTATTAGAAAATAGTTCTGTAGCAACTGCCCTCAGAGTGGGGTTACTTTGTGTGACAGTCTTCCCCTCAGATGTACAGTAACAATTATTTTCTGTTATAATTACTTATTTGTGTTGGTTTCTCTGTGTTAAAATACTGCATACAAAAGGTTAAATTGCCACAGATTTGTTGTAAGTGTAGGGTGATTGCCTTAAGTACCTCTGTAATGGGCCCTCAGAGTACTTAATAAGAAAACCATCATGATTAGCCTCCTAGAGCAAAAGTTGCCTAGACCCAGCATCTCTGAGGCAAAGCATAGACATATAGACAATAACAGCAGAAAAAGACCAAATGATGGCAGAAAAAAAAACAATGGCCCATCCAATCTGCTCATAATATCCTATCATTCCCCCAAGACCTTTTGTCAATACAGGGTTTTTGTCCACACTAGCTGTCACAAACCCAATCCTGGGGGCCAGGTCCACTGATCTCACAGTACCCACCCCTAACTGCAATCCATGATGGGGGGAACACGAATATCCTCCTCATGTTCTCCTATAGTGCTCACTGCATTCACAACTGAACACTGACCACGAGGTCCCAGAGCTTCTTCTCAGATCTGGGCAAGGGTAAGATACAGACTCAAGTCTGTAGCTAGGGGTGAACCCTCCTTGGCTGCTGTACTGGGGGAAGATTCAAGGCATTAAAAGCCCTTTGGGGCTGGCTGTCATAACCCTGGTTGTGTCTTCTCCTACAAGTGGTGCAGCGACCTACTGTAGTTCCCCCTTACAGACCCTCCCGATACCCAAGTATCTCCCCTACTTGGGCTCCAGATTCCCTTTTCAGGATCCTAACCATTGGTAGCAATGATGACATCTTGTATTTACAGGTTGGTCTTAGATTTTAATAAACTTTCCCACCTACACACATGAATCACTCACAGACACTTTTAAAAGCAAGTGATTTTATTAACATTTTAAATAATTAGCATACCAGACTTACAAACAAAATATTTAGAAATGTGGTTACAGAGTAACAAAAATAAAGGTGGAAATATACTGTACATGCAAAAGTGCACTGTAACATTTAACTGTCTAGTTTCCACCTTGACTGTAATTAATCAAAAAGTCCTGAACATAAATGAAGTCTGCAAAGTTCCTTTCTTCTTGGTTCCTGGCAGTTTGGCTCTGTGTATCAGACAGGTTAGGTCCTCTTGTGTCTTTCAGGAAAGAGTGTCACATGAAATGCCCTGAGCTTCTGTTTCTTAAGGGTTTAAATAGGCATGGCCCATCTAGTCTGTGGATAGCTGGGGGCCTGATCTTTTTAGGCCAGCAGGGGTGTCTCTTGCTCTTTTCCAGTTTTTAAGTGAACCATATTATTTGTTAGTTAGATTCTCTTACAGTTCCAATATCCTGCCGGGCAAATAAAATGTAAATATACCATGACAGTTCCTGGAACCTAAAAGCACTTTTCCTTTAAAGTGAAAAGTTTATTACAGGTGATAGTTGCTACCATCCCCTGAAATTTTATTACACCCGTTTCCCTTTTGATCAGCTATTCAGGAACTTCCATCCTATTGACATGCAATTTCTGTTTTCCTGTTAAGCTAGGCTTTCCCAGATGCTTTGAAAACACATTCTCTGTATGTAACCCCTTTAATGGACATCTTCCTTATCCTGGCCTGGTTGGGAAATTTAAACATAACCAAAACCATAGAGAAATATAACAGCAATAAGTCTGCAATATTTTCAGCAGTGGCCAACTCGCCACACTGTCTACCCCTTTGGTCCCTTACTACTACCACCTGAGTAACTACTAAGGCCTTAACTCTGTATCAACTGTGCTTGAAACAATTAATGGCTTTGACGCCCATCAGCTCTGCAGTCAGACTGTTCCATGGCCCAGCATCTCTAAATAAAATAGAACTTTCTCCTGACCCTTCTGAACCTCCCCTCTGTCAGCATCCACTCATGTGCTTGTGTTCTAGACTCACTACCCCTGTTTTATAAAGCCTTGCAGTTCACATTGTTCATTCCTTTCAGGAACTTGACGATCTCTGTCATATCACCCCTCTATTACCTGCCTTGACTGAGTACATGTTCGGTGCCCTAAGCTGATCCTTGTAGGATCCGCCCTACTGGTTCTGAATCATTTTGGTTACCCTAAGCTGCACCATCTCCAGCCCGTCCTTGTCTTTCCTTAGATAAAGAGTCCAGACTTAGTCACAGTACTCCCGGTGTCACCTCACTAATGATCTGTAGAGAGGCAGCGATACCTACTCCTGCTGTTAGAACCCATTCCTATACACCTCAGTATCCTTTTTGCCTTACTGTAGGCCTTGTTACTCTAGAAAACAGAACAACACTGTCTGCTTCACCTAGCATACATGCCATGGCTCACAGTGCAATGGAGAATAAAAACAAAACAAAAAGCACCACATGCCACTACAGACCTATAGAAAACTTTTATTAATTTGAAAAAGAGATAAAATCATATCAGAACAACAGCCATATAATGTATGGCAGAATGTTGTTATTTGTTAAATTTTACCTTTTCCTAAAGTTGTACCATCGATGTGTTGTCATGATGTTGTTATACCATCGATGGTACATCACATCAATGGTACAACAACTTGGAATCAGATCGCGTGGCCACCCACTAGTGTCCTCGAATGGTACTCAAATGGTCGAACGGCCAGAAAGCTGTTTGAATCTGTATGATGATTTCATCCTGTAAGATGGCCCGGGAAGATGGCACAGTAATTAAAACCCCTGACCCTTAGCAGTAATCGCAGCACTACCCTCCCCACATCAGCTGTATTTTCGCATATGCATATACATAAATTAAATTTTTGTTCATTGTACCCACTTGTTTGTTTTCCTGTGGTTCTTGTCTGTGTGTCTTCCAGGTCAGAAAAGGAAAATGCTTGATGCAGGATCCCGGGATCGTGCACCTATCTATGGCAATTCAAGTGGACGTCTCAGTCACCTGATTTCACTTAATTTGCAGCATACCATAACCTTAAATTCTTGTGGCAGTTGGTAGTGAATCAGATAACATGCGTGTGTAATCTCTTGCTGTGTTTTACCCATGTGCCAGTTGTCTCTTTTATCTTGTTACAATAAACCGTTCATTTTAATACGTGTATCTGTCCATCACGGAAGGTAAGAAATTCACAACATAACACATTGAGAATGTCCGATTCTGGGAACATGTTTTAAGTGATGTAAGGTGTTCAGCGAAGCCCATACACTATAAAAGGGAATGAATGGGCATCACTGAACAACAAGGCTGAGCTGCCGTCTCGAGGCATCCTTGGCAACCAGTTTAAACCTCTTGAGCTTCACTCTTGAGATTTACACTGGTTGCCAAGGATGTCTCTCGATGGCAGCATAGCCTTGTTGTTCACTGATGCCCATTCATTATCCTCTATATAGTGTATGATGGAATGCTGTTATGCATGGAAATCCACGCCTGGAACAGCATTGTTGTACTGCACTAGTGATGTCAGGATGTTGTTGTGCTGGACTAGTGATGTCACTGCTGCAGCACAACAACATAGAATGTGGTCGCAATGCCTGCCTTCTTTTCAAGCACATCGTCAATCCCCCTATCTGTGGGAAGTGCCGAATTTATGTGAGTTTCAGTTTAGGGTTGCCCATACACTATAAAAGATTGTGTATATGTAGAAATCCATGTTTTTCTTAAATAAGAAATAACAAGAAATTCAAGGTATAAAAAGAAATAAAATAAAAAGAAGCACATGAAAAAAGTTAAAAAAGTGCTTGTTTTTGGGCAAAAACTAAATAAATGCTTGCAGCAGTTGTTGCTTAGTCTCTGTTGTCACCTCAGAGATGATTCTCAAGGAAGTGGCACTGGAATTGTCCGATTCACAAACTCTTTCAAGACCATAGCATAGTGCTGCTTAATTCAATGTAATATACTAGGAATGTGATTTTTTAGTGTGCATAAGGTCGTTTTGAGGTATTTTATGAATGGAAATGTGATAACAAGAAATAAAACTACATTTTCAATGAATAAATAGAAATAAAAAAAAATTCCAGAAAAATAAAAAGGAAAATTATACAAAATAAAAAGAATTTCACTGGGCTCTATGTATGAGCAACCATACTCATAGAAGGCTATTTTTTAATCTTGATGCTTCCATAGTAACAAGAGACGTCAGCCTTGTGTGTGTTTGCTCATACACAATCTTCTATGTTGTGGGAGGGTTCAAAGCTTCCTAACTGGTTTTGTACTAACATACAGCTACAGGAGGAGGGGGAGCAATGAACATGAGGGCCTTTTAAACCCTGATCTTGTTTCCTTATTCAATAACATGCACATAAACATACTGAAGGTGCATGGACATAGGGTTTAAAGTGCTGTGCAAGAGAGCTAGTGACAATCTTTAATCACAAGGAGTATAAAAATCAATTTTCTGCATATTACAGCAATGTACTATCAGTAGTCACAATTTTAGTTTGGTGGCCATGCATCAAGCAAACCACATACAGTATATCATTTTAAAGTCATAAAGTCCATTGCTGTTCAGTTGCAAATTGATCGAGTTCACCATAGACACATTGGATATTCCAAATATTTGTCCAGTTCACAATTTCTTGGTCTTTCATTTCATAAAAGTGGCAGATATCCAGAAATGTGCTGGAAAAGAACTGCAACACTTCTGGAATTTCCGTAATCAGAACATAGAAATAAATAATGTTAGAAACATAAGGAAGACATGAACAACATGCTTTCTATTTTTTAAAAAGGGGTCACATCAAACCTATTATTAAGCCCTGGACTTGTAAGTGCACCCAGTGTAAAAATCCAGTAGGATTCTTTTTTCAGGATGAGCTGGTCCAAATTATCACCCCACTCCCCTACAGTTACTTTGTCAATAGAACAAAATTTGAAGTTGTGCAGTCCCCCATTGTTTCTGTATCTAATAATGTGGTGTGCTAGGGTGTCCCTTACTCCAATTAAATATGGGGCCAGATTCACAAAACTTTGTCCCATCACAAACCTAGTTTGCTCAGTACAAACCAGGATTTGCTCTGAGGTGGTATTCACAAAAGCACGGCATGCGCACAGAAACCAGGTTTGTGCTGGGGCAAAGGGAGAAGAGGGCTGCAATGCAAATGAGAGGGAGGGACCTGCATATCAGCGCTGTCACATTCACAAGGCATTTGCTCCATGCAATGGTCCCCTTGCACAGAGAAAATACCGCTGACTGAGACCTTGCTTTAATGCCACACAACCCTAGTGGTTAGCAGAGGTACTACAGTGGCCCCCACTTCACCGATCGCTGTCCCCTTGATAATAAAAAAGAATATATGTCCTTGGTGGTCTAGTGGTCCATCCCCTCTTCAATCATAATCATACATCCAGTTGATAATTCAAAATATATCCTAATTGGTCCTAGTGGTCCCTCCTTTCCGATCACTGATCGCCATCCTCATGATAAAACTAAAACATTTCTCTGGAGGCTAGTGGTTTTCCCCATCCCTGATCCATCAGTTCTATGAGAAGTAACTTCCCCTGGTAGTCTAGCGTCCCCCCACCCTGGCAGATAGTGCCCTACCACTCTGCCCCCTCATCCCAAAGCCAAGCTGGTGACTGGCAGAGCCCTCATCCCTCCACCATGGCCATCTGCCAACTGAACTGTCATGGAGTGCATACTGTATATGGTATGCACCCACTGATTGACAGTGAGCTGTCAGTCAATGGGCAAGTACTGTACACAGTATGCATTCCGTGACAGCTCAGTCAGTGGCTGGCCGTGGTGGAGAGAGGAAGGCTGCACCAGTCGCTGACTTGGTTTCGTGATGGAGGAGTGGGGTGGTGGGGCACCACTTGCTGTAGGGGGGTCAGCTAGACCACCAGAGACAGTTATTTCTGATACAACTGGTGGATCTGGGATGGGGGGAACCACTAACCACCAGGGGGATCTTTCTAGTTTTATCATGGTGATGGTGATTGGCAATTGGGGAAGGGGAGGGACCACTAGTCCACCAGGGATATATTTTTTATTATCAATGGGATGGCAGTCAGCGATCGAGAAGGGGAAGGGACCACTAGACCACCAGGGACATATTTTTTTATTATCAACGGGACAGCGATTGACGATCGGGGATGAGGAGGGACCAGTAGACCACCAGGAAAATATCTTTTATGATCAACAGGACAGTGATTGGTGATCAGGGAAGGACCACTAGACCAACCAGGGACATATTTTTTATTATCATCGGGATGGTGATTGGCGATCAGGGAGGGGAGGGGAGGGACCACTAGACCAACAGGGAGCTGTTGTTTTTTTAACAAGGGGGCCAGCGATTTGCGATGGGGGAGGACCACTAATCACCATGGACTGTTGACTTATTTATTTCTTGGGATGGCAATCAGCAATGGGGGGGCATGCTACATTCACCCAGCCTATGCAAATGGGCTCATAATGGCCATGCAAATGGCCACCTAGTTCCTTACATGCCTAATGGGCTCATTTGCAAGGCTTCCTTTGTTAATAGGAAATAGTTCCCCTTGTGGGGCTATGCTCCCGACTGCGTGTTGGGGCAGCGCTACTGGGGTAGTGCTGGTGGTACTGGGGTTACCACTGCCTTAGACTACCCTTATTCACAGTCAGATGGCCAACTGTGAAAAGCAGTTTTGGATGCTTAGGCAACCGCAGAGTGCAATGCAAAATTTTGTGTTGCCTTTGTGAGTTTTTGCTTGAGTCAACCCAGGAGGGAGCAATATTGAACCTGGTAATAACCAATGGGGGCAGAATCACAGATGTTAGGGTGGGAGAATACCTGGGGTCCAGTGACCATATGAGAACTGTGACAGGGCCAAACCACACAAAAGTGAGGGTCCTGGACTTCAGGAAAACAGACTTCGCTAGGATGGGGGTATGTCTTAGGGAAGCAGGGAAGTTGAAAAATAGTGGGCCCAACTAAAGGGAGCCATAGTGGAGGTGACAAACCTCTGCATTCAGCATATAAACAAAGGCAAGATAAAAAGGAAACCACTATGTTTCTCAAAAGAAGTGGCAGAAAAAGTAAGGGAAAAAAAGAAGGCTTTCAGGAAATATAACGGAACGCAGAAAGAAGAGAACAGGGCAGTGTGTATAGAGAAGCAAAGGGAGGCAGGAAAGGTGGTCAGGAGTGCAAAAGCCCAAACAGAGTCAAAATTAGCAAAAGAAGTAAAAAGGGGGACAAAACCTTCTATAGGTACTTTAGAGAAAGGAAGAACAAACGGGAGGGAGGGATTGTGAGGCTAAAAGGGGAGGGCATGGAAGAGGCCAGGAAAGGTATCAATTCTGAACAAATACTTCTGTTCAGTTTTTACAGAAGAAGGGGAAGTGGAGGAACTACAGCAAACTCCCCCCACCCACCCCTGGAAATAGTTCCTTTATACCTGAGGTTCTGACATCATTTCCTCAAGAGTGCAAGGTGCATTTCACTGTCATATCCTCTCTAGCACACTGCACTGACAATATAAGCATACACATTGCATTATATATATTTCTATATAACAAACCAATCACACACGCACGCACACACACACACACACACACACACAAAACAAACAAAAAAAGTAGATAAACATGTGGGGAGTAGTGCACTGTAATGGCTGTGGGGCAGCAGTCTTCCGGGAGTCTTTCTGGAGGCTGAGATGCTGCCCTATTTGCAGACAACTCTCTGCCCTGAGGGAGGAAGTTGCCCGTCTTCAGGCCACACTTGACAGTAGTAAGGAAACCTTCTCCCAGGCCACACTGGACAGTAGGAAGGGAACCTCCCTCATCCAGGGAGCACCAGCGCCACCACCACTACCTCAGAGGTTGAGAAGAAAGCACAGCAGTTGGACCACAGTGGGCTCAGAGAGGGTGAGGATGGTAAAACAGAGGCACACCCAGTCAATTGTTCCACTCCACAATCCATACACCATTCTGGGGGAGCATAGCTCCCCTATGGATGCACCCACAGAGAAGACTGATGACAACTGTCACAAGGGAGGCCCACAGGAAGGAGGCAGAGGACACCACAGGGAAAGGAAGCAGCTCCTGGTGGGGAACTCAATTATTAGGGGGATAGAACTGGGGGGAGCTGGGAAAACTGAAGTAAGGTGTCTGCCTGGTGCCATGGCTTGGAGGGACAGGAAGCGCATCCTCAGGATCATGAGAACAGCTGCAAGGGAGTCTGAGCTGGACATAATTGTCCACCTAGGGACAAATAACTTGGCTCATCATGAGATTAGAGCAGTGCAGGAGGACATTGTAGAGTTGGGGAGGGGCCTTGTGAGCTGGTGTGGGATAAAGACAAGGCACTCAGACAAAATTTAGCAGTAAAGAAGCGAAAATTTATTTTACAGCGAACTTGAAAACGACCAAAAGAAAATATATTTACATCATAGTAGGTTCGAGTACCAGAGCTAGAAATAGCTAACTCAAGGTCAGGGTGTTACCAGATCGACACCCTTAGTCTTACTGACTGATTTCAGAAGAAGACAGTATTTATAGCTTTTACAGTCATGTGACCCATTAGCTCCGCCCCTAATATTAGCATGATAAAACTTTGAGGAAACAAAAAGTGTTAACACATTTTATTTATTCATACTAATATTTTTATAAAGAACTTATAACCTGTCAGCTGCTTGAAAACCATTATGTTCCCCTTTAACAAGTTCCAACACATTTTGAAGGGAAATGGAGGGTCCGCCTCTCCTGGAGCAGTATAAGATCAGAGAGAGTCTGACCGGCCGGCTCTTAATAAACGTTTGTGCAGGAAGAGTAAGGAACCCTCGTTTATTGCGGCGACTAAGGTAAAAGAAAAGGGCTTCTAAAATTATATTTTTAGGTCCAGACTCTCACCATAATTGCACGGCATCTCATCCGGACTGTCTATTTCATACAGAGCTCCATTTCAACTATGAATTTCCTTTGTGATAGTGCGAGCATCCATGCAGTAATTTTCCGGCGCTCCGCACTAGCGCTGATTACTTTTTAACATGCCAACAGTCTGGCGCTTATAAATATGGACTAAAGAAAAAGGAACAGCAATTTTTAATCTTTCTAAGTGGACAATATCATTGTAGGTCCGCTATGTAGTTCCTTTTAACAAGAGCAGGTTCAGCGCTAGAGTCCTGCACAGAGGCTCTTAGGCAACAGAAGCCGCGTTTTCTTCTACAAATAATTCTACACATCTCTTCATATAAAGCTGCTAGAAATTAAATTAAAGAAATACAACTAGTTCTTTATTAACTTTTGATAATGCACTGCATATTTAATCTAATGAATTTTTAGAGGTATATTTTGCTTAAAGGGGATCTGGAGTGTACATAAAAAGGGAAGACAAGACACAGGACAGAGGAACATACAAAATGGGTGGCCAGCCCAACAAACAAGACATTTAACAGCACACTGAATAAGACTACACATGAGAAGGGATGTACATTCGAGATTATCCTTAAATAAAATAAAACCTGAGAGGAGAATACTATATTTGCATGGGGGGGGGAGACCTCTGTCACAGGCCTAAGACAAGTAGCACACAGTATCCTTCTCAGAGGTGCTGCCTGTCAATGGCATGGGGGAGGCGAGGGTAATTAGCACCATGCAGTTTAATGAATGGTTGAAAAAATGGTGTGGAGCACAGGGGTTTGGCTTCACTGGGGACTGGGGTTCCACCTGGAGAGACACCAGTCTATACTGGCAGGATGGTCTGCATCTGTCCAGGAAGGGAACTAGTCTTTTGAGCAATCGGTTTAAATGCTTCATTGGCAAGCTTTTAAACTAGTCAAAGGGGGAGGCACTGATAAGCAGCAGAAAAATCCCAGCCTCTCCCTACAAAACAGGGTACTAAATGAGAAAAAGACAGAGGTAAAAAGGTCAGTGGGGGATGCTGCAACAGAAGGTAAAGCCATCCAAAAATGGAGAGCAATGAGTACCAGTGCCCATAGTCTGGGTAACAAGCTTCCTGAATTAGTGGCCTTTATTGAGGAGGAACATCTGGATATCGTGGCAGTCACAGAAACATGGTACACACAAAACCATGACTGGGACGTAAACATCCCAGGATACACTATCTACAGGAGGGACAGGGAGGGTAAAAGAGGAGGAGGAGTAGCTCTTTACATAAGGGAAGGAATAAAAGCAACAGAACAAAAGGGTAAACAGGGAGGAGAAGAAGCACTGTGGGTAAATTTGGAGACAGGCAATGGCACCACAATCCGCACAGGGGTTGTATACAGACCCCCTTCTCAGGGCGAGGAAATGGACAAGGAAATGATAGAAAGTATACTTAGAATGGCAGAAAAAGGGGAGATATTGCTGATGGGTGATCTGAATATGCCAGATGTTAACTGGAGTGCAGTTAGCAGCCACTTTGAAGAGTGGGGTTATTCTAGATGCCCTACAGGGGGCATGCCTTAGACAACTAGTATTGGAGCCCACTCGAGAGGGAGCAATCTTAGACCTGGTTCTCTCAAATGGAGATGGAGAGGATCACAGATGTAGAAGTGGGTAGCCATCTGGGAACTAGCGACCATCGAACAGTATGGTTCACAATAAACACAGCAATAGAGTCAAGCCATACAAAGGCAAAAGTACTGGACTTTAGGAGGGCTGACTTTGCCAAAATGGGTGAGTGCCTAAGGAATGCACTAGCAAATGGGCAGGAAGGAGGGGTGGAAGAACAATAGGGAATAATAAAAACTGCCATCACAGAGGTAACGAGCCTTTGTGTGAAGCAAATAAACAAAACAAAACGATGTAAGAAACCACTATGGTTCTCAAAGGAAGTGGCAGTGAAGGTTCAAGAGAAAAAGAAAGCATTCAGGAAGTACAAGGAATCGCAGAAAGAACAGGACAGAGAACTGTATCAGTTAAAGCAAAAGGAGGCTGGGAAGGCAGTCAGAACAGCAAAGGCCCAAACCGAGGAAAAGCCAGCCAACTCAGTTAAGAAGGGGGATAAAACTTTTATAGGTACATCAGGAGCAAAGGAAGACCAAGGGAGGGATAGTGAGGCTTAATAAAGGGAGGAGGGTGGGAAGAGGGAGACTGTGAAAGGCAGCGACTCTAAACAAATATTTTTGCTCAGTATTTACAGATGAAGAGGGGGAGGTACCTAAAACAAACAGTAGAAACACCCTGGATACAGAAGTTGATACCAGCCCATTTACAGAAGAAAGGGTTCTGAAAGAACTCTTAAAACTGAAGGTGGACAAAGCAATGGGGCCTGATGGGATTCATCCCAGAATTCTAAAAGAACTAAGGGTAGAACTAGTGACACCACTGACTACCCTTCTTAACAAATCATGGGAGGATGGGGTGGTACCCAAGGACTGGAGGAGGGCAGATGTGATTCCCCTTCACAAAAGTGGGAGCAAAGGCAGAAGCAGGAAACTACAGACCTGTTAGTTTAACCTCAGTGATAGGAAAATGATGGAATCACTTCTGAAGGAAAGAATTGTCGAGTATCTAGAGGCCAGAGGGCACAGGGACCCTAGGCAGCATGGATTCACAGCGGGAAGGTCATGCCAGACAGAATCTGATAGATTTCTTTGACTGGGTGACCAAGTAGTAGATCAGGAAGGGGCTGTGAACATGGCCTACCTAGACTTTAGCAAGGCATTTGACACAGTCCCACACAAAAGATTAATATACAAGTTAGCCAGCCTGGGAGTGGGTCCTAAGATGACAGCCTGGGTAAAGAATTGGCTGGAGAATAGGACACAGAGAGTAATAGTAAATGGAGTCCACTCAGAAGAAAGCAGGGTTACTAGTGGAGTACCGCAGGGCTCAGTATTAGGACTGGTCCTCTTCAATGTCTTTATAATGCGACATTGTAGAGGGACTGGAAGGAAAAGTATGTCTCTTTGCAGATGACACAAAGATCTGCAACAGAGTTGATGCACAGGATAGGGTGGAAAGGATGAGAAGGGACTTGGCAAGGTTAGAGGAATGGTCAAATGTATGGCAGCTTAGATTCAGTGCTAAGAAGTGCAAGGTAATGCACCTGGGAAACAAAAACCCAGGGGAAGAGTACACAATGGGGGGTGAGATACTAACAACAACAAAAATGGAAAGGACCTGGGGGTAGTCATTTCAAATGACCTAAAGGTGGGCAAGCAATGTGAGAGGGGAGCAAGGAGGGCTGGGGGATACTAGGATGCATAGGGAGAGGCATCACCAGTAGAAAACAGGAAGTTATTATCCCTCTGTACAGACAGCTGGTGAGACCCCATCTGGAGTACTGTGTGCAGTTCTGGAGACCCAGTCTCCGCAAAGACATAGACAGGATGGAAGCTGTCCAGAGGAGGGCAACTAAAATGGTGCAGGGTCTGCACCGGAAGACATATGAAGAGAGCGAAAGGAGCTTAATATGTATAGCCTCGAGGAAAGGAGGGAGAGGGGGAACATGATAGGAATGTTCAAGTAGCTCAAGGGAATCAACAAAGTCCAAGAGGGTAGCATCTTTCAAAAAAATAGGTGTGCAAGAACAAGAGGGCACAATTTGAAGATGGGGGGGGGCGGCTCAGAGGTAATTTAAGGAAGTATTTTTTCACAGAGAGGGTTGTGGATGCATGGAATGGCCTTCCGGAGGAGGTTGTGGAGTCAAAATCAGTGGTGGAATTCAAGCATGCATGGGACAGTCATAAGGCCATTCTAGGGGTGGGGGTAGGAAGAAGTAGGCTACTGGTTAACTAGGATCTGCAGCTTATCCAGTAGGTAGGGAAATGGGCAGACTGGGTGGGCCAAGCGGTCCTTATCTGCCATCAAATTCTATGTTTCTATGTTTCTAAACAAGCAGGGTAGAAAGGTAGGTAGACACCAGTCCATTTACAGAGGAGAGAGTTCTAAAGGAACTCACAAAACTGAAGGTGGACAAGGCAATGGGACCAGACAGGATACACCCTAGGATATTAAAGCAGTTAAGGGAGGTGCTGACAGCACCACTGGCTGCCCTGTTAAACAAGTTGCTGGATAAGTGAGTGGTTCTGGAGGACTGGAGAAGGGCAGATGTAGTTTCGCTCCACAAAAGTGGAAGCAGGGAGGAGGCAGGTAACTATAGACCTGTCAGCCTGACCTCAGTGGTGTGAAAAATTATGGAATCACTGCTAAAAGAAAGGATAGTGAAGCACCTTGAAAGCAGCAGAGCACAAGATCTGAGGCAACATGGATTCAACAAAACAAACAAATCCGATAAATTTCTTTGGGTGGCTAGGGAAGTGGATCGGGTGGGGGGAGGTGGATGTGCCTACCTGGACTTCAGCAAGGCGTTCAACACTGTTCTTCATTGGAGGCTTGTGAGCAAGCTGGGCAGCCTGGGATTAGGTCATAAGGTGGTGGACTGGATTGCAAATTGGTGGATGAATAGAACACAGAGGGTGGTGGTAAATGGAGGTAAATCTGAGGAAGGGAGGGTGATCAGTAGGGTGCCACAGGGATCAGTTCTTGGGCAAGTCCTGTTCAATATCTTCATTAGTGACATTGCAGAAGAACTGGAGGGGAAGGTATGCCTCTTTGCAAATGACACTAAGATCTGCAATAGGGCAGACACTCCGGGAGGGGTGGAAAAAATGAGGAAGGACCTAGCTACACCAGAGGAGAGGTTCAGAGAGTAGCAGCTGGGTTTCAATGCAAAGAAGTGCAAAATCATGCACTTAGGGTGCAGGAACCCGGGGGTGGATTACATGATGGGTGGGGAATTATTATCGGTTATCAAACAGGAAAGAGATGGGGGTGATCATATCTGATGACATGAAGGAGGCCAAACAATATGCCATGGCAGTGGGGAAAGCAAGTGTGATGCTGGGGTGCATAGGGAGAGGTATCACCAGCAGAAGAAAAGAGGTGGTGATGCCACTGTATAGGTCATTGGTGAGACTTCATTTGGAATACTGCGTTCAGTTCAGGAGGCCGCATCTCTGACAGGACATAGACAAGACAGAGGCAGTTCAGAGAAGGGCAATGAAAATGGTGCATGGCCTGCACCAGGGGACAGGATATACTATGGTATCCCTTAACTCAGTATCCTGAATCTCAGGATACCGACCATGCTGGCCCAAAATCCATGCTCCGGAATCAATCAGATGCCCGACAATATGATGTCGAGCATGTGACTGAAAAATACAAAAGGCAATTCGGGGGCTTTGCCCCTGAACCCCCCATGTGGGGGGCTCCACCCCACACTCCCTGTAACTAAAATAACTAACTCCGAAGGGGAGCTGACTTTGCAGTTACAAAAAAATTAGTTACGGGGGTATAACATTTTAAAATTATACTGGTTGTAGCATGGGATATTACCCACACCTCCCAAAACACGCTGGCCAAGCTGCCAGTGGTTTAGCCCTCAACACCACCAGGGCAGCTTGGCCAGCCTCTCAATTCCTCCAATATTTAAAACCCATCAACAGGGGTAAGGTAGCAAGCCATGACATCTACTACCTTACCCCTGTAAATGTCAGTCAGGTTTCCTACTGCCAGGATGCTCACTATCTGGATACTGAACCTGTTGGGCAATACTGCACGGGCAGGTCAGTGTTGGAATAGTGAGTCTTGGCTAATCATAAGGGTACCAGAGGGGATATGATGAGATACTGGAGGCACTCAATATGTACACCCTAGAGGAGAGGAAAGAGAATGGAGACATGATAGAGACCTTCAAGTACCTGAAGGGAACAAATAAGGTTCAAGAAGATAGCATCCTTAAGAAAAGCAGAAGCTCTAGAACTAGGGGGCATGACCTGAGGTTGGAAGAGGGGAAGCTAAGAGGCAACATGAGGAAGTACTTCTTCATGGAAAATATGGTGGGGGCATGGAACAGCCTCCCAGCAGAGGTGGTGAGGGCAAAGTCTGTGGGGGAATTCAAAACTGCATAGGATAGACATAGGGGTACCTTGTCAATTAGAACGGAGAGGTAATGCTGGAGATAAAGTAGGATCTGTGGAATTTTTCAGTAGGTAAGAAAAGAGTGCAGGCTAGATGGGCCTATTGTTTCTTATCTGCCATCAAATTTTATGTTTCTATGTTTGAGAATCGGGCCCTGGTTGCTGAAATAGTCATCTCTATCTCCCTCAAACTTTTATAATTTTATAGTTTTGATTTTCTGATCTTGTTTCCTAACAGTTTCCTTCAGTTTTTTTTTTTATCAAGATCTTAAAAAGCCAGGTGCTCTTTAAGTTTGGCAACTTCACTTTTTGTACTCAAATCAAACACCTTTCTGTTTCAGGGAGACTACTAACTTCAGAAGAAAGGTACGTCAGTGGATGCCACATTTGCCCCTAGCTATACAAGCTTGTACCTTGGGAAGAGGGAGATAGAAAACAACTAAGTTGACTATGATGTTACTAAGAACCCTTTTTACAATAGGATTGATCTGTGACATCAGTATATAGACAACATATTTTAAATATAGTGAGGCACAAGGGAGGAACTCAAGGATTTTGTAGTTTACCTAGAGGACAACGAATTTGAAACTCGGGTTTATCATCCAGGCATATGAGATGTAAGTTTCCTTTCTGGAGTTAATGGTCAAGAAGAAGCCTGTGTCATGCTGTGTACTGTCCTTTACAGGAAAGAGACTGATAGGAATTCTTTCCTGCACTCCTCAAGTTGTAGCCCTCACCATACAGTGAATAATAATCCCAAATCACAGTTTCTGAGGGTATCTATCAAAATAATTTGGTGTCCTGTGCTGCCCCAGCTGCTCAAAAGAGTCCACAATTTAAGTAAGAAAGTATAAACTTTATACAAAATTGCAGGCTCTTTTGAGCAGTTGGGGGGTGAGTGCACTGGACACCGATGATCGTTTTGATATAGGTCACAAATCAGTAGCACGGCCCTAGAAATGCAGAAATTTATAAGAAATGTGATTAAATTTGGCAAATTAGTGGGACAGAGATTGCTAACCCTCTGATGTGATTATTAATTGGGAGAGGTGTGGCCTTCTCTAATAGCAAGCTCCCCACACACCAGCCATAAGCTTCAAGGTATCTGCTCTCTTTACAGAAGTGAAAATGGAGAACATACCTCTGAACCTTTCATCACTCAAATGTGTGACAGTATGTGTGATAAATGGTCAAAATGTGTGACACATTATCAAAAATGACATTGCAAGCTCAGAACACAGTCTAAATCTGTACACTTATGTTATTAATGTTTGCTGATAACTGAGTATCATAGATTAGTATCAATTTCTGCATTGAAGTTTCAGTGGGCAGTGTGGAATATCACCTGTGCAATGTGAGACAGAGGGTTTCTGAGAGGTAAAATGAGTGACGTACCTCGTGATGTGTGACAGTTGAGAGGTATGATGGAGAAGCTTCAGAGGAATCTCACATAGAGAGAAACAGTGAGGACTCCAGCTCAGATGAGCGAGTTATAATTTAAAATGTTAGAGTAGTTACGCATCCATGGGTTTCACCCTGTTGTTGGCGGATGGGCTCATTTCAAATATCTGCTGGCATCTGAAAAGTAAGAAACCCCTTTTGAAAATCATGGAGTGACATGCGTGTGACTATGAAAGTGTAAACTTTAAAAAATTGTAGGCTGTTTTGAGCAGTTGTGGGGGTGCACTGGACACTGATGATTGTTTTCATATAGGCCACAAACCAGCAGCACACACCAAAAAAATGCAGGACTTCACATGAAATGTGATTACACTTAGTGAATGAGCAGGGGTAGAGGTTGCTAACCTTCTGATGTGTTCTTTTATTTCTTCATCTTTTCTCTACACCCCTGAAACTCTCCACTACAGTTAGCCTGTCCTGGATTACTTCCCTCATCTTGTTGAAGTCTGCACATCTGAAATCCAGAATGTCAACCTTTGACATAGGGCTTACTGGTAAGTAGGGCAAGCTCAAATCATATAATGTTATGGTCACTGGACCCCAGTGGTTTACCAGCCCTCCCTCCAAACACCCATTCCAAGTTGGAGAGCACCACAGTGGGAATGACAGCCTGCCTTGTGGTTCCATGACAAGCTGTACCAGCATTCAGTACTGCAATGTGTAAAGCAGAGCCTAATGCCTGGTTCTGCCAGCTGCCTGAATGTCATAATCCATGTCTGGCAGGTTAAGATCCCTCACTACTACCACCTCCCCTTTTGGGGCCCCCTCTCTACTTCTGATCTAGGTCACCATCACTGTCATTCCCTGGACCACCCTTGGGTGCAATTTCTTACTTGATGCCCCTGTGAGCTAAACCCCCAGTGATTTTATTCACCTGTTTCCTCTCGTGATGGATCCATCCTCCACTACTGCAATGCCTTCCCTGACATACAGGCTACCCCTCATCCTTTACCTTCCCCTTATCTTGTCTATACGTAGTATAGCCTGGGACCATCAGGTCCTAGTCATTATTCTCTGTGACTCAAGTTTCCAAAATGGCTATGAGATCCAGCTCTGTATTTGCTACAATCGCCTGGAACTCACTGATTCTATTTCCCATGCTCCTGGTATTAAAGCAGACCACTTTCCATCAGTATCACGTCATAAGAGTGACCCAAAATAAGCAACTAGAAATATAGCAATTCATTTTAAGCACTTCTATGGTGGACTACCCTGCAGAATAGTGAGGGTATTCGATACCGACCAAGGAGAAGGGCGAATGGAAGTGAGGAATAGCGAGGGGAAGGGGAGGGACAGGAAGGGTTTTCAGGTACTGGTATACCTGCTGCCAAACTAGCCATGTGACATGGTGGGTGGGGCTAGCTCACAGCGGAAGCAGGTACTGGGTTTGAGAATGGGAGGCCGGGTTACATTTTATCGCAGCTGCAAGCTCTTTCCATAAATTTTGCTGGGGAAATCCAGATTTTTGCCTCTCCTCGTGCTCGCCCCACTACAGAGTTGAGAATCCTAAGTAAGGGGGTGCAGGGAAAGCCCCATGAGGGGGTGGGAGCACATCCCTCCTGCAAAAACACTTTTTTCACTTCTGGAACATGGGTCTCCCTGAAGTGTATGTCACCGATTTGCTTTTCGGTGATATACACTTGCCATAATAGTGATCACTGTTTTGCGTTCATTATTATGACATGGAACCCTTTCCATCTTGTGCCCAAGTCCTTTTTTTGTTTTGCAGGTCCTTTCTCTTTATTTTTCTTTATTCTTCTTAATTTCTTGTTTTTCCAATTTTTTGCAGGCTTAGTGAGCCTCCCTCCCTGCAATGTTTCCCTGTCCCTTTTGGAAGACATACATTGCTGCTTCCCTCTCCACTGTTTCTTGCCCTCAGATCAGGGGAGCCCTAGAAAAGCTAAGTTCCCTTATTCCTTACTATTCTCAGTGGTTTCATTAGCCTCAGTCTCCTCCACAGTCAGTTTAATTGTCCACCAATGTAGAAGTCAAACATCTGCCCGGGGTTGTGGTTCCCCTCTCTTGTTAGATGTTGAAGGCTGTCACCCTTGAAGAGCTTTCTGTCCAAGAAACTTCCCCCAGTACCCCACAAATCAGTATCCCTCCTCCTGACACCATCCTGTCAACCACATTTTGAACTCCTCGATCTGCTCCTTTCTCATATTGTCCTTCCCATTCTCCCCACCGCACACAGGTAGGACATTGGAAAAGGCCAGAGAAGCTGAGTACACCTTCAATCTGTCCCCCAAACTTCAAAAGTTATGCTTCACTGCTTCCATAGGCTGATTTACTGGACCACTGGTACCCAAGTATAATGGAACCACCAGCTCACAACAACCTTTCTCTGCTATTCTCCTTCTCCTGTCCATATCCTGGATGCCAATACTCCAGGATGGCATCTGACCATGAACTGAATGAACAGGCTAGACAGTGCTGGTTTTCAACTATGAAAGAATTCAGAATAACAGTTGACCTAGTGAGATGCAGGTCATTGACCTAGAGTCATGCTTCCATGGGTGGGGCACAAGAAAATGCAAATGTTTACTTCCTGGACTTCTAGGAAAATCTAATGCAGATTAAAGAGCAGCTGACAACTTCAGGATGACTTAAACAAAATATAATATTTTGACACAGTTTAGTTTATATTTCACATTAGTACTGTTTTGCTTCTCCCTACTATTTATTACTGAAGCCATTTGCATGAAAACAGGACCTCTGCTCTTAAAAAGTTCATCTATTCTTGTTGCTTTCTCCCCACCTGAGGTCATAATGCACTGCTCGTGGCATCACAATTACTCTCATGGCAATAGACTGTGATGTCAAAGCAGAGGATTATGATTTAATGTAGGGAACTGGCTATAGAGGCAGATGAACTATAACAGATAAACATCATGTATTCATGCAAGTTCTTCAGTAATAAAAGAAGGGGAGGAGAAATATGTAGAATATATCTGGAATGCAAGCTGAATTGTACCTAAATATTATGTTTTTCAAAGTTTTCCTTGAGGTGTCAGCAGCTCTTTAACTTTTGATGCAGAGCTCAGAAAATCCTCTCCTCCCTCTGATGCTCTGAGGTAAAGAACTGTTCTTTGTGGGTTCTAAGCATCTTTTATCAGAGAAGGGCCTCTCTAAATAGCATGTGTCCATTTGCGGAAAAAATGAGAGGTTTCTCCTGTGCCGTGTTTAAACTAAGAATCCTGTCTGGGGAGTTATATTGTCAAAATAACTGTGTGGTAAGACGATTTAAGTTTCAGTTTGATTTATTTTTTTGAATTATTGAAATCTTGGATTACAAATACCTTTGAGCGAAGAGCTGTTTTACAAAAGTTCTGCATCATAGTTGCGTTGTCTTTTTCTGTTTTTGGTACTTTTTGTCTAAAGCCTTTTTATGTTAATTTCTCTAGTATGTTCAGTATTTTCCTGTTCGTTGCAGTATATCTTGCACATTGTGTAGCTGTGGTATTTAATATACCATTGACTTTTAATTTAATTCATTCTATCTGTGATTGTGCAGTGCTTTTGGAAGGCACATGTTATTTATTTTTTTGGCTACTTTGTGTTTATTCTTGGAGATCATGTACTGAATTAGCATGAGCCTTTTTTTCCATAATAGGAGCACATTCAGGAGTGCCTGAAGTGATAGAGGTTGCCCTGTCCAGGGCCTGGTACTCTGTGAGAAAGGTGTAATATTGGACAGTAAGGGAACAGCCTAGTGGAAAATTCACAACAGGCTGGTGGCAGCACTGGTGGAGTGTGCAAAGCCAGTTGTCAGACGGTGGCTCTGCAACACTTGGTAGGGCTTTTTTATCCTTCATTAGCCATGCCTTGTGGGAAAGGCCATGAATATAAAGTGATGAAGTGCCAAAGGTAAAGGAGGGAAGGAAGTTGCTGAAGGAGAAAGTGGATTTAACCTGTGTGTGTGTTGCAAGTGAATGGAAACCCCATGATCTGCCTGGCTCTGATGCAGATCAGCCCCAGTGACATCTTGTGGTGAATCATTAGAAGCTACCTATTAGGATACCCCTCTCAGGGTCTGGATCACCCCAGTGGGTGTCCCAAAATCAGCTACAAGAGGAGGTGAGATTGAGCCATGTCTCTGTCTGCTGTGCGGGCCCCTGCTTTGGAATGATAAGGGAAACCACAGGTATTTAAGTGTGCAAAGGGTCTCCTGTTCTTAAGGAAGTTTGCCGAATAATCAAGATTGCCATGAGTGCTCCTTAACCAAAGGCTAGTACCACCATACACCTGCCCAAGTGCAGATCCCACTCTTCCAGGGCAAAGCCCAAAGTTCTTGGAGCCTGCCAGCAAAGGTTCAGTGAAGGTTAAAACTCCCAGGAAACAGCCAGGGAGGCAGACTACATAGAATGCCCATCATGTGTGTGCTCATTGCTTGAAGAGTAATTTTGCAAGGGTCTATTTGTCTGGGTCTACTTGGGTGCTATGGAAATGAACCATTTGACCTGTATCAGTTTTGCTCCAAGGAGAGATAAGTAATTCCTGTAACTGTCATCAAATAAATACAAGTCTACTTGATTTGAAAATGAGGTGTGAACAATGAGATTGTTCAAAAGGGAACTGTTTGCGTTGGTAGCCCATAGCCTCTACACCCCTGAGTTCAAACTAAAAAGATAACCCTGTCATAGAAACATAGAGGTTTTCAGAGGATAAGGACCTCTTGACCCATCTAATCTGCCCTATTTTCCCTACTTACAGTGCCACTGCAGACCCTACTCAATCTCCAGTCCCCCTTGCCTTATTTATAAGATCCCCTTGTGTCTATCCCATGCATGCTTGAATCCTGTTATCATTTTAGCACCCACCGCCTCCACTGGGAGGCTGTTCCTAGTGTCCACCACCCTTTCCATGAAGAAGTATTTCCTCACATCTCCTCTGAGTCCCCCCCCCCGCTTCATAGCATGATCCCTTGTCCTCAAGCATCTTTTTCTTTGCAAAATGCTACCCTCATGTACCTTATTAATATCTGTGAGGGATCTGAATGTATCTATCATGTCTTCTCCTTTCCCTTCTTTCCTGTAGAGAGTACATATTTAATTCCTTGAGTCTTTCCTCATACAGCTTTTGATGCAGGCACTGCACCATTTTGGTTGCCCCTTTTCTATACTGCCTCCAAGCTGTCTACGTCTTTCTGGAGATGGGGCCTCCACAGCTGGACACAAGACTCAAGGTGAGGCCTCACCATTGACCTATACAGGGGTAACACTACCTCCCTCTTTCTGGTGGTGATACATCTCTCTATGCACCCAATCATCCTGCTAGCTTTCCACATTGCCTTATCACACTGCTTTGCTACCTTTAGGTCATCAGAAATGATTACCTCCTGGACCATTTCCTGTTTTGTTGTTTCCAGTACCTCCTCACCCAATTGATACATTGTTCCTAGGTTTCTGTGCCCCAAGTGCATGATTTTGCACTTTAATGCATTGAAACCCAGCCCCCCTATCAGAGCTGTGGGCCCATGTAGTACCAAATCCAGCTTAGCCAGTTACAGTTTTTCATCTCTTGACAATATTAAGTTAATGTATTATGTTGTAACAGCTTTGGGGTTTCTGCTGCATGGTAGTTGAATTCATGGTGCTCTATCTCTGTAAAACGTCATAGTAGCTTATAGCCAGGGCTACAAGAAAACTAAGGAAAAAGTTACCCAAAATTACAGAGTTTTTTGCAAAAATTGCGAGGAAATTGCAGAAGTTCTACTATAGATCCTGAGTGCTCACAATAAATCTTTTAATGTTTTCTGCAGCATGTATTAGTCAGCATAAACTGCTAAGTGAATACACTGCCACTTGAGTATGTTTAAAACATAAAGAAAAGTTTGTGTTCCTAAAATGCATACTAAACTGATAAGCAATCGTAAGCATTGCCTATCTGCCAAAATTTAAAAGCATCGGCCTCACACAGTGCTAAACAGATTCTATAAAGTGAGCCATAGCAAATCAGTATTAAATAATTCCAGAAGAAATAATTTTCTGTTTCTGGATATAGTATAATGAAGCCTAATCAGCAGCTGCTTACAGTGCTCTGCCAGCTATTCACCCACTTTGGTACAAGAAAAAATAAGCAGATAGAGTGGTGAATAATGGAGTTTTAGTAAAATGTTGCTAAAAGTGTTTAATGTTCATAATTTGCACTGTAGGTACTGTAAACTATTTTTGAAATCACATATTTAAACATTAAATCTGGGGGTTATTGGGGCTGGCAGTATAGCCTAGAGGTTAGAGTAACAAACTATGAATGAACTGAGGACACCTAACAGACCTCGGATTGATTCCCACAACCTCCACTTGCATACTGTGTGACTCTGAACAAGTCACTTAACTTCCTCAGTGCTCCTGGGTTGCCCCTGAAAACAGGCACTTGTGCCTAGTGGGCCTTACCTGGTTACCAAAAACTATATATAAAAAAAATACCAATATACAGTATTTTTATTGCATCATACAGTAGTTAGGGTACCCTGTAATTTACTTTTGCATTACTCTGGCTGCAGTGATTTTGTTTAGTTAGAGATAAATGTTCAGATACATTTTATGTGCTTTATAAGCTTGTTTTTAGACTTCAGTCAGGTTTTTATTGTAGTCTTTGCATGTGAGCATCTAGGTGGTAGATTGCGAAGAGCGAGATCACTGTTAGCAACTAGCTTATTCAAGTTTAAAATCAGCAAGGCCATCCAAAATATCTCAGCTGTTTGAATCAGAACTAGTCTGAATGAAAGTATGCTTACAAGGAAAAACTTGCCGTACCACTTATAAAATGGCTTCATAGTTAGCACCCCATTTAAGTGAATAGGATAATTTACGCCTTTTCTCTCATCTTGTATTTCAGTCTCTCTGGCAACAAAACATTTTCTGACAGGCTGCTTCAACACAAAACAAATGTTATGTGTTTAAGTGTACTTATGCTTGGCCAGTGGATTTTGAAACTAAACAAGACAAGGATTCAAAAGAAAGCAGTGTCACATAAAACCCTTGCCCTACCTTGCACTGCATTGTTTCGGCCAAACACAAGTCTGCATGAAAAATTGTCAATATATTTGAAAGTATTTTATTAAAAATGTTAATACTTTTAACACAGTTCAATGTAAAAATTCAAAAATTGCAAGAAATTGAGAAACATGTCAGTTTTAACGGAGAATGGTGAAAATTGCAGATTCTGCGAAACAATTGTGGGTGCAATTTTCCAGTGTCCCTGCTCATAGTCCAGGAATTCCATTATTAAAACCAAATCCATAACAAATGGGTTGATACCTTTTATTGGACCAACAAGGATGTTACAAAAAGGACAAAGAGCTTTAGCTTTCAGACCACAGAGGCCAGAGGCTTCTGAAGAAGGACTTGGTCTGAAAACTAAAGCTCTTTGCTCTTTTTGTAACATCCTTGTTGGTCCAATAAAAGGTATCAAACCATGTGTTATGGATTTGTTCTTACAATGACCAATACATTAAACATTTTGCTTATTAAATCCAGAATCTTGTAGATGGGGCCCAATGTCTCTGGGTCAAAGGTCAAATAGGTTGCAGGTGTGACTTGTGACTCTCTTTAACAATAAATTTTATAACCATTTCCAAATACACAGGTAATTAACTAAGCATCTCTTTCAGATAAACTTGTAATAATATTTGGTTTAGGAGTGAATGGGGCAGTGTGAGAGGAATCTGAGCAGAGCGAATGTGGGCTGTAATGAGACAAGAGCAAGACTGACCATTTGAGCTGGGGAGAAATGCTGCATGCTTTTGGTCTATGGAACTGCAGTTTAAGGATGAACGCTATGGGGCTTGTACCTGTGTTGCTTCCATCTATAAGGCATTTGTACATATTTGTTGTAAATAAAGTAGAGTTGAATTGTTTATTAATTCTGCCTCCAAGTGCAATTTCTTTGCATGACTAATATCTGTCTTGGTAAGGTCTAATGGGTCCGTGAAGCTTGCAGACATTCCTGGTACCACGGTGAGCTGCATGGAAGAGAACCCCAGTCATAAGGCAGAAGATGAGGGGTGTAACAGCTGGTGTTAATAATGGGATCCTAATTATTTTATGAGACAGGAAACTAAGCAGAAAATTGTGTTGTGAAGATGGACCAAAAGCAAACTGCTGCATGGCTCGTGAAGTCAGTTCTTGGAAACTTTCCTAGCTTTAAAAGGAAGAGTGCAGGAGGTTTTTTAATCTGAATTTAAAGAAGGTCAGGAAATCTTGGCAGATAAATTGAAGACTGATTGGAAAGCCTTGCTTGTTGCACTTACAAGCTGAACTGGGGAGTTCCACCTTGCTTGCTGCCCCTGGGTGGTCTGGTATTTCCCAACACCGCCCACCCTGTTGGGTGTTATTGCTTACTTTATTTATTTAGGTTTTGTTGACTGGGTAAGTGCATTAGACAAATTCTGCCTATTTTCAGGCACAACCCAGGGGAAGGAAATACAGATGAATGCCAACTGACTTTGAACAAGATTAAGCTCTTGGTGGTATTTAAGTGAATGGGGGGGGGGGGAGAGAGATAGAGACAAAATAAATCTCTACTCTCCAAGAAAAGATTTTTGGTTGTTCCCCTGTGTTTCAGAGTAAGGAAGTTATACTTGACAGAGTTTTCCTGATGCAGCTGGAGCATAGTCATGGTGATTTGAACTCCACAGAGTCCAAAGAAAGGAGTTTTCTGAATATAGAAGTACTGTACATTGAGACTGTATTACCTGGTGAATGGACCCTCACAAAATTCCTGGGAAATGGAGAACAGAGACTAATGTATTGCTTGTGACTGCGAAAAATTTCAAAACAAAGTGCCAAAACCATTTGTGAAGATAAGCAGGCATTTTGTTCACTTCATCTAGTGGTAGTCAAGGAAATACAGGAAACAAAACATTTTTGAAATTGAAATTAATGTTCTCTGAAATTTTGGTGGCAGCAGAGAACTGACACAGCTGCAGGAGGAGAAAAAACCTCCAGACAAAACTGGAGTGAAATGTCTTTTGGTTGGAATTGGGGTATGGAAGGACTGGACAATTAAAGTCTTAGGCAAATCCAGAAAAGGCAGCTTGTTAGTTCTTGGACTGCTGATATTCAAATTTTGGGTTGTGGCATGTCCCACTTTCAGTTTGAATATTCTGAATGAAAAGTTGTGTGGAGACACTGAGCAGTTGGGAAAAGCACTAACTGAGTGACTTTTCAGATGTGACACGATTTGTTGGATTTTGTTTTAAAGACGAACAGAAATGCCTGTGAACCTGTAAAGGACATGCCATTGTATCTGCTACATGGTAACTGGTATATGTATCTGTTCAAACCAAGTATAGAATTTTACTAAAGCTGTGAATATTTGCAAGTGAAGAACTATTTCGTTATGTGTAAATATGATCTACATGTCAGTGGCTGTAAATTTGTTGTAGGTGAATTAGGGGATTCGCCAAGCTAACTTGTTCAGATGTTTAAAACAATGCTGTGTTATGTTTGGGATGACATAATCAGAGAAAACTAATGGTGAATGGTTTGTTTTCTCTGGGGAGGGATCTGGTGCAGTCCGCTGTAAGGCAGATTTGCTAGGTTTGAAGCTATTCCTTACAAGTGACTGTAGGCTTCAAGCTGAAATTCAAGGGAATTCAGACCATTTCGCTTGGGAAGAAATATGAACTAGCAGCTGCATCCCCTTATAGAGTGGTCAAGTAGGCTGCAGGCTGAGATTCTAGGGAATCTTGAAAATCATTTCACTTTGGGTGAAATGTGAACTAGAATCACCTTATAGTGAGATTAAAGTGCTAACTACAGTTTTTTTTAGTTTGGTTTCTGAGTTGACAACATTCTACTTTATCTGTAATGACACTTTTGATTTGAAAAAAAAAAATAAGCAGGACCTAATTTATTGGTACTCAGGAGTACAAACTGCAGTACTGAGGGAACATTCCCTGGCTGTGACAAGTGGGTGCAGTGCCTATAGCAGTTGACACTGAAGGCACCAGTTTTGCATGGTCCCTGCTAAGGTTGGTGGTCACTGTCTGTCAACTGAGCATTTGGTACAATAAATCACTCTTGACTGTAATGGACTGCACACTGAATGACCCAGGTTCCATTAAAAGGAGAAAAAGTCCGGCAGGTTGTACAAGGCAACTGGGGAGCTGAACCAGAGTTTTAATATTTGTTTGATTGTAGTCAATGCATGGTTTTATTGTAATGGGGTATTAGCATTTTAATAGGAAAAAAGATACACCACTATAAATGATGAGTGCCTGGATGTGAAGGGGCAATACAGAACAGCACCTAAATGGAGGAAAAGACAGGTGGGTAAATTGTGGACTAGACATGAAAACGTGCTGAAGGAGAATGTGCTATTTGCACTGCTGATGAAAGTCACACTATAAGTGGATTGGCACATGAACGACAGTTCCTTATGGGAGCAGCAATATCTCGCAGTCAGCTAGAAGCCAACACAGGAAAGGCTAGGAAGTTGTTAGAGCTGCTGAAACTTAAGGGCTGTTTTTATTTTACTGCATTTGGAGTACAGGAGAATCACACTCAAACCAAGGTGGGAACCCTGAGTCTGAAGTATGGAACTGAAAGGGGCAGTGTTAGAGACAGCTTAAAACCTACCCCACTTCCACGAGACTATAGTCTGAAGTGAGGGAAGAACTAAACTGAATCTTTGGGGGCACTGTTAGCACGAATATGAGTTTAAAGAGCTTTCAAAAGAATGAGGAGGCTATGGTGTATGTGGTCACATTGGGAAGTTTTTCAAGGAAGGGATTATTTTGATTTTGAATCCCTGCAGAAAATAAAAAGTAGGATTTAGTATAAACTATGGGGGTAGCTTAAAGAGGGAGAGGGGAAATTGTTTAACCAGGAAAGGCACACTAAGGGGAAATTAAGTGACTTGTTCAGGGTCCGACACTATGCAAGTGGAGGCTGATGGGACTCAAACTCAGGTTTCCAGGTTTGCAGCTCAGTGCCATTAACCACTATGCTATATTGCCTAAAGAGGTACCAAGGAGACAGATAAACCACCTGATTACTCTAGAAATTAAAATCTTAAATGACTCAACAGAGACTGGAACACTAGTGACAGGAGTGGATACCTCAGCTAGTCATAAAGATGCTAGGCAGAATGCTGTTAATGGAGGAAGTGTCTAATAGAAGTATTGAAGAACACTATTAGGGATAAAGTACATGTGTGTGTTTTCTTTTGTTTTGTATAATCATTCATTTGTTACAGTATGTCTGAATGTTTAGTCAGATGACAAGAACGTCATCTTTTTGTGGGACGGGCAGTGTAACTGATTTGGAGTTTCTGCCGCATGCTTGTTGTACTCATGGTACACACTCTATAACATATTATAGTAGCTTATAGCCTAGGACTGTCCTTATCAAAACCAGAACCTTGTAGATGGGGCCAGATGTCTCCAGATTAAAGGTCAAATAAGTTGCAGGTACGACCAGTGACTTTCTTTAACTCAAAGTTTGATAACTGTGACCAAATAGACAGGTCATGAATTAGGCCTCTCAGATAGGCCTGTAAGAACATTTGGTTTATGAGTGAAGGGTGAGGCTGTGTGAGAGGATGCTGGGCAGAGTGAACTTAGGCTGTAATGAGACAAGAGCAAGACTGACCATTCATGCTGGGCAGAAAAGCTGCATGATCTTAGTCTGTGGAACTGCAGTTTAAAGCTGAAGTCTATGGGACCTGTCCCAGTGTTATTTCCATCTACAAGGACATCAGTTCATGTCTGCTATAAATACCGTAGAGTAGAATAATTTATTATTCTGCTTCCAAGTTCAATTTCTCTGCATGCCTGAAGCCTGTCTTGGTAAGATCAAACAGGTCCATGATGCTTGTGGCCAGCCTTGGTACTACAGTGAGCAATGGGGAAGAGAACCTCAAGCATAAGATGGAGGGAGAGGGGCCCAAAAATGTCATATGTTGCATTTCTCAAATCTTATAAAATTAAAAGGCTATGCCTATGGTTTTATGGGTGATAGTAACCAGCCCCCCCCCCCAGGTTATTTAAACTAGCTTCATTCAGCCTCATTCAGAAGCTCAGTTTCTCTGCAGCAGCTGCAGGTTTTGCTGGGGCTCTCCTCATCATGTTTGCTGCTGCTTTTTCTCCATAGTTTTTTGGACTTTGTGTTTAGTTTGTGCCCTCGACTTCTGTTTAGTTGGTGCCTTCTGTGGCTTCCTGTGTTACTATTTGTCTTTCTTACTTCCCTGGCTGTAGCATTGTGCTTCCTTCTTTTCTCATGGTCAGCCACTTATAAATTACTCATGTCCTCATTTACCTACTGTGTATAGTTTTAGTTTGGATTTCAGTATACTTATTGGTTTCCATCACCTACCTACAGTATGTTCTTCAGCTGTATTTAGGTTGTGTTTTCTCATTTTGTTCCACCAGCTCTTCATACCAAACTACTTGAAAACTTTCCTGTCAGTTTCAATGCTTTCCTTAAATTTCATCTGGCTCTAGCCAGCTAACTGCTCCTATTCTGACTTAGTCAGTCATTTCAGTCAGTTGTAATCAGTCAAGCTGTATCAGCATCATTGCCACAGTTTTAGTTTGAGTGCAGTTTCCTGTTTTTCCTGCTCATGACTGAGCTTTACCTATGATTTTGGCCTTTGATGTGCGTTCATATTTTTGTCACTCAGTTCACTCTCTGTTATGTCAGTTGTTCCTTTCAGTCATCATTATTATTCAGTCAGTTGCAATCATATAAACATCTTTTGGCTATCTTTGTTCAGTTAATTTTAGTCATATCAACTGTTTAGTTCAGTTCAGTTTGCTTATTATACTGGAAAAGCATGTGAGCAAACGTTGCCCCTTTTCACAAGCATCCAGTTTAGAACAAATACAACAGAAGTTTACATAATTTAAGCAAACAATCAAGGATCACAAAATGGGGAAACAAGGCGGTAAGATCTAGGGCAACTGAGCACAGATATGACAATAAACCATTTTAGAAAACAAGAAGTGCAATGGAAGAAAAGTGCTTGGCATTTTCAGCCCTGGGGATCCTGCCTCCATGATTTAATACAACACATTAATTTTCCAACTCCTGGATCAAATATCCTAGATATTGTACTAGGTAATGAACCATTAAGCATAACTAAATATACTGCTTTAGCTCCTTTAGGTAATAGTGATAATTGTATAATTAGCTTTAATTGTCATAGTTCTTTTTTACATTCATCAAAAGTCACTGAGGTATTTGATTTTCATAAAGCAGATCTGACTGCTTTAAATAATCATCTGACTAATATTGACTGGTCTAACCATTTGTATCAAGAAGACATTGAAGATATGTGGAATGCATTCCCATCTATTATTGTGGATACTGCCAATAAATTCATTCCCAAAATGAAAAAAAGAAATGTCATTCACATCCCAAATGGTTAAATAATAAACTACATAAATTAATCAAAAAGAAAAATAAACTCTATGAGAAATACAACACAAACAAATGTGCAACAACTATGTTGGCATTTAAAAAAATTCAAAGGAATTGTAAAAAATAAGTCAAAAAAGCTAAACTGATTACAGAAAATTTCACTGCTGTACAAGCACAAAAAGGTAACAACAAAATTATTTTTAGTTACATTAATTCCACCAAAAAACAGAAATGCAGAGTAGGACCATTAACTATAAATGAGTCAGTTCTAACTCACTCAAAGGAAATGGCAGAGTTTCTTAACTCACACTTTTGCAAAACTTTTAGTAAAAACTTGTGTAATATTAACACTGAGGATATTGTCAGGCAAACTAATATGAATATTTATTTCAATACCATTAGGAACAAACTAAAAGAAATTAAGAAAGGATCCTCTCCTGGCCCAGACAGTATTTCTGTGGATATTATTTACATATTGAAAGAGTATTTATGCGTACCACTTAAGATCTTATTCTACAAAAGTATAGATACAGGTCATGTTCCATCAGAATGGAAGAAAAGCAAACGTGATACCATTATTTAAAAAAGAAGAAAAAAGTTCCCTGGATAATTACCGCCCTACTAGTTTAACTGCTATTTTCTATAAAGTGTTAGAAAGAATAATTAAGGATGAATTGACCTCAGCTCTAGCAGCTATAGACCCCAGTCAACATGGATTTGTTAAAGGTCGATCATGTGCAACCAACTTAGTGGGTTTTTATAACTTCATTAGTGACAACCTTGACAAAAGTTTACCTTGTGATGTGATTCTGCTGGATTTAAAAAAAAGTCTTTGATTCTGCACCACATTGGGCCTTAACTCAAAAGTTACAAGCTCTTAACATCAATCCCTTATTTATTCACTGGCTATCCAATTGGCTATCTGATAGAAAACAGAGAGTGGTCATTGATGGCCATAAATCTAATTGGAAAAATGTTGAAAGTGGGGTCCCTCAGGGAACAGTTCTGGTTCTGGCTAGTTTCCAGATATTTATTTCTAATCTAGTCCATAACATCTAAAGTAAAATCATGAAATACGCTGATGATTGTAAAATTGCTAACTTCCATATGTCTTCTGAAGATCATAGGGTTATCCAAAAGGATTTAAGTATTCTAGAGGTGTGGTCTATAAAATGGAACTTAAGATTTAATTCATCCAAATGTAGTGTGTTACATTATGGTAAACATAATCCAGAAAAAGAGTACTATATGTATGATGTTGCACTAGTCAATAAAGACAGTGAAAGAGATCTAGGTATTACTGTTGATTCATGTTTAAACTTTGATCTCCATATTATGAGCACTGTTAGTAAGGCAACCAGAACCTGGTGGGCTATTTTCCATAATATAACATCAAAAGACCCTGATATTTTGTTACCCTTGTATAGGGCTTATGTAAGACCATACTTTGACTATGCCTTGCAACTCTGGAGTCTTTTTAAATAAAAGATATAATCAGAATCAAAAAAATTGCAAAAAAGAGTTACCAAATCAGTTGTCTCAAACGAAGCACTCTCGTGCGAGGATAGATTATTAAAATTTAATTTGATGTCATTGGAAAAATGGAGATTCAGAGGAGACCTTTTGTTTATTGGGATATCATTCATGATATTCATTTATCAGCTGAATGTGGTTTGGACTTTAAACAAGTTTCAGTTAATACTAGAGGCCACCCATTACAACTTACGAGATGTAAACGTAATTCAAAGAAAAGGGCATTCTATTTTTCTCAGAGAATTGATGGACCATGGAATTGGCTGCCTTTAATGGTTATTGTTAGTCAAAATAAAAATGCTTTTAAAAATAGACTGGACGATTATCTAAGTTCAGGAAAGTAACTGACTTACTATATGTAATTTTTGAAGCACGACGGGCTTTATAGCCTTTTGCTTCTATTCATTCTTAGTATGGTTCTTAGTATGATATAAAGGTGGGATTCAGTTGTTAAGGTGGAGGAGAAAAGGGCACCCTGAAGGGAAAATCACTTTAAGAGACACTTGCAAATGGCGGTCTTGGAAAGGTGAGACATTAGGTTATGCTTGAAGGAAGCCATAGAGGAGCATGCAATGATTGCAGGGGGAAGACTGTTGAACAGCTTACAGCCCTTGTAGGAAAGGGTGTTTTGGCCTTGTGTGGTGTGACAGAAAGGGATGAAGAAGGAAAGAGTGGAGGACCGTCTGGTGGTCCAAGAGAGGGAAGTCTTTGGGAAGAGGGAAATAATGCAGTCAGGGAGGAGGCCCAGGGATATTCTGTAAAAGAAGGTGTGTATTTTGCTGTTGCATCTGTCCTCTAGGGAGGTCCATTTAGACATTCTGTACAGGTTGCAATGATGAGTATGTCTGGGGAGGCCGGTGAAAAAACGAATGATGTTGTGATAGGTGGAACAGAGTTTCTGGCGGTTACTCTGAGTAAAGGGTGGAAAATAGACTACAGTGCCATAGTCAAAAAGTGGGAGCAGGAAACTGATGGTGAGCAGGGTCTTAGATTCATAGGTCAGGAAAGGCTTTAGTCTGTAGAGCATGCCTAGCAATTGGTGAGTTTTTTTAATTAGCTGATTTACGTGAGAATGAAAGCTGAGGTGGCTGTTCAAGTAGCAATCTGAGGTATCTAAATTCACTGACTCTTTAAATTGTATTGCCATCATTGTTCAGTAGTGTGAAATCAAAAGAGAGTGGTTTCCATGGGCTGGAGAAAACCATTGATTTTGTTTTTTTCACATTCAGCACAAGCCCTTTGGACATAAACCAGGAGTAGAGGCTACTGAAATCACTCTGTAATTTGTTAAGTAAGGAGAAGGGTTCTTCATCTTTGCAGAACAGGACTACACTGTTGCCATACAGGATGAGTTCAGTAAAAATTGGAGTTGTCAGTGTGAGAAACTGATGTTATTGAAATCAAAATACTAAACATAATTTATGCATTATTTAAAATTAGATCCTATCCCTGAAGAAGCCTATTGAGGTGAAACATTGGGTCACATTGGATCTAGTGTAAAGAATAAAAGAAAGAAGAAAATAAAAGAAAAAGTTGTTGAAAAACTGAAAGGCGTGGCTGGCAATTGTTCTTTGACTTTTAGATAATATTTAGTGCTACCAACCTACCTGGTCACCAAAATTTTAAAATAAAAAAAAAAACTCTCTCCCATAAACCTGTCAGAAGAATTAGTAAAAAGTGTTTGGGTGCAAATTCATCCTCCTAACAATAAACCAAAAATAATGCTGGGGAACTGCTACAGGCCACCAAATTTGCTACCAGACTATAACAAAGCACTTACAGTATAAATGAGATTCTTCAGGTTACTGATATGGGGGATTCCATCGTAGTAGGAGACTTCAACTACCCAAGAATAAACTGGGAATTATTAACTGGTTCCAACCCAAGTAAAATTGCATTTGCAGATGCAGTGGCCTCAGTAGGTCTAGCACAAATGACTCAAACTCCTACCAGGAGTGAAAATATCTTAGACCTAATCCTTACTAACATCCAACATAAACTGTGAGAGATAATTGTAAACTGCCCCATAGGAGGGAGTGACCATAATGTGGTAGACTTTACTATCAATCTATCTGTTATAAAAATGAAATGCCTTACAACTATAAATAACTACACCAAAGCAGATTTCCAAAAAATCAGGAATGCCACTGCTGATATCAATTGGGAGCAACAAATGAGTAATATTTCTATTGAGGTTGTGTGGTCTGTCTTTAAAAATGAGTTATCACAAATAGAATCCAAATATGTCCCCAAAATAACAAAATACAATAACAAAGGGAGGACACCTCTTTGGCTGACTAAATCAGTCAAAAAACAGATCAGGTCCAAGGAAAAAGCATATAAAAACCTACAAAAAATAACACTATTGAGAATTATATCAAGTACAAAACCACATTAAAAAACCTAAAAAAACAAATGCAAATTGAGAAATGTAAGATTGAATTTAAAATAGCCCACACCAGTGATAATAGTAAGGCTTTTTATTCTTATGTTAATGTGAAAAGGAAACACATTTGTAAAATAGGTCCAATTTGGAAAACAATAACACAAATACAATAACTGCAAGTTAGCTAACATATTTAACAAATATTCTGTCTTGTATATAATCCAAACATCAACTCCAAACATATCTCAATTAATTATCCCTTGAAAACTATTACCTTTTCCTTAGATGAGATCATGATGGCTGTAATGAAATTAAATATTAACTCATCCCCAGGCACAGATAACATAAACCCCAGGTTAATAGCTGAACTGTCATCTAGTTTGATAACATCTTTGTCCTTACTATTCAATAAATCAATATCCTCAGGTGAGGTTCCTTTAGATTGGAAAAATTCAGTGGTCTTCCCCTTATTCAAGAAGGGATCTAGAAGTATGGTAGCAAATTACCAACCTATCAGTTTGACTTTTGTCATCAGAAAAACTATGGAATGTTTAGCTAAAATCAGAATTGAGGAGGGGGCAGAGGTTGCCAGTAAAGATGGTGGCAGACTAATTTAGCTGAAGCAGATCCCTAGTGCAGAAAAAATGTGTCCATCTGATAAACGAGCGGTCCTTGGCATGGCAGGGTGGTCATAAAAGAAATGGCTACCTCAGAGCTTCTGATCAATACCATTTGAGACCAGACACCTCTGAACTGCAGCACAAGGGCTTCATGTAAAGTGTCAAAGGAGGAAAATGATGTGAATGGCCTCTGGGACAAAGAAAAGAAGTGGAACACAGTGCCACTGGGTGGTACCATGAGTGAGTACTAGAAAAAGGGCACGGCATCAGCTCCGGCAGCAGCAATGACACAGCAGTGGGTTGCATCCATTGAAATGGAACTGGCTAAAATTACTAATATGCTCAATAGGGTGTTAACTGATACTGCTGAATTGAAATGTACAACCACTAAAACTAATGAAGAACTAACTGCGCTCACCATGAGGGTAGCTGGCATGGAGGCAGTGGTGAAACAACATGGGGTAGCCCTACATGGCCATTTCCTCCAGCTCAGAGACCATGACAGCATACTGAACTACCTATTATACAGGGTTGATAACCTTGAAAATAGAGCGAGGAAGAAAAATATGAGACTGGTAGGGATTCCAGAAGGGGCAGAGGGGCAAGACATGGCCACCTTCCTATGCACCACCCTATCCCAGATGTTGCACCTGATTAATGCTGCTTCTTCTGAGATAGAACAAGCTCATCTATCACTTGCCCCAAGACCAAAACAGGGTGAACGCCCAAGATCCATATTATGTAAATTCCTATTGTATCCTGAAAAGGAGATGTACCTGAGAACAGTGACGGAGAGCGGGCAAGTGACATGGGAAGGGCACAATGTACAGCTGTACAAGGACTACTTTTATGAACTTTCAAATAAAAGGCAAGCATATGCTGGAGTTAAACAAAGGCTTTACAAGATGAATATCTCAATGTCTCTAAGGTACCCTGCTATGTTTAGAGTACAGTATAAAGGAGAGTATATCACTTTCATAAGAAGTAGAACACTTTGTGGCTGAGGCTGAAGTTGACAGGAATGCCATGACCTGCTACCCATCCTCATCATGAGGCAAGGCCCTGCAAGATATGGACACAATGCCTGTTAATGCAAGGAGCCAGCCCTCTTCCCCATGAGGGGAAGTAAATACAACACAACCACCCTGGAAGCAAGCAAAGAGGGGGAGACCCAAGAAAAAAAGCAAGCCTGATGTAGAGAACAGGATCTCCCCCAAAAGAAACAGATCAAGAAGCTTACCAAGCCATGGGGTGCTTTTGGATGCCAGCAGCACCTCCCCTGGATTGACTCCGATCAAGGTTTCAAATAGATACGAAGTGCTGCACAAGTTAGAACCTGCTGCTTTGGAATTAGCTGCTTTGAGGGAAGACCAAAAAGAAGACATGGCAGAGAGAGGCATCCAAGAAGAAGACTGGCTACCTATCTGTAGAGAGTGAGCAGAGACTGTTATTGACCCCATTAAAGCACAGCAACTGCAGGTCTCGCAGCTGCTAGGGCAGTGGGCACCCAAGAACTGAGGAAGGGTGATGGACAATACAGATTGGACAGAGGCATGTACCCTTCTTTTTGCAGCCAGCTGGTGCACCTCTCCCACCTTCATTGTCTAACATTGATGACCACACTGCAAGCCCATACAGTTCTGAACTGATGAACAGCAGTACCATAAGCTGCGAGGCAATTACAGAAGAAGCTGGCAATGCAGGTACTGTACAGGGGACCATTGGTAAGAGGCTGGGTGGGTTGAGAGGTACACAGCCCCACGGAAAAGGCAAAAAGGGGAGTATTGATTTTATTCCAAAAAAGGCTCAACTGGACTCTCCAACACTCACTAAGGGACAAAGAGGGGAGGTGGGTGATAGCCAAAGTTGACTCACCTATAGGCCCCATTTTACTGATGAATGCCTGTGCCCTGAATAAGGATAGAGCAGAATTTTTTAATACTATCTCCCAGAAGATACTGGACCTGTCCTATGACAACCCAGAGGTCATTATGGGGTGGGGAACATGAACCTAGCCATGGACCACTGGATAGGGAAGGAAAAATGAAAGGGAACATTGTTTAACCAGGACTAGCACACTAAACCGAAGCTTGTTTCCAGATGCAACCTGGGAGCACAAGGAAGTTAAGTGACTTGCTCAGGATCACACAGCATACATCTAGGTGGCTGAAGGATTCAAACCCAGGTCTCCAGAACTGCAGCTCAGAGCCTTAACCCACTGTGCTATACTGTGGATAGATAGATCCAACAGCAAAAGGGAGCCCCATGTGCAGTCCCTAAGGAACCTTCAAGGCCTACTTAACCTACACCAATTGGCTGATATATGGAGAATCATGCACCCTACAGTAAAAGATTACACCTACTTCTCAGTGCCCAAGGCCATGGCCAGTAGGCTTGACTACTGGTTCACCTCTGCAAAGCTGACACAGCAGGTGGTGGATGCTAGAACTGACCCCATTTACCTTTCGGACCATGCACCAGTGGTAATGAACATGACCCTGGCACCTAAATACTTCAAATCCTTAGCCTGGAGAATAGATCCATTACTTCTGCAGAGTGGGGAATGTAGGGAGTGGCTAAAGAAGGAAATGGAGATGTACTTTCAATTAAATGCCCAAAGTTTCCCCTCTCAAATCTCAATCTGGGAGGCATACAAAGCAGCAATTGGGGAAAGATAATTAGCTATGTGGCCCATAGAAGAAAGACTAGGGGAAAAGGAGGTGGCCAAGATGGAGAGACAGCTACCTGTAAGCCAGAAAGAGGAAGAGTATAAAATGAACTCCCAGCAGCTCCATAACTCCAAATTAATTTTAGAACTCACTAACCTCCGCCTGCAGCTGAATGTGCTAGCCACTAGGAAGGCCGAGTTGCAAATTAAGAGAATGCAGCACAGCTACTGGGCAGAAGGGGTTAAGGGAGAGAGACTCCTGGCCTTCCATTTAAAAAAAAGGCAAGCAGAAAGGCACATATCATCTCTCAAAGACAGCAATGGGAAGGCCTCTCTGAATCCAAAAACGATTAATAGTATCATGGTGCAGTTCTACCTGAAACTGTATTCTTCACATATTGAGTGGGATGCAGAAAGATTTTCTTGTTTCATGAAAGGCCTTCCCCTGCCGAAATTGACAGAATCTAGAAAGTGGACCTAGATGCTCCATAAGAATCAGTGACATCAAGCAAGCTATCCAATGCATGGCTTCAAATACATCCCCAGGCAGGGATGGCTTCTCTGCTGATTTTTACAAAGCAGTACAAGAAGTAGCATAACCCATGCTTAGGATGCTACAAGAAGCACAAGCAAGGGAAGAGCTTCCTGACACCCTAAGAGAGGCCCTCATTACTGTCCTCCCCAAAGAAGGTAAGGATCATACACTGCCAGCCAGCTACAGGCCTATCTCACTTATAAACATGGATGCTAAGATCCTGGCAAAAATCCTGGCTTCCAGATTGGACAAAATCTTGCCCTATGTGGTCTTGCATCCCAGGTAGGCTTTGTGAAAGGGAGGGCCAGTTTGGACCATCTAAGAGCTATAGCTATCCTGATGCAGATAGCAGCAGGTCTCCCCACTCCAGCTGCAGCAGTAACAATAGACTTCGAAAAGGCATTTGATTCAGTGGAGTGAGGCTACCTGCATGCAGTATTAGAGCTTTATAACGTAGGGCCAAGCTTTACAGTGTGGGTACGAACAATCTATAATCAGCCTAGGGCGAAAGTGATAACCAATGACATTCTCTCAAATCCATTTATTTTGCATAGAGGTACAAGGCAGGGATGCTCCCTATCTGCCTGTTATTCATCCTAGTTAAGGAGCCTTTAGCAGCAGCATTCAGGGACAATTCGGATATTAAGGGAATCCAGGTGGGAAAATACCAATACATCACTAAACTCTACGCAGATGATTGTATGATTCTTACTGCAGACATAATAAATAGTATTCAACCTATTCTGAGCACACTGGAAGCCTTCTGGGGCATATCCAGCCTGAAAATAAATGTTTCCAAATCAAAAATCTTACCAGAGTATGGTGGGACAAACCGGTTTCCAGTGGGCACAGGATGAGGTCAATTAACTGGGAGTGTGTGAGTCCAGCCTTTAAGAGCTGGATGGATAGAAACCTATGCTCCCTATATAAGCAGCTGCAGGGGGATATACAGAGATGGGATCACCTGTGTATATCCATAGCAGGGAAGATAGCAGCCCTAAAGTTAATGCAAGCCCCCAAGGTGCACTACCTACTAGCCCAAATCCCGGATCTCCTTCCTGAGGTCTGGGCACAAAAACTCCACGCACCCATGAGTAAATTTATATGGGGTAATAACCAGGGACATTGGAAAATTTTACCCCAAAATGCAGAGACCTTTGCAGAAATTGTGGGAAAATTGAGGGGGGTCACTATACATCCCCTCTGCCCCTTAATAATCTTTTATTGTTTGCTGCGGCATGTATCGGTCACATAAATTGTTAGTTAAATGTTTTGCCCCTTGTAAATGCTTTCAATATGAAGAAAGGCGTGTGTTTTTGAAATGCACTGAAAATTAATCATTATGTAGCATATCTTCTAAAAATCTAAAGACATCTAAGTCATCAGTGCTAACTACATTTTATTTAGTAATTCACAGTCAGTCCATATTGAAAACATTCTGAAATAACATATTTTGCCAGTTTCTAGATGTTAAATAATGAAAGGACCAGCACTCAGTGCAAAGAAGCTGATTCAGACTCACAAGTCCTTAAAGCAGTACACACTTTTATTGCATATAGCATGACAGCAAGAATTTGGTGTAGCCCAGGGAGGCTACCCAGTGACCAAGGTGATACCTTGAAAAAGCGCCCGGTAGGGGTGTGAAACGTTGGTCACTTGGTAGCCTCCTTGGGCTACACCAAACTCTTGCTGTTGTGCTGTATGCAACAAATGTTTATACTGCTTTATGGACTTGTGAGTCTGATTCAGCTTCTTTGCATTGAGTGCTGGTCCTTTCTGTCTGAACTTTGTGAAGTACAGGACTTATAGCACCATCCCCAAGGCAGCGACCCTTTGTGCTGCACTTGTTATATAATGAAACATGTCTAACAACTACTTGCTTTGGTGCAAGAAAAAAATAAACATAACCAGGGTGCCTAATAAAGTTCTAGCGAAACATTTTTATTTTGCTAAAATAATTACTGTTCCTAATCAGCACTGTAAGTACATTTTAAAATCACGATAAAAGTATTAAATCATACCAATAGCTTTTCATTACATCATACAATAGTTTGATACGTGGTCCTTTTGTTCTACATGGTTTGCAGTGATTTTACTTGGGTTGCAATTATTTTGTCTGTTTGAAGGTATCTGTATAAATATACTTAACCTGTTCAGCATGTTTTCAGAAATGTTAACTTTTTGTAGACTTTGTATGTAAGTACGCAGTTGTGGCAGACTGACATGTAAGGAATCACTGTCACCAACCCCCTCAGAAGCACATTCAAGGAAGGGAGGGAGCAGTCTTAGACCGGGTACTCTCAAACAGAGAGAGGATCACAGATTTAGAAGTGGGTAGCCATCTGGGAACAAGCGACAACCACACAGTGTGGTTCATGATAAACACAACCATGGAGTCAAGCATACAAAAACAAGGGTACTGGACTTCAGAAGGGCTGACTTTGGCAAAATAAGTGAGTACCTAAGGAATGCACTAGCAAATGGGCAGGAAGGAGGAGTGGAAGAACAGTGGGGAAAAATCAAAATTACCATCATAGAGGCAACAAGCCTTTGTGTGAAGCGAATAAAGAAAACAAAATGGAATAAAAAACCACTATGCTTCTCAAAAGAGGTGGCGAGGAAGGTTAGGGAGAAAACGGTAGCATTCAGGAAGTATAAGGAATCATAGGAGGGGCAGGACCGTGAACTGTATCAGTTAAAGCAGAAGGAAGCAGGGAAGGCAGTCAGAATAGCAAAGGCCCAAACCAAGGAAAAGATGGCTAACTCAGTTAAGAAGGGGGATAAAACATTTTATAGGTACATCAGGGAGCAAAGAAAGACAAAGGGAGAGATACTGAGGCTTAATAAAGGGGAAGGTAGGTGGGCGGAGGGTGACAGTGAAAAGGCAGAGATACTGAACAAATACTTTTGCTCAGTATTCACAAAAGAAGAAGAGGAGGAGGTACCTAAACCAAACAACAAAAGCACTCGAGCAGGGGTGTCAACACCAGTCCATTCACAGAAGAAAGGGTCCTGAAAGAACTCCTAAAACTCAAGGTGGACAAAGCAATGGGGCTGGATGGGATTCACCCCAGAATTCTTAAGAACTAAGGGGAGACCTAGGGACACCACTGACTACCCTTTTTAACAAATCATGGGAGGATGGGGTGGTACCTGAAGACTGGAGGAGGGTGGATGTGATTCCCCTTCACAAAAGTGGGGGCAAGGCAGAGGTAGGAAATGACAGACCTGTTAGTTTGACCACAGTGGTAGGGAAAATGATGGAATCACTCCTGAAAGAAAGAATTGTTGAGTACCTAGAGGCCAGCGGGGCACAGGACCCAAGGCAAATGGACTCACAGCAGGAAGGTCTTGTCAGACAAATCTAGTCAATTTCTTTGACTGGGTGACCAAAGTAGTAGACCAGGGAGGGGCTGTGAATATGGTCTACCTAGAATTTAGCAAGCCATTTGACACAGTCCCACAGAAAAGATTAATAAACAAGTTAGCCAGCCTGTGAGTGGGTCCCAGTTAGTAGCCTGGGTAACAAATTGACTGCACAATAGGATGCAGAGGGTAAAAGTAAATGGAATACACTCTGAAGAAAGGGAGTTATAGTAGGGTACCACAGGGTTCAGTACTGGGACCAGTCCTCTTTAATGTCTTTATAGGAGACATTGCAGAGGGCCTGGAAGGAAAAATATTCCTCTTTGCAGATAACACAAAGTTCTGCAACAGGGTTGATACACAAGGGGGTGAAAAGGGTGAGAAGGGACTTGACAAGGTTGGAGGAATGGTCAAAGTATGGCAACTTAGATTCAGTGCAAAGAAATGCAAAGTAATGCACCTGGGAAGCAAACACCCAGGTGAAGAGTACACAATGGTGAGGGGGGAGGTACTAACAACAACAAAAATGGAAAGAGACCTGGGGATAGTCATAGCAGATGACCTTAAGGTAGGCAAGCAATGTGAAAAGGCAGTAAGGAGAGCTGGGGGAATACTGGGATGCACAGGGAGAGGCATCACCAATAGAAAACAAGAAGTTGTTATCTTTCTGTACAGACAGTTGGTGAGACCCCATCTGGAGTACTGCATGCAGTTCTGGAGACCCCATCTCCGCAAGGAACTAGACAGGAGGGAGGTGATCTAGAGGAGGGCAACTAAAATGGTGCAGGGTCTGCAACATAAGCCATATGAAGAGAGACTAAAAGAGCCTAATATGTATACCCTTGAGAAAGGGGGGACATGATAGAAACTTTAAAGTACCTCAAGGGAATCAACAAAGTCCTAGAGGGGAGCATCTTTCAGAAAAAGAGATATGCAAGAACAAGGGGGCACATTTTAAAGATAGAGGGGGGACTGCTCAGGGGCAATGTGAGGAAGTATTTTTTCTTGGAGAGAGTGGTGGATGTATGGAACCACCTTTCTGAGGAGATTGTGGGGTCAAAAGCAGTGGGGGAATTCAAGAATGCATGGGACAGCCATAAGGCAATTATAGTGAGGGGTAGGAGGAAGTAGGCTATTGTGTAACTAGAATCTGCAGCTTATCCAATAGATAAAGAAATGGGCAGACTGGGTGAGCCAAGCAGTCCTTATCTGCCATCAATGTCTATGTTTCTATGTAATCAACAGGGCCATCCCAACTCCTCACACATTGGAATCAAAATCCTTTTAGAATGAACGTATTTATACAAGGAAAATCTACCCTTCCATTCAAAATCAAACATTGTGCTCAATGCTTTATTTAGGCAAATGGGGCACTTTGTACCTCTTTTCACACCTATTGCTTCAGTCTATGTGTCAGCAAAAAGTTCTCTGATAGTCTGCTTTAACACATATTATAAGTGCTCAAGTGTTCATGCTGTATGCATGGCCAGAGGATTTTTAAACCAAAATAGGGAATTGAATCACATCAAAGCAGAGTCACACTGGACCCCTTCTCACCTTACGCTGTATTATTTTGGTCAAATCCAAGTCTGTGTACTAAATAGTTAGCATATCTGAGTAGATTTCCTTGAGAATTTAAATATTTTTATACAATTTCAGTCACAAATTCTACAAATGCAAGAAATTGCAAGATACTGTAGGTTTTGTGAGGAAAAGGGTGAAAATTGTGGAAATTGAGGAAATATTGTGGGTGCAATTTTCCAGTGACCCTGACAATAAGCCTCTGAAATTCAGCAGAGCCAAATTAAGAGCACCCTGGATAAGGGGAGGATGGAACCCTCCAAATTTCAAAAACTATTCTTATGCATTTGTGGCTGCCAAAACCTGTGGTTGATTTCGAACAAATATTGTTAGCATTCCAACATGGCTTATGTGGATCTTCCCCTACCCCCCAAACATGCTGTGTGGATTACAATAAAAGCAAGCCTAAATGCTTGGAGGAAAATGTGGAAGACAGCCAAGCTCTGCCTACATACAGGCCATAATATGCTACTTTGGAATAACCCCTCCTTTTGCATATACCACAAGCCTATCAGGTGGGAAAAGTGGGAGAACAGGAAGGTCACAAGTGTTAAGAACTTGCTCATGAGTGATGGGGAGACTATGGTCTCCTTTCAGGAGCTGCAAAAGAAATTTGATCTGCCAAAAGAAATGTTTTGGCAGTTCCTGCAGTTAAGGAGTATGTACAATAAATGGGGGAGCACAGAATGCAAATGCACAAGCTGCAAGGTATCCCCAAAAGAAAAGCTAGACAAGGTCCTTATACACCGCTGGGTAAAGCTGGAAAAAGGTCTGGCAGGGACCATACAGAGAGAATGAGAGATGGCCAACTTGACCCCTCCCTGGTGGTGACAGAGAAATGGCACAAAAATGCTGAGGATGGCTATACCAATGCCAGCATGGGAGAAAAGCTTGAGAAAGGCCCACCAAGCATGTACAGACCAAAGAAGCCTGCTAATACACAACAAGATGATGCTCCTTTGGTACAGCACACCTACTCAGCTGAAAAGCATGGGCCTTTCACAAGATGATACTTGCTGGAGGTGCAAAGCACCTAGGGCAGACCTTCTGCATACTCTTTAGCAATGCCAGCTAATTAGATCACGCTGGGGGAATATTGCCCAACTATGCTCACAGATATGAGGGCAACCTTTACCACAAACACCTAGTTTCTGGTTAATAGAAATAGAGCCTGACACTGGTATCTTCAAAGCTGCCCACCTGTTATGGATCACACAAGCAGCTGTGGAAGGGATTAGGCTCATCTTAAAATGGTGGCGAACTCAAGAGATACTTACGGTAGGGGACTGGACCCAAGCAATGGAAGGCTGGGCAAGTCTCTTGCTAATTCTTGCCTTCCATTCAGCTGGCAACGGGGAGTCACCAAAGTCAGACAAGTCTGGGGTCACTCTGTCCTTCTCAACAGGGCAATACTGCAGTGTCTGTGCAGTGTACCATAGCTAGGGTGCACCCTCTGTTCACCCGTATCTCCCAATCTGATACATTGTGAATCTGGACCATTAATCATCATGCATAGGCATGGACATGAGCAGGCAAGATGCTGGGCTTGACCAATAATCCTTCTGGTAATTTTCCATCACTTGGCACATCCAACATCAGTATTTTGTTCTTGACATCTTTCTGGAGGTGGACCTCCCTTTGAATGCTACACTGGGCATTAGCCAGTACCATTGAATCAGGATCCTTCGTCCACATGATCCCCACCAGTTCATCCTGGTCTACTTCCTTGGGTTTCTGTTGCAAATCATAGGCCCTCTTGATCAGAGCCAGAATTCTCAGGGCCCTCCCAGCCCGTCGCCCTTGTTTCTTGTGACAGAGTTGTGCCAGTCTCCCAAACATATGGGCATTTGTCCCAGTTAACAAGGGGACCCCATCATACAGTCCAGTGGGGGGACACACTAGGGCCAGTGTCTCTACTTGCTCCTCTACACCAGTTAAAGTTGCAGAAAAAGACAACCAGAGGCGGACATACCCTAGGTAGGGATAAGATTTGTCACTCAGGCCCCACACATGTAGGCCTTCCAGAGATTGCAAAGGCACATCAGATAAGTGTTTGCCATACCAGTCCTGGAATACAATGGTCACTTGCGACCCACTGTCAAACACAGCTCGAGTATGAATGCCATTCACAGTCACCGTAGTCTCCACTGAAGGGCCCACTATTTTAGACCAATCTAGAGAAGCAGTAGCAGAGGCCTGGACAGATGATTTAGCCACAAAGAAATTTGAGTTAGGGTTTCTTGAACCCTCACTGTGGTAATTTCAGGCACCCCTTGGCCACTGATTTGCTTTTAGGACCTCCCCTTGGAGTCTGTTTACTACTCTTTCTAAGTCCTTCTGAGACTGGCATTCTCTTTTCATATGGCCATCCTTTCCACAGTTGTTACAAATGATAGACTCCTGGGTCATCCTGGGAGAGAACATCATATGAGGAACTGAAGCAGTAGTAAGAGATTGGGGTCTAGTATCTGCTTGCAGTGGTGGGAGTGGTGCAACGTGTCTTAACAGTTCCTTTAGAGTGACAGTCAATCCGGTGATCTCAGCCTTGGAGCCACCCTCCAGTAGTGGATGCCTGAGGGTGCACCCCCACCCCAATGGCAGTCATATCCTGAAATGGACCAGAATCTTGTTCCATGAAGTAAACCCTTGCAGAGGCACCCATCTTCAACTCTCGGACTTCCTTTAGTAGCCCATCTTTCCAATGCTGGGCCCAGGGCGGGAAGTCCTTTGCATTCTCAGAGTGCTCATTAAGTGTCAACTTTTGCCCCTGAGACTCACTTGGCTGATCACTATCAGTCACTTTCGCAGCAGCAGCAGCAGATATGGGTGCAATTCTCCCATGGGGTCACCTTTGCTCAACCCCCCCTGAATTTCTTTCATTAGCTCATCATAGAAGGGGGGCGATTCCAGTCAGAAGGCAAGGCACAACTGAAGCAGTAACAATTCTGAAAATGGAGCAGACTTAAGGATCCAGTCCAGCCTAGTTCGATCTAATTCATTTGAAGGCAAACTACCCTTTCTGAGGCAATCTTGTAGCAGCTTTTCAAGCTGAGGTACATACACAGGCATTGGCTCCCCTGGGTACTGCTGAGCCTTTCTTACTCTCCACCACAGATCATCATCTAAATCCGGGCTCCCATTCACATTTTCCAATGCATCAAGATAGTTCTGTGCAGTTGCTTCGGGGTTATTGGCACGCTTGGCACGGATGGTAGCCAGGGCAGGACCTCGGAGGATCTCACTCAACCGCTTTCATTTTTCTGCTTCTGAGCATTGCCATTCAAGTACTAGGGGGCAACATAGTCTATCCTGGTCTTCCAGTCATCCTCCCTCTGGGGGGTGGGCAGGGTGCCCAAGAAGATTCTCAGCCTTCAGTAGGAGTCATGACTAATGGCAGGTACAGATATAGGGTCCAGCATTGGCATGGGCACAGAAGGTGGGGCAGTAACAGGTCCTGGAGTAGGAGGGGGTGTTGGGGAAGGAACACCTCCAGGTATCAGGAATAGTTTCTTAAAGTCCTCTACGCTTTTCCCTTCCTCCAGCAATAACTTAGCAAATTTCTCCTCAAAAGTCTCAGATAATGGTAGGCACTCATCCTCCCCGGAGTCTTTACTGTCTTTTGTTGTCACTCTCCAAGCAGCTGGACCCCCTTCTGGGGCAATAGTTTGTGGCACTTTAGAGCTGTCCACGAGGTCTCTACACTCTACCAAGGCTATGAAAGTTTGGGTGATCAAATCAGCCTGTCGACCCTCCACCACAGGGTTTTTTAAACATTCAGCTTGTATAAGTAGAGCATTTTGGGGATTGATCTCCTGCCCAGTACACCACCCCACCAACTGGTGTACAGCCATTTCTACTGAGGTAGCCATTAATCTTTAACAATAATTCATAATTTTTGGCCACTAGAAGACACAAAATCCCAATGGTGAGCCTCCACAATGTAACCCCTAGATGGCGCTATCCCAAGGGCTACTACCCCTGTCTGCTTGGCTAGCAGCAGGTTAAGTGGCTTGAGTTCTGAAAGGGGGGCCTCCACCTGGAGGTCAGGGTTGGTAGAGGTCAAGCTAACCTGGGCACAGCCCTCCAGGACACTGTAACCCTCCTCTTTTCTTACTAGTGGCTGGAACAGTACACAATAATCACTTTCACAATACCCCTGATACACCACACAAGTACCCACACTGTTTGCACTTACCACCAGTGCTTTCCTCTGGCCCTGCCCTGGGGACCCCTGTAAAATAAGGTTATGCACAGCAAATAACAGCAGTACAGTACTTTTGCACAAACTGGAACCACAGTCAGGGTAAATGCAAACAAGAGTTAGATCTGATTTATTTAAGTGGCTTGAACAAGGGAGGGGCGTAGTCAGGTTAATTTGCTTAAAGGCTCTATCAATCAAACAGTTATGCATGCACTTCAGGGTCCATAAACAATCACACATTCTGGGTACCCAGATGGAGAATGGTGGACTAGCCAGGAACGTTGCAGCTGGTTGGGGCCCTGTGATAGAACAAAACAACATGCACAACACACACTATTTGTAATCTGGAGCCAGAGGGCTCAGTTCATGAAAAGAAAACAACAAGACAATCAGATGACACACTGTTAGATTAGGCTGTTGTTGCAGGGAGCTACCCTGATGATTACTCACGATACCCAAGACTGGACACAGGCTGGATGAAAATTGAGACAGCAGGTGGTTAATATGGAGTGCCAGGAGAAGCAGGACCCACACAATTTGCTGAGGCATTGTTCCTGTTCAAGCGTGGAGCAGGGGGCTGAGCCCCAGGCAGGTCTCTCATCGGCGGCTTTCTCTGTGCAGTGGGGTAGTCTGGCAGGGCCAGTGTGGCATGGCCCAGGCCGAATGGAGATGAATGCGGATTCAGTCCGATTAGGCTGGATAAAGCTTCCAGCAAGCAGAACACAGTTCATGCAGTGGGGACTCCAAACCATGACCCACTTTCAATACACAGCACATTTACATGTAAGGGAATTCTACTGTACCAGGCAAACCACTCTCTGGTTACGATCGCAAAGTCTCTGCACAAACCAGGGATTCAAAAGCAGCTGGAATTCCTGACAGGCAGATTGCATTCATCAAATCTTCGGTCTTCTTCAAGTCAAAGCCTGGTCACAGTCCAGTGGCTTAAATAGTCCTCACAACTCGGATTCAGTCTGAATAAACTCTATTTTTCCCTGTCAGGGACAGCAGGCAGACAGGCAGGCCAAAACTCAGCCCTTTCACAGTTCTCCCATGCAAAACTACATAGAACTGCTGCTCAAAATCACTTAAGCTGGTATTTCTTCACTTCTCAGCTCAAAACTGACACTAGGTGTGGCAGCCTGGGAAATTCCCCAAGATTCAAATGGTTCAGTTGGCTGATCCTCCTGTCAGTCACAACAAAGGCTCCCCCTCCAGGTGCAAAAAGGAGCAAAAAGCCCAAAACTACAATTCCTACAGATTTTGACTCCAGACAGCTCCTGTAGTCGAGCTCCATTTTAGGTCCCAACAGAAGTGACTGGTCAATTCACAGTCCCGGTCCAAATGGTGGGGATAAACAAAACAGTCCTTGCTGCAAAGAAGGCAGGTTAGACAAACTATATTATCATTATTACTGTAAATGATTTTAAGCAAATAGTTACATCTTTCAACAGAGTCCTCTCAGATTACTTATGACTGCAATCCAGGCAGCTCTTAAAGAAAGAGTGCACAGAGGCTATACAGGCACTCTCTGGCAATCACATTTAAACTGCTAAAATGCAGGACACCAGCCCCGAAGTGATCATTTAGACAAGCTCGAGGAAGACTTTTCGGGAACCCCAATTTGTAGGGGGGTTACATAAGCAAATGTGTAGGTGCTCACTGTGAACTTTAACATAGGAAATGTATTTAGTGGTCCTGTGAAAGCCTATAACCTTATCTATTCCATTCTAAACAGAAAATGAAATGTACCATAGATGAAGTTAAAATCTCAAAAGTGTTGTAAAAGTTTTATATGATGTTGATTAATTGTATCCATCTTCCAAGGTTTTGAAAGGTTTGTAAATGTTAAATGTATATACCCTCTTTTCTTGATCCACTGTGAACACAGCTGTAACTGTAAATTGTATTTGAAATGCAAAGTTTACTCAATAAAAAGATTAAGTGCAAAAAAAAAAAATCAGAATTGAGGAAGAGTTGGACTCATTGGGTTTTGAGAATATTAATCAACATGGGTTTACAGCAGGACACTCTTGCACTATGAATTTAATTACTTTTTATAACAAGGTGGGGGCAAGTTTAGATAACAAACTACTTGTCTATGTCATATTGCTCAATGTCTAGAAAGTGTTCAACAAGGTGCCTCATCAAGACCTGATAAATGAACTTAAGGGCCTTGGTCTGAGTTTTATTCTGGTTAGATGGACACAAAATTGGCTGGCAAATAGAATCCAAAATGTAAGAACTGGTGGTCAACTTTCTACTACTAAAATAGAAAGAAGTGGGGTTCCCCAGGGGTCGTTACTGGGGCCAACCCTATTTAATTTATTTATCAGTGACATAAATCACAATATAAACAATTTTATCACCAAGTTTGCCAACGATACTAATGTAGGAAGGGAAGTAGATACACGAAAAGAAACATATAGCCTCAACTAAAGATCTCAAAAGCAGTGAACAGTGAAAATTATTAACAAAATGACCCTAAATATTGACAAATTTGTAGTTACTCATCTAGGAGTGAACAACCCAAACTGAAATTATCTGCTTAACAACATACCCATAAAAACATCAGTCAAGGAAAGAGACCTCGGTGTAATTATAAATAATAACTTAACAGCTTCAGAAAATTGTAAAAAGATCACACAAACTGTAAACATGCTATCAAGTAACATGAAAAGGTCCTTTGTGAGTAAAAGTGAACTGTGTATAATCCCATTATATCGGACTCATATCAGGCCTCACCTTGACTTTTGCTTTCCCTTCTGGAACCTGCATCTTAAACATGATATACATTTATTAGAACAAATACAACACGGAGTCACAAAGATTATACCAAACATAAGGCACCTGTCATATCAACATAGACTGCTTAAAACTGGTTTGGTGAGTATTGAGAATAAAAGATTTAGGGGTGACTTATTACAGCTTTTCAAGATTTTACAAAACCCTGTCTTAACATCACAGTGTGGATTTCAGTTTGCAGAACGGAGAGTGAATACAAAGAGTCACTGTCACCAACTTATAGTCCCAAGGGTTATTACCAGTAAAAGGGACCACTGTTTTGCTATAAGGGTCACTAAGCCCTGGAACAAGTTGCCATGGGAAGTCGCATGAAGTCAGGGATCTTGGAACACTTAAAGCTTGATTTGATAAATATCTAAACTGGTCAACAGGTAAAAAATAAATATACCCACACAGTTGTGGAAGACATTCATGATTGGCGTACACCTTCTCTTGTCTAACCAAACCTAGTAAACTGAAGTACTAGAGGAAACCTTGAAGAACCTCTAGGGCACCAACCCTGACCCCGGGAAGAAATATGAAGAGCTGGAGAACTGAAGATCTGGAACACTTCCGGGCTGTTGACATCAGGATAATCTCTGAAGAACCTGAAACAGCCCCCCCACTGGGTGTCAGATCCATATCTGTGAATCAGTGTGGTTCCCTGCACTGCCTAGCTCACTGTTAGTGAAGGGTCAGCCTGCAGACTGCGAAGAAAGCAGGTGACAGTGAGTTTCTTAACTGACTGCACTATTCCAGTTCTGTTGGCTGGCCCTAAATTATCTGGATATAGTTGGGTAGAACAGTCTCTGGATCATGCAGGAGAAATTGTGAACATGTAGTTGGGCAGAAATACAGTTAAGTCTCCAAAGTGTACTGTCTTTTCACTTGGTGGTTGCTGGGTTCAGTAGTCTTTGGATCAAGCAACCATCAAAGCGCAATTAGAAACATGTAGGGCAATTTGAAGACACACAGGATAATTCAAGAACATGCAGGGCAATTCATAAATTCTGAACGAGTGCAGTCACTTTTGAAAAGGGTCTACAGCATGCAAAGGCAGTATCTCAATCTTGGAGCAGGGTAACTGAGGACAATTTAACCAGTCTCAGAGCAAACAGGGAACACTCAGAGCAAATAGGGCAACTCTGGTGCATGCAGGACAGTTTTGCAGTCTCAGAGCATGAATTTAGTTTGGGTACTGTCCCTTTAAATAGCTGTCCTGGAACAAAACAATTATTGCTATCACAATTCTTCACAGCAATTTGGCACTATCACTTTAAATGCATTGACACTTTCACTTTAAAATGTTCATTCAGTATTTACCACAGTCACTTTGAATAACAGTTGCATTTGCACTGTAAGATGCTGATTCTGTCACCAGGGGCACTGTACCAGGGCAGATACTACATAAGGGGAAACCTAGGCTAAATGCTGGGATATACCTAGCTATGCTGTGGACCATGGCCTGTGCCCTCCCTCCCCCAAGCATACTATTAGGATTTTACAGTGAAACAGCAGCCCTGCCCTCATGGCTGAGGGTTAATTAAAATAGTCTGTATGCTAGGGGTCACATACTGACAGTCCCTCCCTTGCTAGGGGGCTCTGGGTCAGTTAAACACTTTTAAGCAAAATTTACTAGTCCTTGGCTATGGGCATAGCAGCCATGCTACAGGGTTGGCTAACTGGACTTCTCTGTTCTCTTCCCCTTGCTCCTGGTTGGAGCTGGTGTCTCAATACACTTAAATGATTTATTTAACACTAGTTCTTGTCCTGGGCTACTGGTGGCTACCTGGACTACTAGCCTTGCTGCTGGCCTACTACTACTGGAGCCTGCCCTGCCCCTTACCCCACCCACCAGGTGCTACTGTATTTAAGGACACAAAAAAAAAACAATATGGTCTTGCTTGCCCTTTCTCTGCCTCTGTGGGGCTGTCTTTATTTAAACTTGGGCTGTGGCTGGAGGGTGGTGGAGCTTTGTAGTCATGACGATCGGCTAAGCAGTGCTGCATACTTCTCCCCCACATGCTGGAGAGTATGCACCAGCTGCTGTTCCTATACTAATCAAGATATGAATGATTCTAACCTCTGAATGAACGATAAATTTACACCAGAATACTGGCAGGAGAAAAGAGACGATATAGAGAAAAAAAACGTTTAAAGGGTACCAAGAATTTGGCCTGACTATGACTCCAAGGAAAGCCAAAACTAGCACTACACAAATGGGTAAAAGTGGCAACAAATCAGCCAAACAAACTGAGATACAAACCTGACTGAAAATGGGTAAATTAAAAAGTGCATTGAAAAGTAGTATGTCAGGCCTATCCGTAGAAAATATCAATCACTCCCCCGAAAATGTGCCGCGTACAAGTTCGGCCTCAAAATCTACCACAGCTCCAATTTTTTTAATAAAGTCTTGGACCGCCAACACTAAAGAAATTGAAAAGGATATGAATACTACCTCCCTTATTGGTTAGTTGGACTTTGAAAAAGGAGATGTAAGGGGAACGATAATTGTTTTACAACCTCAACACTCCCCTCCTGAAAACTTGCAGTCCCCTTAATTTAGATGGGAATCCTGGTGCGTCACCACATACATCAACCACGCTAAATCAAGATGGCCCCCTGCATGATGGTGAAACACCAGAGATGCCAGAGACTCCAAAACTGACAAAGGGAACACCGATAGACTCAACACTCAAGCTAATATTTGGAGGTAACCTCAATCAAGATCTAAAGCTGAGTGGATTTACTGAGGTGGTTAAAACCATGGAACTGCAGAAACCTAGTCCAAGTGAGCCAGCTGTGTTCAGTGTCTCAAATGAAACAGGATAGTAACAAGCAAACCCTAAAATAGGTACTGTCTCTGATATTTCCATTACTGCAACTGCTGTTCATGGGGGAAAAGGGGCATACAAGCCCTATTTCATGGGACATAGGTGCCAGGACATTCAAAATGTTTTTCCTAAAGGTTTTGAACATGAGGGATTGCATGCACCCATTCTGGAAAATATAGAAGGGGCACAAGGCCAGGAAGTATCCCCACTATCATGGGACATTACAATTCTAGAAAAAATGAATAAATGGGACTTGTTTATACAAAAAATAACTCCTCTGGATAAAAAATCAACCTTTTTAGTGAATCTGTGCAGCAACTTATCACTGAGAATATTCAAATAAAAAGTGAACTTAAAGCAGCACAGCAAATAATTTGTGATCTGGAGGACAAGTTAAAATCCTATAAAAAACTTGCACAAAATTTTGAAACCTTTCAATTAAACATAAAACACAAAATGGTTGATTTTGAGGCAAGAGCAAGAAGGAAAAATGTTCATATTCCTGGGGTCCCAGAGTTGTGGGATACACAAAAGGGGATGAAAGAGACCTTTACACAGATTGCTGCAGCCTACTTGGATATGGATCCTATGGATATCACATTTGACAGAATGCATAGGGTTTAGCAACCAAATAGGAACCAAGGACAAAATCAGGTGCCCCACATCCCATAGTGGCTAAATTTTTTTATTCGGATCACAAAGACCAATTGATGCTGGCCATTTATAAGAAGAAAAGATTCAATTTAATGGGTGCCTGTATATCCCTATACAATGACCTACCCATGGGCATAGTTCAAGAGAGGAGGCAGCATGCACTCCTGAGGAAAAAACACTTTGGGAAAATAACTATCGCACCAACGTTTTGTATCCTGCAAAACTTAAAGTGTTTATTAATGGTGCTAGTTATACTTTCGACTCAGAAGACAAAAATGAACTTAGAAAAAAACTTAAAACATATTTGAATAATGCTGAAGAGTTTCAATAGTCAACTAGGAAAGATGAAATAATGATATTTGGATTGTGCTTACGTGACAACATTGTTGTTGACGTTGGCACAAAGACATCCTCAATGTCAACAGGAGAAATTTTGCATGTTAGACGTTAGTCTGTTTTCTATCAGGGGGCTGTGGCCCCGAAACCCTCATGCAGAGGGCTGTGCCCCCCACCCTCCTTTTACAGACTGTTAACTCTAGTCAGAGTTAACATGAAGGAGGGGGTGAAAGTTGGTGAAAGGGTGAAATTTTGCCCATGGATTCCCCACAGTGACATTTTCAGAACTTGTCAAAAATGTTGCTGTGGGGGATTTCACTGATAGGGTTTCACCCTTCCGTCAGCATATCCTGGATTGTGAGAGGATCTCAGGGGGTGGGTAGGGGAGATGAAGTCTCCTACCTGGGCTCCTCGTTCCCCACTAGATTTAACTCATTAGCCATGAACATGATTATATAACTGGGAAGTATTGAGTCTAACTTAATTAAATCTGTTCCTTGTCTATCTTAGGCCATAGTTTTCAAGTTTTTGCTTTTTGAAGTCAACTAAAAATCCCAGCCTTCTTACATCTTTTATGCCTAGTGGTATTACTGGGTTTAGCATTAAAGGGAAATTAACATGTAGGATTAAAATAATCAGTATTGTTACCAGTGGAAATCTGCTTTACATAAGCTATTGACCGAACCTGTAACACTTTTAGGGCCAGAATTATGACCATTCAGTTGTGCCTCCCCTTATAGCTGCAGGCATCCATTTTCTAAATCACAGGCACAGGAAATGACATCACATCAGGGGAAAACACATCTAGCCGATAAAGTTTTTAACCAGGAGAGGCACACTAAGCTGAAACTTGATTCCAGGTGTGACCTGAGAGCACAAGAAAGTTAAGTGACTTACTCAGGGTAACATAGTAATGCAAGTGGGGACTGTGGTATTCAAATGCAGGTCTCCAGGTTTGCAGCTCAGAGCCTTAAACCACTGCACTATACTTCCTCCTTGAAAGTAAGAGGAAAATAAAGAAAATAAATGTTTTTACCCAGTCCTTAGTGAAATTATACCAATGGTGTGTGAAAATCCTGTAACCTCATTGGTCAAAACATGTCACATGAAGGTAAATCCTGCATAACATATGGCTGAGGAATGGCATTTATAAAACAACATAATTAAACACATTTTAAATTATTTTACACATGGGTCCATTGTATAATCACAGTAAGGAACTCCAAGGTGTGAGTTATTGGGTGATTTACCCACTTCTTGCATGATTAAGTCACTCTGCTCTGCCTCATGACACACCACACAAGGTGTGGGTAAATCCCCAATAATCCACACCCTGCTGTGCCTTATTGCTTAAAGAACCCAGTTTAAGTGAAACTTTATTATGGAGTGCTAATATAAAAAAGTGGGATGTGTCACAAGAATCCTTATGGAGGTAATGGTCATGTTTATTCTAAGTGACACTATCAACATGATGGAGTCATTCTGTTTCAGTACTTGTAGGAATTCAAAGCCACATATAAAAATATATAGAAACACATACTTAACCTGATGGCTAATTGAGATTTAGTTAGATGTGTTGCACTCAATGTGAATGGTATCAATTCACCAACTAAAAGATCCTGGATTCTTGTATATCTTAATAAATTAAAAGCTGATATAATTGCCTTACAAGAGACCCATTTAAACAATCAAGAAATAAAAAAACTTTCCAGGAACAGGATTTCACTAATTTTTTTCTCGACAGGAACTACAAAATCTGCAGAAGTTACTATTCTGTTAAAAAAAAATAACATTTCAGCTTCAAGATAAGTGGCCTGATTTGGAAGGAAGAATTTCCCTTATAAAAGGTACAATTAACAATAATATACAAATCACCATAGGTTCAGTATATGGTCCATTTGCCAATTATTCAGAGTTCACTGCTACGCTCACACAAAATTAATACAATTACAGTCACAAAACATAATATTAATGGGAGACTTTAGCACTCTTAATGACCCTTATTTAGACAAAAATAAAAATATCTCACATCAAAACAAAAAAAAAACTCCAGATATCTAAAAACCTTTTTAGAAGAAAACAACCTAGCTGACCCTTAAAGGATCAATAATCCCCCAAATAAGGATTTACCTTTCGTGACCAAACAAACAGAAACTTTTCTAGACTGTATTACATAGTTATATCAAAACACTTGCTCCCTAATATGACATTAAATAAAATTCATTCAATAACAATATCTGATCATTTACAGGTGGAAATTCATGTTAACGTAGCACAAAAAAAGAAAGTTAACTTAAGAACGTGGTCATTTAACCATGATTTGCTGGAAAATAAAGATTGTATTAATAAAATTGCAACTGCAATTCAGGAATACTCATATTATAATTATACAGAGCAGCAATCCATTTCAGCCTTATAGGGTGCATTTAAAGCCATGTTAAGGGGAATCTGTATTTCCCATCAGGCTTGGGTTAACAAATCTAAAGTAATCGAACAACAACTCATACAATCTAGGTTAAAAGAGTTAGACACACTAATTTTATCAGACTATAATAAATATGCCTTGGAATGGTTCGAACTTAGAGGTAAATGGCAACACATAATAGCCAAGGAACAAGAACATAACCTAAAAAGGATAAAACAGGCAAGATATTTCAAGTTCAAGTTCAAGTCAAGTTCAAGTTTATTGCAGGAAAACTCCATTGAGCAAGCTCATTCACAAGGAGGTCCTGTGACATAAACACTTAAAGTACAAACACAGATAGGTAATAACAGTATATACATGAAATACACGTTACATGATGCAGGCTGGATATACATACAAGGGTACCACACAGGGTGACCGCAGGTGGTAAACATTGATATGAGACAGGAGGCGACTTATAGGTCGCATACTGATAAATGAAACATGATGACTGGTGTGATTAGATTTAATCAAATCAAATCAAATCAAATATACAGTATTTTGGCAGCTAGAACAAACAGTCTACAACTGATATGGGAGGGAGGAGATTTGATAGAGTAGCAGTGGAGCGTAAGCAAGATAAAGCCAGGAGTAGAAGGGAAGGAAAGCAGTTAATATGACAAATCAATTATACCTTACCAGTGGATAAATATGGCACACATGGGGAAGGAAGAGACTTAATGACAGTTACAGATGTCTTTTATTTTGGCTGAACTTAGCGATTTGTAGAAGTTTATTGAAACTGTGCTAGTTAGTTTCAATGCGGTTTGTAATTGGTTCCAAATGGAGGAAGGGCATATACAATATGCGTTTACCAAAGTCAGCGTCCTTGGTATGTCAAGCATAATAAAGTCAGATTTTCTTAGCAGTATGCACTATGTGAGATACTAATAAGGAAGAGAGATAGCTTGGCAATTTCTGCAGGAGCAGTTTAAGAGTCCATAGCCCAGCATGGAGCAGGCGTCTAGTCGTAGGGATGTCCAACCAACAGCTACATATAAGTCACAGTGGTGCGAGCGGTAAGGAGTTGGTAATGAACCGTAGCACATGGTGATAAAGGATGTCAGTTTACTTAGATTTGCAAGAGTGGTGGAGGAATAGATTACATCGCCATAGTCGGTAGGGAGAAAAGTGGCCTGTACAAGCTTGTTTCGGTTTCAAGGGGAAAAGGGGCCTATTTCTGTAGAAGAAACCCTAACCTTGCTTTTTAACCTTCTAGAGACATCTTCGATGTGGTCACTGAAAGATAATTTATTGTCGATCCAGATACCTAGATATTTAAATTTGGTTACAACTTCAGAGCTCGTTTAGCGTGGTGACAATGAAGTCTTGGGCAAGAGTATTGGGGGCCTGAGACAGCACTGCGGAGAATATCATCGCTTTAGTCTTCTTGGCATTGAGCAGAAGCTTTGCCTTTATTAAATTATGCTCAAGTTGTGCGAAGTCGCTTGAAGCACTCCTTGACTTCAGATAGCGAAGAGCCAGAAGTATACAACACAGTATCATCTGCAAAAAGTGCAGATTGGACGTGAGATATGTTAGCATCTAAATCATTGATGTACAGAGAAAACAAGATAGGGCCTAAGATGGATCCTTGGGGACTCCTCTTGCAACTGGCAAGGCAGCAGAAAAAAGCCTTCCGCCTTTACTTTTGGAATCTTCCAGTTAGGTAGCTAGAGAACCACTGGGTGGTATGGTATGTGGCACCCAACTGCGAGGCAATTGACTAATAGTTTGTGATCAACAGTATCAAAAGCTTTGCTGAGGTCCAAAAGACTGCACCAGTTACCTTCTTAGCATCTATAGCAGAGATCCAATCGTTGGTTACTTTTGCTAGTGCAGTGATTGTGCTATGATTAGCCGGAAGCCAGATTGAGCTGGGTTAATGAGAGAGAAGGTTTCAAGTGAGATTTTAACTGAATATGGATCAGTTTTTGAGAACTTTAGAAAGGATAGGCAATATGGAGATAGGCCTATAGTTGTTTACATCGCATGGGTCACCAGATTTAAATAGAGGAGGATATGTGCTGATTTCCAGCAGGACGGCACAGCAGCAGATGTAATGGAAAGATTGAAGATGTGGAGAATTGGGGCAGTGAGATGGGCATAGCCTGACCTTAGGAAAAAGGGTTCCAAGCCATCGTCCCTGCCACTTTTTGGTGTCTAAGTTAAGAAGAATCTTCTACTTCTTTATAAGTTATCTTTGCAGTTGGAAGGACTGGGTCCAGGACTAGATGTGGCGGGAGGGTATGCTGGCTCACCGCAGCACCAGCATAAGGTGACAGTCAAAGCTAATCCAGCTGTGGCAAAGTGGGAGTTAAGTTCCTCCAGGATTAGGGACTTGTTTTCCACAATCTTGCCACTTGCGACTATCTTTGTTGGGACAGAGGGGGCCATGGGCCGTCCTTCTATAGCTTTGATAGTCTTCCATATTTTATGAGGGTTACCTTTAGCTTGTTCGAGAGTAGAAATATAATAGTTAGCTTTAGCAGAGCAAAGTTTTTTCACACAGTTATTCCTGGCTGTTCTAAAGGCCTGCCAATCCGAAGATTCTTTGGAATGTCTAGCTTTAGCCCAGAGCTTATCTCGAGCTATAAGGGCTGCTTTGAGATCCGAGGTGAACCAGGGATTGGAATTGTTCCGTACCCTTACTTTGATGAAAGGGGGCATGCTTATTTATTATTGTAGTGAGTTTGTCATTAAGGATGCAAGCTGCCTTGTTGACATCTTTGGCTAGGTAAAGATCTTGCCATCTGATAATGCTCAGGTCAGATAAAAAGTTTACTGCACTGAATTTGCGAAAGGATCTTTTTGTTATAAAGATGGGTTGCGGCCGGGCCTTAATTTGAGATCTTATGCAAGCAACAATTCCATGATCGCTCATGTCATTGTGAAACACTGCCAAATGAGATATTTTTTTGTGGATGGTGGTTAGTACCACATCTAGAATGGAACTGTTGGCAGTATTTAGAGTGTTGTTCCTAGTAGGTTCTCTGACTAATTGCCCGAGACCTAGCTCGTCACAAAGGGATTTAAGGCCATGTGATTTAGGTGACAGCTAGTCCATATTTAGATCTCCTAGAAATATTGTTTCAGTTTTTGCATCTGCGAACATGGATTTCAAAAGATTAAGGACTTCATCACCACCAGACGGGGGGTCTATAGCCACCTAGGATAGTGATACATTCCGAGGAGGGGAGATGAAGGCTCAGCGAAACTAACTCAAATTCCTTGGCTAGAGATTTGCAACTAATATTGGTGACCAAGTACTTAGATTTGGCATAGATAACCACACCCCTGCCTCTAGACTCTCTATCTGCTCTAAATAAATTGTAGCCCTGCAGTGATATTTGTTGATCAGTGTTCGTCTTTTTTAACCACGACTCAGTAATTATGATAAGGTGATAAAACAGGCAAATTATTAGCCAGTTACTTAAAAAAATGAAGGGGAATAATATAATTGCAGCCCTACAGAACACATCCAACCAAATAAAAATGGATTGGTTAAAAATGTCTGCAATTATGTCAGTATATTTTATGAACATATATGAAAATGTCCCTATTAAGAAACCTGAGGTAATGGAGACTTTTATAACAAATGGTAAAATAATACCCTTTGATATTCCAGATGACCAATTTACTGTGGAGGAAATAAAATCTGCTATAAAAATGTTGCTTAGTAAAAAAAAAAAAAAGCCCTTGTCCTGATGGTTTAACAAATAAATTTTTCAAAATATTTTGTGACCTTTTGGCCCCCTGGATACTAAGGATGATGCAGGAATGGGTGGATGTGAAGGGGTATATCCCAGATACAATGTTTAAAGCCAAATTAATTATTCTATATATAAGCCAAAAGACCTACCCAGCAGCTGCTGACATATAGCCCTACTAAATAGTGATTATAAAATTATAGTAAAGGTCATTGTGACAGGGTTGAATAGGACCCTGTCCCAGTTGTTATGGAGTGTTTGAATGCAGGAATTTGTTCTGTTCTTTCTTTTCCTGTCTCTTGTCTGTCTGGTTGCACAACCAAATTTTCCTATGAGACCAAGGACTTGATCACCCGACAGTCTTGCAATTATCTGCCTCTCGCTGTCTCCCAGTCTTCCCTTGCTGTTTCTGTCTTTTCCTCCCTTGCATATCTGCTGGTATAAAAATATATGCAAATCATTATGTGGAAATGTAACTGATATTGAGATCCCTTTGTTTACAAATTATACAGTGTTACTGTTTAAATGTATGTAATTATAGTTTGAGATGATTGCAAAAAGCTATTGGGAACTCAAAGGGTTAACCTGACAGCAGATTTTTAAACCCTTTTTCAGAAGCTGTGGAGAAGGAACCTCAGTTCTAGGACATTATTTATTTATTAAAGTTTAGGAATTACAATCCTTTGAGTCAGAGACTCATTTGCAAGGACTGCATCAAAAATAGGAGTTACAGACAAGGAGGCAGTAATACAAGCAAGACATAGAAGACTTAGGATACAACAATTACACCAATGAGTTACTTACATGGTTACAGGAAAAAAACAGAACAAAAACACTCATTTCCATTACCCAATTGGGTAACCGGTCAGCAGCTGAGGGGAAACAGGAGGGCAATCCCAGGGATTTTGTCAGATACAAGGTAGGGGTGGAGTTATACACAACCTACATGGGGCAAATTTAAGTATTGAGGTTACTGGGTTAGTCATAGTTGGGGGGGCATGAAGGCAGTCACAACTAGAGGAGGCAGAGGAAAGTTAACAGCTGCCGTAGTTCAGACTTGGAAAGTCCCAGCCTGGGGGTGTCCAGTAGAGTGGAAGGAAGGGCATTCATTCATAGTCGGGCTCTATAACTGATGGATGTTTGCCAAGTGGAAGTTCTAAAAAGGGGGGGCAGGTAGGCAGCATTGCTGGAGTATTCAGTGATTATCGTTCTATGGGCCAGTATTAGTAATGCTGTCACTTAAGCAGGGACAAGTCCAAGGGATATTTTTTTGGCAAGGAGGCTGGTGTGGTAGAGGAGACACCCCTCAAGGTTTAGCCAGGAGGTTCACCTGTAGAAATCACATGTATTGGTATATCTGTCACATGCAGCTACTAGGTGGCAAGCTTTGTTTTGGCAGTTTGGATTTTATTTAGGGTGGTAGTGGAAGCAGACCCATATATGACTAGGTTGTAGTCAACCAGAGGGAGAACAGAGCTAGATACAGCCAGTTTAAGAGCTGTACCCTGGAGACAGACGCGAAGCCTATAAAGTAAACCAATTCTGATGTTTACAGCTCTGCAGGTGACAGAGATGTGCTCATGAAAAGAGAGAGCCAAGTCAAGGGTGATCCCCAAATATTTAAAACTGGGGACTCTTTTGAGGGGCATAGAGTTGGGATTGAGAATGAGGAGGGGGAGGACCTGTTTTTGTTCTGAGGGTGCGCAAATAGCATCACCTTGGTTTTCTTATAATTGAGAACCAGTTTATGATTGGTGAATCAACACTCAATTTCAGTGAAGTGCTTCTGGAGGTTATGCTGCAGGGAGGAGGGGCCCTGGTGCTGGCAAAAAATGACCGCATCATCTGCATACAGGAGGGGTTGTCCAGAGCAGGACCGGTGGAGAGAGTTCAGAAACATGCTAAACAATAGAGGCCCAAGGATTGAGCCCTTGGTTACCCCAGACCTAACTGGGAGGGGGGAAGACATTGCAAGTTTTAGTTTCACCTGTTGAGATCAGCTAGAGAGGTAGTTGGAGAACCAGGAGGTAGCTTCCTGGGATAATCCAAGGGAGAGAAGGGAGTCAATCAGCAGGGAGTGTTGAACAGTATCAAATGCCTTAGTCAGGTCAACATAGACAGACCCAACTAAGAGCCCCTGATCAAGAGCATCATGGATAAAGGAGGTATAATCCAGGAGGGCAGTAGTGGTGCTATGACCCTTCCTGAAATCATGTTGTTGGGGACATAACAGGTTATGTTTGTCAAGGAACTGAGATAGTTGGTCATTAATGATCTTCTCCAATACTTTAGATAGGGGTAGCAATACGGAGATTGGTCTATAGTTACTAGCTAAGGTTCTTTCTCCACTCTTAAAAATTGGGATCACCATGGCTTGTTTCTGCTGGGATGGAAATTGGCCTAGGCATAGGGACAAATTAAGAATCTTGTTAAGAGGGTTAGGATAGATTCCAGGGACAGGTTGAGGAGGTAGAGATCTAAGGTGTCGGCACTATGTCTGGATTTTCCTAGGACCTTGGATAGGTATTTTCTGGCTATACTGCTTGAAATAGGAAATAGGGTCAGAGCCAAAAGGCTGGCCTTCAGGAAATATAAGGGAACACAGCGGGATGAAGATAAGAAGACATACCAAACTGCCCTAAAGGAAGCAGGGAAGGCAGTAAGGCAGGCAAAGTCCCAAACTGAGGAAACACTAGCATGAACAGCAAAAGAAGGTGACAAGACTTTCTATAGATACATTAGTGAAAGGAGAAAGTCTAGAGGGGGTATTGCTAAGCTCAAAGGAGAAAAGGGGACATGTGAGAAGGATGATCCTGTAAAAGCATCTATCCTAAATAGATCATTTTGCTCAGTATTTACTGAAGAGAAGGTAGGGCAGGGCCTACACCTCAGCACCATGGACACAGGGGGGAGGGAGGTGAGCACTACTCCCTTGACAAAAGAAAGGGTCCTACAAGAGCTCGCTAAGCTCGGGGTAGACAAGGCAATGGGACCTGATGGCATACATCCCAGGGTACTTAAGGAGCTAAGGGTGGGACTAGCAGAGCCATTAGCAGAACAGTCTCTGAGCACAGGAGAGGTCCTAGAAAACTGGAGAAGGGCTCATGTGATCCCGCTCCACAAGAGTTGTAGCAGGGAGGAGGCAGGGAACTACAAAGCAGTCAGTCTTACCTCAGTAGTGGGCAAGATTATGGAGGCACTCCTTAAGGAAAGGATAGTGCAACACCTGGAATCCATAGGGTCACAGGATCCAAGACAGCACGGGTTTACAAAAGGAAGGTCCTGTCAAACTAATCTCATAGATTTCTTTGACTGGGTAACCAGAGTGGTGGACTAAGGGGAGCAGTTGATGTCGCCTACCTTGACTTCAGCAAAGCTTTTGACACTGTTCCACATAGAAGATTGATAAATAAGCAGGGTAGGCTTGGGGTGGGTCAGAAGTTGGTCAACTGGGTGGCAAACTGGTTGACAGGCAGAAAATAGAGAGTGGTAGTATATGGTATACAATTAGAAGAGATGCAAGTCACAAGTGGGTTACCTCAAGGATCAGTCCTGGGACCAGTCCTCTTCAATATCTTCATTAGTGACATTGCAGATGGACTAGAGGGTAAGGCTTGTCTGTTTGCAGATGACACCAAGATCTGCAACAGAGTAGATGATCCAGATGGGGTGGGCAGAATGAGAAGAGATATGGATAAACTAGCAAAATGGTCAGAAGAGTGGCAACTGGGATTTAATGCAAAGAAGTTCAAGATCATGCACATAGGGAAGATAAACCCTGAAACCACCTATAGGCTGGGAGGGGAGTTGCTGGCAGTCACAAAGGAAGAAAGAGACTTGGGCAACATCATCACTGATGACCTGAAATCATCCAAGCAGACATCTAAAGCAGTAGATAAGGCTAGGGGGATGTTAGGGTGTATTAGTAGGGGTATCGCAAGTCATTAGAGGGAGGTAATAATCCCTCTTTACAAGACACTAGTTAGGCCTCATCTGGAATACTGCATGCAGTACTGGAGGCCACACCTTCACAAGGACATTAACCAAATTGAGGCAGTCCAGAGAAGGGCAACCAAAATGATGCAGGGACTGCATCAGATGACATATGAGGACAGATTCACGGAGCTCAATATGTATACCCTTGAGCAAAGGAGGGAGAGAGGTGATATGATCGAAACATTCAAGCACCTTAGGGGCATTAACAAGGTGAAAGAGTCTAACATGTTTAAATATAAGAAAAATAGCAGGACAAGCGGACACAGCATGAGATTAGAGGGAGGCCGATTAAGGGGGAATGTGAGGAAATTATTTTTCACAGAAAGAGTAGTGGATGCATGGAATGGCCTACCTCAGGAAGTGGTGGCTATGAATACAGTGCAGGGCTACAAAAAGGCATGGGATAGGCATAAGGGAGCGATACAGATGAGTATGAATAGATAGGCCACTGACAGAGCAAAGGCCGATGGCACTTTTATAAAGTAGAAAAAGAAATGGACAGACTGGATGGGCCTTGCGGCCCTTATCTGCCATCAACCTCTATGTTTCTGTGTAAAAAAAATGAAAGCGAAAGGGGGTCATTCCAGAAGGGGGGGCGCTGGAGAGGGGGTCGAGGGTGTGGAAAAGAAGTCAGATGGGAGGAAGCTGTCAAGGTCAGTGATGGTGGTGTTTAAGGTGCTAGCAATTAGCTCTGGATCCTGTGTGGCAGTACCATGGACTTGAAGGAAGGAAGGAGGGGGAGAGAAGGATTTACCATTCAGTCTATTAATGGTCTCCCAGAATTTGCGTCCATGCTCTCATGAGGAGGAGAGACTAGCCTGATAGTAGGCCACTTTGGCCTGCCATATTTCGCAGGTATAGGCATTTCTAGCTGCATGATAGTTTTGTCTGTCGGCTGTACAACCCAAGTCAAGAGCTTTATGCCAAAGGTTGTCTCAGTACTGCATGCGATTTAGTAGGGACTGAGTGATCCAAGGAGAGACATGGTTTTTGACAAGCTTTTTGACTGGAGGGGGGCAAAGATGTCACAGGCAACATTGTAGGAGGAAATGAAGAAAGCTAAGGCTTTGCCCACTGAGGTTGCATAGTAGAGCAGTAGTAGTATACAGGATACAAAAATGACTCACTTTTACACAGTTAGGATACAATCCTATTTACAAGGCATTCCCATTTTAGATGTTGAAAATCAGTTGCACATATTAAATATAACAAAAGTTTACATACAATTTTCTTAAAACCTTCTATACTTAATCAAAACAAGTATATATTACTGCTAATTCATTTTTCAAGGCAGTATTAAATTCATGTGAACCCATATTTATATTTTTCCCTTGACTCTTTAACTCATTCCAGAATTTTATTGCTACATAGGCAAAAGACATTTCTCATATCCTAGTTCTTGGTGTGATTATTTTGAACTCCCTCAGTTTTGTTGTGTGTCTCAGTTCTTAAGTATGTTCCACTTTCTGTAATTTTTCTCTTAAAAAGTGGTCTTCCTGAATCGAGAAGTTGCCTCGTCATGGTAACCCAAACAATTTTTTGTTTATTTTCTAAGGTGAGCCACTTTAACTCCTCATATAATTTACAATGATGGATCCTCCTGTCTGCTTTCAAAGCAAATCTTGCCAGCCTGTGATACATAATTTCAACCCTTTTTATTTCAGAGACCCTGGCAAACATATAAATATTTAATCCATAGTCTAATACTGGTACCAACATATGGTTTACTATGGACTTCCTCATAGATTCATTTATACAATGGCCTGTTCTACGCAGGGCCCCAAGTCTTCCATTCAATTTATTTACCTTCTCATTGATGTGATATTCAAAGATCAGTCTCTGGTCTATCCAAAAACCTAAATATTTATATTCACTGACTTGTTTTAACTCCCTACCGTCCTTAGATATAATTTTTGGGGTCGCTTTATCTTTAGTTTTTTGGGTGAAAAGCATGGTCTTTGATTTTCCACTGTTCAAAACCAAATTAGACTTCCCAAACCATTCCTGAATTTTATCAAAATATGCTTGTAATTGCATTAGTATTTGACAAATGTCTTTACCTTTAACTAATAAAACAGTGTAATTTGCATATAGATGAATATCTGAGACTCTTACTGTTTGGATTACTGGATTTGAATAGATCAGAAACAAAAGTGGGCCCAGGATTGACCCTTGGGGCACCCCTCGCTTCTCCTCTGCTTTAATTGAAAAAGATTTACCCATCACAGTCTGTTGAGTCCGATTTGTTAAATAAGATCAAAACCATCTCCTAGCATCTTCCAACACTCCTGAATTTTGGAGTCTTCTCATCAGTATTTGATAGTTCACTGTATCAAAAGCCTTTGACAAATCCACGAACACTGCACCCACTGACATCCCCCCATCAAGGGAGGAAACCAAGATGTCAATTATGTCGGTGAGTGCAGTGTTCGTGGACTGCCCTTGTCTGAACCCAGACTGGTACCTGGACAGCTGCTTACATCTCTCCATGTAGTCATAAAGCTGTGTACCAGTCATTCCAGAATCTTAGAAACCACAGGCAACAAGACTATAGGCCTATAGTTCATGGGATTTGATGGGTCACCTTTTTAAAAAATTGGAACAAGTTTAGCATTTTTCCATATTGCAGAGAAAATCCCTTCACATAAACTCCAATTAAAGAGTTTTGTTAAAACTGGCGCTACTATTTTATTTGCATCTTTTAGAAACCTTATTTCCAATTGGTCAATGCCTGGAGATTTATTTGTGTTCAATTTCTTTATTGTCTTTTTAGCTTCACTACAAGTTAATATCCTGAATCTAAATTTAGGAATATTCTGAGGGGAGACTAATCAAGATTAGATAAGTAATTCTTGAAGTATTCCAGGGATCCTTTTTTAGACAACGTTGGTAGGAGACTCGGGGGGGGGGGGCAGAATTTCAGACGGTTTGACTAACAGTAGATGATGGGGAATGGTCACTAAGAGTGTCAGAGAGTACCTGGACATCGAAAAGGTGACTGGGGTGGCTAGCCATGATGAGGTCAATGAGTGTCTGATTTCCATTACAAGGGTTTAGCCGTGTGGGCATAGGGACCATTTGCATGAGATTTAGGGCTGCAACAGCATCTCTGTACTGTGTTGCTTTGGGGGCAAGCCAGTTAGTAGTAAAATCCACAAGAGCAGTAACTTATGAGTTTGGTGGGAACTGTGAGATGATATCCAGGATGAAGGAGAAGGCGGGTTTTTGTTGCCTAGGGCAGATGTACACAGCCTGTAGGTATAGAGGTTTACCAGGCTTCCCTATTGTCAATTTTACCATTAGGGAATGAGCTCCATGTGAAGGCTCAGGAGTGCTTACTACATGACCTAGTAGGTTGTTTCTAAGGTAGAAAGCACACCCACTGCCCCTTTTACTAGATGTATCAATCCAGTGTAGGGTGTAGCCATCCAGGTATACTGCGGAGTCAGGGGTGTCATGGGTCAGCCAGGTTTTTACCATGGCCAGGACATCTGGATTGTGTTGAACTACCCATGCTTGTAAGAGAGTGTGTTTCTTTGGTAAACTACAGATATTGATGGATGCTAGTCTCAGACCATGGGTATGAATCTGGTTTGCTCCGGGGGGGGGGATAGGACCTGGGTTTGGATGGATGTTGCCTGAAAGGAGCAGCAGCAGGCATGCAATTCTGTAGAGGGTTAGTTTGTGTAGCTTCCTTTTGGTGGGCAGATGGTAGTTTAGAGGTGGGCATCTAGGTGAGTTAACTGGGGAGGCTCAGATAAAAAAGAGTGAGTCAGAAGCCCAGGGGAGGGAGGGAATGGGCATCATAAGTAGGTCCAGACAGGTAGTGCAGTTATTGTTGGGGGGAACACAGGGGGTAGAGCTAGAGCGGGATCTTATAAACAACATTGGTGGCGATAGGCTATAGCAGGGAGGGTAGTGCGGGGAATTGGCAGGGAGGAAGAACAGGGCAAGGAGGAGTATAATAAGGGGATACATATCCCAGTATCAGAGGAAGAACTTTTGAGAGGGGTTCAGGGGCATGCCTCCAAGGAGGGTTGAGTTATAGATTGCTTGCATAAGTGAAAGGGTTTATTCTGAGAGGGGCCACTAGTGGTGGTACATGATAAGCCTGCAAAGGGGAATGCAGGCTGATTGGTTTTTCAACTACATATGGCACAAGTCTATAAGACTGTGAGTAAACCAATGGAGGTGGGGCAAACCAGCTCCAACCAAACAATGGCTCTGGGCTGTGGCATGCTTGTGTGTTGTCTGCACCTGCTTTGCTTGGGGGGGTGGGCTTGCTCATGGGGGGGCTACCATCCTTCTCAGCCCTCACGGCCACCAAGGAAGGCTGCAGACAGAAAGAAGCAAACAGTGGTTTAAGTACTCAGGTAAGAGGGGAGGACCTGAGGGGTGGGTGTTTGAGAGGATGGAATATGCCAATATGGCTGAGGAAGCTCTCAGACTTCACTTGCTGGGCTGTAATTTAGTTTAAAACAGTCTAAGAAATGTGGTTTATGGCTGGGGAAGCACTCAAACTTCACTTGCTGGGCTTTAATTTTGTTTAAAACAGTCTAAGAAATTCAGCATTGAACTTCTGTAGTAGTGCTAAACATTTCGGCAATACAAGGGTCCATAGGGTATCATGTCACAGTAAAATTAAAGTTCCCAGTGCACCGAGGCTAATTCCATAATACTCAGATAAAAATTAATTAAGGTGCTAAATTAATTCTGTACAAATCAAGTTTGAGCACACAGAGATTAATAAAAAAAAAATTAACTATCAGCAGAGCTCTGCTGATGAGAAATCGGTAGCAAGTCCTTAGGTTATAGGTTTAAAAGTTAGCCCCAAAATTCTTAACCAGCTCTGACCAAACAATGGGCTTGTGGGGAAGGGTGGTGGGCTTGCTCATGGGAGGGCTACTGTCCTTCTTGGCCCTCATGACCACCAATGAAGGCTGCTTTGCTTGTGGGGGTGGACTTGCTCTTGGGAAGGCTACCATCCTTTTCAACCCTCACAACCACCAAGGAAGGCTGCTTTGTTTGAGGGGGGTGAGCTTGCTTGTGGAAGGGCTACTGTCCTTCTCAGCCCTCATGACCATCAAGGAAGGTTTCTTTGCTTGCAGGGGGTGGGCTTGCTTGTGGGAGGGCTACCGTCCTTCTCAGCCTTCACAACCACCAAGGAAGGCTGCTTTGATTGAGGGGGGTGGGCTTGCTCGTGGGATGCCTACCATGCTTCTCAGCCCTCATGACCACCAAGGAAGGCTGCTTTGCTTGTGGGGGGTGAGCTTGCTCGTGGGAGGGCTACCATCCTTCTCAACCCTCACAATCACCAAGCAAGGCTGCTGTGCTTGCAGAGAGGGGAGCTTTCTCATGGGAGGACTACCGTCCTTCTCAGACCTCATGACCACCAAGGAAGGCTGCTTGTGTTCTTGCTGCACCTGCATGAAACTGACAAGAACATTTTATAAAAAAAACAGGATGCTTGTTAAGGAGAGGGTTGCAAAGACTTATAAGACAGAGCTGCAATTTCTTGCAAGACACACAGAGATTGAAGGAAACTCAGGTGGATCTTCTCTGTTTATTCTGCCTTTGTAAATAGTTATACTGAACAAGTTTATTTTTTTATGTTACTGCTAGTACTAATAAACACTTTTTGCAAATTTCTACAACTGCTCCTGGTATTTTCTATGCTTCCTGACCTGTGCCTTGATGACAGTCATTGCTAAGAGGCTTTTATCAGTGATACCCCTCAACATCCAGTCAGATCAAAAAGGTTTTATCCCTGGAAGAACTGCATCCTCTACAATTAAAAAGGTTCAACTATGTATTTAGTACATCCAGGGATTACAAAACATATATTATGGATTGGCACTTGATGTCAGTAAGGCATTTGATTAATAGAGAATATACACTATTTGTTCTAAAGAAGTGAAATATCCCCCAAAATATTCAATTGATTATACAAGCCTTATATAGCAACCCCACAGCAAACATCCTAGTCAATGGCATACCAGCACCTGAAATACCAATGGAGGCCAGAGTGTGCCAGGGATGCTTTTTGTATCTCTTAATTTTTATCTTATGTTTGGAACCACTCCTGAACACAATCAGAGAATGTACAGGGATTATGGGAATCCACATGCCAGGACAAAATATTAAAGTCAGTGTGTTTGCCGATGATACCCTGTTGATCGTTTCTGATTTAAATAAATCAATTGAAGCTTTATTAAAAATTATAGAAGTATTCTCTAGCTTCTTTGGCTGTCAATTAAATGAATAAAAGTCCATGATAATGCAGCTAACTAGAAAACCAAAATGTCCAGAATATAGTGCCTTAAATTTAACAAAGTAGACCAAATAAAATAGTTAGGGATTATATTAACCAACAAAACAGCAATGAGTATTCAACATAACTACCAAATGGCTAAAGAAAAAATTAAGAACAAACTGGGCATATAGGGAAAGTTATCTTTATCACTTTGGTGACAGATCCAAGCAATAAAAATGATGGTATTACCTTATTTGATTTTTGTGCTACAATGTATTTTAGGATCTCCGGGTATTAATGGTTTTCTGACATAAAAAGAATCTTTTCTAAGTTCCTGTGGAGGGGAGGAAAACCTAGAATAGCATGGTGGATAATGTCTAGATCTGTTAAAGAGGGAGGCTTTGGTTGTCCAGACCCATGGTCATACATGTAGATAAATGTGAATAGAAGAATAGAGAGAATAGAAGAAAGGCCAGATTCTAGGTGGAGGGTGGTGTCTCTGAATGTGTGGAGTCTTGGAAATAAGATGGATGACCTGCAGGCACTATTAGCAGACAGGAGGGTGGCCATAGCTGCAGTTACCGAGACTTGGGCAACATCACACCATGACTGGGACCTTGTGATCCCTGGATGTAAACTATTCAGGAGGGGAAGGGTAGTCAGGAAGGAGGGAGGGGTGGCAGTTTGTATCAGGGAGGGAATAACCTGTACGAGGGAGGAGTTGGAGGAAGGGGAGGTGGAGGCATTATGAGTTCAGTTAAGGTCCAATAGAGGGATAAAGATGAGGCTGGCGGTGGTTTACAGACCACCCAATCAGGATGAGGAGAGGGACAAATATTGAAAGATGCATGGAAAGGAGAGGTGGTAATTGCAGGGGACTTCGACCTGCCCAAGGTGGACTGGAGCATACCATTCACAACATGTGCTAGGAGTCAGGTGATCCTGGAAGGACTGCACAGTGGGTTCCTGATTTAGGGCATCACTGAACCAACAAGAGCTGAGGCAATTCTTGACCTGGTGCTCACAAATGGGGAGCATGTACAGGAAATAATGGTCAGGGAGCCACTGGGTGGAAGTGACCATTGCACAGTGTAGTTCTAGTTAGATATGGGCAGGGAAAGCATCCTGACTAAGACCAAAATCTTGGATTTTAAGAGGGTAGACTTCAGAAAAATGGACAAAGTGCTAAGGAGCCATCTGGCAGGTATCAGAGCAGATATGGTGGTGGACCAAAGGTGGTCCATCATTAAGGAAGGAATACTGGTTGCCACAGATGAGTGCCTTAGGCTCAGGGGGAAGAACACAAGGGCCAAAGCGTCCAGCTGGTTCAGTTCTGGGGTTGCCCAGGCAGTAAGGGAAAATAGGTTGGCCTATAGAAAATATAGGAAGACCAAGAGAGAGGTGGATAGGGAAAATTACCTAAGGTTGGCTAGTGAGGCAAGTAAGGAAGTCCGGTGAGCAAAGGCACAGAAGGAGTTGCAGATAGTAGAAGAAATTAAGAATGGGGAGAAGGCTTTCTTTTGCTATACAAGTGAGAAAAGGGACAAGAAGGAAGGGATTCTTGGACTTAAGAAAGGGATGGAATGGGTGGAGGAAAATGGGGGAAAAGCAGAGACACTAAATGAATACTTCTGTCCTGTCTTCAACAGGGAGAAGGATGGACCAGTGTCTTCAGGAGGGATAAGAGGAGCAGGGGGGAGGGCAACACAGATGAAGTGATAGAGGAAGATAGAGTGAGGGAGGGGCTGCTGGCATTGAAGGTGGACAAATCACCAGGCCCAGACAGAGTACATCCAAGGGTATTAAAGGAACTGGCTGAGGAGCTGGCAGGGCCACTGGCAGACCTATTTAATAGTTCATTAGAGTCAGGCGTGGTACTGCAGGACTGGGGAACATTACATGTAGTGCCTATCCACAAAATCGGTCCCAAGGATGACCCAGGGAATTACAGACCAGTTAGTCTGACCTCCACTGTGTGCAAGCTCATGGAGACCATACTAAAGGAAAGGTTGGTGGAATATCTAGAGGAGCATGGTCTCCAGGATGCGAGGCAGCATGGGTTCATGGGACGGGATCATGTCAAATGAATCTGACTGACTTCTTTGACGGTGTCACTAAGACAATAGACAGGGGTCAGCAGTAGACATCCTCTATCTTGATTTCAGCAAGGCCTTTGACTCTGTGCCCCACAAAATGTTGATGAGAAAGTTGGGGGATCTTGGGGTTGGGGAAAAGATGGCCAGATGGGTGGAAAACTGGCTGAGGGAAAGAATCCAGAGAGTGGTTGTGGGGGGAGAGTTATCTGGCACCAGAGAGGTAACCACTGGGGTCCCACAGGGCTCAGTGCTGGGGCTGGTGTTGTTCAATGTCTTCATCAATGACACTGGGGATGGCATTTAGAGCAAAATGTGCCTATTCATGGATGACACCAAGCTCTGTGGGAAAGTGGACACAGCTGAAGGAATTCAGGACCTACAGGAAGATTTGGAAAAGCTGGGGAAGTGGTCCAGGATCTGGCAGCTGGCTTCAATACCAAGAAATGCAAAGTTATGCATATTGGAGCTAAGAATCCCAGGACAGAATACTACCTGGGTGGAGTCCGAGTATCTGCATCAGAGGAGGAGAAGGACCTGGGATTGATGACCATTAGTGACTTGAAGCACTCCATGCAGTGCAAGAAAGCAGTAGCAAAGGCAAACAAGATGCTGGGATGCATGTATGGGGGATCAGTAGTAGGAGAGAGGAGGTTGTACTGCCCTTGTACAGGTCACTGGTAAGGCAACATCTAGAGTATGGAGTTCAGTAACAGTGCCCACACCTCAAAAAGGACATTAACCTGCTGGAGAAAGTCCAGAGGAGGCTACAAAGATAAAAGCAGGTCAGCAGGGTAAGGCATATGAGGACAGGCTGAGGACACTGAACATGTACTCCCTGGAAGACAGGAGAGAGAGAGAGAGAGAGAGAGAGAGAGGACATGATTGGAACCTTCAAGTACTTGAAAGAAATAAATAAGATTGATAAGGAGAGTCTCTTTAAGCTGAGTGGCAACCATAACACAAGGGGGCACAGTCATAAGCTGGAGGGTGGGATGTTTAGGAGGGAGATCAGGAAGCTCTTCTTCACAGAGAGGGTGGTGGACACTTGGAATGCGCTGCCGGGAGAAGTCATCTCATTGAAGACAGTGGGCAGCTTAAGAGAGGCTGGGATAGGCATGGGGGAAAATAAAGATCATGTGTAGAGAATGGGAGGAGTGGGGAGGAAGAGCAGGGACAGTAGCTCAAGCTGTGGACTCTGCAATATGAGCAGACTTGATAGACCAAATAACCTTCTTCTGCTGGCTTCTTTGTATGTTCGTGTGTTAGCCCAAATGATAGCTATTTTGTGGAAATGATCTTTATGCCCACAATCTGAGGCTCAGATATTATGAAAGATGCTAAAAAACATAAATTCACAACTGTCAATAAACAATCTTCTTTTTCTGTCTAACTATAAAATATTTAAAGATCAGGACTACTTATATCAATTATTTGACAGCACAGCAAAAACTAAGTACAGTATCAAAATAATCTAGTTACCTAGAGTACATGCACCTTGTAATAGCACTTTGAAACAAAAACCACACCAAAAATACGAAATATTTAACCTACAAAAGGAGGGAATCAGAGATTGGAAACATCTTATTATAAATGGCAAATGTATAACCTATGAACAATATACACCTAAGGTTCAGAATCAAGAAATTCATAATTATCTAAGTTACATTATTGTACAGACTGAATTCAAAACATTCTGTGCAGCCCACAAAATTAGGTTGGACAATTTAAGTGAAGTTATTAGAGAGGAAGGAGGAAGGATAAAATTGTTCCAAATCAAAAAATAATTGTTTCAGATTTAGAACCGAAAAAAAACCCAAGATCCTCCTCGGGGAAAAATATACTAATTTGCAATTACAAATTAACCAATGGCGTGCTATAAAAATTGGAGCCAATAGAAACATTATTTCATCAAAAAATAGAAGTATACAACAAAAAATTATTAACTGAGCATATATTACCCCTAGTTTATTATCAGAAATAAATCCATCATATTCAGATAAATGGTGGCACAAATGTAATGCAAGTGGTACCTTAAGTCACAATCTTTAGGAGTGCCCAACTATTAAACACTGGTGGGAAGAGCTAGCAAAGGACTTATCAATAACACTAGGGAGGGATGTCCCTTGTATCATCTCAGTATTGATTTTCAACCTGTATGGCCTAAGTGGACTGGACTACAACCAACAGAAAATTGTAACATTGGGATCTCTTGCACTAAAGAGAATGATACTAAAAAATTGGAATTACCAATGCCTCCCAAAAATGGTCAAAGGTGAATGGATGAATAATTTACAGGAAACCATTATTTTTTAAAGACTAGGATATGTAATTGATGAGCTGGATGAACACAATAATGGTAGCTGGTAAGAACTTATGGCAGTGTTCCCTCCTTTACTTAGATTTTAGCACTCTATACTAATAGGATGGGCAGGGGTAATATGAAATTCTTGTACTGTTTTTTTTTTTCTGTACTTTCTTTCTATGCTTGTTGCATCCTAAGATTATTTATGAACAATTTATAAGCAAAAGAATATTATTTTATGGCTGTATTAATATAGAAAACAATATAAAAATCATGTATTCAATAATTAATAAAATGTATGCGTTACAAAAAATTAAAACTGGGGCTGCGCCCTGCCCCTCTGCTCCTGACTGGAATTGCTTTATTATTTAAATAGAGCTTCCCCTGCCCTCTGTCTCTCCTCCAGGAGCTTCATTTATTCAATTTTGGGCCTACTCTCTGGGCATCTCTTAGAAATTGGGGCCTTCCCCTGTCCCCCTCATGACCACAGCCATCACTGTCACACTTTCTGGTACTTTAAATCATATTTTTGGAACAAAAAAGGAATATGTAGTTCTGGCAGTCAGCACTTCCCTCTGGTGCAGCTGCTATCTCACTGCCCTGAGTCAAGGTGAAGCTGCCGAGGTGGTTGGAGGAGTTTGCTTGTTGGCTGGTGGTTGAGGTGGCAGTAGTAGAACTGCTCTCAGAGGGCCTCGCTATGAGAGGTCCTGCTCAATACAGCTTATTCTGCCCTACCTCCTGGTGCTTTTTCTCACTGCTGCAGCCGCTGCTCCTGCTGTCTCTCTCACTCACCACTGCAGCAGTTCAGGTAACTGCTACCAGTGAGGGACTGAAATAAACTTTTCAGATTTAGTAAAATAATAAATGAGGCTGAACAGAGACCACACCGTGGGCACTGGATTTTTCTGCTGCTCACTCTTTACTGCCGACTCGACTGCCACTTGACTGGGGAATGAGGGGAGAACTGCCACCAGTGCCTGCTGCACAGGAGAGGGAAATATGGAGGTAAGATCTCCCTCCTCTTGTTCTTTCACAGGCTGGCCTCCGCCCTGCTGACCGCACTCAGCTCCTCCTCAGCACCTGAGTGCACTCAAAGGATTGAACTGCACCTGAAGGCCGCCTGATAGCCACTTGACTGTCTGGAAAACCCTGTTCCTACCATGCTGGCCACCTATAAAGCCCCCCAGTGTTTGGGGCACCACATCCCTGACAATGCAGGGGCAAGCAACGATGCAACAAGAGCTGGGCATTGGAAAGTTGGCACTGGCTTGTTCCACTATTATGCTCATGCAAAGGGGCAGGAAATTGCTGTAGGCAAAGGCTGAGCAAAAGAAAAAAAATGTTTGCACTGCAGAGAAGCAGTAAATTGTGTGGGGCAACCTGTAACTGCTTCCATCTTCCCCTTCTGCCACCTTACATTCTATCTGCCAGGGGCACCTAGGCTGGGGCACCATGTCTGCATTGGAGACACTGGGGTACCTGGGCTCAGGCACCTTGTCTGTACTGGGGACAGTGGTGCTCCTGGGCTGAACTGGGGACTCTGTACCAGGGCACCTGCTTTTGGAGTATTACATAACGCTCCCTGAGAAATTTTAGCCATGCAGACCCATGGTCTGTGGCAACTCCTGGTGTCATATTTAAGACTCAAGCTGCCAGAGGAAAGAGCCCTAAACCCACATGGGTTACTTTAGCTGTGCAGGCCATGTTGGTGGTACCTTTTAAAGCTATTTTCCCTGCAGCTGCCTAAGGTCCACCTAGTCTCATTCTGTATCCTCTTCCTTTAGGTTCCAGTCAAGGTTAGGCTTCCTCATGGTCTTGAGGCTTGGTGCTTGCCTTTCAATAATCTCTACTCTCCTCATTCCACATTTTGGGAGGTGGACCTCCACCATGGGGGAACTTCCTTTTAGTTGCAGAGGTCAACTAGCAGCCCCCGGCCCCCCTGGTTATCCCATTAGGAGTCTAGAGTGAGAGTTATCAAGGAAAAAAGACAACCACACTATCAAATCAGTGCTGCCAGTTCTGGTAAGTGCAAAGATGCCACTTGCAAGTGTTCAAAGCTCAAAAAATAAATCCATTTATTGGAGAATTTACAAACAGAGAAAATCCCACTTCAGAGAGCTTGTGGCCACACTCCCAGACATCCGGGGTGTTGTTTCTATGCTCCTGCCATCCTACCCTCCTCCGCCAGTGGCTCACTTCTCTCCATGGACTCCTTCCTAAGGTACCTTGAGCCTAAATTAATTACATTCCCAAGACACTTCTAGGGGTGAAACCCCCCCTCATGAGGGAGTCCTTTGCCTTCACAGTACCTCGATAGAGCAGTAGTCCCACAGGGGACAGAGTGTGTGAATGGCCAAAGCATCCATGTACAACAGTCAAACAACTCAGCTGCACAACTTGCCTCCTGACTATCAACAATCAATGCAGACAAAAGATAGGATGCTAAGGAACCTCTCTGGTGCCTCTGCATATAGGTACCCATAGTTCCCTCACAAAGCTGGGTTTTAACAGATGCGGGGCATTAAAGAAAACATTTCTGATAAGCTGTGGGATAAATCACAATAGTTTATTGAATAAAAACAGCACTGCAGCACTCCTACATGCCCCTCCAATGTTTTATGCCTAATTTGGGCACTTTATCAAGGACAACACCATCATGTGCTTCCTATAATTCATACATCATTTGAAAAGGTGACTTGTGCATTTATTGTTGCAAACTGATGATGTGCAAAAAAAATAAAAATGCTGATCTAGTGCAAAGTAGGTGATACCCAAAATTAAGGAGTCAGGAAACAAACAGGAGAAGGGGAAACAGGTGGGCAGGGGTTGGGGGAGAGGGAAGGGGGAGAAAGAGGATGAAAGGATAAAGAAAGGCATAGGATTTCTATAATTCTGTACCCCAACATTAGTTGATTATGTCTGGCTAATGGTCTATACAATTAGTTCAAAGGGTCAATGAGCTGTGAGTAGATTAGGATTGACTGAGACTGAATAGTATATAGTGCTGGTGCAACAGTGAACTTTGGCTTATGTTCTCTTTCTGTCCCTGCTATAGGGACTATTTGGCTTATGTTCTCTCTATCCCTGCTATAGGGACTATTTGGCTTATGCTCTATCTGTCCCTGCTATAGGGACTATTTGGCTTATGTTCTCTCTGTCCCTGCTATAGGGACTATTTGGCTTATGCTCTATCTGTCCCTGCTATAGGGACTATTTGGCTTATGCTCTATCTGTCCCTGCTATAGGGACTATTTGAATTATGCTCTATCTGTCCCTGCTATAGGAACTATTTGGCTTATGCTCTATCTGTTCCTGATATAGGGACTATCACACTGCCAGGGTGTCACAAGGATGGGAAACTCTGACAGAGGGTTCCAAGCCCTTGATGTGGCACAGGGTTGGGGTCCCAGGACCAAAGACATCTTGGGGAAGAAGGTCCAACTCCAAGGAGAGATGCACTGCAGGAGGAGGGGAGGAGGAAAGTGGTAACAAAAAATTACAAGTGTCCAAAGTACACTTGGACATGTGCAGTTTTAACTGCGTGGAAGAGGATGTGGCATTGCTGCCCAATGAAACATAGAAAGGTGACTGTAGAAGGAGACCAATGATCCATCTAGTCTGCCCATTTGTTTGCATGGACCACTGTTGGGCCCTGCCTGCTAGCACTGAACTCTTAGTCAAGATGAGTCCCCACCCTTGACCCTGTGTTGCATGTATGTCCTGTCCCAACCAAGTTTGATGGAGGAGATTGTTTTGGCCTCTACCACCTTGACAGGTAAACTATTCCAAGGTGCCACCACCCTCTTGGAGAAAAAGAACTTCCTGGAATCACTTCTGAGCTTCCCCTTTGAGTTTCCAGTTGTACCCTCTAGTATTTGAGTTGTGAGACCTAGTAAACAGTTCTGAGTACGGCACGTTGTTGATGCCTTTCAGATGCTTAAATGTCTCAATCATGTCCCCCCTCTCTCGTCTGGCCTCCAGGGAGATTAACTTCAGCTCTTTCAGGCATTTCTCATATAGCAAGTCATGTAGTCCTGTTATCATCTTTGTTGCCCTTCTCTGGACAGTCTGCAGTCTGCTGATGTCCTTCTCTAGGTGTGGGCTCCAAAACTGGACACAGTACTCCAGCTGAGGTCTCACAAGGGGTCTGAAAGAGGCAGTATAATGTTTCTGCTCCTGCTGTCAAAGCTTCTGCTTATGCACCCCAACATTCTGTTGGCCTCGCTACATGCAGAGTTACACTGATTGGTTGCCTTAAGGGACTCATGAATTAACACTCCTAGGTCCCTTTCCTCTGCTGAGGTATTAAGTTGCACCCCATTCAACCAATATTCCATTCTAGGGTTGTTTCCGCCCAAATGCATCACTTTACATTTCTTTCCATTAAAGCCGAGTTGCCATTGGTTGGACTATGCCTCAAGTTTTCCTAGGTCAGCTTGAAGTTTGCGGATGGATTCTGCGGTTTCAACCCTTCCTCCCACTGCCTCCCACTGCCCTCCCACTGCTCTTCCAAACTACAGGCAAAGCTTATGATCTAAAGGGCCATTAGGCTCTGAGTAGGTTAGGATTGAGACTGAGTAGAATATAGTGCTTGTGCAACTGAGTACTTTGGCTTATGCTGTCTCTGTCCCTGCTGCAGGGACTACCACCATGTCAGGGTGTCACAAGGATGCAGAACCCTGATGAAGTTCAAGTTCAAGTTTATTGCAGGAAATTACTCCATTGAGCAAGCTCATTCACAAGAAGGTCCTGGTTTATATTGACAATAACGATAAACATATATGTACTTATACAGACAGATTTAGTAGCACTAGTACATTAGCATAATAGGAGTGTAGTACATGTAGTCAGGGTACATTACAATTACACTAGCTAATATATAGGAGGGAGATTAACTATGGGGGGGAAAGACAGTTAGGACAGTATTTAATACACATAATTCTGAGCAGCAACTTTCGCATACAGAATAAACAGATAACAGTGCATTGAGTTAAGTGCTGTGGATATTTTTTGCAGATAGGAGCAGGAAAATATCCTGTATACCCATAGCATTGAGAAGCAAGACAAAGTATGATATAAGGTGTATGATATAAGGAGGGATGGGGTGAATTACCTGAAATAAGAGGGGTAGGAAGGAAGGGCTTTAGGGGAACAGGGGGCACAGGAGGCTGAAAAATTGCTCCAGGGGCTCATGGTTAAAATGGAGCCTTTGTAAGTACTCTAGAGGAGATACAATTACCAGGCATGTCATAGCAAGTGGACACAGCATGTAGGTTGGTATGGGTAAGTTAAGAGTTAAGGAGTTATTAGGGGTGCGGGGGGGTTCCAAACCCTCAAGATGTCACAGGGATGGGGTCCCAGGACCTAGGGAAGAAGGCTGAAAACCACAATGGAAGACATACAAGAAAAGTTTTCTACAAGGAGGGAAGATGTAGCCAGAATGAGACTCAGACCTAGGAGAGCTACATATGAACTCCAACCCCTGCAAAGACTACCTATCATTTATGACCCTCAGCATGGAAGACAGGAAAAACCCCATATAAAGGAGGAAACCTCTGGGGATCCATGGCCTTGGTCACTTTCTCTCCAGGCTATGAACAGAATTAGTGACAGCTTGGCTCCTGCAATTTAGAAATCCAATTCAGGGTAAGATTTAGGAGGAAGGGCCATCCCTCTAAAGAGAATGCTGTAAGGGTGCCACAAACTGATATAAGCAACTAGGGAAGGCTCCCCATGAAGGAGGCCCACCCCCAGGGTGGAAGGAGAAGAGCAAGACCACTGAAAGGTACTCATCCAGCCTCTGACCAGGGAAGGCCTAGGGAGTAAGCTAAACCTCTGAGGGGCAAGGCACACTGTTGAGCCCTTGGGAGGCAGAGAGTTATGGTAGTTTTCACCATTGAGGGGCAGAGGAAGGGAGGTAGGTGGAGACCAGGTGAACCTTAGGCAGCTGGAGGGAAGAATAGCATTCAAAAGTACTGCCGATGTGGTCTGCACAGCTAAAGAAGCCCTCAAAGACTTAGAAGCCCCACCTTCTGGTAGCTGCAGTCTTAAAAACTACATCAAGAGGTGCCGCTAAGGCCATCTGCACAGCTGAAGTTCCCCCAGAAGGTAGGGCATTCTCACCCAAATGGCAAAAAGAGAAGGACCCCACCTGAGTCAAGGGCCCCACCCTCCAGATGTGCCTACTGGGTCAAAATGTCATATGCTTAATAGCGTATGACAAAACCCCATAACTGCAACAGTGCAGTACAACTGAGCGAGAGGGTGCAATACTGCAAATGCGTCTGTGTGCAGTACTGCACTCTCTCACTGTCCCAGGCAGAGGATAAGACCTCTGCTGGGACAGGGTTCTGCCGAGCAGTTGCCATGGCTCGATGCAGTGAACCACTGGCAGCAAGGAAATGAAGCAATGCATTTGGGACTGGGTTTTATTCCCGGTCCCAGACACATGGAAATTTTCTTTTTTTCACACTTTGTGTGATATTTGTGTTAAGCCCCCCCCCCAGAATTAGTTATAATAGTTGGGGGGTTTGGGGACACAGCCCTCCATAACAGGGGGTGCAGGGGGTGAAGCCCCCTGCAAAAAAAAGACTTATGCTGCATGGCATATACTGCACTGTTTTGGCAGCATGATATATACATGCGGCATAATGTCTTGTGACATTATGACCCTATGCCCCAGATGTGGAGGGTAGCAAGAGGCCGATGGTGAAGCGTAATGGCCATGAGAGTTAAACAGTTCGGAAGACTGAACAAGAGGGTAAATGAATGGCTGAAAATGATAGCAAATGGGATTAACTGAGGCTTGACTGGTAAGGCAAAATGCTAGTAAAAGCAGACACATGCCAGCCATGGACAAGGTAGGAGAAGCCAGAAGGCTGAGGCAAAATAATCTTGAATGAAACCGCTGAGGGAGAATATGGAGCTGTGCTGTCTGAAGCAGAAACAAGAGAGCAGCCTGCTGTTGAATGATGTGAAAGGTATGCAGTGCCAAACGAGAGAGACAGACTGTGCAGCACAGCAAAGTTCTTCTGCTAGTGACTGACACTGGAAAGTGAGGGCACTAGGACCTAGTAGTCAGCCAGAGCCAAATCCAGCAGAGCAGTGAGCTGGAATGCACCCAAGAGGGGATGCTGCATTGCAGCAAACAGGGGCATTGAAGTACAGTAGCTTGAGCTATAGAGAGAGCCTTCCTGCATGTGAAAACATGGTGTGAGCTGCATACAAAAGAACCATCTGGAAGTTGCACTCCAGGCCAGAAAGGGGAGCAGTGACATTTGGTGGGAAGGAGCAACTTTGCCATGTTGCAAGCTGGCACCAGACCACAAAGGCCACTGGGAAGTGAATAGGAAAAGCAGGAGGCCGTGCACTGCCAGGGCTGCAGAGGAGGGGCACCCAGAAGGTGCTGTGCTGTAGCAGAAGTACAAGAGGGGTGGGTGGAAGCATACAAAGCCACCACATGGTGGCCAGAAGGAAACAAAATTCTGAGCATCAAAAGGATGCTTGAAAATGCATGGCATGGTCACCCGTTGCCCCTCTGAACTACAGGCAAAACCTTGTAATTATAGATCATATTTAATATATATTTTTTATATATTATTCCATAATGATTCTATATGTAAGAACAAAAAAAAACAAGGTGCTATGTCAGCATGTGGTCTAAAAACGAAACAAAATGGTAATATTAAATGCACGCTGAAAACAGAAAATGGAGTTAAAATCAGTGTTTTGATCTTAGGTTTTCTTTAGAAATTATTTAAAAGAGAAAAAAGCAAAATTAGTAGAGAGGCAAGGGGAAATAAGGGATATATATATATATGCAGAAAGTAAAAAAATTGGGGCCCCATTGGTGTTTTTCACATCACCAAGGAGTTCTCATGCACTTCCACTAATGTGGTATGTTGTATTCTTTGCAGGAAGTGTGCAGCTATCTACATCGAAGAAACTGGCAGATGCCTGGCTGACCGATTCAGGGGAATATTACAGGGCAGTCAGGAATGGAGACACCGATAAACCCATTGTATCCCACTTTACCTCCACGGACCACAATGTCAATGATCTTTCTGTTTGTGTCCTTCAGCAGAATTTCTGGGATGCTGACCAAAGAAAAAACATGGAAATCAAGCAGATCATCCACCTAGGCTCCCAGTAGCTACCCGGTTTAAATAACAGACTTATTTTCTACTAACGTCTTTTAGCCACCTTATGGTTTTCCACCATAGTATGTCTTTTTTACCCACACTCTTATCATATCTTTGCTTGCATATGAGCATGGTACATTTGCATGTGTGTGGATGCCTGCACACGGTTCCATCCTGTATGTATGGGGGTTGGGGGTTGGCATCCTCACATGGGCATTTCAGCTATGTGTGCACATCTATTTTTATTTTCCACAGATGTCTCCTTCCCCACAGTTGTCATCTTTCACTGTTCTTAGTAGGCACTGTTAATTAATCCCCACTTGAGAACCCTTCAACTTATTCACTCCTACTGTGCCTTGTCATGTCCATCATCACCTTTTTTCCAGATTCTTTTCTTACCTTGCCTATTGTCACTTTTTCTCCTACAGCCCCCCTGTATTTTCTTTCCTCACATATATATCCCTTATTTCCCCTTACCTCTCCACTAACTTTGCTTTTTTCTGTTTTAGATAATTCCTGAAGAAGACCTAAGGTTGAAACATCGATTTTAACTCTATTTTCACCATGCATTTAATATTACCATTTTGTTCTGTAATTATGCTATATACTTTTTTCTTATCACCCAGTTTTCTGTTATACGTTTTTTGTTTTATCTTACTCTGCCCTTTACTATAAACCTCGGACACCCCCTTTTTCTGTAATAGCCTTCTTTACCTGTCTACTTCACCATGTGGGTATCATATATTCTTGAACTTTCATGTGATCCTGATACAGTCCTATGTGGCCTCCGTATTGACTTTTTTAAAATTATGCCCATTCCTCTCTACCCTCCTGTTGTTTTGAAAGTCTTGTAATCCTTCCCTCATCATTTGGTTCATTTTTCTAAAATCTTTTTTTTAAATGAAATATCCTTTTGTTAGTGGTCACTAGCTGTGACCCTAACCACATACTAAATCTCACCATGCAATGGTCACTCTGACCTCTTGTGGCATCCATTTTAATATCCCTAATAATATTCTAATTGGATAATGCTAGGTGCAGTATTTTCCCACCCCTACTTTGGCATCACTCTCCCACTGTGCAAGGAAGCATTCTTATCAAGTCTTCTTATTAATTTTTAAGTACAGCTATTCATGGGAACTTGGCAATTTGGGGCATTATAGATATCTGCTACAATGCTGAGCATGGAGCTACAAACCTTGGAGACCCAGAGATGCAGGTTTGAATGCCACCATGATCACATACTCACTGTTTGATCCTGAGAAAGCCACTTATCCTACTTTGCTTAAACTCTCCTCTTTCTTTCTCTCCTTCTCTCCTTCTCCTCCTGGAGGAGGGGGCACTGCCCCATCTGCAGGACTTTGGCAGAGCACCATGCTCAGCTGGTGGAAGCAAGGGTAGAAGTATCTAAGCTGCATCACCAGCTCAGCTGGAGCCCGCCCCCACACTCCCAGTCCACCAGGGGCCCACAGGTCTGAGGGGGCGGAGAATGGTGGGGAGAGGGAGGGGTAAGGGGAAGAGAAGCAGATTTAGCCACAGGGAGGTTGTCCAGCCCAAAAGCATCCAGATGGCACACTACTTTGCAACCCTAGAGGAGGTTCAGGTACCTGACTCTGCTGGGAGAGGAAATCTGAGTCAGTTGGAGGAAAAGGGGAAGAAAATGCGATGGCATCCAAGGGGATGAACAGGAGCAAATCTATCAGGAGAGTATCAGAGGTTGAGGATTCAATTATTAGGGTTGTGGAGAATGTGATGGGACAGGGGGGTTGGACTGGAGGGGGATGGTCAGGTGTCTTCCTGGTGCATCGGCTTTCTGGGATATAGGTAAGATAGGGAGGATGGTGGCGAGGGAATGAGGGGAGCTTGGGGTACTGGTGCACCTTGGTACCAATGATCTGGCAAACCATTTGGTGGAAATAGTGAAGCGGAACTTTCGTAGACTGGGGGACAGATCGGCAGCACACTCAATCTCCTTGGCCTTTTCTGAGGTCCTTCCTGTGTGAGGCAGAGAGGGAAAGAAGGATAGAATTAGGAGGGATGAGACAGAGGAGTTTATCTGGTGGCTTAAGGGATGGTGTCCAGAGAAGGGTACCACTTTGTGGGAGACTTCTGGGACAGGAGGCTCTTCAAGGGTGATAGACTTCATCTGACAAGAAAAGGGGTCAGTGCATCGGGGCAGAAGTTTTACATCTATATCAGACATTTAAACTGACTGTGAGGGTGACTGGGACTATGGGAACCATGGCGACAGGTGTAAGGAAGGGGAACCTAGCTAGTACTCCCCCATATCTGGCAGCTTGTAACAGCACAGTTGGTAAAGATAGAGTTGAGGTCCAAACTGGTTTAGGAGAAAGGACCATAAAGAGAAGGAACATAAAGTATTCAAACACCACAGAAAACAAGAAACTAAGAGGACCTGGAGAGAACAAGGGAGAAAGACAGGTAAACAGCAAAAATGGTTCAGGGGTTAGAAGGAAGGGTATCTGCCTTAACGCCAGGAACTTGGGTAATAAAATCAGCAAGCTCTAGGCAATGATGGCAGACACTAAGATAGACCTTTTGGCTATCACAAAAACATGGGTCACAGAAAATGACTCAAAGCCGAGAAGGATGCTCCACTCATGATCGTGCCTGGTTACGAACAAATTCACAGTCCAAAACAAAAACCAGCACTGATGCCATGCACTATAAGAAAATAATTTATTGCTGTGCAGTAAAACAGGAAAAGAAACTCACGAGGTCCAGTGCCACATCCAGGAACAAACAACACTTTAAAGGCCCTGACCAGTTTTGCACATGTGCACTTCCTTAGGGAGGCTGCTCATGCACAGTGACACTCAGTTTATACCCAGTGTGTCTTAAGGGGAATTTCATTTTTATGAATAAAAGAAACAGTTCAAGAATCAACTAATGCAGTGAAAAAATATATATTTTATCTACTGGCAGCACATGTAACTTCTCTCTCTGAAATGTTATTGTATGGTGCTCAAAGGCATCCAATGCATTTATCTGCCCATTAATAAATAAGAAAACCAAAAGAAAGTCAGAAAATAAACCAATGCCAAACATGGCTGGGACAGAGTGAAGGGTATATTGCTTACTCAGGGTGACAGAAACTGGGAGGAGAATAGGGGGATGGATGAGGAGGGCTAGGATCCTGAACGACATTAGGTCCCGGGGTTACATAGGGAGCCATGGGCAGACTGGATGGACCACTGGTCTTTTCTGCCATCATTGTCTGTTTCTATGTTTCTTCCTGTCTTTAACCTTTGTTGACTTCCAGTAACCTTCCTGTGCTTGCTTAATTGCTGATTAAACTGTTCATGGCTTGCAAGTTGTTTGGGGTACAGTGTGTATTAAAGGATCAGAATGAAATCAGATTCCTTTCTGTCCTTTTCCTTTTCTATAATGGGTTTGAATGGTGGTGTGAGACAGAGTGACGATATATAGTATCCATCTTACACCAGCAGCAGCATTATAACAGAGAGCATTGCTGTATATGGAAACATTACTGTACAGTATTCTGGATTCTTACTAACTTTTAAAGAGTAGCACCCCTTCTTTAAACATGAAAACCTCAGTTGCAAGCCTACAATACAACATAATAATAGGGCTTCTGTACTTCAGATGTGTTCCCTTATGAGACGTGCCAAATTCTGTGGATAAAGCTTCTTTTGTTTCCTTTTCTGTCAGTATCTGTACTCCGATCTCTCAGTATAAGTGTTCTGCACTTATCATCTGCCTCCTGCCCACTTACTTACAAATTCTCAGGGGGCTACACAACACCACACAGGCTATCCTACTGGTACAATAGGCAACATAGCAAGAGCACAGAAATTAGTTAACTCGAAGGCTGAGGTTTTGCATCTCATGGCCACTGTTGTTCTGAGTAACTTTGAACAAGTTATGTGACCTATATCTACAGTAGTTTAATCCTTTGAGCTGTAAAACTGAGTTAAGCAGGACCACAATGAATTTCATATTGCCTTTCAGCTGAGCTGTTAAAAGGTTTTGAATATTATGCAAATTATAGATGCATATACAATAGGAAGTGCTTCTGAAGATAGAAGAGGGTATTTCCATGGTTCTGAAAGGATCTGAGACTCCCATGATCAGATCTGCATAGTGATTTGCTTTATAGTATACTGTCTGTCAAGCACTGCTCACCTTTCCCCCTCATTACCCTCTCTTCCTCCTTAGGTTCATCATTGCCCTTCTGCTTCTTTTGTCAGTTGATGAAAGCTTAATCCAAGCCCTCTTCTACTCTCTCCCCTCCTATCCCTAAAGGACTGAGTCCCACCCATATCATCACTTGGAGCTAAATCTCAAAACTGGATCAACTTGAGCTGCGGACTCTACAGTCCGAGTCTGATGTATTTGTTATCATGGAGTCCTGGTTCCCAACTAGAATCACTGATGTGGACAACTCCATTGCTGGGTATGTTGTCCACAGACAAGACTGTGGTAAGCAGGGGTGTAAGAGCTGAGATAGCCATGTTTGCTAGTTCCACCCTAAACTGTGGTATCATACTTTAGTCTTCAGCTTTCTCCTTGCAGGAATGTCTCCTGTGCAAGCTCTCTTTCCCTTCCTCCCTTGCTGGTATTCATGGGTGGCTACTGCCACCTTGGTACTACATTTGATTTCTGTCTTGACCTTTTTTCTTCCCTTTCCACCTTTTCCTCCTTTGATGAGTTCCTGATACATCACTTGGACACCTAAACACCAATTGGCTCTCCCCTCCTATTAAAAGCAAGACCTCACCATTCAGGTGCTTGCTGACTACCTCTCTGGCCTACCACCCAAAATGGCCCAGAAAATTGTTGGCGACCTGAATATCAACTAGCTGTCTGCCACGGCCGTCCAAACCAGAGATATCTTTGCCACCCTTGACATGTCTCAGCTTGTCACCACCCCAACTAGATTCAACCCCTCTATTAACACCCTCCTGGACATCACCATTACCAACCGCCCCCAAAGGGTACTTGATATCAGTGTACTTCCCAACTCACTTAGTGACCACTCCCCGGTCGTATTCTTTTGGTCCGCTACCAACAGCAAACCTGCACCACAAACAATCCAGCAATGTCACCTACTCCCAGGTGGCCTGCGTCACCTTAAACTGTACCTCTCACAACTGGATTGGTCCCCAATCAGGCTTGCACCATCCATAGATGAGGCATTGGATTTTTTCACTCGTACTTTTAACACTGCCTGTGACCCCTATTTCCCCTTCACTAGAAATCACACCAAAAAGCAAAGCACGCCCTGAGTTACCCCTTCCCTCCTTCACAAACTTAAAATGAGAGACAACCTATGGAACATTGCCATGGAATCTGGCAAGCCAGCCGATAGGCAAGTGTACAATGCCAAGCGCAATAAGTGTACTTGGACCATTTGACAGGCCAAAGCTCAGTACTACCAATCTGCTCTTGTCTCCTCCTGGGGGTCGGCTAGGAACTTTTGGGATAATGTAAAACAGCTAAATGGGAAATCCCGCTCCCCACCCCACTCTCAACTCTCCTTTAATGGGACTGTCTGCTCTGACCCTCTTGGCATTGCAGACTGCCTAAACCACACTTTCTCAGACCTGAGCTCGGTCCTGCCCAGTAACTTCTTTGACCACATCCCACTAGCGCCCCTGCCCACTCTCCAGAGATCTCCTTTCTATCTATGTATCATCTCCCCACTGGAGGCTAGACCTCTTCTGCAAAAAGCCATTAGTAGTAACAACCCTGACACCGACCTACTGAACACTAGGGTACTTCGTCTGATGTTGGATGCTATCCTGGTCCCACCTGCCAAGCTGCTCAACCACTTTCTGTGCCTGGGGCAGTTCCCCAACACATGGAAAACTGCCATCATCACTCCCATCCTAAAGAGTGGCGATCGAGTGACCCTGGGTAACTATCGACCTATCTCCATCCTCCCCCCAATCTCTAAGGCCCTTGAAAAAGTAGTTGTCAACCAGCTTGCTGAATACCTGGCCATGCACAATATCCTATGCCCTGAACAGCATGGCTTTCATGCAGGTCACAGCACTACAACCGCGCTACTTGAATTCTCCAACTTTCTGCACTCTGCTCTTGATGCTAGAAGTCCTGCCGGTGCCATGTTCATTGACCTCTCCAAGGCCTTTGACACGGTTTGCCATCCCCTCCTGCTTGACTCCCTCAGATGCCTTGGTTTCTCCCCGGCCCCCTTACACAGTTCACCAGCTACCTGTCTGCCAGAACTCAGTGTGTAAAAGTCAATAGCACCCTATGTGACACACGACCTGTCCACTGTGGGGTTCCCCAGGGCTCCATTTTAGGCCCTCTCCTCTTCAGTCTCTACCTCAACTCCCTCCCCTTGGCCTGCCCAAGTAAGATCCTCCTCTATGCGGATGACACTGTGCTCTTCGCCTCTGACCCCAACCCCAACACACTCCAGGCCATCCTCCAACAAGCTTTTGATAGAGCTGAGCTTTGGTTCACATCATGAAGGCTAGTCCTGAACCTAAAAAGACCAAAGCTATGCTCTTCTCACATCACCAAAACAAAGCCAGTGGTGCCCCTCTCGTGATACTGCCTAGCACATTAAACCCCCCTGAGCAGGTTTCCTCCTACAAGTATCTGGGCATTACCTTTAATTTGGCACTCTCCTTCCATTCCCATATCAATGCCCTTTCTGCTGCCACCAATGTCAGGGTTGGACTGTTATATCGCTATAGAGACTGCCTACCACAAGAGGCCCTAAGATTGGCAATCACCTCCTCTGTCCTGACACTAATCAGCTATGGGCTGCCCATCTATTCTGCAGCTGACAACACCGCACTTGCAAGAATCCAGCTCTCTATAAACAAGGCCTGCAGGCTAATGCTGGGAGCCCCTAGGTGCACCCATACATGCCCGCTGTACTCCACCACCAACTTGCTCAACCTTGAAGAAAGACTCCGCTTCCAAACCTGCCTTCTTGTAAAAAAAACCCTGCTAGGGCTCTCCCCACCCCGGGGTCACCACCTCTCTGCAGCGTGCCTCTCCCTCAGTCTCCACCTGCAGCACTGTCAAAACCTCCCTTATTGTCCCCAGGGTGAGGACCTCTAAGGCCCAGAGATTCTTTTGCTATCGTGCTCCCTCCTGGTTCAATTCCCTCCCAGCCAACATAGCTGACTCCACTAAGCTTGGTCCTTTCAAGGTCTCCCTCAGAAGCCATCTGACAAGCACTTGCTGCTGCAACTGTACATAATCCCCCACCTGCCCCTTACCCTCACCCCTAGACTGGGTTTGCCCTGTCTACTTTTGCTGTATATGCCTGGGGTCTCAGGCAACATCTACTTACTAATGTAATAAAATATCTCTGGTTGCTACCTGACTTGGTACTCGTGTACCTATATTACGACTACTGTGATTTACCTATTACCAAGCTTGTACCACCAGTGAATTCCAGTAACACTGGTTGCTTTTTTAATCTAAGCATTATGTACTGTACTGTTTTGTTTGCTGTGATGCATTGCTGTCTTGACGAGGTGCCTTTGTAAATAAGTCTTTGACTCAAAGGTCTGTAAACCAATGATCTAATAAATAAATAAATAAATACATAAATAATAATTAAAAAAACATGCCTGACAAATTCAGTCCCTCAGTTTCATGCAACTTATTTCTGAGCTCACTTGCTTCAATGCAAATTTCTCTGACCACTCCCTCATTGACTGGGTTCACTGGTCCCATCCCCATGTCATTATGAAAGCTGCCCTTCTCTGTAACAGACTCATTGACCACTGGATGTTCTATTGTATCAGCAAGATCTGTCACCATAAGCCCTCCCCCCAATAAACCCATTGCAGGTTCTTCTGCCCGCTTCATCTGGACTCCCTGATTGTTGATCTTTACCACACTGACTGGTCCGCCATCTCTACCTCCACTGACATGCAGTAGATGTCACCCTTTCTTACTTGCACTCTAAGTCTGTGTCTATCAGGAATAAACATGCCGCCCTCTGGAGATGTTGTGTATCAGACTCCCACCTTCCCTGGATCTCTGCAGTTCTAATTGCTTGCCCAAAAGCTCTTGGCTCTGCATGGTACCAGAATGAGGCCTTTGTAACCTTAGAGAACGTTATTGAGGTACAACCTGCCCTGCTATACCATAACTAAGGCCACTAACAAAGTCAAATCAAATTCATTTATCACAAACCTTTCAAGAATAACCTCAAGTCCCCATCCAAATATGGAAGGTGATTTACTGTTTTTGACCCCCTCCCTCAGTCCTCTCTAGTACTCAGGGGAACAGATCTCCCAATTAAGAGACAGAAACAGAGATATTTTGCAGGCAGGAAAAGACTCAGTGCATTGAGTCTGCACTGGTCTATCATTCTAAATTCACTTCAGCTGTGTGGTCTTAGATTGAGCCCCTGATGTGAACTCTGTCCACAGTGTATTAGTCCCCCTTCCAGTTACCATAGCCACCAGATCTTGTACCTGTCTTAGCCCATTTTAAACCCATGGGCAGTCTCTGATCTTACCAATTTGCTTGGGAGTTATTGCAGTTTTCCATCATTCTTTGTGAAGAAGCACTTTCATATATCCCTCCTAAATATACCCCTACTAGTTTGTACTCATGGCAGACCCTTCACTTCACCTTAACAGCATTGACCAGTCCACTCTATTGACCCCATGAAGACATCTGTAGGTTTCTATCATATTCTCCCTCTCCATTCTTGTCTCAAGCCAGTTCATCTTTAGACTGTCCAGACACTCCTCATATGACACTCCCTGCATACCCTACACCACTTTAGCGGTCTGTGCTGTTTCCAAGTGGTTCTGGGCTTTTCTGAGGTGGGGGCTCCAAAATTGCTGCAGCGTTCTAGGTGTGGCCTCACCAGGGACCTAAATGGGGCAGGATTACCTCCTGCCTCCTGCTGCTTATGACCCTACCGATACAGCATAGCATCTTGTTGTCCTTCACATATGCCTTGCTGCACTGAGCTGATGGCTTGAGGCTGTGACTAATGAGGATCCTAAGGTCCCTTTCCTCCATAGTCCAGTTTATGCTGATACCCTCTATCCAATATAATATTGGGGTTCTTATTCCTAATATGCATGACTGTACTGTACATTTCTTTGCATTCAGTTTGAGCCACAAGATTCCAAACCATTTCTCCAGTTTTACTAGCTCATGCTTTAATTCCTTAATTCCATCTTCTGTGTCCACCCTGCCAAATAGTTTTATATCTTCTAGGAACAAACTAATCTTACCCTGGATTCCTACTCCTATGTAGCAGATAAATATGTAGAAGACTACTGACACAAGAACTCACCCTGGAGGCACCCTGCTTGTAGTATTTCTGATACTTGGGTGACTCATGTTCACTACAACCTTCTGTGTCATATCACCTAGCCAGTTTCCAATCCACTTGGCTGAGCTATCTCCCAAGCCCATTTATTTCAGATTTTTCATTAGTCTTTTGTGTAGCACAGAGGTGAAGGCCTTGCTGAAGCCCAAGTACTGGACATCCACAGCCTGACCCTTATTGACTGCCTGCATCACTGTATTGAAAAAGTCGATGAGGTTTGATTGACATGACCACCCTCTTACAAAGCAGTGCTACCTCTCATCCTAAAGTCCCTTCCTCATGAGGAATTCCAGCTTCCACCCACTGATGATCATTTCAGGCAGTTTCTCCACTATAGAGGTCAGACTACTGGCCTATTGTTATTTGGATACTTCTTATTCTCTTGCTAGTGTTGGGGAATCACATGTGCCTTCCTCCCTCCAGTCTCTTGGGGCAACTCCTGATGCCAAGGGGCAGTTAAACAGACCTGTTAGAAGACCTGCTAATGCCAACCCTACCCCTCTGAGCACCCTAGGGTGGAGCTCTTCAGGGTCAGGCGCCTAGTTCATTTTCAGTCCCCTGAGCCTCTGGAGCAACCTATCTTCAGTGATCGGGTTTATGTCCCGCTCCTGCTCCTTCCCTCTGCCCCTCCTGCTGGTCTGCCTGAGCACACAGGGAGAGGTCAGCTGTTTGCCACTGTAAATACTGAGGTAAAGTATTCATTCAGGTGATCCGCCTTGTCAGCATCATTGATCACCTACACCCCATCCTTCCTCAGTCTCTCTATGCCTTCCTTAGTTTTCCTTCTCTCCCTGATGTACCTGATGTTTTATCAATTTATTTTAGACGCCCTCTAAGTCTGTCTCTTCCTCTTTTAATGCATACTTCACCTTCTGTGCTTTTCCCCACACTCTCTCCTACTTTCCCCACTGCACCTCCTCTGTCTCTTTCTGCCCACCACTCTAACTGCTGACCTCAAACTCTACCTCTCCCCGTCCCATTATCCTTTTTGCTTATCTCCCTCACTGCTATGCTCATGCACTGCTGTTCCTCAGCCCCGTCAAAAGTCACAGCACAGATGGTCTTGATCCTAACCTCCTGCACATCTGTGCTTCTGCAGTTGCTGTCCCTTACTCCTTCATTTTTAGCTATTTCTTTCATTATGGCATGATTCTTGAGGCATAGAATTGTATTAAAGCCACTCCACAAAGGAGGAACCCCATATCCCCAGAGAACTTCTCCTCCATTTCTCTATCCCCAGTTTTGATAAAAGTGCATGAAAAACAAATGCTTTCCCAACATTCTGCATTTTATGATTCCTGTTTTTTTTTCTCATCCCTTTCCAGTCTGGCTTCCATAAATTTCACTCGACTGTCTCATTACATCTGTTTCTTACTGATTCTGTCCTGAAGGGGATGGATAAAGGGCTGCTAATCTCTGCCATCCTTGTCAACCTCGCCAAGACTTTGGACATCATGGCTCACCCCTTCCTACTTGACAGACTCACAGGGACAAGTTCGTCTGGGCTTTGTCTGTTGATTCTACTCCTACCTGTTGGATAGACACCTATGAGTCCAAGTAGACAGTGGCCTTATATTCCCAAAGCTGGCTCAGCTGTTCTTTGGGGTTACTTCTTGTTCTCCATTTTCCTTAATAACTTCCCATCAGTCTGTGTCTCCACACACATACCTATGTACACATGGAATACTGTACTTTTTGCTTCTAGAGCCACCAAACTGGTGGTAATTTTGCAGCATGACTTTGATCATGTCCAATACTGGTTCAGTTCTAATCAGCTCTCCCTATATGTCAATACAAAGTCTCCATGACCTTTGGCAGCAAGCAGAGACTCACTAGGCTAGGTACTGGATGAGAAAAACAAGGCTAGCCCACTTTAAGACATAATTAAAGGCCTCACAATAAAAGATGTGGTGTACATTGCAGCAGCAGTGAGATAGGGTCCACTCTGAGAAAATATGTAAAGCGTGGTCAAAATCAGGAATCACAGGTAAGCAAGCTGACATTGAAACTGATGGAAGCTAGATACCAGCTGATCCTTATCCCAATTTCACCAGTAGTAGTAGTAAGTAGTGGTAAAATCTTTATTTAGACAGGAGTCAAGAAAATATCACCATTAGTGCTATAAATACCCTTTTTGCAAGGTGTTCCTGTGAGATGATACCTTAAATATAAGTTTCACATAAAATATAACAAACACAGACACTATTACAAGATCATTAGAAACAAAAATGTACAAAAAGAAAAAAAAATACAGGAAATTACAAAATGTACTTAAATAATCACAAACAGCAGGGTCTTAAACTAAACTATGTTAATTCACGTATTACATTCACATCTGTAATTCAATTCTTGCTTCATTGATGTTTTAAAGGCTGATGAAGATATTTCTAAATTTCTGAGTTGTGGGGGAAATTCATTCCAGGTGCAGGCTGCCTTATACTGAAAAGTCATTTTGCCATAGTTGTTTTTTTATTTTTGGAACAATTAAATCTCAGGTTCCCTGATTTCTTAGTTGGAAGCTATGTTTTGGTTTTAGTAGTTTACTTGATAGGCATATTGGTTTATTATTTTTTAAGATTCCATGAGTTCGGGTCACCCATATACCCTTTCTCCGTATTTCAAGTGGACACCAATCTAGACTTACATACATTGTGCAATGATAGGTACAATAATCACAATTTAAAACTAATCTTGCTAATCTATTGTAACTGAGATCCAGATTATGAAGTTGTTTTTCATTTGCATGTCTGTATATATGACTCCCATAATCAATTACTGGTATGATTAGTTGATTTGCTGCTGATAATCGAACACTTTTGTAGTGCTATGTAAAATTTGTCTTAAAGCTCCTATTTTTGCACTGACTTTCCTAGTTAAATCCTTAATATATGATTCAAGTGATAAACACTGATCAAAATAAACTCCCAAATTCTTATACACAGATGACTGTGTTAGAATTATGCCATCTCGTGTTTTTATTTCTAATGTAGAAGTTTTCTTTATATTACTGTTTTGTGATGGGCTAAACAACATGGATTGTGTCTTTCTGATATTTATTTGTAGACACCAGGAGGTGAAGCACTCCTGCATCCCAAAACATTTGAGCTGCAGGTTATGTTCTATCTCCCAGGGGGCCACTTCCTTCTGAAACCAGAACTGTATCATCTGCATACAGTCTGATATTAATATAGTTCATATAACTAGGAAAGTCATTTATGTAAATCAAAATCAATATAGGACCTAGTATTGATCCCTGTGGCACACCATATGCCACGGGCAAAGTCCTTGATTGGTGACCACTGATGATTACTATCTGGGACCTATCAGTTAAGTAAGATTTGAACCATCTACATGGTTCCTCTGTTATTCCAATACCTGCTAATCTATCCAACAGGATCTCATGATCCACTAAAATCAAAAGCTTTTGATAGGTCCACGAACACCGCACCCACAGACCTGGCAGCACCCAAATGATGAGGCCACCAAATCAAGTAAGTCTGTAGGTCCTATGGTCCAGGTATACGTCATTAATCAAGAATGACATGTACAATATATCAACACAGAACTGACCTCACTGCTAACAATTTAGGTTGCCGAGGCAGAGCTGAAGGAGTGGCGAGCATGTTACGTGCCTGAAGATGGTCAGGAGCACCTTATCAATGATAATATTGCTGAAGCAGTACAGATCACTATCATTGGCGTGGTGTCTGGTGAGGAAAAGGATGACAAAGAGACCTCAATGCCCATACCTATATACTCCGAGGCTCATTCTGAAACAGCTTACTATTGCTTGAAAAGCAGTCTGACTCCAACTATCTCATCTAATGCTCTTCCATAATTTATAAGCAAAACCGTGTATGAGTCCAGCGGAGCAGCCAGCTTACAGAAGGAGAATGATTACTCTGCAAAACAGTACAGTGCTCTCCAGTACTCAGCTTTTTAAAACTTATCATTTAATAAATATAATGCATTTTTAAATGCAATTAGAGTGGCACAAGTAATGAACACTCTAACACAAAGTGCACTAATATAGGAAACAAAGCCCAGCACATTACTACTTTTCTGACATGCTCCACACCATCAATGCACAAACCACAATACACCAGTTAAGCTAATGCACATTGATAAAAATTGCAGCCTCATTTTAGCAAATACCCAATTATCCAAACACAATTGCTGTCACCAAGCTGTTTTGAATAATTATGGCCCTGCTATGTTATATTGCTCATTTAAGTCATTTTATACATAATTGCATACTTCTTAATTTTACTTACTATTTTTTTGCAATTCTCCCCTCGCTTACTGTAATCCTCTCCTCTAGGTCACACCTGGAAATGATCTCGGCACAGTAAGCCATTCCTGTTCAAAAAATTCTAAATATGCAAACAAAACTCATGAGTTTGCAATTTTATCTTCACATTACAGTTTATCTATGCAACTAGTTTGCTGCTTCAGAATATTAAATTGTTGGTTTATGTTATTTATTTTTAATTTAGAATTTTCTCAAACCAGGGTAGCCTTATTTAGGTGCCGCACTTATTTTACAATAGGGACCAGGTGCGTGTGTGGAGAGGGATATATTTTACACATTAGCAAATTAAGTTACTTAGCTTGTGTCAATATCATAAATAAATACAAATGTAAACATGCTGGGCCAGATATTCAAAATCAAGCCCATAACATGCGCAAGTGGGTGTGCCACGCAATTCAGATGCACCACAGCACAAAACTGCAATATTCAGCAGATGCACCACAGAAATGCTCCGGCACAAACAACGCTGAAAATTGCAAAGATGTGCCATGGTGCAAACAGACTTGCACTGGAGCAACTGTGCAGGCTGAATATAGCAAATGGAGCAAGTTGCACCAGGTGACAGGGAAAACAGTCAGGGCTGCGCAAAGGCACAGGACCATGGTACTGGAGGCAGGGCAGAACCACAATGGCAAAGGAGGGGAAGAAACATAAATGTCCATGTCCTAATGCCACAACTGACCTACATCCTCCCTCAGGCTGCACACCCCTGCAACCAGCATCCTTGTGGCTGACAGCAGTCTTCGTGACAGGTGGATGTGAACCGCCTGCCAATGGTACACACCATTGGCCATCCGCTGCAGGTTGAGTATGCCTCCACCCAGGATGCCCACACTGCGTCATCCTCCCCCTGGCCTCAGACGACCTATGAAGGGGAAACACAGAACAGAAACTGAGTGATAGAGCCCACACAATGAAAGCCACCCCCTCCCCTGGGCTGTGTGTGTGTGTAGGTCTGAGGCAGGGCGGACCCATGGACAAGGCTGCCAACAGCACACACACAGCAGACATTGACAGCAGTCCAGGAAACTGTGCCACACAAGGAAAGGGATGCTGGCCAGGGAGTACCCAGCAGTGTGACATGTGCAGATGCCCCCCACAGTGAGGGACTGATGCCCCCATGTGCAACACTCAAGCAGGCCCAGCAGCATCCCCTTGTGTGCACTGTGGGTCACACACAGCTACCACCAGTAACAGCGACAGGGTAACAGCACACGGAAGCCATGTGCATGATGGGACAACCATATGCTGCTGGCCAGCACTGACAACAGTGCCTGAGAACCAACACATGCACATGCACAGCATGCAGGCAGTGGCCTGCTGTGTGGAATGGCCCCCAACCAACACCCAACCCCAGGTACAGAGGACTGCTGCATATGTCATGCACTTACCTTCCACCTGGCTATCAGGTCCAGCTGCTGCCCCATCTACTGGCTGGCGGCCACACCTATTGGCCTCTTCCCTGGCCCACCTGTGCACCTCCTGCCCTGCAAAAGAAACACAATGAAAGGGGACAATGAGTAGTATGCAAACATCTAACACACAGCCCAAGCCCAAGCAAGACTGACACGATTCATGCTGCACACCCCAATTCTCCTGCTAGCATGCAGAAGCGGCATGCACAATGCACAGACAGATGTACCTGGTTGTAGGACCACACCACAGTGGGCACAGTCCTGCAGTCTCCTGAAGCATTCCGGATCATGGAGGCACAGGTCCCCCTATCGGTGACGGCACTGTTCACCTGTCCTGGGGATCCAAGTGTGCCCCTCCATGTGCTCTGCAACATGGGCCCACACCTGGGACCGTGCCTCCTGCAGTACCACAGCCCCAAACAAATGTCCCTCCATTGGGTCAACCAGGGCCATGTGGTTGGCCATCTCCACCTTGCTCCAGTTACGGGCCTGAAGGCAGCCTCTCACGGCATGTGCAATACTTCCTGCACACACAACAAGGCCCACTGTGCAGTCTGCTGGTGTACATTAGTAGCACACCGAATTAGTCAAAGGATTTTTAAGGATTTTAAAAAATCCCTATTAAGAATTGTGAAACCTTCAGTTAAGGATTCTGTTTTGTTTGTTAGTGTGTTCACTACTACCCAGAGAGGGTTGTCTCATCTGATAGTGTAGCTGAAAATCTACCAGATGGCACTTAAGTACTGTAATAGGAACTGGCCTCTTTCTGTAGGTATAACAAAAAGAATTTTAGAGGATTTTTTCCCTAAATTTTGTGAAGGATAAATAGGGAATCTCACAAAATTGCTTGAGAAATTCAGCGCTACTACTGTACTGAGACCTCTGTTTCACTGCCATGCTGATTGCATGAAAGGAACACACAGCACACCACCACGCAGCACGTAAATGTGCAATAGGTATGCACCTGTGTGACCAATGGCACAGTACCACACATGTGCAATGCCAGAAGTATGAATGGGAGACTGGGGTCATGTCCGTGCATGCACAGTAGGGCACACAAGTGCAGCAATGCCAGATGCACGATACACAGACATGTACATAGCACAGTAGGCCATGCGCATGGCAAATGTGGTACTGCATATCGCGCATGTGTGGAAAATGCACCGGTGAATTGCTCCAGCGCATCCCAGTTGTGCATCACACAGTCAGTTTTGCCGGGAGCAATTCTGCAATATTCAGCCACATTATGCTAATAGCCTCATGAGCCAATACCGGCACAAGTCAGCACATTAGCATCTCATTACTGATTGCTCCACAGCTCATTTGTATGAGTTGAGCCATTTAAGCGACATCATACATCAGTGGTCACTGACAGAAATTGCAGCCCTGAAGGTAGGTTTGTGTACCTTCTTATTGCTGATAGCTGTTTTGCACTGCCACATTTAATATGTTGCACAGCAACAGAGGATGCTACCATACTGCTCATCTGTGCACCATCCCTATTCACAGGTGGCATTATGTTGGATTCTGAGAGGGCAGAGGGGTAGGGGCCTGCCAGAAAATGCAGGCCCAACCTTACAAAAGATGAAAAACATGCCCTGGTGGAGGCATATGTTGCCAGGGAGGAACTCCTGAGTGGGGCCACAGGGACCACCCAGGAGCAGGCTACAGGTTGGGAGGAGGCGGCCACATATGTGAACACCCATGGATGCCACAACCACACTCCCCAGGAGTGCAAGAAGAAGATGAACACAGACAAGCACTGAATAAAGGAGAAGATTGCTGCCATTAGGGCATTGCTCAACAAAATGGGTGTTGGACCCTCAACAGCACCAGTCTTCAATGTGGAGGAAGAGATGCTGGTATCAACATTAAACTGGGCTTCCATTGCGGGTGCCGGGGAGGTTTCCAGACAGGTGGCATCCCATCACAGCACTGTGAGTATACCAGTGGGACACTTGGTGGGGGCGGTGAGTGTAGGCCATTGGTGTGCCTGGTACACAACAGGGGTAGCACTAGTGTGTTAATGTTGCACCTTGGGGTGGTGTACCACCTGCACAGCCACACTGAGGTCCAACATGGTCCTCTGAGTGCTGTGTGGCAGCTGCAGGCACTCAGTCATGGTTGAGTGGTGCCTGGTCCAGGGACAATGCTACCACTGGCACACATGTCACTGCAGGATGTGCATGCACATGGCCATCCACAGTGGACACTTGCACTGGCATGTCACACTGGACAGGGTAACCACAGTTGTGCTGTATGCCATATGGGAGGGGGGATGGCACTGCCTGTCACTTGTGGCCATTACCACACATTGCTGTGTGGGTGCACAGATGCAGACCATTGTCCTGTTCAACGTCTGTGTCCTGACATGCATGGGCAGCAGTGCAACCACACCACATGCATGGCAGTGCAGGCACACCTGTGGCACACATTCAGACATTCCACTGTATAGATGACTACCTGCAATGCATCAGTGGCACACTAACCACTCTCCATTCTGTCTTACAGCTTCATCACACCTCAGGGGTGCATTTCAGTCCAGACCCGGACTCGTGGCACAGGACGATGTTGTGCCATCAACGTTCTCTGGCATTGTGGCAGTTGCCAGGGGGCATGTCCTCATGTTGGGTTGGTGGACCTACTTGGTCTTGCCAATGAGGACCCTTTGGCTGATCTCCTCATGCAGGACAGCCTCCCCGTGCTTCTGCTGGCCATGCAGGATGAGGATGGGTACAACACTGATAATGACATCACACTGATATTGAGGTGCTTAAGTGTTGACACACCACCCCCCATTCAAGTATTCCCACAGGTGGCTGCAGGCAGTGCTGGTGGTCCGGGTAATGTGTATGCACTCCCCCATGCCCTCCCTGCAGCGAGAGACACTGTTGCTGGTGTTGGCTGGGGACAGGGTACAGGTGTGGGCACTGGTTCCGCTGGACAGGTCCAGCAGGCTGCCATCATGCTGCAATGGCCTGTGGAGGACACTGTGCAGCAATCCCCAGGGGCAGCCATCAGTGCCCACAGCCAGTCCCTGCCCCAATTTTGGATTCCTGTGTGGCATTCCCAGTTGAGGGATGTGGCACAACTGGCCACCACCTCCCTTCCTGTCGGAGTCAGGACCATGATACACCAGGTGCAGACAGACTAGATGAGCACACCTGGCTTCTGAGGGACTCAGTGGGCAACCAGGCTATGCTCAGGGCAGAGATACTTGTGCTGCAGGTTGAGGTGCATCAACTCTCTGAGCATGGGGCCATTGGACGTTGCCCAGCTGATTGGCAAGATCTGTCAACTGTGGGGGCCACGACCGCTTCGCTGAACCACATTGCAGAGACCATTGCAGCAGGCTTCACAATGCTGGCATCCACTGGTCAAAGCAGAGTACACAGGACTCCCCCGTAGTGCAGCAGGAACACCCAGGGCTCAGCATCTGGTGATCCCATCGAAGCAGATGCCGCCCACTGCCATAACTATACCCAACAAACCCGGCAACAGTCTGTTTGCTGTGTTGTACACACCCATGAGGACCCCATCGTGTTCTCAGGCATCTACCCCTGTGGATGTGGTGATGACACCCCCTGTGGCTGATGAGCCACCTGTGACTGCCACATAGTCAGGGCGTGGCCACCCCACGGCCGTGGTGGCTGTGGATCCGCACGGTAGTCCTGATGGGCACACTGCCCAGTCCAGTCCCCTGTTGCTGTTGGCAGCCATGCACATGGCTGGCTGTGCCCTGGTTAGTGTGCTGTGTCACACGCATGGCCTGGATCACAGCTGGCATGTGTGTGGGCAGTGGTGCCAGACCATGTGGCATGGGCATGATGAGTGCAGCACTGTACTGGCATTGCCTGTGTGCCAGCGCATATCCTCTGATCCATGCCACAGTCTGCAGTACTGCTGTGTGTGTCTGTGTCCCTGGGTGTGGTGTTGTGTGTGCCTCTGCCTGGTGCTGTGTGCCCTGCAGTGTGCCCTGTGGCTGTTCAGATGCATGTGGCTGCATGCATGCATGTGTGGTCCTCTGCATCCACCATACGACACCAGATGGTTTCAGTATGTATTTGTTGTTCCTTGTGGGAATGTGTGTGTGTGTGCATGCCTGCGTGCCCACCTGTGTGACTGGCGTGTGTCCCAGTGTTCCTGCATGCATGCAACTCTTTGTGTCTGTACCTGTGTGTGTATGGTGGTGGTGTACATGCCCTGCTTCCTTGTGTGGTACTCACCTGCGGTTCCTGAAATGCTCCTCAATAATGGTATCCTGGTGCCTCCTGGCACATGCAACCAGCCTGGGATCCCTCCTCTCCATGGCTGGCTGCCCACCCCCATTCTGTTGGTCCTCAACTTTGCCATCTGTAGTGTCACCCTCATCCACCTGCACAGGTATTCCATGGTCAATGACCATGTTGTGAAGCATACAACAGGCCAGGAATATGTCACAGGCTTTCTCAGGGCTGTATTGTAAGGCACCACCTGACCTGTCTAGGCAATGGAAATGCATTTTGAGCATGCCAAAGACATGCTGTATGTTGTTACATGTAGCAATGTGTGCCTCATTGTACCTCTTCTCAGCCCCATTGCTGGGTCACCGGATGGGTGTGAGCAGCCAAGGCTGAAGGGGGTACGCACTGTCACCTGAGGGGAAGGCACATGTGTTAGTCAACACCCTGTCTGGCCATTGCCTGTCCCCCCCTTACCAGTCCATTCTGCCACTACCTGCCCCCCTCTTTGTGCCCTTATCACTGCCCCCACGTACAGCTCATGTGCCACCATTGATGGCACAACATGTGTGTCCTACCTGTCTGTTGCTACTCCTCCACAGGCTTGTGGGACCACATCCCTGCTGCTGTGTGCATTGTGCCACTGTTCTGGCCTGCCATTATGACCTTTGGAAACATGGCCACCTGTGGTGCCTCGTGTCCATGGTGGTGCAGGGCAGTGCTGTGCACATGCCATGCATGCCCTGTGGCCAGCGCCTCATGGGCCCCTGTATTCATGCTCCTCTGCCATGTCATCAGGCTCCATGTCCAGGCATGTCTTGTCACCAAGCATTGTCCTTGTTCCCTACCCCCTCTTCCAGCTGCTGTGTGGTGTTCCACATTACTGTAGTTGTGCTCCTCTTCCCCATCCTGACTCACCAACTAGGTGCCCCATGGGGATTACTCCACTCTCAAATCTCTGGCACAGGCTGGATTGGTGCCAGATGAATGTGTCATGTGTACTCCCAGGGTGCATGGTGCACACATTGATGATGCACCCTGTGGCATTGCACATCACCTGGCAGTTGATGGAGTAATATCCCTTTCTATATCTGTGTCACTGTAGTTCTCAAATGTGAGTCGGGCAGGGTACCATCCCTGCTGGGCATACTGCCAACGAGCCCTTCCACGGCCACATTGTTGTTCCTCCCTCCTCCTCACCCCCTCATTTCCTGCTCCATAAGGAATGGTGTGGCATCCATTTGTTCCTGGCTGTCCTGCTCTCTGGCTGTGGGGATGTGTAGTTGAGCCTCCTCCTTTTGTGCTCAACTTGGTGCTGTGCAACTTGTGAGCTGCTCCACAGTTGTGCCGTGTGTTTCAGCTGAATATGCGGTTGCGCAGCATATTCATGGTTACGCCCCCTCTATTTGCACCTCATACATTATCTTTGCACTGCAGCGCATCCAGAATTGCACACTGCAATTCACACTTTTGAATATGGCACCATGGCACTTTTCTGGTGTTGTGCTGGCGCATATTAGTTGCGCTTTGTGCAACTCCTTTGAATATCTAGGCCTCTGTACACACACACACACACAACTGATATCAGTCAGTGTAGTGAGAAATAATGTATAAGTGAAAAATTATAGAAAGTGATAGTGCAGAACAGATGTGGGGTAGAGAAACATTAGAGATAAATTAGATCAGCAGGTGCAGGGCATGAGAAGACCCAGGGCTTGATCCACAGATATGGCCTGTTGTGGATTTCTGCATGTGAGGGGCATCACACCAGAGGTGCAATCCACAGTATCTGACCACACCTCCCTGTCCCTCCCCATATCCAGACACTAATGTGGATGGGTCCTGTGGTGTGCTGTGGTGGGTCCAGGGATTGATGGTAAGTATCCAATCAGATGCCCAGCACATCCTTCCATTGGAACTTCTGTAACTGATTGAGCAGTGGATTATGGGATACAGAAGTCCTCCAAGGACTTCTGTATCTCTTTAAGGGGTTGACCTGTTTTCATTACCCCAGTGGAAATACAGGACAGTGCCCCAGCCCTCCATGGTATCCTGGTGGAATGGGGATAACTGCTGCAGGGGTCACACATGCCCCAAGAATGGCCAACAAAGGACATTTTGGACCTGTTCAGATGAGAGATGGTCATGATGGTAGGCTCTCTCCTCATTCAACAATGTTAAATTCTGTGTCCCCTTTTTGGCATGCAAACTCTGCTGTGTATTATGTGGACATGCATCCCTGCCATGGTCTCACTCCTGACACAGCTGCCTGCTTGGACCCATGTATAGCTCATGATTGAGTGCAGAGGTGGTGCATGTTTCTCACTGTGGATGGCCTAGAGTGCCCACCTTGTGCACATCATGCACAGAGTGGGTACCCTGTGCATTTTCACTACCCTCTGCATGTATGGAAGGGGGGACAGTTTGTGGTCTGAGCCCTAAGTTTTTATTAGAGCTATTAAGGTGACAATCATTTGTTTTTCCTGTTTTAAAACAACGTGAAGTTATACTACTTTTTTCTTCAGGTTTAATTATTAATAATGATACTGCATAAATGAGGGCAGCAGCTCCTTCTGAGTTAGTATGTTAACCTTTTGCTGTTCAAAGAGAATAAGGTTTCAGAACAGTAATTAAAAATTCTATTTTTCCACCAACCTAAACTGGTGCTTAACAGTCTTTCAGTCACATGCAGCCCTGGAATATTGAATGCCTCCCATCTCCAGGGGTATTACACTATCTGCCCATACTCCCCTCCTCTGGGCATTTATTTTCTACCCTGGTCACACCAGAGAGTCACTGCTCTGTTTGATATACGTCCCGATTCCATTCCCCCTGCTTTGATGGGTGGTGCGATTACATGTCAGGATAGGAGGGATGAGAAAGATAGAAATGTAGAATGTGATGGCTGAAAAAGGCCCGTCAGCCTAACCAGTCTGCCCAGATCTGCCTAGTACTAGAGTGATGAGCCTCAGCTGGTACTTGAACCCAGGCTGCCCAGAATACCATTCCAATTGCACCACCAGTTATGCCACCGAGGCACCTGGAAACTGGGCTGTCCACAAGCACATTACTCTTTATCAAATGCACAACCCAGTGGCTACACAAATAATTACTTATTACAATCACACACAAGTGCAGTGTGTATATTTTATGGACCACTTACACTTCGGCGAAGTCGACAGGGGGGCCCACCTCCACCAAAACCAGATACAGTACAGTGGTCAGAGGCATGAATATTCGGGGTGGGGGGCGGGACCTGCAGGCTCCTTCCATCACCCAATGTGAGCTTTTTTCCTCCTGGTTTCTCCCCTCCGGGGCAGAGTGTACAAAGTTCCCAGTGATGGTGTCACACACGATCCCATGTGTGCACCCCATCAGGCATCTGCCCTGCCTCTGACCCGATATCTGCAGCATTAGTGTGTCAGTCTCCAGCCACCGCTAGGTGCCAGGCATGCACTGACAACTGGTCGCTCACTTCCTGGAAAAGGAGAGCTGTCCCTGGGACTTTCCATCCTTTTCGTCCTCCTCTGCTGCCCCCAGTGGTCTGCACTCACTCCCGAACATGGGTCGCCAGCATGGTGTGAGGCAGGGGAGCAGACAGGAATTTTTGGACCTGGAACTAGTCCTTTGAGATGGGCCCCCCCCAAACCATTTAAGGCCGGGGGTCTGGGGCTGCTAGGCCCCCAGAAGTTCTGGTGTTTTAAATGCTCTCTGGTCAGTTCAGGGGCTTTTACTGAAGATGAAACACAAGTGCTGAGTGGTTTATGTACCCCCCCACACGCACACACAGTTGCAAATTTTTAAGAAGTCAGAGAAGATAGCTTATGCAAGAAACAGTACTGTTTGATGTGCCAGGCCAAATTAATTGAATCTCCTCAGCCTTAAGATACAGGTGTGCATGTTTCAAGGGAACCTTCTCCCAAACTATCTAAGGCTGGGCGTCTGGGGGATTAGACGCTCTCTGGTCAGTTCTGGGGCTTTTACTGAAGATAAAACACAAGAGCTGAGTGGTTTATGTACCCCCCCCACACACACACATGCAGTTGCAATTTTTTAAGAAGTCAGAGAAGATAGCTTATGCAAGAAACAATACCGTTTGATCTGCCAGGCCCAATTATTTGAATCACCCCATCCTTAAAACACAGGTGTGCATGTTTCAAGTGAATACTTCACACATGTAGCCTACATGTGTGCAGTATTCCCTTGAAACATTTAGCCAACCTATGCAACCTTTTGTTTCCATTACTTGCTTTTCTTATTTTATAAGCACAGACTCAAACACATTCACAATAAATCTATTTATAACCACTGGAAAGGGGATTATGGAACCAGCATTTTGCCTGCATTTTGGCAGCCATGCCCCTACAACAAAAAGAAAGAGACTGAAGAGTAAGATCTGTAACAGCAATTTCTAAACATGTGGCAATAGGTTTCAGACTATCCCTGCCCACAAAGTCAGAGCACTCTTAGCTGCTTGTTGCCTTGCTGCAATGCCGCCAGTGCTCCTCAATTTGGCTCTCTCCAAGCCTCCATTTTTACTCACCTCCCAGTCGTTGGCTCCTTAGTCCTGGTCAGGGTGCACCTGCAGCCTGTTCATCCCACTATTCTCTCAGAGCAGGCCATAGGGTGATTGCCACCAGCCAGCTCAGCTCCCCAGGCTAGTAGTCAAGTTAACCTCCTTGCTCCTGAGTCCCTCCCGTCCCACTTACTCCACTGTCAGATCAATGGATCAGTTATCCTCCTACCTTAAGTTCCAACTCCTCCACTTGAGCTTTTACAGCCGGCTTGCATTGCGGCCTCCTCTGTACTGCAATCTAGTCTTCGCCCGGCGCCTGGTCAGTCCGACCTTGTCCAGGATCTCTGCCTGGCCTGCTCCTCCACAGTCTCCAGCCCTGGCCCATGCTCCTCCTTGAAAACAAACACAGAGCGGCTAACAAAAAAAGAAAAACTAACGGACTGAAACCGCAACCGCCTGCCTGCCCTGCCCTGCCTAGACAGATGGACTGTGATGAGTCAGTAAGTCGTTGGTGATGACGAATCCGATGAGGGTTCTGCTGCCCAGCCTCCCCAAAGCAACAAAACTGAGTCACTGAGATGATGATTCAGTCCATGAGGTCCTCTGTTTTGAATGCCGTGCAACTGCGCTGCGGAGAGAGGACATGCCACGGGCACAAACCACATGATGTCTGTGACACCAGCCACCACCAATCACCATCCATGGCCCATAATTGACCCTCCCCAACAGCGACCTAGCCTGCAGCTACCAGCAAGCAAGGTCAAGAGCACAGGGCCAGGGCACAACAGCCAACCTTAGAGTCAAGGGTATATGGGGGGGGACTGGGGAGACAATCACACACCTCTTTCTCAATGACATGGAGTTCTGGGTGGGGGCAGTGGAGTTTCATGGGGTGGGAGCAGGGTTGGGAGTCGGGACCAGTCAGTTGTTTGTGGGGCTGGGGTGGGATGAGGGTTCTGCATAGACTGCATTGCAAATTGTTAACTGACGCCTGATGGAAACAATTGTCCCGGCTGTCTCCCCCCTGTCAGCACCCCGGGCGCGAGGTGTGGCATCCAGCGCCTCAACACTCAGCACCACTGGGTTGGCGATGCGCCCCACATTTTCAAAATAGCCTTCTTATTACCCATGCTTCTGTATTCAACTGCTGTCCAAAATATGACAGCTTGTCAAAACATAGTTCATGCAGGCTTTTCCTCCCATTAGAAGTTCAACTAACACAATACACACCTGACACATAAACTATGCAAGGAAACATTTGGCATTGGCAAATGCTTGTTTTTTTTATTTGTAACATATTTTACCAGGTAAGCAAATAGACTCCATAAGGGCTCATTTCCAGTTGTGACGGGGTGGGTGGGTAGGGCAGTGGAGGGGTGATGGAGGTGAGGAAAAAATCAGGTAATACAAGACAAACAATTCCAGAAGAAAAGGTACAAGACAATAAGTATACAATGTCAACAGGAGTATTACAAGAGTTACAATAACAACCAATTAAATACATAAATAATAGGCCATAACAGGGTGTGCATTATAGGAGTATAATAACTGGGGAGTGTTTTCTTCCATAGGGGAAACCTGGTTATAATTTGCTGTTATAACCCGCGGGTTATAATGGCAAACACACGCCAGGTTTCCAACACTCCACGCATGTGCCTGCCTCCCCTTGTTCCACTGACACAGCTCCAGACACTACGCCAGTCAACTGGACACCGCCAGTATCACTCGGTGGTAAGTCAATAAAAAAAAAGAAACGTGCCTCTCAGCTGTTTAACTCCTAATGTAATCCTCGCTTGGCTAAACCTTAAAAAAAGAAAAAAGGTTTCAGCAGCTGCTTGACACCAGACCGCGGACTGAGCTTCCTCCACACCAGACTGCGGCTGTTTTATTTTATATAATTGCTGTGGTGAGAAAACACTCCCCAGCAATTATATAAAGTAAAACATGGAGTGGGGTGTTTAACTCGGGATTTTACTTTCAGGATTCTCAGTGTTTAACTCGGGATTTTACACCCCTTGGGAATGCATTAAATATACAATAATACATGGGGTGGTGTGTTTAATGAGTTTTACACACCCCTCAGTGTTGTATGCTTAAATAAACACCTTGAGCTTCGCTCTCAGGGTTTATGTAGCATCCAACACCTCGAGGTGTGTAAAATCTCATTAAACACACCACCCCATGTATTATTGTATATTTAATGCATTCCCAAGGGGTGTAGTAAGGCATGAGGCCAAAGACCAAGTGTCCTTACACCCCTGGGAAGTGCATTAAAATCCTATGATGCACACCCTGGAGGGGCTTATTACACTGATAAAATGTCTCTAATTAGTTTTCTGGGGAGAAAAATGAGATTCGTTGCCTGATCATGCGTTTATAGAGAGTTAATGCACAGTCAGGTGACATCTCTCAGCCAATGAAATTGCTAGATTTTTTTCTTGCCATTTTATAAATAAAAGTAACGAAATATGACAAAAAAGGAAACATAAGAAATTACAACCATTGTATGTCTGAATCAGAGAAAAGCAGACCTGTCAGGTATAATTTTATAGGCTTTGTGTGGGATTCAGTGTGGCAGTGAGCAAACCACTTTCCGTTCTCCCGAGTGCTATTTAAGCTCACCTGCAGCATCCTCTGGATGTTTGATTTCCCTTGTTAGTGCTTACTGCCACCTGCATTCTACATCCACTGCTGCCCTCTGCCTGTCTTGTCTGCTTGTTCTACTGTTGTTCCCACTTCTGGTGTCAGCTGATGGCTATCACATTGTGTTTGTGACTGTAGCTCGTGGGTAGGCTGGAAATACTGGGTCTGCTGCACTTCATCTTGGCTCTTTAATCTCCCAATCTGACCTTCTGCACATTTTTTATCTTGGCATGCTTATGCCCCCAGCCCCTGCATCGCTGGCTGCCACTCCACTTCCCTTGCAGCTCAGCTCCTGCTCCCCACCTTTCCTGCATTTTGGGCTGCTGTCTGCTATCAGTGGCTGTTCCCACTAGCTACCTGCAGCTGCTCCTGCTTCTGCTGCTGAAGTCAACCTACTGTGGTCTTGTATCCTGGTTCCCTGCCTTCCTCCCCCGCCACTTTTCTTGTTCTTATAGCTCAACTTCCCCAATGCTACTTCCTGCCCAGCTGGCTGGGTTACAGGCTCTGCTGGCATCTGTCTACTCTTCTCTGCTACTCTTTTGTTTTGGCTACTCACTGGTTGCTATATTATTGCTTCCACCCCCATGTCCTGATGGGTGCCATGCCACAGAAACTACAAAGACTCTACACCCCCAATCTATAAGGCTTCATACCCTACAAACTGTAATGGTTCCACATCCCATAATTGGCAAGGACTCTGTACCTCATGAACAAAACTGCTCTAGAAGGCAACAGTTGTGCATCCCTTGCTGACAAGGGCTCCACACCCTATGTTTGACAAGAGATTCTCAAACCATGAAGGTTTCTGGTCCTATGACTAGGCTCTTCATCTCATGAATGTCTACTCTCCGGGTCTTGTACCAGCAGAGCTTTGACAAAACTGGTGCATGACTGTCCATCACCCTTGATCGATTGTTTGCTTACTGCTTTAGTCATTCCCAAAAATTCCATGATAGATCAATGTTTTACACTAACTCACCCCTACACATAAATACCTAGTGGTGAAAAAGCAAACATTCTGTTGCATTTTTATCAATCTGAAATCAACATTCGACAGTGTGGACAGAAAGATATTATGGACGGTGTTAAAAGAATTAGGAATGGATAAGACACTGATCAATATCATAAAGGCCTTGTATAACAACAAGTTAGATACAACACTGGATGGACTAAAAGCAAAAAGTTCCCTGCTAATGTTGAAGGTCAAACAGGGATGTGTTTTAGCCCCTATCTTATTTAACTTATTCGTAAATCATGTTTTGACAAAATTATATGATTTAAGAGTTTCATATGCCTTGTATTGGAACTAGATATTGTCCATATTTAGCTTCTGCAGATGATATATTCTTAGTATCCACAAATCTGTTAGAATGCAAAAGAATTTCTCAAAAATTCTCTCAAGAGAGTGATAAAGTAAACCTTAAAATAAATTATAACAAAATCAAAGCAATGATTTGTGATAACAATAAAAGGAAAATGTCAAGATTATAATTGCTAAAACTGAATTAAAAATTGTAAAAAGCTTTCGTCACCTTGGTATTGTAATTGCTGATGATTTGTCTTGGGGAAAACACTTAGAAGACTTGGAATCAAAAACAAAAAAAAATCTTCCTGCAATGATTAAATTTGCTTATAACTGTGGTGAGAACTCATTAAGAGGATCCCTAAGAGTATTAAATGCAAAAATAAGAAGCCAAATCTTATACGGTGCTGAAATTTGGGAGTTGGGAGCTAAACCCACAATAGAAAGAATTTTAAATAATCATTATAAGAAACTATTGGATTTGCCCCAAGGAGCACCTTCCACTCTTGGCAGAGCAGAAATAGGTCAACTGTCCCTAGAATGTCTCATTCAGGAGGATCCTTCCTCTGGAATCCCCCATCCCTCTGCTCCCCTACACCCCCCCTCAATCTCTCCCCTTTCCTCCTCACGCCCAGTATTCCTGGCGAGGGCAATATTTCCTAGATTTGATACCACCACTAACTATGAGTCTAATTCTTATACTAACTCTGTATTTATTGTACCCTGTAATTATATTGTTTAACTTGTATGCCTGCCCTTTTATCCCTGTAACATTGTTATCCCCTACTTCTCTGTCATTTGAAATGCATCATGAAATTCTACTGCCTAATTACCAGTAAAGTATATTGTTATTCCCCTTCTTCTCTGTCTCATGAAATGTATATTGTGACTCTTCTGCCTAATTACCTGTAATCCTATGACGTTGAACCTTTGTAAAGGAGCAGTATTGCTCAAAGGTATTAATACAAGATTCAATAAATAAATTAGTATTATACTGGCTTAAGGCATATACAATGGAAGAAAATAGGCTACCACGTATGTGTGTTGAAGAAGCTATTAGATACTGACAGGAGAAAATATTTTTTCCAAGTATACTGATCATTGAAAATATTGTGAAACCCTATGGTTTATTGCAATGCCTTGCAGAGATTTTTTTTATAAACATCAATGTGAAATCATTGCAATAATAAAAGATTGTTTGAGATCTATTTTTAGACAAATGGACCTAAAACTATCCTCTCAATTAAAGATAAGTAATTGGCTCTCATGCAACAAAACTTATTTTGGATTTGAAAATTATTTGAATCTGATTGACAACTCTCAGCATAGGAAGCTGTTTACCAAGTTCAGGTTCGAAAATCACGACAGTCAATGGTTGACATATTGGTTCCAGAATAAAAAGACCAGTAGAGATTGCAAATGTGAAAAAGGGAAGACAATTGAGTTTATCTATTAATTATTTATCACTTATATAATAAATTTAGACATAACATCTTGGGAGATGTAGCAGCTTCTTTAAACACAGCAACTTATGATCTGGCAATGTACTTAATGCATTCTAATTCTAAAAAATATTGGAAGCAGTGTCATTTTCAAGGATTGTTGATAATAAAATGTTACGTATTGTAAAATATGGATGTATATAAGACAGGACACTCTGTTGTTTCTGTAGGTTATTTCTTGTAATTGTCATATGAATGTTGACCTATTGAAACTATTATACATCCAAGACAGGAATTGTCATAATTGTATTATCATTTATAGGTAATATAAGATATGTATGATAGTCTTAACTTTTTTAAACTGACTGTGGAGATTTATCTGTATTTGTGTAATGACAAAATCTGTCGCTCAGTAAAAGCATACTACTACTGCTTTGGTCTCCTTGACTTTTTCAGCCAGTCTGCCCATGGTTATTTATGCCTTGTCTTAGTCCATTTTCCCTTTCTCTTAGCAGGACCACACCCTTGTTCATTCATTAGAGGTGAAATACCCACTGAGATGGGGCTCCTTTAGTTATACTGCCCAAGCTGTGTGGCACCCCTTATAGATTAGCCCACCTCATGGGCCAGAGGTTGGGTATCCTTGCCATGCAGTAGTTGTTCCTATTCTCTTCAGGGGGCAGAGTGTTCCTGCAATGCTCTGGCTGACATGGGCCATCACCATAGGCACTTCCAGGGGGTACCCCACTGGTTTTGGGCCCTTTCAGTCATATTGACCAAGTTCTGTAACACCTAAGAGGTTACAGTCCTGTTAGAGGAATGAAGTGAGAGTTTCCATAGCTCCTCTTCAAATGAATAAATAATAAAACTGTAACCCTGGAGAGATGATGACCTAAGGAATGGTTCTCCACGTTTCTTCCAACAGGTGTTTTTCCTGTCTCATGTGCCAAAGATCATAGAATATTCAGCTGTGATAATAGCCTTGTATATCTGGGATAATGGCTTTATTTATCACAAAGGCAGTTTCTTTTGCTAAGCCTTGAGTGACCTGCAGTGACCATTCCCATTCTCCTTAAAGGAAGCAGTGTGCTTTAACTGTGTTTCTCAGCACCTTCAGCTTTGTCCTTTGGGTCTCTTCCCTAAGATATCTTTAATCAAAAGGGACCACATCCCTGTAGCACCTCTAAGGGTGAGACACTCACAGGAAAAGGCTTTTTCCTGGCCACAGGACTAAGTCCTGTGTCACCCTATAAGGATGGTAGTCCCAGCCCTGGAACTGAGAGAATGAAAGGCAGAATTGATTCTATGATTAGAGGTGTGGAAAAGGTGGTGGGGGAGGAGGATGGTCAGATGCCTACCAGCAGCATCAGCCATGATGGATAGGATAAGGAGGATGATAGTGAAGGGGATGGGGAGTATGGGATACTAGTATGCTTGGGTATCAATGGTACGGCAAACCAGCTTATTGAGACAGTAAAGCATACCTTTTGAAATCTGGGGGAGAGACTAAAGGCACACTCAGCTTCCATGACCTTTTCTGAAGTCCTCCCAGTATGGGGTGGGGAAGTGAGAAAGATAGGGTGAGGAAGCAGGAGACTGAGGAATTCAATGGGTGATTGAAAGGGTGGTGTCAGGATGAGGAGAGGTAACATTTTGTGGGAGACTGGGGGGCTTGTGGGGCAGGAGGCTCTTCAAGGGTGATGGCCTTCACATAACAACAGAGGTGCCAGTGCATTTGGGAAGAGCTTGTTGCCTGTAGAGGTTGACAGTTAAACCTGGTGTGGGGGAAGGAAATCAGGAAGCAGGAAAACCAGGAAGATGAGGAAGGAGGGGGAGGACAAAGGGAGAGGAACTGACAGGAGGGGGCAGGTATAGGCACAAACTGGAAGGCAATCTGCCTAAATTCTAGGGGCATAGGAAATAAAATTAGAGAGCTTCAGGTGATGGTGGCAGATGAGGATTAGACCTCACAGCCATTTCAGAAAAATGGGCCATAGGAATAATGACAGGGACCTAGCTGTACCAGAGTATACCATGTAGAGACGGGGGTAAGGAAAAAGGACATGGTTAGCCCTGTATGACAAGAAAGACACAGAGGAGGTAGAGTATGGGTTAATTGGGGAGCAAATGGCAAGACAGAATTTCTGTGAGTACAGCTCATGGCAGCATGGGTAAATAAGTTGCACATGATGGGTGCTCCATAGACTGCCAGGACTGGGAGACAAGGGGGAGACAACTGGCAAGACAGGCTGTCATTCTCAATGCGGTATTCACCAACACAGAAATGGTAGGTGAACTACAGGTTGGGGAACCACTGGGGTCCAGTGACCATAATACTATATAGTTTAAACTGCCCTGGCTACCAGTATTCACCTCGTCAAAAACTGTGGTTCTGGATTTCAGATGAGCAGATTTTGATCAGATGAGGGAATTAATCATGGGTAAGTTAGTAGGAGTGGACAAAATTAGGGGGGTGGATTAGCAGTGGGGAAAAATTGAAGGGGTCATTCTAAAAGGAAGCAAATTTATTTATTTAATTTATTCAATTTTGATAACTGGATAGGCCCACTGAGACATAGTCCCTTTTTAAGTTGCGACCCATGGTTAATTACAGAAACCAGAGAAAAAATATGATATATTAGTGTACATAAATTGGCTGAGGCAAGGAGTGAAGCATTTTAAATACAGCGTACAGGTTTAGAAAGTCAGAAATTAATTATTCACAGACATAACAGTATTTATAGACATAACAGCAATACAGTGAGAAAAAGACAATTGTGCTATGACAGAATGTAAACCAAACAGTAAGAGCGCACACCAGCTCATCTAAAGGTACTGCAGTTAAGACCCGCAGAGGTTAGTCTGATACCTAAAAAAGCCAAAAGGACTGTGCACTCACCAACTGGATAGAAAATAAAGAGTTTTTAATTCTTACTATTCACTAACTGCATGATGATGCTGTGTTGACTACTTCTTCGTATCGCCTCACATGGGAGGCTGCATCAGGCCCCCTGATGAAGCCTTCTCTGTGAGGCAATATATGAAGGTAGTCATCACAGTGTTATGCAGCTGGTGCACAGTCTTTTTTGCTTTTCTATGAAAAGGTGTACAGGATAGGGATTCAGCTACATATAGGAGTGGATATCCTCACCGATTGCAGTTACAGTGACTACGACCAAGATGATGAGCCTTAAGGCTGGATTTAAAAGCTATTCAAGTAGTACAGTTTCAGACCTTGATAAGAACTTTGTTCCATAAATTTGAGGCTAAGGAGGCAAAAGACCAAAGGACTGAGCCTGACTTGGCACTGAGGACAACTAACCGGGTACTAGCTGAGGACCAGAGGAGTCTCTGCTGAGGTTCTGGCTCAAGAATTCCTCATAGGCTAGGAGGGTAGGAGCCTTTTTGTTATTTTATATGCAAGACAGAGTAGAAAGGGCCAATTTAAAACAGAGGAAACATCAGAGTGATGCTCCCTGGGGAAGTCACCAGCAGAAAATTGTTCGGCCCTGTTATAAAATATTGTATTTCTGGCTCCTGCTATTGCTGTCAACCCACTTCTGGTGGTCATGCCCAGCCTTGTCACCCACCCACCCCATCTGAGACTTCCCTTATCTCTTACACCCTCTAAGGATGGATGGGAGGTAGAAGCCTCAGTAGGTGGAGTGGTGCCAGTGGGGTTCCACCATCATAAAGCCAACAGAGTTTTTTTTCTCTGAATGTTCTCCTCCCACTACCTAGACCAGCATACATGCAATGGCATGCATGCCCTGCATGAAGACACAGGGATGCCAGCACCCACACCCAGTATGTTGGTGACCACTGTCGCACTGCCAGGTCTCAGGAGACACTGGGTATAAATCAGTCTTTCCTGAATTTTTGCCAGGGGATTAATGCAAGAAATTAGGTGGTAATGTTCAGCTGGTTCCTTAGACTTCACTCTGTGCACAAATCATGCTTGAGCAAGGTTACCACTGGATAATTTCTGCAACAGACCAATCTGATTCTCTAAGACTGTCAGGAAGGCAAACCCCCCCAAAAAGAGCTTTTATTAGCTATAAGGAAAAACAGGGGAATGAGGGATGGAGCAAATGCCAGGTAAAGATGAAATAGGCCAAGAAGGCAGTCAGAAATGCAAAAGAAGACAGAGCTGTGTATTGCAGAGAGGGTCAAGGGAGGGGAAAAACAGTTCTTCAGGAACATCAGAAAAAAAAGGAAGATGAGAGAGGAACTGTAAGACTGACAAAGGGGGCAGGGTAGAAGAGGAGGACAAGCAAATGGTAGACATTTAAACAACTACTTTTGCTGAGTATTCACAGAGGAGGATAGCAGGTCTCTGCTGGAAACCAGCATAAAGGTTGCTGCAAGGAGATCCCAGAAATGGGGCACTTGATAATTACAGGAAAAAAGATTAGAAAAGCGCTTGTAGCCTTGATCAATTGTATAATGTCATATATGAGACTGTATTGTTTTCTCAGTACTTATTATAAGTTTAAAAAAAATAGATAATGCTCCAAGGTCAGATAGGATGCACTCAGAGGTGCTCAGAGAATTGGCAGTGGAAATGACTGAACCTCTGACAGGGCTATTCAGTAGCTCAGTGCAGTCAGGAGTGGTTACAAGAGATTGGGGGGTAGCAGATGTGGTGCCACTCCACAAGAGAAGGGACAGGGAGGAATCAGGAAATTACATAACAGTCAGCTTTGCCTCCTTTGCAGGTAAACTGATGCTGACAATAGTCAAAGAGGACCTAGTGGACTATCTGGAGAGAAATGGGCTCCATGATAGTAAGCAGCACAGGCTACTGGCAAGAAGGTCTTGTCAGACCAACCAGATAGTATCCTTCGATATCTTTAAATAAGGGCGGTGAATAAGGGACAAGCCATAGATTTTATGCACTTCAGCTTCAGCAAGGCACTCGACTCGATGCCACACAGAAGATTGCTGAAGAAATTAGTGGATCTGGGAGCAGCAAAGGACCTAGTTAGATGGGTGGAAGTTAGTTGGGGGGGGGGGAACAGCACAGGGTGGTGGTAAACTGGATCAAATCGGGGGAAGGGAAATCATAAGTGGGGTATTGCAGGGGTCAGTCCTGGAACCAGTCCTTTTCAATGTTTATCAGCAACATAGAAGGAATACAGGGAAAGGTGTGTCTTTTCACAGATGACATTAAGCTTAGGTCCTGTACACATTAACACATTTCACTGAGTTTTAAACCGTTTTAACTGTTAAAACGGTTTAAAAGTCTTGAATCCACCCTGAAGCATGATAAAACCATGCTAGTTACCATGTTTAAAAAATGTACTAAAACCCTGATTGGAGCAAAGATTTAGCATGGTTTCAAGCCAATATGATTGCCTTAAACCATTAACAGCAGTGTGGAAGCATACCGTGCTTTAACACGGTTTAAGTCAATCGCCGGGAAACTTCTTTGGCTTTTTGCTGCTGACAGCACAAAAAAACAGAATTCACTCACATCTTGGAGCTCACAGTAAGTTCCCAAACATAATGGTGCCCTTTTCCGCCAGATCCATTACCGCGCTCAGTCGCGAGTATCCCGGCATGCATTGTGGCACCTGGTATTGCCGCATTCATGCCTAGGTACTGGAGCCAGCAAACAAGGTATCGGAACGTAGTATGGATGCTCTGACAAACCAGACTGAAGCATGTTAAATAAAACATTTTTTAAAACGTCTGAAAAAATTAATGTAGTGTGGACAGGGCCTTAGCGTCAGGGTAGACAGTGAGAAGGGGTAAGGGAGTTGCAGAGAGACCTGCAAAGATTACAGAGGTGATCGAAGCTTTGGCAGTTGAAATTCAACACCAAAAAATGGAAGGTTATGCACATACGGAACCAGAACCCAAAGGCAGAATATAGGATTGGAGGAGTTAAGCTGTCCACTATTTCAGAGGAAAGGGACCTGGGTGTTATATCATAAGTAAATACCTAAACAAAAATGAATCAATGTAACAAGGCTAATTTCTCCCCCCTGTGAAGAAGCTGGTTAAGCCTCAAAGTGCTGGGGTTTTGTTCCTGGTTTCCAGCAGTTCCACTGACTGTTACAGTGTTTGGTGATACTGACATGAAGTAATAAAGAATGGACAACAGCATCACTGGGTCTGAGAGTACATTCTTCCTCATGTAATCTACAGCAAGGCAACCAGAATGTTGGGGTGTATCAGAAGGAGTTTTGATAGGAGGATGAAAGAAGTAATACTACCTGTCTAAAGATCAGTGATGAGACTCCGTCTGGAATACTGTGCTCAGTTATGAGTCCTCACCTGAAGAAAGACAGAGACAGTCTGGAGACGGTGCAGCGTAAACAAAATGATTCATGGCCAACAGGGCAGATCCTATGAGGATTTGGCTCATGGCATTGAACATGTACCTGCTGGAGATCAGAAGGGAGAGGGCTGACATGATAGAAACACTCAAGTTCCTGAAAGGAATAAGCAAGGTAAATTGTGAGGAACTATTGAAGAACATAAGAACACATGAAAAAGCCAGCATAAAGAGTCCTTACAGTCTAGCGAGTCTGTTTGATACAGAGCTCATGTAGTTTGTGTTACATGGTGCTCACAGCACCACTCTCCTTCCATTGTTACCCTCCCCTTTACCATATCTCACCCCCTCTTAAAACACTCTAACCCTCTTAAAAATTCCGCAGGATTCGTGGGTTGAAAATAAGTGTACATGAATGGAAGCTGGCAGGGGTACTGTAGATTCAGTAACGATGCAAGAAAGTTTTTCTTTACAGAGAGAGTTGTTGAGCTACGGAACAGCCTACTGGCAGAGGTGGTGGGCACAAACATGATTAATGTGTTCAAGCATGGCTGGGACAGAGTAAAGGGCTTAATAATTACTCTGAGGAGTAGCAGTAAGGCAGGGCGAGGGGAAGGTGAGGGTGAAAACCCCATCTAGACAATAGGTCACGGGGTAGGGTAGAGTAAAACTGGCCAGACTGCATGGACTAAAAGTCTTTTTCTACCAATGTTGTCTAAGTTTCCTAAATCTACACTGCATAACCATGTTAATTACACATACAAAATTGCCCGCTCACCCAGTGAATTTTATAGGAAATGCCTGTGGTTTGGTGGGCCTGTGGGTGGCCCATGCTTTTCACCTCATGGAATGCTATCTTTTTATCTATACTTTACTCTGTCTGGTCCATGCTCCATCTGTTATGGGTGACCATCCAGCACAATACCTTTTTATGTGGCCCTCAAGTCCAACCCCCTGGCTTGCCCCTGAGGTAAGTCGAAAGGGGAGCAGGTCCCCTCCTCCTCCTGAGACCCGCATGGGTAGTGAGGGGTAAAGTAAGCTGTCTGAGACCTGCCACTGTGCTGAAGGACCAGCTCTCCACCACTATTTATGTGCATCCACAGCATCTTCTGAATAATCATGTGTTCAGCCTCCTCTGAACTCTTGATTTCCATTGCTCTGCCATCCTCTCCATCTCCTCCTGTGGCTACATTTCTCTCTTATGGGTTCATAGGCATTTTCCAAAAGATAACTTTAGTCTAAGGGGACCATGTTCCTGCAGCACTTCTAAGGGTTGAACACAATCAAAATGAGCATTCTCTTGGACACATAACCAAGCTGTTTGGTGCCCTGCAAGGGTTTTAGTGCCAGACATGGGACAGAGAGTGCAACCGGCCAAATACGAATTATCATCATCTTCATTTCATTTATTGGATAGTAAGTTGAGAGTAAACTCTCCTTTACAATTGTGTCCAGGTAAACAAAAACAACACAATAAAACAGAATTACAATACAAAATACATGGAAGTTACATAAACATTTCAGTTACACATTGCATAAGCAGAACCATTACAGGTACAATTGGAAAGACATCGAGGTAGTCCTTAATGTACTGGAGAATTTCCCACCATATATACACTGGGAAATCCAATGAGATGTCTTCCACTCTCTAATTTTATGAGCTTAACTGCAACATTTCTGAGGAGCTGGATACAAATGTGGAGAACTCCCTTATCTTCTTCAGAGAGAAGATATTTAAGTATGATTCCGATCTCCCATTGGGAGAAATTTAGTTTACGTTACACATTTCAAGTAGTGGGTCCAATTAGGCATCCACTCTTTCAAGTCTCCAAACAGAATATAAACTCCCTAACAACCAATATAAATTCTATGAGATATTGAGGGATGCACTAATGCCATTTGAGGTAAATACAATAGAGGTGGGCAAATCTCCCTCCCTCTTGCTTCAAATGGTGATGTTCTATCTGAAAGGACAACTGCAGGATCACATCATTGAGAGCTTATATGCAGCACTGAGGACATATGATAAAACATCTTTGGACTATGTTAGGGTTAAATGGTCAAAAGATATGAATTTAGAACTAGATATAGAGGGTTGGCAAACTGCAACAACAATGTATTCCAGAATCTCTTCCAATATATATATTGGCGGGAATATGCTTGGAAAGCCAGACTGAGATATTTTCGAACCCCGGAAATTATGGCTAAGTTTAAGAGACAGGGATATGGGAGCTGTTGAGGAGTGTGGTGGGGGGTAGGGATGACACATATTATTTGGTCATGTCCACACATAACAAGATTTTGGCAAGATGTCATAGGTGAATTAAATGCTACATATGGAAGACCAGAAATCCTTACCCAGACTTTTATATTGACGGCAATACCTCCGGTGGGAACTAAGGTCAAGGGGTCACTTTTTAAAATGTTATCCCTATTGATACTAGCGGCCAAGAAAATGTTAACTCATCTGTGGCTTTCCACCCAGATTCCAACTAAGGAAGCTTGGAGAAAATTGACATATGAAGTGTATAATCTTGAGAGAATCTCAGCAAAAATCAATAACAGGCTGCCTACATTTGAAAATCAATGGAAAATCTGGGTGCTATATCAGTTAGGCAGGCAATATGGTGACTTTGTTCCTTAAATATACACTCCTAGATTTAAAGGTATGGGGGCACCTGAACCTACAGGGAGGGAAGGGGGGGGATGGAATACCTCAGTGGAGCTAAATGTGGATGAGAAAGAACATGTTTCCCACCTCCACTGCTGCCATTATTTATACATTAGCTACTAATATACATATTGTAATAAGCCCTATAATAGGGAACCAAATTGGTTATGAGATTGCACAGAACTGGAGATCACTGAATGTATTTGACTATGTCTGCCTCTAATTAACACTACCCTGCACTGTATTGCCTCTGAATGTGTTAATGTATTGCATCTGGTATTATAACAACTTGCTAAAACCAATAAAATATAATTAAAAAAAAAGGAACCATTACAGGTACACCAGGTTGCCTGCTGACCCAGTAAAGTATGTTGAATCATGGCAGAAATCTGTCCAGAAGTTTTAAAGTATAATATTTATGGCCAGAGGAACAGTGATCCAGGTTTTGGGTTGTGCCAAATAATCACCAGAATTGCTATTTTCAGTCAAGTGCAGCATTTATAGATAATGGATGTCTTTTGCCAGGTCTACCATCTGGGCCACTTTTTTGGCCCCTTGTGGGGAAAGTATTCTCACAAATGGTCATGAAGTGGTTAGAACTTTTGCAAATGAATCTGATCTATCAACATAGCTCATAGTTGCTTAATCATTTGCAACAAACATAGACATAAAGTACTAGTCATCTATGATCCAGAGTTTACATGATACAGTATAGTAAAATGGAACTCTGGATCATCTAACAAAGGTAAACATGAGCCACCACCCTGAAGAAGAGGGGATTGTGACAGAACTGTTGGTAAATGAATAGGTAAGCATTAATATACATTATACATTCAAATAATTAGTCATGAGGACAGTGAGTGCTCTCGCTGGTTGTTGTACCAGGTGCTAATCCCTTAGGAATGCCTAGTACAGTTCAGAGTGGCGCACGCATATGTTAAGTGTCTGTTTTTGAAGCCTGTTTGTTTTAAAACTTACACAATTAAACTTATATTTACAATAATGTTCTTACAATTGGGCATTTCCATGGGATAAATGCCCTTGCTGAGATTTAGGGCTCTTGGCTGTACCCTGGACCATCAATACCCCCATCAGGCATTAATTCCTAGGAGATGGCCAGTTATTCAGGTATTATTGCTTACATAGGGTCTGAAACTGAATAGATTATTTGACTGCATCCTTACAGTGTGTGTAGCTTGTAGGGGTGGGCGAAAGTTGCAAATTCCGCTTTCACGGAACTTCCGCGAAATTTCAGAAATTTTGCGGAAATTTCAGAACTTTCGCCATTGGTAAAACTGTGATTTTCTGTGGATTTTGGCCGGGTTCCACTGACTTTTTGTGAACTGCGGAAAAATGCATATAAACTGCAAATTTATTCTATCCACAATTTAATGAACTGTCAGTGAATGAATGTGTGCTTGTACAACCATACGGTCATTCACTGACAATTTATTGGGCCACCGGTAGTGGAGGAGAGAGGAGGACTGAGCCAGTGGCCCGCTTGGGGCAGGGTGGGGGGAGCAGAGTGGTGGCTGATGAACTGTTGGGGAGAGGTCCACTAGACACCAGGGAATCGGGATTCCTTTTTTTTATAAGGGATCAAGGATGAGCAGTCCACTAGACACCAGGGAATACTGGGAATAGAGGGGGATGAGTCAGTGGACTGCCAGCTGTTTTTCTGTGGATTAAGGGAATCCAGGATAGGGAGGGAGTCTGGTAGACACCAGGAAATAAAATGTGTTGGGGGGCCATGATCAGTGGGTGGGGGGCCACTAGACACCAGGGAGGGATTGGAGTTTTTGTTTCTTCTTTACTGGGACCCATGGGCTGTGATCCCCAGGCGGGGGGGGGCACTAGACACCAGGGACTTTTTACTTGGGACCCATGATCAGTGGATGGGGGGCCACTAGACACCAGGAGGGTCCAAGGGAGGGATTGGAGTTTTATTTATTTATTTACTGGGACCCCTGATCAGTGGGGGGTAGATTAAAGAATTATACTGCGGTTAAAAAAAGCCTCAGAACTGACCACAGACAGTGATCTGTTCTGCAGATTTTTTTCCCGCAGTTTAATAAGTTAACCTGTAGTCTGTATATTTATTCTGCAGTTTTAAGGTGGAATTTCCACGAAAGTTGTGAAAATAATTCTGAACTTCCGTGGAAGTGAAATTCACACTTTCACGGAAATTCCGCCAGCAGAATTTTTTTCACACACCTATAGTAGCTTGTCTGTGTTTGTGATCAGTATGCTAGTCTGTTGATAGGGTTGAATCTCCAGTATATAATACATTTTTTTTTTGTATTTGCAAGATCCCTCGGGTAGTCCAAGATTAATGGAAAATGAAATGGACCTCCAGGCCATAATGAACAAGTAAAATATCTGACTCAGATGTGTTTCACAAAAATGACAGTGTTATGAAATCTGAAATTTGGCATGGAATTTGTTTCTAGCTGAAACTGATAGTTTATGAAAAAAAGGATTACAATAGCGGAGGTATTTAAGTTTAACATTTTAAATTATGGACATGCATATTAACTTTTCTCATAATCCTAATCTTCATTCCAAACTAAGAAGTTAGAATTTAGTGAGATACGATGACAATAACATGCTTAATAATACTTTGAATGCACAGTTATGTATTCAGTAAGCTGTACAAGACATGTTTAAGAAATACCTGTTTTATAAAGTACCTTGTCCCAAATGCAAATAAATAGAGCTGTTGCATTCTGTTCATAGGGCACTGTGACTTCAATCAATCAATCAATCAAAATCTTTATTTAATCAGGCGAACATCATTGAGCATAGCTCATTTACAAGATGGACCTGAGTGGTCAAGAAGTGCAAGTGTTATTACATTGACAAGGGTAGCATAAACAGTAATACAATGACAGGGGTAACATAAACAGTAATACAATGACATAAGTGCTAATATGTAACAATACACATATGTACAAGGCACATTAGAACTTTTAATCTGTGAGACAGAAGGTAATGGGCACATCAGGAGTAATATGTAGATTATAGGACCTAGCAGGCATTTTGAAGGTGAATCTTGGGACTGGAAACGGGAGTTTTATTAGCATATAGGAACACGGGGGGATAGGTAGGGCCGGGGTTTAGGCCTTGTGGAAGCAGTTGCAGAGTTCTGGGAATAGGTTGGTGAATAATCTTTTGAAGGATATTAACCCTTAGGCTGCTGCCGACAAGATATCTTGTCCTAAAAACCTATGCGTTCTAAATCTTACGGCAGCCTAAAGGTTAAGGGTAGGAGGTTATTTAGCTTCATGGTTTTTTGGAGTGAATTCCAAACAATTGCTAGTGAGTAGCTGATAGCAGCCCTCCCAAACTGTGTGCAGACATTGGGGACCTTAAGAATGATAATTTTGCTGATCCTTAGGTTGTATGGCCTAGAAGTAATTTGAGTAAAACAGTCTGATATATAGGTAGGTAGCTTGCCTGATAAGGCTTTGAATATCCAAATTGCAGCATTCCTATTTCTTCTGTGTTGTAATGATGTCCAGTTAACTGCCTTATAAAGGAGCAATGATGGTGCTGAAGGAAGGTCAGTAATGAATCTGATGGACCTGTGGTATAGGTGTCCAGTTTATTTAAGAGGGGAGTGAACAATGTCAGTACAGAAAGTCAGCATAGTCAATGAGGATAGGAATGAAGCCTGGATTAATCTTTTTGGAGTCTCTGTTGAGGTAGTGCTTTATTCTAAAAATAAACCAAGCCTTTGTCTCAGTTTCTTTAGTAGCTCCTCAATATGGACAGAATAGTCAAGCTTGTTATCAATCCAGACTCAAGGTATTTGAAGTTATCAACGAATTCCAGCTTCTCTCCAAGTAAGGTGGTTAGTTGTAGGGTGGTGGATGGTGGGGTAGTGGCAGAGCAACTCTTTGAGGTAAAGAACATAGCTTTTGTTTTGGCATTTAGAAGTAGTTTTTATCCAGTAGGTTGTGTTGTAGGATGGAAAATTCAGATTGTAGCAGTTCACAGGCTTTAGATAATGAAGGATTGCTAACATATAATACAGTATCATCAGCAAACAGATGGATGTTGGATTGAGTGAGGTTAGCATCAATATTATTAATATAGATGGCAAAGAGGATGGGGCCAAGAATAGAGCCTTGCGGTACACCTCTTAACAGTGGTTTTAAGGTGGATAGGTAGATTCCATTTTTTACCAGTTGTGATCTATCTGATAGATAGCACTTGAACCAATTGAGTGAAGGGGAATCCAGCCCTAGTGAGCCAAGGGAGGTGATTAATGATTCATGATCCACTGTGTCAAATGCTTTGCTCAAATCCAGGAACACAGCACAGGTACTGTTCTTCTTATCCATAGCAATCTGCCAGTCGTTGGTTACTTTGGCTAGGGCAAATGGTGCTATGCCTTGATCTAAATCTGATTGTGCTGTATTTAGGAGATTATTGTTATCCAGGTAGTCCCTTAATTGTGAGTTTACTAACTTTTCGAGCATCTTGGATTGAACTGATAGGAAGGAAATGGGCCTGTAATTATTGAGGTCCATGGGATCACCAGATTTGAGTAAAGGAACTACTTGAGCTGTTTTCAAGTGGAGGAATGGATCCAGTGGTGAGGGAAAGATTGAAGAGATGAGTGAGGGGGGCAGATAAGACTTGAGATGCAATTTTGAGGAAGTAGGGGTCCAGGGAGTCTGTACCTGCACTTTTTGAGGTATCTAAATTGGAGAGGAGATCTTTCACTTCTTTCAAGGATATTGGGTTGAAGGAGAAGGTTGATGTAGCCTTTTGACCCACGGTGGATTGAAGGTTCAAGCAAGATCTCAGGAGATTTGCAGGTGAAGAGTCAAATGCTAGTCCAGCTGTGGTGAAGTGATCATTGAAGGTATTTAGGATTTCTTGTTTGTCCGTAATTTCTGTGTTATTTAGTAGCAGTTTGCAGGTTAAGGCAGGAGTAGAGTTTTGGCCCAAGATACCCTTTATAGTTCCCCAGAGCCTGGTTGGGTTATTATAGGAGGCATCCAATTCAGCTCTATAATAGGCAGCTTTGGCAGATCTTATTTGTGTTGTACATGAGTTTCTTGCTTTTCTGAAATTTTGCCAGTCTCTGAATCCTTAGTTTTTCTTGCCTTTCCACAGTTTGTCTCTGGCTAGCAAGGCTGTTTTAAGATCAGTGGTGAACCAGGGCAGGACCTTGCTTTAGTTCTGATATTGGTGAATGGCATGAATATTGAGAGCATTAGTGATAATGTCCTTTAGGATCTGGAGAGCTGTTTCCACTGAGGTTGTAAGGTAGAAATCTTGCCAATATATTGTGTTACTCAGGTCATGGAGGTATCCTGGTATGTTGAACTTCTTTTTTGACCTTTTGAGGACAAATTCAGCAGGGTTGGGTGGTTTGAGTGAAGATCTTATGCCAGCTATGGACAATGGTCACTTACATCATTCGGTAGTACTCCTGCATGCGTATATAAGTGAGGCTTGTTTACCAACATAATATCCAGGAGTGAGCTGTTGCTAGAATTTTTTAGGTTAACCCTGGTTGGGTCTTTAATTAGCTGTGTAAAGCCATAGGTGTCACAAAAGGTTACCAATGGAGCAGATGCATTAGATAGCCAGTTTAAATTCAAATCACCAAGGATGATGGTATCTTCAGGGCCTAGATTGGTTATTGACCCCAGGTGAGATAGTAATTTGAGGCCTGCTGAGGGGGGCCTATAGCAGCCAATCAATTTAAATGAAGACAAGTTAGGAAGGGATATTTTGATTGACAAACATTCAAATTCCTTTGGTTCGGATGTGTTGATGAGGCAGGTAGCAGAGATGGTGTCCTTAATGTATATGGTACCCCACCACCCCTGAAGGGCGATCTGCTCTGAAGAGCTGATAGTTGGTGAAGGTTTACAACACTGTCTTTGGTCAAAGGTCTGAGCCAAGATTCAGAGATGACCAGAAAGTCAGGCAGGGTATGTGCCACCCAGGCCTGTATTACGGAGAATTTTTAAGAGGCTGCAGGCATTGAAGTGTAGGAAGCTTAGGCCATTTATAGAGGATAGATCAGCAGGGGAAAATAAACTTTCAATGGGGCCAAGATTTATTTCAATGGTACCAAAACAGATCAGAAGGTAGAAGATTAATTTGAGGAGGGCACCAAGGGACAGGGATAGTGAGTGGTCAGAGCGTTTCCTCCTAATCCTGGGTGCCTGCTGTGAGATGAGTGATGGTCCTGGTATATAGATGTGAATTTTATCATAACATAATAATTTAATGGACAGGCATAGTGGGTTAATAAAAAGCCATGATACAAGTAAGGTGCCAGGGCTGTGCTGAATTGTTAGGGTGGCCTTATGTGGGATATCCCAGAGGTTGCATTGTAAACGTGGTTCGGGGTGAATAAGGAATCCGTGGTTGGCCATTGTGGATGGCAGAAGTGGGCAGGTCGTATTAACTGAGTTATTTATCTTGACACTGGGCATAACATTAATATCATAAGGGACTGGGTGAGATGCGAGGCTCAGGAGCAAAAGGAAGCAAAGTAGCATTGTGGAGGTTAGGTATGGGTTAAGGGAGGAAGGGAAAGGGATGTGGGCGTGGATTAAGAAATGGCGGGAGAAAGTGTATAAAAGGAATCAACCAAGAGGGGGGGGCGGGCAAAAATTTTGCGGCTTTGCCCGTACCTTTCTGCCTGCTTCTCCCGGCCTCCTGGAACCCTTGGTCGGCTGCATAGGGCGCCGCCACCCGCTGGCGGCTCGGAGCCCTCCGCCTCCTGGACCTCGAGGGCTGCGCCTTTCTACAAGGTGGGGACAGAGGAGAAGGCAGTCAGCAAGGTACCTTTATTGCAGTAATCTGCACTAAGGTGCTAAAACTTAAGATTTGCACAACAATAGACTGGGAGGGTATGGGGGTTAGGCGCCTAAGCGTCTAGCCCACACAGCATTTCAAAAGACTGTAACACTTATTTTAAAATACAGAAAAACAGCCCATAAATCAGGCACAAAGTAAGAGAAAACAGCACTTTTAATGAGGAATTCAAAATAATTTAAAGAAAAGCAGAAATCCCGGCCAGAATAGTGCATCAAACCCCAGTTTAAGTCTATGGGGAAGGCGCACCAATCGGAAGCAAGGCACAGACTGCGGTCGCTTTCTGAATGGTTTGTGGCTTTGCCCGTACCTTTCTGCCTGCTTCTCCCGGCCTCCTGGAACCCTTGGTCGGCTGCACAGGCGCCGCCGACCCGCTGGCGGCTCGGAGCCCCTCCGCCTCCTGGACCTCGAGGGGTCATGCCTTCTACAAGGTGGGGGACAGAGGAGAAGGCAGTCAGCAAGGTACCTTTATTGCAGTAATCTGCAATAAGGTGCTAAACCTTAAGATTTGCACAACAATAGACTTATAGGTAAGAATGTATCTTTGTGCTAAGTGGCTAAACATAAGTGGCTAAGAGTTCCCCTTAACTCCCAGATAACCTGGGTGACAGTCACTGATAGTCTAAGAAGATCACATTCACCAGGCACAGACAGCCTAAATGACAGCTGTTTGTGTGAAGCTGCCAAAGTGGACCCTTTCAGTTTTCAGCAGACTCTGTCATTAGTTAAGACTATGCCAAACACACAATAGCAAAATAATCAAACTTGTCAATACTTTAAAGAAATTAAATCCGGCCCACTGGCGCAGAAGCAGTGTTACCACATGTGATGTCAGTGACCCAGATTCAGGAACGAGCCCAAAGCACCAAAGGGTCATTTCAGGGGAGGATGACTGAGAATACTAGAGGATGCATTTCTCCTCCAGGGAGAAGGGGCAATTACCTCCACTGCAGCGCTGCAGCCTGGGTGACCATAGGTGGCAGTTCAGCAGGAGGCACCTTGAAGGGTGGGATATCCGCCAAGCTCAGTGTTGGCATGCTATGCATAAATGAATACTTAGAGCTTCTAGGACCCCTGTATCCCGAGGGAACACAGAACAGAAGGAGAAGAACACCCTGACCTGCAGTAAGAAAGGCCCAAAACACTCAGGGCCCACCCACACAGCTTCATGCCACCTTACTGCCATAATGTCTTCAGACTGGAGGTTGCTTACCCTCTGAGCCCACTGTGAGAGTAAAAAAAAAAAAACTAAGAAAGTTTTAAAATGTATTTATTTATTCCAAAGTTTCACCGGGAAAGACACAGACAGCTGGTAAAGGCTCATTTCCAGATGCATCCTGGGGGTGTGTGGGAAAGGGAGTATACAGTACATGATGTGCAACTGAAAATACATGCTGTAAGTGCAGAAGTATTTGATTAAAGAAATTTTAAAAAAGTTACAGAGTGACATACTTTAAGGACACTTTGTAAATTATAATATTTAGACATAATTGCTGGCTGAGGAACAGACAGCAGAAGGTGGTGGTAGGGGGGAACTCTTGACACCCCAGCAGTCAGCAGTGGGATTTCACAGGGCTCAGTTCTGGGGCCAATGCTATTTAACGTCTTCATAGCTGATATAGCTGAAGTGGTTAAGAGCAAGATGAGCCTGTTCACCGATGATACCAAAATTGGTGCAGTAGTGGACAGGGTGGAAGGAGGGAGGGTGCGCCAGGAAGATTTGCAAAGACTTGAGCACTGGTCATACACTTGGCAGCAGAGTTTCAATGCTAAGAAGTGCAAGGTCATGCACTTTGGAGCCAGAAACCCAGAGTACAGTTACCATTTGGGTGGGGAGCAGTTATCCATCTCTGTGGAGGAAAAGTAGCTGGGGGTGGTGGTTACAGGGAATATGAATCACTCAGCACAGTGTAGAAAAGTGGCAGCCAAGGTCAACAAAATGCTGGGGTGCATTGTTAGGGGGATCACCTCTAGGAGAGAGGAAGTACTCCTTCCACTGTACAAATCATTGGTGAGGCCTCACTTGGAGTACTGTGTGCAATTCTGGCATCCCTATTTAAAGAAGGACATCAAGCTTTTTGAGAGGGTCCAGGGTGGGCAACCAAAATGATCAGGGGGATGGGAGAGAAACCCTATGAAGATAGTTTGAGGGAGTTCAACATGTGCTCCCTGGAGGATAAAAGGGACAGAGGTGATAGGATTGAGACCTTTAAGTATTTGAAGGGTATAAATAGAGTTAGTACGGAGGGTATGTTTCGATTGAAAAGGGAGCAGATCACAAGAGGGCATAGTCTGAAACTGAAGGGGGGGTAGGTTCAGAAGGGAGATGAGAAGGCATTACTTCATGGAGAGGGTGGTGGTGGCATGGAATGCACTGCTGGAGGAGGTGATCTCTCTGAAATCAGTGGGGAATTTTAAAAGGGGTTGAGATAGGGTCAGGCAGAATACAAGTCAGGGGAGTTGACCAGTGGGAACTCAGTTTTGGGTAACAATGTGGATAGAGGGCCAAGGAAGGGGGGCAGCAGCAGTTGTCTGAATTGCGAGCTGCACAACTGAGCAGACGTGATAGACTGTGGGGCCTGTATCTGCTGGCATTTTCGTATGTTCATGTAATTGAGTTTGTATTCCATACTTAATTGTTAAAAAATGGTGCTGCATTAGCATGTTGGTTGTTAATATAAACCACAAGGGTTAAATTCAATGAAGGATGAAAATAGAAATTAAAGTTAGAATCAACATTTCAGGAACCAGCCCAGTGGTGTGGAAGGCTGAGGTGCTGGGCACCTTACCTTCTACCACGCTGGCGGCCCAAGCTCAGGAACGAACTTGGGTCACCTGGAGTTGACTGGGAGTGGGGGAGAGGATCGCGTGTCTGTCAGACAGCTCTCCTCTCCTGGAGTGGGGAGGGATGCTGACTCAGCCCTTGGCTACAACCAGGTGGAGGCCAGAGGGAAGTACCAGTGCTTGAGTAACATTGAAGGAGGGGCCAAGGTTCCTTAGCTTGAGTGCATCTCCACATGCACACGCTTATGTGCAGCCGTGGTAGAGGGTCCAGAGAGAAAAGTAGAAAATGGTCAGTGCAGGCATCATGCAGCCCTGCCTGCCTACCCCTGTCTTGCAGCAACACCTGGACTACCAGTCCAGTTCTGGATGAGAGTCATCAAGTGGGGGGAGAAAGCCCTTCCCCTTCCCAGCTTCACCAAGGGGGGATAATCTGTGGGGGTCTTCAGTTATGGTGAATCTGGGAGAGGTGGATGCTGGGCAAGGGAGGCAGGTGCAAAGCAGGGGTGGCAAGGACAGTGCTGAGAACCCACCCATGATGACTGCCATGATAAAAAAGCTTTATAAAAGAACTGACATTTCAACCATCAGATATTCTTGAGGAATAATCTAGAATGGAAAAAGTATGAATAGATTTTGGTGCTTACAGATATGTGTAGCCCACCATGTATATTATATACTGTTGCTCACATTTGCTGTTACACATGGAAAACCAGTTATAATAGAAAGTTATATACATGGTTTTCCGCATGTAACAGGGGTCACCGGTTATTATAAATCCTTCATCTTCACTTTACATGTCACAAAGAACCCTTAATTAATGGAAGGGCAGCTTGAACAATGCCTGATGAAATCACCATGGTCTCAGCTGCACTTAGAACAGTTTAATTTATTATAGTTATTAAAGACACCCCTCCAAGGCTTGGAGCACCTATACAATAAAAAATGTAAGTAGTGCAGTCAGCATTTAAATAGTACAGTCATGAATAAAACAACCACACATTAACAAGAAAGAAACAATTACATTTGTAAACGCAGTCCATATCTTTCAATTAAGCAATAATGCATGTCAGGGGGTGTGTGTTGTGCTGGAATAATGTCACGCCATAGGCGGTTGGGCATGAGGCCACAGGCCAAGTGCATCCAACACCCACAAAGTGGCGTTATCCCCATGGCACACGCCCTGGAGTGCATTATTGCTATTATATATTGGCTCATGGTGATACAGAATAAAAAAATTAAAAAAATCATTTTAAAAATGTTTTCTATTGATTGTTTTAGTGTGGAAACATATCTTTGTTTCTTGAGATGCAAACAATCAATAGAACACTCAATCAAGTCTGTCACAGTGAGGTTGTCCTGAGATAACATCACTGCTGAAGGTGGCCACAGACCAGTCAGGATACAAAATTTTTTCATGCCATTGTACAATGGTATTTATAATTCACAAAAGGAGTAAAGTTGAGCTGCTCAGATTAAACTACTCAAAAACTAAATGAAGTAGATAATATTTCAGTTTATTTTTGAAAGACTACACTGAACTAGTGCTGTGGAGCCCCTTAGGTAGTGCATTCCAGAGAGTTGGGGCTGCCACCGGAAAAGCCTGATCACCACTGAATTTTAGTGCTTAATCTTTTTATTGAAAATTTCATAGGCATGGTATGTGCATCCAATGCAATTTATAATAGAAATTTCACACAGCAGATATTATGTTACAGCAGGAATTTGTGCTTGAACTTGCAATAAGCTGAATTCAAGTGCATGTACTCTATAACAGTAAGCATAACATGCAGCACAGTCATGGAACTGATTCTGCTCCCATCCTTTCTAGTTGGGAGGTTAGGGGAGGATCCCCACCCCAAAGTACATGAACAGGCTTCATAACAATACAGAGAACTATATACAATCCTAACCAAATGTAAGGAACACACAGGTTGGCGATGCTTTGTGGAGTGTTTGATTACCTATAACTACTGATCACTGTTCAGCCACTGTCCTAACAGAACGTGGTATAGTAGATGGTTGGTTCCTGATTAACTAAATAGCAGGGTGAAAAGATACTCCACATGGTAGTGTGAGGAAGCATGGCCGCACGCTTAGCCTATGCCTGCACATCGCAATGGGGCAAATGGTTGCTCCCCATGTTCTGTAATCCCTAGGTGAGTTAGGAAGGGGGACATTAGGGCATAGTATCTGGGGAGTGTGTTACTGCCTAGGTGTGACAGCTTTTCATAGTTTGCAAGGAGTGTCAGGCTGGTTAGCAGTTCCTAGAGAGTAGTAATCTCAGTAGATGACCATTTCCTCACAATCAGCCTATTTGCTTCCAATGACACCTATAGGACCCATCTAAGAGTAGTAATATTTAGATGTGGGACTTCTGAAGAGTCAAGAAACAGAAATTCTGTGGATAATGGGATATGTAGCGCTAGCACTTGGGAGAAGTATTGTGTGAACTGCTTCCCAAAGGGTTGGATCTTAGGACACTGCCAGAAGATATGGAATGTCTCCATGAAAAGTGTCACATCTCCAGCAGTTTGAATTAGATTATAAGGTGCACTGGATGCAACACCCCAGGGGTTCAGTACCAGAGATGGAGAATGTTATTTTGGGTCAGATAGGTTTTGTGGTCATGTGTGACAGTATGAGAAAGCCTCCAGCAGGTTGCCCAGTATATATCAGTGGTTTGGTTGCCTAGACATTCTGCCCATTGCTCTTGTGCTTTAAAGGTCTGGTCAGGGGCATTATGTGCTGATAGATAGAGTCAGCCCTGCTTTTGCTAGATTTGAGCCACCCGAGTAGTGGATACTGAGGGGATGTGATGGTTATTTTTACAAGTTACTTTAGGCAGGGACTAATAGCACTTCTAATCTGCAAATAGCACCAGAATTCATCCTTTTCTAACTGAAATCTCTCCTGGAGTCTCTGGAAGGAGTCCATATGTTTGGAGTTTAGCATGAGCAATTGTCACAGCACCAGCATTTCCTTGTTCACCCAACCAGCCCATTTCAGGGGTATCCTCCTACTCTGATGAAGGGATTGTCCCATAATGGAATCATAGCTGTGTGTGCTAACACTAAACAAAGCCCTCACTGCACCTTATTCCAAGTCGTAAGGCAAGGCCCAATTGTGGGATGCAAACTCGGGATTTGCATTTGGGAGGTGTAAAGGCATGTGGCAGGAGATCCTCCACATACCTGGAAGGCCTCCAGATTCAACCACAATAGAGGCACATGACCTGAGGGTTGCAGTCATTTGTTTGTGCCACCTGGATAGACCAGGAGTATTCCAGGAAACACAGGAGGCTCCAATCACCTCTTTTCCAGTGAGCACTGTTTAGCCTGGCTATAGCTTGGCTAATCCCTTTCTCACAAGAAATTGCCTGTTGTCTTGTCTATATCTATGAATCACTGGTTGGAGATGGAGAGTATCAGGTGAGCAAGGATATGGAACAACCTTGGGGCAGTGACCATTTTAATGGCTTCAAATTTACCTGCTATAGAAAGTCTAAGGAGTTTCCACCTCTTGCATTCAGCATGTAGTTCCACCAAGAGAGGGGAGAAGCTGAGATCGGACATCTTGGTGATTTTTGGGGATGTGGTAATCCTTAAATATTTAATTGTCTCTGCCACGCATTTCAGCCCCAGGTGAAGGAAAGTAGAGGCCTCACAGTGCTGGTATCACTGTCTTGGATCTGTTGATCCTGAGGACAGAGGTCTTGTCAAAGGAGAATAGGAGAGCTAGAAAGTGGGATGTGGATGCTGGGGCATGGTCAGTGGTGACCAGCAGATTGTCCACATAAGGAAGAGTTTGGTACATCTTCTGTCCAACTCAGAGGCCTGTGATTAGGGGGTCCATCATGATCACAGTTACTAGGGGCTCAATGGCCAGCACAAACAGGTGGGGAGAAAGTCAGCATCCTTGGTGGGTGCCTTTCTGAAGAGAGAAAGGTTCAGAGAGAATGAAGTTGGTAAGTACTTTAGCCACTGGGCTGGAATGAATGGTTTGAATACACAAGAGGAATGGGGTGGCTAAATCCCATCATTTCCAGCACATTGTAGAGACACCTCCACTGCACAGAGTCAAAGACTTTTTCAGTCTATGGTTATTGTTGCGGTGGGGGTGGGGTTATTCTTGGCAGTGTGCATTAAGTTTATTAGTGTAAACTGGTGGTCCAAACTCAAGCAGCCTCTTACAAAGCCAACTTTTGCTGGGTGAATGAGGTCAGGAAGAATCTTTTCAAACCTCATAGCTAGTACCATGGCAAATATTTTACTGTCCACAGTGATAAGACAGATCAGTCTATAAATGACTGATTCCACTGGATCTTTTCCTTTTTTGGGGAGTACTGTGATGGTAGCTTTCTCCTGGAGCTGGGGAAGGAGACAGTGGATGCAGATGCCTGGTAAAGATGATGTAGAATGGGGCAGATTGTGTTGGAGATGAGCTGGAGGAGCTCTGTGGTAAAGCCATCCCTGCCTGGGGACTTATGAGGGCTGAGAGCCTTTAGGGCAGCTCAATCTTGGATACCATCAGTGGGGCATCCAGAGACTGCACCTGCTCATCTGTGAGCTTAGGAAGTTGCAGGGGTTTGAGGAAGTTCTCTATGCAAGAATCAGTAGGCTTTGCAAATTAGCAATATAAGATTTTGTAGAACTGCTTCATTATGTTGTTAATGTCTTCAGCTTTAGTTCAGACTTTGCCCATTGCATCTTTCAGCCCTGCTATGTGTTGCTTAGCTTGCTGCTTTCTCAAGCAGTAGGCCATGACCCTGCTACATTTCTCGCCACTTTCCCAATGCTTGTATCAAAGCCGTACTAGTGCAAGATCTGCTTTTCAGGCAAGAAGAGAATTTATCTCCATTCGGACCTTAAGGATCTCCTCGTGGAGGTAGGGGTTAAAACTCCCCACAGGCAAGGCTTTGAGCTGCAATTTCTTGAGCCTGAATTTAGCCTCTTGGTCCGCTAGCTTGGTCTCCCTCTCTTTCTGGTGCTGGGTGGTGTACACTATAATTAAAGCACGAGTGGTGGCCTTCCACATTGTACTAAGTGATGTTTCCTCATTGTCACCGGTCTGAAAAAGGCTGAGGTCTCTTTTTGCATCCAGGTCTTAAAATGGGGGTCATATATCAGCAGGGTGCCTACCCACTAGGAGGGGATTAATTGGTAGAAGGGCCCCAGAGGGCATCAAACTAAACTGGGGCATAACTAGAGATAACTAGCAGTTGAATTGTGACCACTGCAATTATATTTAGGAGGTTAAGTCATGCCAGTCACATGTCCAGTCTACTGATCCCCTGATGAAGGCTTAGAGTGAACCAAAACACTAGGGTTATTAGCCATGTCCGTGGCTTGCTTTGGGCTAAGAAATAAAAAGTTAAATTTGCAGTTAAATTGATGTCAGCCTGTATATTTTCATGCAGCGCCTTTCCATTTTGTGTCTGTTTCCAGTCTACTGTAGGACTGATGGGCTGCAGAGTAGTATGTGTAATCCTTATCTTTAGGATTATGCAGCCATCATATATCAGCCAGATCCTGATCTGCCATCCATAGCTTGAGTGCCTGCTGTGCCCTAGGGTGGAGCTGCACTGACCTAAGGTTTCTGTCCACCGTGTGCTCCAGTATCATGTTGAAATCCCTGCCTATGAATACTGGCATGATACCCTGGTTAAATTATAAGACTTTTCCAACTAGTAGAAAAAAGGAGAGAGAGAGAGTTGTCGTTTGGGGCATAGAGATTTCCCAGAAGTAGGGGTCCAGACACAGTTTCCAGCATTACCAAAATACATCTACTGTACCATCAGAGTCTACTTCTGTTTTGCTGATGATTCAGTGTGGATTTATGAATTCGTATGGAGACATGTCTGTTCATAACCCTAGCTGAACTGTGTAGTTTTAGCCCTACCCATTTCATTTTTAATTTCTCAGCATCTTGAGACAGAAGTTTGGTTTCCTGAAGGAATATCACCCCATGTGTAGTCTCCTAAGGTGTGGAAGGACTTGCTTCCACTTCACAAAAGAATTCATCCCTCAGACATCCCAGCTATGAAATCCCAAATCCACTATCAGAACTCAAGGGGTGCAGGTGCCTGTCCCGATGATGTATGTGTGAGGCAGAAGCAAGTGCTCTATGAGACTACTTAATGCTTTCAGGTCGTGTTCATGAAGAACCCATAGGGCTTAGCAAAGGCAGAGGGTGTCTTTTACTCCCACACCCTCTAAGAGTAATCACAAGAACATATAGGCATTTGAAAAACACTGAGATAGAAGGTACATCTATGGAAAATCAACAGTAGCAGTGAACCAGAAATACATAATAAAACACAACTATATACAAAGACAAAATGGTCTGAGGCATAAGGCTAGCAAGCAGCCACCAACTGGTGGCCTAAGGTGCACCATTGGACTTTAAACTGGATGGTGGCACTCTCAGAAAGCCCTGCCCTTTGGAACTCAGGCCAGTGGATGTCACACAGGGAGTCAGGAGCTCACTAAAATATTGGGGGCCCAGTCTATTTAATACATTATATATCACTAACAGCACCCAGAATTCAATGTGCCACCTAACTGGCAGCCAGCCCAGAACCTGTAGTGAGGCAGCGATATGATCTGACCTTCGATCAGAAATCAGCAACCTTGCTGCTGAATTCTGAACTAGTTGCAGGAGACAAAGTTGACCCCCAGGTAAGCCTTTGTAGAGCACACAACAATAGTCGAGATGGAAGAAAACAAGGGCATTGACTAGGGTGATCAGATCAGAAGAATCAAGCAGCAGTCACAGTCTGGCAACATGTTTAAAATGGTGAAAGCAGTTCCTGACTGCAGCAGTCACTTGAGAAACAAATGTCAACTGACTGTGAAGAACAACTCCCAGGCTGTGAACGTCCTCTGCTGCCTGAAGTCAAACTCCCCCCAAATAGGGGAGACTTAGGCCACCACAAATGGCTGATATCTGCTTCTCAGATACCACCACTAACAACTGTCTTGGTAGGGTTTAAAGCCAACCAACTGGAGGCCATTCAAACCCTGATTTCCTCCAAACACTGTTTTAATCCCAACAATGAAGATGTCCTGTCAGGAGCAAAGTACGCATATAGCTGCGTGTCATCTGTGTACCACTGAAATTCCGCTCTGTAGTTCTAATAATCCCTTCCAGCCGAAGTATGTTCACCAGGAACAATACAGGCAAAAACATGGAACACTGGGGAACTCCACATTCCAGATCAACCAGCTTCGATCGGCAAGAACCAAGCACCACCGACTGTTCTCTACCACTGAGAAAAGACTGAAGCCATTGTAAAACAGTCCCAGACAACCCTACCAGCTCCCTAAATCTGGCTAACAAAGCTACTTGATCTATAGTGTCAAATACTGATGAAACATCTAAAAGTATCATTATAGAGCTCTCCAGTGATCCCTCACCAGAAAGAGACCTCTGTGCTGTGTTTACTTCAGAAACCAGATTTAAATGCCTCAAAAAAGATAATTTCTCTCAAGATGACTCATGATCTGGGCCACAATCACCTTCTCAACAACCTTTGCAAGAAAGGGAAGGTTGGAGACAGGATGATAATTGGCAGGTATGTCAGAATCTAACAATGCCTTCTTAAGCAAGAGCCTCACCATCACTCTTTTTAGGGGTGAGAGTAACAGCCCCTTCCTCAGAGAAGCTTTGACTATACCTGTCAAGACCAGAACCATTAACCCCCACCCAGCCTTGAGCAGGTGGGTGGGTGCAGGATGCAGAACACATGTGGTGCACTGCAAACTCATGACCACCCTAAGGACTTCCTGCTCATCCAAAAAGTTGAAATTCCCCATACCATCCACTGATCCACTCAAAATTCCTTCTGTATCCCTGTTGCCTGTTGACTGGGTAGTGGTGGAAATCTGGGTCTGGGTGCTGACAAGCTTAACCCTGAAGAACTCATTTAATGACTCGCACCTCTCCATGGAAACATTCTTTGTGCCATAGACAGTCAGGATGTAATAAACTGCATACTATATGGAAAAGTGCAGACAGATAGCTCTTCTCAGCTGCAGTCATGGTTGGAAAGAAATTATTTACTGACATGATAACCTCATGGTACAGCCTCAAGTACTCCTCCACTACAAGTCTGTGTGAATCCACCCATGATTTTCTCCACCCGTGCTCTTACTACCTGTAACCTTCATTTGCTGAAGCTCAGATAAAAACCAAGGAGTGCTTTGGCAATTTGGATCTGCAGATGTAAATGAACTGGTGCTAGGTAGTCCAGTGCCACAGAGAGAGCCCCATTATAAGCTTCTGCCTTGGCACTATACCCCCTGGTAGAACCTCAGCCAGGTTCAATGTATCCAAAAGAGCTAGAAACCTAATTGGATCCAGATCCGGTTTGGAATGGTACTGCATCACTTCCATAGTCAAGGATGGTTTCCCACTTATATGTACCACTGCTCACTCAGCTTTGCCCTTTCCCACCCCTCTCTTGATGCCAGGTACTATCCCCATTGTGCCTCCTTTATATCCAAATTCTGGTTTGGTTCCCTCCCCTCCTACCTTACCTCCCTATTATTCTGTCCTCCTCCTTCATCTTACCCTCTGCACAGCAAGGTTTCCCCTTCCCTTTCTATTCTATTTAGGAAGTCTACTGTTGGTCAAGTTGCTTTTGCATATTGCTTTCCTAAACTCTGGTCCACCTTTCTCCTGTCAATCTGCTCTGTCACTTTTCCCTTCTTCAAGACTTTTCTACTCTCACCAGCAACTGTCCATGAACCCTATCTCTTTTTTCTCCTTTCCTCTTACTCATATTGCTCTGGTCATTTTCTCTCCCCTTCCACCTGCTATGCCTGTGAGTAATTTCCCCTCCCTATCAAACGTCAATTTTATCTACTGCAAGTACCTGTTTTACTGCTTTGCCTTACAGTGTTTATGATTATGCTCCTTTGATGTACAGTATTGTTGTATATGACTACTATTTTTGTAATGCTTATAGTTACTATTTATTTATTTATTGATTGATTGATTGATTGATTGACTGAGTCTTTTTTGTACTATCTCCCATACCCCTCACCCCCAGTACCCATCTGAAAATGAGCTGTTATCAGCTCAGTATGTCTTTCCTGGCAAAACTTTTGAAATAAATGAATAAATTATGGCCCCAGCACTGAATAGTATGGTGCAGTGGTCTGACAAAATGACGGCTTCACTAAGATGTTATCTATCTCAACTCCTCCAAGAAGAGAAGTACGTGTCACCCCCAATGCAAGGCTGAAGTTATCTGCTGCTTAAAACCCAGCTCCCTGGTAAGTTGGAGGAGTCAGTTTGCAAATACATTTGAGAAGTCATTGATCCTAGTGTTGAAATCTCCATGGCAAGAGTCCTCAGGGTTTCAAAAACCTATTCCGACATCCACTTAGCAAACTCTAACAGAAAATCCCCACCCCACCAGGAGGGTGCTTAACAAGGACTAATCTGTATCTCAGGCCAGTCAAACACTTGATGGCCACACACTCAAAGACTCCATATTCTCGACAGGAGATGCCACATAGTTTAAGCCAACTCTAATACAAATCGCCACAGTAGCATCCCTGCACCCCAGCCTTGGAGGATGCACCACAGAGAAACCCAGAGGCACTAACCCACCCAGGACAGGCCCAGCTGAGTCATCCAGCCAGGTCTCCATGACACATACCTGGTTGGCCCATGAACCAGAGATGACATCACAAATGATAGCAGCCTTATACACCACTGAACTGACATTGTAAAGCAACATCCAGGCTGGTGGAGCCTGGTGGGTTCACCCACCTGACACCTCCTGCATCCTGCATCGCTTTGGTACTGGTATAAGGCAGGAAGTATTTCTGCCTCTCCCTTAACCTTTAGGCAAGAACCTCCTGGCTCTCCCACCCACTCCAACAAGAATGCACTGCCCACCATTCCTACTATTTCTTTTTGGGTGAACTGTATTAAATGCCTTACAATGTTGTGCAACCTCTCCATGAGGGAGCAAAAGTTCAATATCCAGTAGTTCAATTTCCATAGTTCCTTTCTAGAATAGAATCTCACACCCATGCACATGACATATACATGCTTCTCAGCTGACCACCTGGCCAACCCACACCGAAGGAGAAATCCCTGCTCAGAAAAGGAACTGCAGCTGTGAGTCCACAGAGGCAAACAGCCACCCTCAGACCACTGCTTGTGTTAACTGTCCACTCAGAAGAGCCACGAACCAACAGCCCCCTCATCTTGAGATAACCTACCTTGGAAGGGGGACCAGGGAGGAAAAGGGTAGACTCAGAACTTAAATAATTAAGGGAGAAAATTGTTCCTATGGGACCCCCAAAAGATTCAAGTGTCATTTTACAAAAAATGCTCTGCTGACAAACCAGTTTCCAAATGTTGCCACAACACAGAGTCTTCAAGGTGAAAAACTCCCAACAGCCCAAGGAGGGGAAAAGTCCAAAGGAAATGTTATCAGATGACTCCAAACAGATGGCTAAAAAAGAGGTAATCTAGTTCAACCTTATATTCAACATCCCAAGCAGCTGATTTTCCACCACTCAGCTCACACTACAACTTCTGCTGGGTGAAGCTCTCCAGATGAGAGTACAAACACGGAAAATAGGCCATACCCAGACCAACAAATCCTCTTGTAAAATCCAGTATAGTGTTTAATACATCTTGGCCAGTTTCTGCAGAAAGATGGGAAAAGAGAACAGTACCTGGAAGTAGGCATGCCACAGTTCACCTAACAGCATCCAGAGTAAGCAGCAATCCAAGGGCTGTCACTCCTGTTCTCCACTTCTGGGTGTGGTTACAGCATAAGCAGTACACTCCGCTCCCTGGAAGCACCGGATTGAAACATAGTCAGGCACCTTCATCACAGGAAACTCTCAGTTTACTTACTGAAAGGAAACTCCTCCATCCAACTCGCACTTGCCAGTATACCACTGGTCGAAACAGGGCTGAACTTCCCACTGACAAACTGAATCAGATTATCTTCACCCCCAAATCAATCTGCGCTCCTTGTTCTGTAGCTAGTCCAGGACCTCACCTAAAAGGAATGCCAGCTCTAATACACAGCTGACATGCTGCACTAAATGAACTGGATCACCTGCATCACCCAAGTGTAAGCCCCCCTCCCTGTCTAGGGGTATCCAGGTGGTGATAAAAGAGGGGCACTTCACAAACACAAGCAACCACAGTCCAAGGCATTTGAAACAAAGATACTCATTACCTGGGTTCTTGGATCTTAGCGATGGGGAGTCACAAAATTAAGGAAGCAGGCCCCATTTGTTAGGCTGATCTCTTCACCTGTAGGGGTAAGGTTCATAGAAAACAGACAGGCATGCACAGTCCTTTTGAGTAACTTCATTGTCCACTCCAAAATCAAAATGCAAAATGATTTAATTAAACGTGGAAACAGTAACAACCACTCCATGGAGTGGGGGGTATTAAATACAGTGGGTTTCTTTCACAGATAGAGCTGGAACATTTACTGCAACAGTCTCTTGTGCCAGCAGACTATTTATTTCATGCAGATCAACCCTAAGCCATAAAGGCTAGAATTCCTGGCAGCATTTTGGGACCAAAAAAGGCCTCTGCGAAAAGGTAATTTGGTACTGACACCCTCTACTGTCTCAGATCTGATTCCTTGCTTTCCTTCTCCAGCAGTTACATTTCTTTCCCTTCAGACTCTTTTCTGGCCGTTCCATTCCTATACTTTTACTCTAGACTTATGACAGCACAAGACATTTCTACTGTCCCAAATCCTTTTACTCTCTTCAGTTCATTTCCACCCGCTTGATCTCACACCTTCTCCACCCGGGGGCAACGTCTTATGGAACATACTTTTCTTTCCCTTTACGGTTTTATTTCTGTATGTTTCATTTGATGTTCTCATAGCAAGAACTGAACCACCAGAACCCTTTCAGACATTCAATCACTGATTCCTTGGCCGGCGGCTGGGCCTTATTCCTGCGGTTTTGGGGTCCCCAGACCTGATCCCAGTCACTACCAGCACGCTCAGCCCATGCAATAATTCCAACCTCTGAACTGACTCATCAGGGTTTTTTCTGCCAGTGCCACACAGATCACCCAATGCACTGCCACACCGCTGGGGTCCCAAACATCACTCCCCCAAATGGACTTTCCCCCACCTCCATAAGTGGCTTACTTTATGGGTCCCAATTCTGTGGCAGCCTACAACCCAAGGAATAGGGGTAACTCTGCCACCATTAAACCCTCAACTGCAAGGGCTGCCACTTCCAAGCCACACCCCACGCCCTATTTGCCTTAGTGGGCCTGCCCACAGTAAACCATTCTGACCCAGCAGCTTAACTCACCCAGGGGCAATATCTCTCTTTTAGGGCTTTAGGCCCTGTTGGTGCTTACCCTACCAAGATGCCAAAATTCATTTGGCTGGCATCCATTTTTATGTCTTCTCCCAAGGCTCAGGCTCCCAAATGCACTAACAGACCCTGTCTGCTTTGCTCCATTGCTCCCCTTTCTGCACATGAACCATCACTTTCACATCACGGGTCTTCAAGGGTGGAGGGCCAGGGTGCCAAGCAGTCCACCCTGGCCCCTCCACAGCCCTCTGGCCAAACTTGTGGGCCAAACCCTTTCTACGGCTCTATCTCACTCTTCCTTAGGTGCCAAAACCTTCCCTTTTATACCCCCAGGGAGAGGCCCTTGCTGGCAGCAGCAGGCCACACCCAGACTCACTGGCACTGCTAGCTCTTCCTGCCTAGCTCCACTTAGCAACCAGCCTAGCTACACTTAGAAAACAAATTAACTAGTAAGCACCCAGAGGGTGCTTACAGTTTTTCCTCACACAAAATGTTCACTCTCTGGTGGACGCCCAACCATGTCACACCACTGACCCACAAGAAAACTGGCAGCAATGCCAGAGCAGCAAATTTTCTACCTTCTGCTTATCCAAGATCCTAATCCTCCCATATGAGGGCTAACTAGGCAGTCCACCACCGGTTCCCATGGTCACCTGCCAGATACTACAGTAGTGGCATCCCCACCCTCGACTAAACACGATCTCTTCTTCGTTATGTATACCCAATTTCTTCTTTACTATCCGATGCTACCTATAGAAATAATGCTGTCAGGAATAGAAACATGTTAGTTGCTGTACCCCTGAGTATTTAAAACTTATTACACTGTAGCAGTAACCAACAAACACATTGTTTCCTTTTTTTCATGTTTTCTCTCTCTTTTTCTCCCCCTTTTTTCCACAAGAAACAGGATGACTTACTAGAAAACAAACTAGCATTATCAACAGACATGCACACACTCGCAGTCCCTCACTAAGCTTTATAAAAGTTTCACTCTCTACACATGCATCCTCTAAATAAACTCTAAACTTTACAATAGTCTTAAAGGGGAACACTCCAATTTAGCCTCCCTTAGGTAGACCAACAGCTAATTAGCATTATACTCTTAATAAAACTTTTCTTTTCTTTCAAACAATGATTCAGATAGTGACAACTTAACGCCAACATGATTAATAACATTAAAGAAAGTAGACCTTTGCTCAAAATGTACCAGCAAATGTTCATGGCACTTACTGGCCCAGTACCCAAACCCTGTGGAGGAAAGAAAGTTAGTTTTGTTCTGATAGTTAATGTGATCAAATAATATTTTGGTCAGGCTCAGTGATGGCTTCACCGTTGGAGTCCTTAGAGACATAATACCATTTGATTCGCTGGCCATTCTCCTTTTGCACCAAAGCAAATGTCTTAAAGAGAGTAACACCAGTCCAAATCAAAAAATCATACATTCTCCTAGCTCTACAGAAAAGTTGGGTGAGCTCATAGTCTGAGTCCTCACGAGCCATCATAGAGTTTATTGCTTTTTGGAACATCCATGCTTCCCAGTTCTCTTCAATGATGTCCCAAATGTTCTTCATCAAGTACGGGTAATTACTTGCACGATACTCTTGCTTAATACGTTCTCTCATCCAACACTCTGCATGGGACCATTGAATGCCACTTAGCCCTCCTGATTGTGCAGCGGTACCTTTCTGCAGCAAGGGACTAAACTTGCAGTACAACACATGAAGGTGTCTAGGGCTTATGGACTCCATCCAGTCACGTCTTCCCTTACACAGATCTGACAGCCACCTGTGGGTCACATCTAGTCCTTTAGGTGGCAAATCATATGGTTGTGGAATATCCCCCATGATACATGGATGGATAAATGAAAACACTTTGGGCTTGGGTCTAGGGGCAGTGGCCATAATACTGTCCTCAGAATCAATTGAACATATCTCTAATGGTGGAATATTTTCTGCATCTTGGGGATCTAGGGTTGAATAAGTTGAAGAATAGGTAGACTAGGTACTCACGGATGCCTCTAGATCCGATTTCTGTGATTCCACTGCCTTGGAAGGGTTACCAGGGTGAGTAGGCTGATGTATGCCTGGAGACTGGGCCCCCTCAAAGCCTCTCCCACTGCCACTAGGAGACCTGGAATCCACCTGCAAGGAATGGCTGGGCAGATGTCTGTTGCCATTCTCTGCATTGTCTCCCCCTAGATCCCTGAGTACTCACCTCATCTCCTCAAGGGCCAGTTCTTCCGACAAGGAATCCAGTTTCTCTCTCTAGGGATTGGAGCACCTGGTCAGCTGCAGCTCTTCAAGTAGGGCACCATAGCATCGCTGGGATAGGGCACAGCTTCATCTGCACAAGCCAGACACACTGGCAAGTGTACCAGTCTTTCTTCAATAGTATGGCAGACTATGCTGCTGTCCATAGTAGAACTGCACTCCATCATATCCCAAATCCATGACAACACTGACAATGGAATGGTTACGGTATGTTCTCTGGTTGTTCCTTCAGTTGTGCTGCTGTCCACTGTTCTACACACCCACGACCAACATCCCAGTCCTATTTGGTCCACAAAATGGCGACGGCTGCCTAGCTGAGGAATTTTACACCACAGTCTCTTAGTCCCAACAGCCAATCACAGTTCAACATTTGCATAACCAAAATTTTAGTCATGTTCCAAGCTCATGTGCCACTGTTAGGAGAGAGGCAGTACAGCAGACAAATGGCATGTCTATCGATATTGTGCATTAAGGCCTGCATTTTTGATTTTGATATCCCCTGCAGGTTTTAGCATATACCCAGGCAAAACTTGCACCCTAAAATGGTTTATTGTCAAATCCCAGATGAGCCCCCACATTGTAAGCCTGCCTCCCTGTTTAGGGGTATCCAGGTGGTGATAAAAATGGGAGAGGGGCACTTCACAAACACAAGCAACCATAGTCCAAGGCATTTGAAACAAAGATACTCATTACCTGGGTTCTTGGATCTTAGTGATGTAGAGTCACAAAATTAAGGAAGCAGGCCCCATTTGTTAGGCAGATCTCTTCACATGTAGGGGTAAGGTTCGTTAGAAAACAGTCGTGCACAGTCCTTTTGAATAACTTCATTGTCCACTCCAAAATCAAAATGCAAAACAATTTTAATTAAACATGAAAACAGTAACAACCCCTCCATGGAACGGGGTATTAAATACAGTGGGTTTCTTTCACAGACACTGCTGGAAAATCTACTGCAACAGTCTCTTGTGCTAAAAGACTATTTATTTCATGCAGATCTCCCCTAAGCTGTAAAGGCTAGAATTCCTGGCAGCATTTTGGGACTGAAAAAGGCCTCTGTGAAAGGGTAGCTTGGCACTGACACCCTCTACGCTCTCAGATCTCATTCCTTACTTTTCTTCTCAAGCAGTTACATTTCTTTCTTTTCAGACTCTCTTCTTGCCATTCCATTCCTATGCTTTTACTCTGGGCTCATGACAGCACGAGACGTTTCTATTGTCCCAAGCCCTTTTACTCTCTTCAGTTAATTTCCACCTGCCTGATCCTACACCTTCTCCACCCAGGGGCTATGTCTTATGGAGCACACTTTTCTTTCCCTTCACTGTCTTATTTCTGTACCTTTCATTTGATGTTCTTATAGCAAGAACCGAACCACCAGAACCCTTTCATACATTCAGTTGCTGATGCCTTGGCCAGTGGCTGGGCCTAATTCCAGCGTTTTTGGGGTTCCAGGACCTGATCCCAGTCACTACCAGCATGCTTCATTCATGCAGTGGTTCCAGCCTCTGAACTGACTCATCAGAGGGTCTTCCGCCAGTGCCACACAGATCACCCAATGGACTGCCACCTCACTGGGGTCCCAAACATCACTCCCCGGAAATGGACTTTCCCCATCTCCATAAGTGGCTCACCCCATGGGTCCCAACCCTGCGGTAGCCTTCAACCCAAGGAATAGGGGTAACTCTTCCACTGTTACACCCTCAAATGCAAGGGCTGCCACTTCCAAGCCACACCCCAGGCCCCAGTTGCCATAGTGGGCCTGCTGACAGTAAACCATTCTGACCCAACAGCTGAGCTCACCCATGGGCAATCTTTCTGTTTTAGGGCTTTAGGCCCTGTTGGTTCTTACCCTACCAAGGTTCCAAAGTTCACTTGGTGGGCCTCCATTTTCATTTCATCTCCCCAGGCCCCGGCTTCCAAATGCATGGACAGGCCCAGTCTACTTTGCACCATTGCTCCCCTTTCTGTACCCGAACCATCACTCTCACATCATGTCTCTCCAAGGGTGAAGGGCCGGGGTGGAAAGCGGCCCAACCCAGCCCCGCCACGGCCCTCTAGTTGAACTTGCAGGCCGATCCCCCCAGTCCTCTTTCCACTGCTGTCTCTCATTCTTCCTTAGGCACAAAAACTTTCCATTTTATACCCCCGGGGAGGGGTCACCTACCAGCAGCAGCAGGCCACACCCAGATTCACCAGCACTGCTAGCTCTTCCTGCCTAGCTCCACTTAGAAACCAGCACAGCTACACTTAGAAAAAACAAGCATTTGTCAATGCCGAATGTTGTCTCGCTGGCATTGGCGTTGGTACTTCAGGAGACATATAATAGGAATGGCAGTGAAGTACTGAGCTGATGTCAACCCCACCCTCACCCTGCAGAGACTGACAGGCATTGGGGTGTGTCTTTGGGTCATCAACTATAATGCTCATGCCATTTTACCTCACCCTACCCTGTAGACATTGACAAGTGTTGTGGTGTGCTTTGGGTCTTTGGGCCTTATACTTACCCCATTCCATAAGGAAATACGCTGAGGTGGGTGCAGTGTAGGAGAATGGGGTGAACTTTGGGGCCAAACACTCCATGGCACACCTCGATGCCTGTCACTGGTTGCAGGGTGGGGTGGGGTTGGAATGGCGGGATCATTACAGCTGATGATCCCAAGTCACACCCCTGACACCTGTTAGTCTCTACAGGGTGGGGTGTTACAGCTGGAAAACCATAGGTGTGTGTTGGTATTTTCACTCCAAATTATCAACATGGGCTTTTTGTGACCCCACCTCATGAAAAGCAGCACTATCAGTTTGTTAGCCAAAAGGTAATTTTGCACAGTGACTGCACCATTTGGCGCCACAGGTATGGAAACACATTTTGGGCAGGATGTGAAAAATGACAACTGTATTGTTCATGAGGAGGAGTAAAAAAAATGGCAATGTTGAAAATCTGGAGTGAAAATATGAAAAATTGGTGAAGTCATGAGCATGCATAGAAACTGCGCAATGCACGGATGTAACCCAATTATTTTGGGGATTTTTTTAACCACATTTTCAACGTAGGCATTTTGAGACCTCCACTCATGAACGGTGGCACTGTGATTTTGTTAATCTGTTCCAAAAGTTGATTTCCCACAGTGACCACACCATTGTGCGCCACAGGTGCGAAAACACTTTTTGGGCAGGATGTGAAAAATGATAGCTGTACTGTTCATAAGGAGGTGTGAAAAAATGCCAGTGTTGAAAATCTGGTAAATTGCAAATTTGGGAAGGTACAAAGGCGTGTCTAAACTGCGCAATGCACGCTTGTAACACAGTCATTTTATGGACTTTCATCACCAAATTTTCAACATGGGCATTTTAGGACCTCTGCTCATGAACAGTGTCACCATCATTTTCTCAAACTGTCGCGAAAACTGATTTTGCACAGTGATCACGCTATTCTGCGCCGGACATGCGAAAACACATTTTGGTCAGGATATGTAAAATGACAGCTGTACTGTTTATAAGGAGGTGTGGTAAAATGCCAACTTAGAGAATCTGGACTGAAAATATTACAAATTCACAAAGTTACGAGTGTGCATGGAAACTGCGCAACACACGCTGGTAAAACAGCCATTTTTTTGATTTTTTCACCAAATTTGCAACATAGGTTTTTTGAGAGCCCACCTCATGAACAGTAGCACTGTCATTGCGTTAATCAGTCCCAAAAGGTGATTCTGCACCGTGACCAAGAAATCACCTTTCGGGACTGAAAAACGCCATGACAGTGACTGAATTCGTGAAGACGGGGTCCCAATAACCCCATGTTGAAAATTTTGCACCAAAATTCCCAAGAATGGCCAAGATATGCACCAAAGTTGAAAAAACCCTATTTAAGCCATCATATAGCTTACCGGCATTTCTTCAGTTCGCGGTCAGCTTTGAAGAGTGCAGATGTGTTCCTGGTCCAATGAAGAGCGCCGTGCCAGACTCTGGAGGTAAGTAAAGGTTGAGGGGGGTGTGGAGAGGTAGGGTATGCTGAGGGTGGGCATGGGCTGGGGGTGGGGCAGGAGACACTGCGGGGGACTGTTTTCTTCTTTTACAGGTAAAAAAAAAAGACAATGAGTGTCAGTTTTCTTTTTTTGCAGGTGTTTGTTTGGTACACTGGGGTGGGCTACCAGTGTACCACCTGCATAACGGGGTGGGGGACCACAGCTGATGGGGATTGAGTCCCCCTTTGGCACAGAAACAGGTGGGGATGATGTGCATGATGATGAGGGGGACTGGGCACCCCCTCGGCACACAGCACACATCGGGGGCTGGGGACATTATGCCATTGTTGAATGTGTGAGTGAAGTAGTCAAGGGCTTTATCTATGGTAGGGGCATATTTGATAGGGGACCAGTCACACTGGGCTAGATGCCTCCTTAGATTAGTGAGGCCTCCAGGTTGAAGATGGCATCGGGTAAAACTGCTTGGTTGGGGTGTTTGCCGCTGCCATGAATTGGTGAAGAGGATGGGAGAGTGATCGCTTAATGAATCAGGAAGTACAGTCAGGTCTGAGATTTTTTTTGGATGATTGGTGAGTAGGAGATCGATAAGGGAGCTAGTTCCATTCCTGGAATTCCTCCTAGTAGGCTGATTAACTAACTGGGCCAGATCAAGAGCAGCAAGGGTGTCTCTTATGGAGGAGCTCGACAGTCAGTTCACATTAAAATCCCCCACTATAATGTGCTCAGTTTATAGAGGGAAGCTGGAGATATAGTTGGCTAGGGATTGAAAAGCTGGGATTTGGTTTCTTGGTGGGATGTATGCCATGGTAATGGGGGCTCTGGAGGGGTCTGGAGCTAGTTTTATTGTCAGTGCTTGCGCACTGTGATGAGTCTCGGACGTAAAATGCACACACCCCTCCCCGTTTGCCAATTCTGTCAGCTCTACAAAGGGTGAAGCCAGGGAGAGCAACAGATGTGTCAGGGGTCTTCTTTGACAGCTAGGTTCCTGTGACAGCATGCACACCTGGCTGTTGCTGCAGCAACCAGCATTGTAGTGGCCCCGACTTTTTGGGCAGGCTGCAGATATTCATAGCGCCCATTTGTAGCCCTTGGTGGTGGGGGGGCGCCAGGATTGGGTTGGACGGGACCCAGGTTGGGATGCACATTGCCTGAAATAAGAAGCAGTAGTGAAACAATTCTGAGGCATGCCAGCACTCGCTGCTTGCTGGTTTTGTAATGCTTCTTTGCAAATGTGCTGCAGGAGCTAGAAATGGGCAGTGAGAGGAGAGTAAGGATGGAGAGTAATGTGAGCAGTGGTGGTGGGAGGTGATAGATGGGACGTGAATGGGGGGAGGTCAGGTGAGCTACAGTGAGTGGGAGGGTAGGTGGGAGTCTGTGTTTCTCAGGGGGGGTCCCAGATAGCTGAGTTACTGGTAAGGGATTGGCCATTCACTGTAGATGGAGGATGTGAGAGATGAAGATTAGGGAAAGAACTAGTATGTTGAGGACAGGGGATTGGGGAGCAGCGTAAAAGCTGCCTTAAGTGACACAGAAATTAAGTTGGAAGGGGAGAAAAGAAAGGTATACAAGGATAATGTAGTCAGTAAATTGGAACTACAGAATGGTGCTGCCCCAAGAGGCTAATGGCTATAGGCTGCTAGTGGAGAAATGGCCTGATTGGTTAAAAATTCAGCCTCAGCTCTATAAAAGGGCAGGATGATCAAGGGTGGTGGTGGGGGCGGTTGGTCCAACACTAGTCCATAGTGCGCCACAAGGCTGGAGCTCCACAGCATGGCTTCCTGCTGCCTTACCTGGATGGTGGTCTCAGGGGTTGGGGAAGGTGCCTATTTTCTGGCCCTCGCGACCTTGGTGGATGGTGGACCCGAGGGTGGGGAAGGGCGCCTGCTTTCCTGGCCCTTGCGACCTTTTCAGAATCCTGCCAGCTGAAAAAAAGGAGATCAGGTAAGAGTTATATATAGCAGGGCAATAGGAGGGGAGGAGTTCTCTAGGAAGCTCAGCACTGTTGCAAACTTAATCTTAGTTTAGGTCTGGAGCATCGAACTAAACTTTTCTACGAAGCTCAGTACTATTGAATTTTAGTCTTTAGGTTTTGGTCTGGAGCACAGAAATTAACTTTCCTTGTTTCAATCAGGCTAAGGCACCAGCAAGTACATTGTATACTCTACAGTTACGTTTAGATAGATAATAAAATACCTATACAGATTCCTTATAGCCACACTGCAGTTTACCAGAAGCAAGTGCAAGTAAGAATAAGCTGTCTGCTTTTTTTTTTTCTTTTAAAGGAGCAGAATACCCGAGGCAAGATTAAATACTTTACCACATCCATGCTCTCCACATCCTCCACCCTGCCAGCTGAGCCACAACTGCCCTCCTGAAGTCACTTCCCAGCCCTTTTGTAGGACCGGGGAGGTCCTGCCTGGAACCCCTGGGGACAGGGCCTTTCAAGCCCTGGGGGAGGGTCCCAGGCCATGGCTGAGTCCTGCCCTCAGCCTGTCTGCTGCACCAAAAAAGTGTGCATTGGGAGAATCTGGGAAGGGGGCTGTGGACATGGCAGGTTGGGGGGAATGGGAGAACAGAGAAAAAGAAAAGAAATTGAAATCCCTGGCTCAGAGAAGACTCCCCATTTCTTTGGGGCACTATGAGACAACATCAGCAAAGGAATTGTGAACAGTTTTCAAGTGGTGGCAAAACTACGGCACTGGTTTGCCCACACCCTGAGTGGGCTTTCAGTGTGGTAGTTGTTCTTTCTGCAAGGTAGTACAAAAAATAAGGAAGGAGGCAACAAGGAAACACTCTAGTCGGTCGATCTTGGTCTCTCTGCTGTGGAATATCATTTTAATAATGACCATGTGACTGACAGTTTTCCAAAAAACTTCCTTTTAGAAGCTATTGATATCATTCTGACCAGTAACTATTTTTTATTTGACAAGAAATATCACTTACAGACCAGGGGTACTGAGATGGGGACACCATGGCCCCCTCCTATGCCAACTTGTTTTTGGCATTGTGGGAGGGAAGTTTGAACCTAGCAGAAACCCCTTTCTCTCACAAATTTTTCTATGGGGTCATTACTTGGATGACATGTTATTAATTTGGAAGGGGGATGTAGAGTCTGCTTCTTCCTTTGTTGATTTTATTAATCAAAATGACCTTGGTTTGCAATTTACCTCCGCAATGGAAATGTCTTCAATCACCTTTCTGGACTTGCATTTGAGCGGTGAGGATGGGCAAACTGTAAAATCTGAGACATAAGGAAAGCCAGCCTCAGGTAATACATTATTACATGCTGCAAGTGCCCATCCCCACCATTTACAAAAAGCCATTCCAGATGTTCAGTTCCTACACCTTAAGAGCAACTGTTCCTGTCTGTTGGATTTTGATAAACAAGCAGCTGAGTTAAAAACTCGCTTCTTGGCAGGAGGGTATCATAAAGATGTCTTGGACTCATCCTTAAATATGGCTAGAAATTTGAATAGACATGACTTGCTTTATCCTAAACAAAAAGATAATGTAACAACTCAACCCGTGACTTTTGTCATAGAATACAATCGAGTATCTCCTAAGATTTCAGCCATTATTAGAGAATTTGGGCCTGTATTACAAGGGGATCCAGTCTTGGGTGAGATAGTAGGAAAAACCCTAGGATTACCTACAGAAGGGGCAGAAACCTGGGGAATTTGCTAACACATAGCCTTTATGAAAAACCATCAAATTAAAAGCATCTCACCTGGATGCACCCAAAACCAATGGGTAATTTTGATTGTGGCAAATGTAATGTATGCTGCTATTGTATTCAGGACAAGATTTCTACCCACCCTATTTCTCATAAAGAGGTGAAGATCAAACAATTTATCACCTGTTCCACAACTTATGTGGTTTATGTAGTAGTGTGTACTTGTCCTATGTTGTGTGTGGGACAGACAAAGTGGACCCTAAAAGAAAGAATGCAGAAGCACATTCGTGCCACTGTGAAAGTGGAGCCCAACACTCCAATTGGAGCACATTTTGAGACTTATCATAACCAGTCCATCTGAATTTCAGTTTCTAGGATTGGAACATGTGGAGCCACAAAAACGAGTTGGGAACAGGGTAAATGAGCTTTTACAAAAGGAATCCAAATGGATTTATACCCTTAGAGCCCTTGTCCCACAGCGGCTAAATGACTGCCTTGACATTACTCCATTTTAATGATTTTATACTCTTCTGTTCTCTCACTCAGCTCTTTTTTATCTCTTCTCAGTTCCCCTTTTATTCCACCCTTTTCCCATCTTCCTTCTTTTTTCCCCCTTTCCTCCTTCCTTCCCCCACACCCTCATTCCCCCACCTTTCTATTTATTTTCTCCTTTCACCTTTTCAGTTCTACAGGATCACTTTTGTCATTCTATTAAATATTATATATGGATTTAATGAAATCTTGTCCTTTATACATAGAACCAATCCTTATTGTATCCATAAGGTTTGAAATGAAGATATAAGATTACAAGTTTACTTATGCTAAGACACCTTTGTTATACAAGTAGCATTTGCTATTACTGTATGTTACAGGGTTAAAAATGGATCCATAAGTCTATGAAATTTAATTATATATGGTGCAGGTATTTTTGTCTTTATAGGACTCATTTTTCTGACTATGAGTGAATCTGACCTTTTGGAATATTTCTTGATCTCCCAGTATGCTCAGGCTCATTGGCAACAACTTTAATAATAATTTTTTAATTCATTACTCACTGAGGGGAGCACTAAATTTTATAATTAATAATATATACAGTTGTCTCTTTGTTCTTGGTTATGGTGTATGACTATGTGACTGTCTTTTTAATATGCACAGAATAAATTTGGAGTACCGTGCATCATAACCCCGACTCCTGACGAAGTGTCTCTGAAAAGACGCAAAGCGCTGGGCTAAAGTGCTGCAGGCTCCATTTTGAAAGCCTGAGTCTGTTTCCATTCACTATTTTACTTGCGGCTGACAAGAGTGCTTCCTTGTTGCCACCTCATTGTCTATGTTTTTGGGATATCACCCACTTGCTACATGGTGCACGGTTCTCTTTGTGATTAGTAGAAGAAATAGATTATTTTAAACATCCAGCAGAGGACGAAGTATATATGATAAACAGCTTTATTAGATGAAGCATGACTGCTGTAGTTTATATGGCCTGCTGCAAGTGCAGGTATTTCTATATTAGGAAAACCATATGAGCATTTAATAGACACATTGTGGAAAATTTAAGGGGAATTGAGCATGGTCTGGAAAGCAATGTCCTAGCTGTCCACTTAATATGCCATAATGCATATATAATTATGTGATTTTAAACTTATTGGCACTGAAAGGTTCGAACAGGAGCCAGATGGTGCAATTTGGACAACTTAGTAATGAGACAGGAAGTGCTTTGGATGTTTAAACTTAAGGCTTTACAGCATTCAGGTCTCAGTGACCACTTAGAATTAGCTCCTTTTCTTATGTGAATACATGCATTGTAATTGATGTATTTGCTTATATTACTGGTTTTACTGGTTTTTGAATACCTGCTATTCCTTCCCTCCAGTCCTATTTTCTCCTCCCCTATTTCCCCAAATCTCCTTTTCTTCTATCTTCTAACTGCATTTCATTCACTTTGTACCTCAAATGCATATGATGTATCAAATAACCAGTGTTTTAATGGTTTTGATGGTATTTATGAGAGTTCAAAAATGAACTTTGGTACATTGTTTTTTAAATGTAGTGAATAATGTATTTTGTCGGCCTTCCTTTTTTATCCTTTCCCTTTTGCGCTTTGACACAGAATATGTTTATTTAATGGATGTACCAGAAGGATGCAGGCAGCTTGACAAAGCACATAGAGGCTGTGCAAAACATTGGTCTGTCCTCTGCCCTGCTGTCTTTCTTGTGTGTTTGCAGCACTTCAATAAAACTTGAACACTTTGAACTTTAAGTCAGCATTCAACTTCTTCATGAGCATGTGTTAGTGCCCGGACTCTTGGTTTGTTTCTGTGCAATGATATTGCCCAAGAGCACCGTGATCCATCTGTGCAATACTATGTTTGTATTGCTACTCCAGCTCTACCTCCCTCTGTTGGTTTACTGACTTCATCCTTACTCATATGGACCAGGGCCAGATCACCTCTGCCATCTTTGCTGACTTGGCCAAAGTCTTTGACACGGTTGCCTATGCCCTCCTCCTGGACAAGCTTAAGGCAGAAGGGCTCTCTGCTCTTCAATCAGTTGGTCCTGCTTCCACCTTGAGGCCAGCTCTCCAGCTGTTCATACTGGTAATACCCTATCCCTCAATCCCTATCTGTTCAGGCATGCCTCAAGGGTCTTTCCTTCACTCTATTCTCCTTTCCAGCTTCCTGAATGAGCTTCCTGCTGCCTGTTCCTCTGGCATTCATCCACATGTACCCAGATGATACAGCGCTCTTTGCATCCGGCTCCTCTGCCCTGACCTCACTGCCTGGCTCCAGCTGGACCTTGACGACGTCCAGCCCTGGTTCTGGACTAATCAACTGTCCCTCAATACCAAGAAAACAGTCTCTATGATATTCGGTACCTGGCAGAGGTTCACCAGACTTAATCCTCTCACTTCCTTTCATACCCTCAATGGTGCTATGATTGAGGATGTCTCCTCCTTTAAGTACCTAGGGGTCTGGCTGAACCACAATCTCAATTTCTCAACATAAGTAGATGCCATCTACTTTACGCTCCACTCCAGAATGGGTGCACTCCACAGGAGCAAAGCAATATTCCACTTTCTGCCTGCTGAGTGAAAATCTTGAAGATAATCATCCATCTCTTCAACTACAGTGACAACATCTACATTATTGCTTCTAAGTCCACCTTTTTCAGATTGGATTCCCTCTTCCACTCCTTCTGCTGTTTTGCCTTGGACTGTTCTCCCCATATCCACCACTGCTCTCTTGACTCCTCCCTCTCCCTCACTTGATGCCAGGTGGCAGGTGCCTTGCCCATAGTGCCTCCTTCCCTTCATATCCATATTCTTGATTTGCTCCCTCCTCCCTACCTTTGCTCTCCTCTCTCTTCCTACCCATTTTGCAACATTGTTTCCCATTCTCCTTCCCTCCCTCCTCCCCAGGAACTCTACTGCTGGCCAAGCTGCTTTCTCACATTGCTTATGAACATACAAACGTATGAAATTACCAGAAGAAACAGGACTCATGGTCAATTGAGTCTGCTCTAGTGTGCAGCTAGCCCCTCATCATGTAGCTGCCCTCCCCCCCCCTTCCCAGTATCCCTTCCCTTAACCTGTCCCAACCCCTCTTGAAACTGCCCACAATGTTACAGGACACTGTCTCATCTGTTAAGGTGTTCCATTTGTCCACCACTCTTTCCATGAAGCAATGTCTCCTCATCTCCCTCCTGAATCTTCCCCCAATCTCATTTCATGCCCGTTCGTGTCTCTTCCCCTTCTCATCTGAAGAATCCCTTCTGTGTTGGTCTTGTTTATCCTGTTCAGATACTTAAAGGTCTCGATCACATCCCCCATCCCTCCTCTCCTCCAGTGAATACATATTCATCTCTCCCAGCCTGTCCTCATAGGGCTTGCTTTCCAATCCCTGGATCATCTTTGTGGCTCTTCACTGCACTCCCTCCAACAATCTAATGTCCTTCATCAGGAATGTGTACCAGTACTGCACACAGTACTCCAGGTGGGGCCTGACCAATGATCTATACAGGGGCAGGATAACCTCCTCCTTCTGGAGGAGATCCCTCTTGCAATTCACCCCAGTATTTTGATGGCTTCTGCTGCTGCCTTCCTGCACTGAGCAGAGTTGTTCATGCTCCCCGTAATGATCACTCCTAGGTCTTTCTCCTCTGTGGAGCTCCCCAAATGTACCATACTCAAGTGATAATCTCTCCCCTGGTTCCTGGCTCCAAAGTGCATAACCTTGCACTTCTTGGTGTTGAACACCAACTGCCATGTTTCCACCGACTCCTGCAGCTTAGTCAGGTCCTCCTGTAACCCCTTCCACCCCTCCGCATCATCAATCACAGCTCCCATCTTGGTATCGTCTGTGAACAGACTGATCTTGCTCCGGATCCTGTGTGAGATATCTGCAATAAAAATCCCAAACAACACCTGTCCCAGTACCAATCCTTGTGGTACCACACTAGTCACCACTTTCAGTGATGAGAGGTCCCCACCACCACCATCACCCTTTGCTGCCTTCCCCTTAGCCAGTTTGTGATCCATTTCACCATTTTTGGTCCCACACCCACATAGTTGTTTCCCCCCAACCTCCCATGTGGCACTGAATCAGAGGCCTTACTGAAGTCCAAATACAGGACATCCACTTCATGACCCTTGTCCAGTTCCCACGTCACCCAGTCGTAGTACTCTACAAGGTTTGTATGGCAGGATCTTCCCACTAAAAACCCTTGCTGTTGACCATTCTGAAGACTCTTTTCCTCTAAGAAGCTCACTAGCCTCTCTTTTAGTTTGGTCTCCATGAGCTTTCCCAAGATGTGAGGCTCACTAGTCTATAGTTTCCTGTTTTATCTTTTGGGCCACTTTTGTGGATGGGCACCACATGGGCCATTCTCCAGTCCTATGGTAAACATCCCATGCTCTAAGCTCTGAGCCTGTCTTCCCCTGTCCATCCACTCAGCCTCTTCCCCTCCCTTAAGTCTTTTCTTCGTGATTAAACATCACCCTCCAGCAACTGTTCCTGACCCCCATCATAGCACTGATCTCCTCCCACAGCTTTCACAATTACACTGCTATGCTCTGGGAGCCCTCCCCCCCCCAGTTATAGCATTGCTCACTACCACTGATCTAGTGGACTTCTGTTCTTGTTCTTAGGTTTTACTTTGCCCCAAACATTGGTTTTGCACATCACTTAATGTATTTACTGTGTACATTTATTTTGTTTGCACTGTTTTACTTGGAACATGTAAGCACCCCTTTGGGAGCTTATGGGTTAATGATCCTGGTAGCAAGTGTAGAGAGGGAGAAAGCAGGTGCTGGTAGGTCTGGGATTTGGGCCTGCCTTCTGACTGTAGAGGGGGGCCCATCCCTGCAGTGTAAAAAGGGTAGGTTTTGGTGCAAGAAGTGGATTTGGGGGAAGAGAGAGAGAGCAAGAGAGTCAGGGGTCAGCCTGTAGTTCGGCCATGAGAGCCTCGACGTGGCCAGGGTGGACTGTCTGCCGCCCCGGCCCTCCTCCCTCGAAGACTACTGAAGGTGGTGGTCAGGCCCATAAATAGTGGTATGGAGCAAGTATTTAGGTCCTTTTGGTGCTGACTTTTGGGAGCTGCACCCCTTGGAAAGAATAAAAACAAGGTAGCCCACCAACTGAACTCTGGCACCTTGGCTGGGGTAGGCACAGGAAGGGGTCCCAGACAGTGGTTCTTGCCCATGGGTGAGTGCAGTCTCTAGAGCCAGCAAAGAGGACTGCAGCAGGGCCTAGTATGGCAGGATGGGTCTGGAGCATGGTCCAAAAGCGGCAGCCTGGATCGTTGATGGGATACTGGTGGCAGCCTATCCCCTTTCCACGGACCAAATGCCCCTGCAGAGTTTAGAGCTCCTGAAATTGGGCTGACTGTAGAGGCATGAGAAGTTCTGCATGGGGTGCCACTTGATGGGACACCTGGCAGATTAGCAGGCTGTATGGTGCTCCGTGTGGCACTTCTGCTGGGCCCCTGTGTGAAAGCTATAATGGACTGAAATCTCTGCATGAGGGATGTGCCCCGAGTCTCCAGGATCGCCAAGGATGGACAAAACTCCTTGGGATGCTTGGAGCAGGCACGATATCAGTGATTGGGTGTCAGGATGATTTTTGGTTGGGCTGGCTTATGCTAAAATTAAGATCACCATTTAAATTATATGTGCTCCCAGTTTAAAGCAGGATGAACAGAATGGGATTGGGCAGTAGAAACATCTTGTGCTGTCCTGGTTCCCCTTATGCATTTGAGTATTTTCCAAGAAAAGGGAACTAAGAGATGTGCTGGAGTAGATGGATTTAGGAAGTTGCCAAGGGCAGAAAGAAACTTTTGCGAAGTCCAAGTACAAGCCTTGTATGGCCTGTTCGGCCCACTTTTAAAGTGCTGCTGTCAGGAAAAATAGCCTATTTCGGCTAGTAGGGCAAGCACTGCAAAAGCTGCATTCAACTCATTTGGAAAATGCTATTGTGGACCTTGTTTGGCAGGCTCTGTGCCTGTAAGGGCCACCCCACCATTTTAATTATTGTACCCCCATGCTACATGAAGTGGACCATTAATTTAATCAGCTATATTAAATCAATTTGTGGCACTTAGTCATGTGAACAGTGGACTTAATAACTAGATTGTTGCTATGGTGTTAAATGCTAACCAACATTGCTACTGCAGCTGTACCCTCTGAAGAGAAGTGAAGCACCAGCCCCCATACCATCCACCAAGAAACTGAACCGGGTAACAAGCATATTTAATTTTTTTCTGGACTGTGTTTGCTGGCTGCAAGTGTCCCCTCTCTCAAAGTAACATTAGGCATATTTGTAGTCACCAGGAGAAGGGGCTTGGACACAGAATATTGTAGCCACACAACTGTTAATGTATTTTTACTCTTGCACCTATTGTATTCTCCTCTTTACCCCCCCCCCCGGATGCATCAGGATACCTGCATTAGTTCGCTCACCAGTTAATGTATTGCACTTTGCACATTTATTTTGTTTGCACTGTTTTACTTGGCATTGAATATTGTGATCACACAACTGTTAATGTATCTCACAGACTGCCAACAGTCTGTACAAGTCGGTGACGCGCTATCCCCCCGCCCTCACAACCACTGTAGGTGTCCCCCCAAGGTTCTACTCTGGCACCAATTCTTTTCTGTATTTTCATAAATGACCTTCCCTCCATCTGCTGCAAACATTCACATGTATGCTGATGAAATGGTTCTCTACCTGTCAGGCCCCTCCAGCAATGCACTAGTAGCCCTACTTCAACTAGACTTCCTCAGTGAGATACAATCGTTTAACACCAATCAGCTCACACTGTGTACTAAAAAGACTGTCTCAGTGACATTTGACTCCTCCCAGAAGCCGGTAAAACTCCAGTCTCCCCCTAATCTTTCACACTCTCAATGGCATCAAATTGGAATCCATGTCCACCTTGAAATATCTGGGAGTCTGACTCGACCCCAGACTGGATTTCTCCCAGCACATTTATTCCCTGCACACCAAACTCCACCCCAAACTTGGTGCTTTGTATCACTCCAAAGACTGACTGCCTATGTCTTCTTACCCATCGTGACTAGGCTTGTCATGAAATTAATTCTTCTCTTGTTTGATTACGCTGATGTGGTTTATGGCTTAGCCCCCTCCTCCTCCTTCCTCATCAAGCTTGATACCTTGTGTAATGCATTCTGCCATTTCACCACCAATCCCCCCATGCACCATTGCTCACTTTACTCTGCTCTCTCACTCCTTCCTCTTCCCCTCTGCCGTCAACTCCATGGTGCATCCCTTATAGCTAAATATTAGTTTAACTCTCTTTCAGATTATCTCTCCTCCCTCTTCTCACCAGCCAGCACCTCTAACTACCCACTCCACTCCCAAGACTCATGCTCTTTCTCAGTCTTCAAGGCACACTCCTGTACCAGACAATCGGCCTCCTCTTACCGCCTCCCCCTACTCTGGAATCGGCTCCCCTCACTCCTACACTCACCCTCTTTCCTTTCCTTCCTTAAATATCAGCTAAAACTCTCCCTCCAGCCCTCCTGCTCCTGCATCCCTGCCCTAGCACCCAGTTGATGCTCACTGTCTCCTAGCTCTAGTCTCAGTCTAGCCTTCCCTTCCTCCTAAGTTTTTCCCAGCTGTTCAAATTCTATCCCCACTCACCCACCCTTCCCACTCATCCACTGACCTTTGATTTCACTAATGTAATTTTAAAATGCAGTGTACTCCCTTATTGTCCATTGTTATGCTATTGTACAACTTTTTGTTTTGTAGTTATTTGTATTTTCCTAGCCAGTTGCAGGAACATGAACTGTCTTCTCTGTGTAGTGCTTTTGGACTGTATTTGTCTGTATATACTCCCCGTCCCCTTCCCCCAGGTCACACCTAGAAACAGGCTACAGCTCAGTGTGCCTTTCTTGGTTACCAACTTTTAAATACGTACATACTTACATACATACATAAATAAATAAATAAATAAATAAATGTATATTTAGTCTTGCATCTGTAAGCCCCTCTGACTGGAGGGGGCTTGTGCTCACTTTAGGGCCTTAATCTTGTGGTCCCTGTATTTTTTCCACCTGATTCTCCCAGGTTTTGATTAGTATCCTGGGGAGTCATTTTCTGTGGGCCACCACTTGAGGGCAGCAGAGAATAGGGTATATAAGGGGGGCAGGAGGAGGAGGAGGAGGAGAAGGAGAGATAAGGAACAGACCATCGGGCACTGGTAGGGCAGTCGGGGGGTGTCCCCCCCTTTAGGCAGGATGGCTATGTAGTGGCGAAGCACTGGGTCTTGGGCCGTGCCTCTCGAAGGTGGTGGAGGTTAGCTGTTCATGCAGTCGAATTGGGATCCTGGGTCTCCAGGGGGTGGAGAGTAGGAAGTAGGTTTAGGCCCCGGGGATGTATAGGGGGATCCCGGAAGAGGCTAGATTCTTGTATTGCCAGGGCTGTAGGGGCTGTGGCAGGGCCCTTGCAGGAGGAGGGCCAGTGGGAGTGGCATTCCTCATTCCTGGTGTGGCATGGCAATTTAGCAGGGTTAAGTGATGGGGCTTGGAAAAACCCTTACCCATAGGGGTCTGTTTTAAGGGACAGGCTTCGGGGCAGCCAGATGAATTTGCCTGGGCGATGATATGTGGAAGACCCTTTGGGTTTCTTCATGCCCATTCACTCATTTTGAGCACAGAAAAAGGAAATTGTTGGAGACTGTATGTGACTAGAGTTGAGGTCACCTTAGCAATGGTAGCAAGATTGATGCTCCCAGGGAAGGCCTTTTGGGCAGCAAAAAAGGGCCACGGGTTTCTGGCCGTGTGGACCAGGTTTGGGACCAAAATGCAAAGGGGCAGCAGATATGGGTTTCAGAGGAGATGGTGGCAGCTATAGCACTTTCAGGCTGCACCATCCGTGTCCCTTGGGCCAGTTAGAGCCATGGAACAGCATTTGGGGGAGGCTGATCGCTTCTCAAGTGAAGGGAGTGGCTGGAAACAAAACAAAGGTGGCACTCCAGTTAAGAGTAGGGTGGAGGGCCCTAGTAGCAATGGTGAAATTCATTTGGGTGGCACTTACCCATGCCAGTTTTATTCCTGTAGGAACTTCATACTTCTGGTAAACAGCATTTTGTGCCACTGAAGAAATCAGTTGCTGATTGTGATAGTGGTATAACATTCTGTCTGTCCAGTTTGCCCTGAAAATGCCTTCTCTTTCACTTGTACATACAGGAAATTTTTTAGTCCCATGGAACTGAGTTCTATGAAGTTTAAAGCAAATGGGACCCTTGGGCTCTCTCGAAATCGTTGAGGGCCCAGGTGAATAAATTTGTTTGTTTTTTAGAAAGGCAGTCTCTTCTCTTGATTGCAGTTTTCTTTGTATCCTAATGAAATTAATCCTTAGTCTTGCAGCATCCAGGAGTCTGTTTGAGCACCTTAAGTTCTCAAGTGAAGGGAGTGACTGGAAACAAAACAAAGGTGGCACTCCAGTTAAGAGTAGGGCCCTAGTAGCAATGGTGAAGTTCGTTTGAGTGATACTTACCCGTGCCAGTTTTATTCCTGTAAGAGCTTCACACTTCTGGTAAACAGCATTTTGTGCCACTGAAGAAATCAGTGGCTGACTGTGATAGTGGTATAACATTCTGCCTGTCTAGTTTGTCCTGAAAATGCCTTCTCTTTCACTTGTACATAAAGGAAATTTTGTAGTCCCATGCAGCTGAGTTCTATGAAGTTTTAAGCAAATGGGACCCCTGGGCTCTCTCAAAATCATTGAGAGCCCAGGTGAGTAAATTTGTGTGTTTTTTAGAAAAGCAGTCTCTTTGCTTGATTGCAGTTTTCTTTGTATCCTAATGAAATTAATCCTTAGTCTAGCAGTATCCAGAAGTCTGTCTGAGCACCATAAGTTGATCCAGCGTAGTCTTTCAGGGACTGGGGCTGAAGGAGAAAGTGGGTTCCAGCATCTATATGAATTTGGGAATCTCCTTCTGTACAGTGTTGGGGGGGGGGCAAAGGGCCTGCACCTGCCTGTTAAGAACAAATTTATTTTAATGAAATGGTTGAGAGTATGTTTTGGAGAGAGATTTCTATGGAGTAGTTACCCCTTCCTCGGGAACATTGGCCCCTAGACAGAGGAGGAAGGCAGCATTACACGAGGGAGCTTGTCCTGGATTTCTCGTGGCCCTCCCCCGACCTTAGTTTAATTGAGTCCCTGGACCGGAGGAGGTCTGGCTGATCTGATTCTGTCCTTCTTGTCCATGTGGCACAAAGGAAAAGAAAACAAGATGGTGGGTGGTGTGATGGTAGGCCCTTCTGGTACTGGGCCTCTGACACTTTCTCTGGTAGTGCTATGCATGTCTGCAGGTCACATGGTTGCTAGCAGCATTTCAACTGGCTAAACACTCATGGAGAGGGACTCAGCCTGGTGAACAGGTGCCATTTTGCAGTGGTGGAGGAAAAGAGCAGTCATGTGGTGAGAGCCTTCAGTAGCAAGTAGAGTGGAGAAAATTGGACTAACAATAAGAACTCTGAATTCTGGTTCCCCCTGGTACTGGTTTATGAGCCAAAAAGTGGGTCACTGTTGGATGAATCCATTGTACCAAATGGCTGGCAGAGGATTTAAGTCAGAAGATGTGGAAGATGTGCCTCCCCCCCAGGAGCCCTTTTTCCACAGTTCCTTCATCTCTCCTTGTCTGGTTGTGGGATAGTGCAGGGAGAGGGCAATCAGATGAGCGGTGCACCTGATGTGGATATAGGGGGAGGGCATTGCTAGGTTGCCCGTCTGCAGTGTCTGCTCCATCTCTATCCCTGCAGGCATATTCAACCGAGCACCACCAGTATTTTATTGGGGAACCTCTCCTAGCATCTCTGAAGGGCCTGCCTCACTGTGGTAGCAGGAAAGTCTGGAGCCAGGACTGTTGGAAAAGCTCTCCCTGGACATTCTTCCCCAGCAAAGGAGAAGACTGATGAACCCTTCCAAGATGTGGTGATGGAATCAGAATGGGAGGAGGTTCATACTGAAGAAAAGGGCTTAGAAGGCGAGGAGGGACATAGATGTCTGCTCAGCCCCTCTTCGTCCGCTGCTCACTACACCCATGGTTGAGGAAGGGGCAGGGGCCTTGGAAAACCAACAGGGGGTCCCCCGTGTGGTCCCTGTCCAGGGGCAGTTCACTAGCTCAGGTTGCAAGGCCGGATTCTTCTGTAACTGTGAAATCTAGATCAGTTTCTAATTAGGAATCTGGCTCTGGTAGGAAAATAGAGAAAGTGGTGATGGTAGAAGATGATGAGGAGGAGGATGAAGTGAGACTGACGGTTTAAAAATTCCAGTTTACAGACTATGAAATTTATAGAGCTATTCCTAAGCTGTACTAGCGCCCTGTCATCACCTCTTCAGACCGCACCCCACACCTTACAGGTCGCTCAGAAGCACTCAGGTCCAGGATGGATGGACTAAACCACAGTGACCCATTAAACACAGCTTACAATGGAAGACCCTGATTGGGTTCAGGTATAGCATGAAGAACAAGTGTCCAAAATTTGCCTGAGTGGAGTCAGGCTAAAAGGTGGGTGAGAAGAAGAATATGTATAGAGTACCCACAGTTGGAATATCCATATGTGTCAGAGAGAATATGTGACATCATAGAGGAAATGCATGTCAAATGGGTTTACAAGGAGCAATTAGATTGGCTGAAGCATCACTCTGGAATGTGAGGATGTCCATCCCAGGAACTTTTTCAGAAAGCATGTGCCCTGTGCCATACCACCCCATGGACTGGACTGACTTTATTTAAACACTTTACTCTGGTGCAGGATCTCACTGGGTCCCGTGTGAAGTATTACACTGTGGCCTGAGACTGTTTTGGGGGTATTACCACTGAACCAGACCCAGATTTCTACCTTCTACCTGGAGATGAACCTGCCAGTTAGGGACCTTTGAGAGGCTCTGGGACTGTGCCAGAAAGCTGCTCCCCGGAGCAGGTTGAAGGACGGTAACTGTATTGTAACAGAAAAAAAAGGGGGACTTAATTATTACATTTTAAAATTAACTGGTTTAAATCAAAAGGAGTATTTAAATGTTGTCCTTTTATTATTGTCCTGGGGGTTTATGTGTGAGTGGTGTTTGCATGGGGGAATGTATGTCGGGAGATTGGTGTGTGAGCTAATATCTGTATATAATGTTCTTGGAGGGTGGTATAATCCGGGATGTGTTAAACAAAATGTTACTGACAGAAGCTACCTCATAATGGTTCCATCATTTTGACAATATTTCAAAGCTTTGATTGTGCATGTGTTTTCTGAAATTCTTGCTCTTTAAAATGTTTGCATTCATTAAGGTAGTGAACCTCCTGGCGTAGGTAAGTGAGCCAACAGAATGTTAAGTATAGGGATGGTGGTGTCCTGGGGGGGCTAGACAGGGTTTTTGCCTTGGGACCTGGCACAGTACGCTTTATTAGTTGTCTGGGGAGTGCACATACTCAAGCTACAAGTGGGGCGACTGTTGGGGCCCCTGCCATCATTCCCAGGAGGGAATGATTTCCTAGGTGGGGGAAAAGTGTAAGCCCCCTCAGATTGGAGGGGCTTGTGCTTACTTTAGGGTCTTAATCTTGTGGTCCCCTTGTTTTTTTTTTCCCCACTTGACTCTCCCAGGTTTAGATTAGTGTCCTGGGGAGTCATTTTCTGTGGGCCACCACTTGGTGGCAGCAGAGGATAGGGTATAAAAAGGGAAAAGAGGAGGAAAAGAGAGATAAGGAGCAGACCATTGGGCTCTGGTAGGGCAGTCAGAGGGGGGGATTCCCCCCTTCTTTAGACAGGATGATTATGCAGCAGCGTAGCACCAGGTCCTGTGCTGGGCCTCTCGAGGGTGGTGGACGGTAGGTGTTCATGTGGTTGAATGGGGGTCCTGGGACTCTGGAGGGGGGGTGGAGAGTTTGAAGTAGGTTTAGGCCCTGGGGACATATGGGGGGTCCTGGAAGAGGCTAGATTCCTGAGTTGCCAGGGCTGCAGCTGCTGTGGCAGGGCCCTTGCAGGATGGGGGGTTGGTGGGAGTGGCCTTCATCATTTCCAGTGTAGCATGGCAACTCAGAGGGGTTAAGTGATGGGGCTGGGGGAAGCCCTTACCCATAGGGGGGTCTGTTTTGAGGGACAGACCTCGGGCAGCGAGATGAATTTGTCTGGTCAGGTCATATAAAACCCTTTGAGCACAGAAAGAGGAGTTTGTGGAAGACTGTGTGAGGCTAGGGTTGAGGCCACCTTAGCAGCAGTAGCAAGATCAATGATCAAATCAAATCAAATCAGCTTTATTTATATAGCGCCTTTCACAACCAAGGCAATGATCCCAGGGAAGGCCATTCGGGCAGCAAAAAAGGGCCATGGGTTTCTGGCCAGGTGGACCAGGTTTTGGGCCAAAATGCAAAGGGGCAGCAGATATGTGTTTCAGAGGAAATGGTGACAGCTATAGCACTTTCAGGCTGCACCATCCATGTCCCTTGGGATGGTTATAGTCAGTGAACAGCATTTGGGGAGGCTGATCGCTTCTCAAGCGAAGGGAGTGGCTGGAAACAAAACAAAGGTGGCACTCCAGTTAAGAGTAGGGTGGAGGGCCCTAGTAGCAATGGTGAAATTCATTTGGGTGGCACTTACCCATGCCAGTTTTATTCCTGTAGGAACTTCATACTTCTGGTAAACAGTATTTTGTGTCACTGAAGAAATCAGTTGCTGATTGTGATAGTGGTATAACATTCTGTCTGTCCAGTTTGCCCTGAAAATGCCTTCTCTTTCACTTGTACATAGAGGAAATTTTTTAGTCCCATGGAGCTAAGTTCTATGAAGTTTAAAGCAAATGGGACCCCTGGGCTCTCACGAAATCGTTGAGGGCCCAGGTGAATAAATTTGTTTGTTTTTTAGAAAGGCAGTCTCTTCTCTTGATTGCAGTTGTCTTTGTATCCTAATGAAATTAATCCTGTATCCAGGAGTCTATTTGAGCATCTTAAGTTGATCCAGCTAAGTCTTCCAGGGGCTGGGGCCAAAGGAGAAAGTGAGTTCCAGCATCTATATGAATTTGGGGATCTCCTTCTGTATGGTGTTGGGGGTGAAGGGCCTGCACCTGCCTGGTAAGATCAAATTTATTTATTTCAATGAAATGGTTGAGAGTATGTTTTGGACAGAGATTTCTATTGAGTAGCCACCCCTTCCTCGAGAACATCAACTTGTTTTTCTGGTAAAATATTTGACATAAATAAATAAATATGTAGGGCTCCATTTGGACCCAAGTTTGACATACTCAGAGCATGTTTCCACAATATGTAAAGTAACCAATCATAACTTGTGGCTGTTTTCCTGCTAAAATGTTTCCTGATGTTGGAGAGTTGCCTGGGTTTTAGCAATGGACCATTACTGCCTTCTTTTGATTACAGTTTCCTAGTTTTCTTAGAAGCCTAACAGAACCACATGCCACCACAGTTAAGGGACAGAAGGCATTTTCTTTCTGCGTCTGCTCCTAAACTGTGGAATAGTCTTCCATACTGTTGTAGTTTGGCCACAAGCCAAGCTATAGTCAAGAGCCAAGAAACACTTGAATGAACAATCTGTGTAGCATTGTTTTAAGTGATGTCTGAATACCGTTATAGGGTTCTGATACTGTTCTAAGGCTTGTTAACTCTAATATGTTCACAATGTCAAAGCACTTTTCACATTTGTTTGCTGCATATGTAATTCTAGTAGAATACAGATTATTCTCAATCCTCTTTTTTACTGTTATACTGTTTGCTGCGTGCTGGTTCTCTTTGCTGTTTTATAAACATTTGCCTAATGCCTCAGGTCATGCCTGAAAATGGTTAATTCTCAGCCTAGTGCATTAACCTGGTCAACTAAACAAATAAATAACAGAAGTGAACTAATAAACGATTAACATATTAGTAAATTTTATTACACGTTGTGCCTGATTTTTTTGTTCAAAACATTTCCCTGATTTCTGCACCAGGACATTGAGTGGTACTGTATTCATCAACCCTCTGCAAGCAAAGTTTGACCGTAACTAAAGGAGAAGTACACGGATGACTTCATATTTGGAGAATATAATTTTGTGTTAATGTCTAGAAACCAAATGCTGTCCTACAAAAGGCAATTAGAAAATATAAAATATATAAGCCCTCTGGGAGCTTTCTAGAAATTAAACGGGTAACCCCTATCACCACCGGGGACCACCTGCCTGTCAGGAGGCCAGTGCAGGCACAGGAGGTATAAATTGGGATGTTTTGGCAGGATTGGGGAGCTCCATGGGAGTATGAGAAGGGAAGGGACAGAAACATAACTGTGACTGAGGTGGGGGCAATTGCCTGCTCCGGTTCTCCCGGCACAGCTTGGTAGTGTGGTTGGCGAGTGCCAGTTTGCGGCAGGAAGGTGGCTGCAGTAGGAGTCCTGGCTCTGGGTCATAAACAGGTGCTGTTACCCTAGAATTAGGTCCAGTTACACTTGTTTGGAGGAGCTGAAATCTGCCCTGTTATGAGAGCAGAGATGTGGGGACAGCACAAAGAGAGAGCTGCACTGACCTCTTAAAGTGCCCACAGTGAACTGTTGAAAGTTCCCACAGTGGCCTGCTAGATTTGCCCAGCTGTGACCTGCTTACAGTGATCCTTAGTGTTCAAGAGTCTGCTGAGAAGCTGGACTTGGTACAGAGAGAGGTGTAGAATTGACTAATGAATCTGGAGAGCTGCAGCTGAGAGTCAAAAAGGCTGAGGGTCCCCAGTATGGAAGACTGGAAGAGGTGAGGTAGCACTGGAAGGGACTGAGAAATGTGTCTCATAGAAGCACTCTCGTTCATGCTGTGAGATGTGAGACAGAGTAAGAGATTTAAGCAGAAGCTGTATTGGGTGTACCATGGCCTTATTTGGCCCATTAATTACGTTACTGCCACTGTGAAACCAGATTCAGCTCCAGGATTGAGAAATGTAGTGGAAGACCATATCAGTCACATTTACTGCTATACTGCTTGGTACTTCTTGTGCCTGTGAACTTTCTTGTTGGCCTCCATGAACCCCTCCAACTTCATGGAGTACTGGTTGTTGCTTGTGCCACAATGATTAAATGGATTTGATACTTCTAAATTTTGTGTGGACATTGGACTCATTTATGAACAGTTTGTCTGACAGTTGATTACTATTCCATTTCAGTTCCAGCAATCTCAAGTGGAGGGCAACCCCCGAAGTTCTGAGGCTATGGACCAAGTAAATGCAGCCATTTTCTGGTAGTGAGTTTTCTTCTGAGTGGTCACCCCTCCCCTTGGACACTTTACCACCATACTCCTAGACACTGGGAAGGGGGGCTACAATGTGGGGGCTCATCCAGATTGAAATTTTAGGGTGTCTGTCGACACACTGTGAGTGCTGGCTGGCAACGTGGATCTGGACTGTCGGCATTGAGTATAGCAAGGAGCCATACTTGGGAGATTTGGCACCTTTTAAAACTATAAGTGCCTGTTGGTCTGGCTGTAGGAACATGCCTGCAGGGGCTTGGAGGGTATGCTAATGCCCTGTAATGGAACTCCTTGTGATTGGTTGCTGGGACTAGTTGCTGGGGAGTGGGAGCTGGAGTGGAAGGCTGGAGGTTGTAGCATGAGGAGAGTGCATGAGAGAGACTGAGCAAGCAGCAGTACCATGTTAAAGTTTGAATCGCTCATTCAGAACTGTGGAAAAGGGAAATGGCCTAGTCCTGGTGTCATCATCTTAGTAACGTTTCCCGCCTCTTTGCTGAAATGGCTTTGGGACCAAGTGCAGAAGATAACAACAACCATTGTGTAATTGCAGTCTGCCAGTACAAGGGCCCCGGTGTCATGGAGCTGCCTGTTTGCCCAAAATGCTCCAGCGGAGCTGCGAGCGCTGCTGTCACATGCCAAATTGGGGCTGTCCTGGATATATTATGCCTTATGGATTGGAAACTACCAGTGTGGAAGTGTTGGAAGAGATAGTCTCAGAGCCTTGTAGCCAGGCCATGGTGGAAAGTGTCCCCAGTAGTCTGCTATGTCTGCCATCTGAGCCAGAACCTGTACTGCCCACTGGTCAATGGAGAGACCATGGTTGTGGGGTCCACATGTCAGAAAAGTTTATGCCATCACCAGTTGGAAGTACCAAGGAGCTTGCACAGCTGAAAGAGAAGCTGAATGCCCCTGCAGCGGTGGGTAATGAGCAGCCTGACATGGAGATGGAAGAGGTGGTAGAGCAGTGTGGCACAATAGACTTTGAATATTGGAAGGATGGAGAAGACACCAGTGCTGCCGCTGAGGATATTGGCATCAGAGCAACTTTTGAAGATGATGATATTGAGAGGGACATCCCAAAGCCATATAAAGCCCCAGTTCTGTCATTCAAAGATGAGATGCCCAGATTACCTGTCCACTACTATTAGTGGTAAGAGAAGCTAGACCACTTCAGGCCCACCAACCCCAAGGTGAAGATCTATCGTATTGGCATATGGCTCCCTGATGGCCAGACCCCTCGCACCAGCATTTGATGTATCCCAAAATGGTCTCAGGCCAAGTGAATCATTCAGAGAATGATAAAGCAAAAATATTCCAATTAAGTATACCCATACCTCCCTCAACAATTATGGGATATAATTGAGAAGAGCTGTTGAAATTGGATTTTCATGGGAATTCTGGGTACAATTATGGAAAGCATAGTTTGAGTGCCACCAGTACCACAGTGGAGCTCCTGAAAACCCAGAGTCAGGCAAGAGCGGTTGTGCCAAACATGTGTACAATGGACTTACACTTTTCAAAACTTTTGTACTAGTCCAAGACATCGAGAGGAAGAGGACCAATTATTATGTTATCAGTGTGGACTCCTTAAGACAGGAAGTGACCAAGCAGGATCCCCATTATTATTATGCAAGACAGTAAAGGAACACTTGTTCTATTGGACTGTTAAAGACACTTAAGATTAAGGAGCTCCCCCGATATGAATATTGATACTGTGCTATTTGCATTTTGTACTGCAAAGTGAACCACGAAAGTACAATTGCCATCAGATGTTGGGTGAGACAAACCCTTTTTTATGGCTACAGTAGGCATAGCCCCTCAGATGTTTTTCTTTGAGAAATGGACTCCCTGCATAAATTACCTTCCAAACAACATGATAGAGTGTTAAAAATAGAGTCCTCCACTGAAGGCTCATTACTACGCTGCCTGTGTGTGTATAGAAGCTTGAGAGCACTATTTTTCCTCTGGCTTAAGAAGTTAATTGAGCCCTCCCCAGTACTGCTTGTTTTTATAAGTTGAAACCTCCTCCAATAATCGATCCCTCCCCAGTACTGCCTTTTTTTGCAAGTTGAAACCTCCTCCAACAATTGAGCCCTCCCCAGTACTGCCTTTTTTGCAAGTTGAAACCTCCTCCAAAGTGTTTTATGGGCCCTTTTTAACTTAATTTTTACTTAATTTACTCTTTAATTTACTACCTTTTGCAAACTGAGAAACTCTTCCTTTGTTGATATCCCCTCCTCCACTCATCCAGAGGTGTGAGTTCCTTTGTTAGCCACTGGTTGATCACAGCTGCAAAATTATTACATTTGTCTACAGGCACTGTCTTCTATGCAAGATACAAGTGACAAATCAATACACACGCACACACACACACACACACACACACACACATCACACACACACACGCAATACTCTAAGGAGAACACAGCTGGATAAGGTACCAATATTTAGGAATGCCAGCCCCAAGAGGCCATAAAATAGCCAAGGAAAGTTAAAAAAAAACTCCTCTCACAGCCTGAGCAGAAAAAAACAAACACTGGGACGATATATTTTTCTGATTTTAACATGCAGTTTTCCTTTTATAATCCACAACAAGGTGTGGGTTGGGTTGGGATTTACCCACACCTGGCAATTTGCCAATAACACGAGGCATGCATAAGCCCATTGCACTTCACACTGTGCAGTGGATTACTGTGATTGTACAACTGGTAGGAAGTAAAGAATTAAAAAAAAGTTATTAAAATACTCAATTTCTAGAGTGGAGAATAGGTGCAAATGGGGATGAGGTATTAGGCTTACTTTTAGATGTCAGCTGTCCAGGCATATCCTGGTCTAAATCAGTCTTATCTTTTTTTTCAAACTTTATTTTCAAAGGTACAGCACTCAGAGAATAAAATGGACAATAAATTGTACAGAGGCATAAAACAGAAATTTATTGTTCCACATCATTTGACACGTGTTTAGATACAGGCTCATGAAATTTGTTGTGATTAATAAAAGTTGCTCTGCTCCTTTGCACTTTATTTACAGTGAGCCATATATTCCCATTTCTCAGATGGACATGTTACGTGGTGAACTGATAGACAGCAGTCCAGTTATAGAGATAGGGTATCACTCTGCTCCTCCAAGTTACTTCTCCCCATCGTACACCCCCTCCAGTGTTCATCAAAAGCTTGGAAACCAAGGTTGGGTCAAGGATCTCTCCAAGGGGTCCCAGACTTTGGTGAATTTATCTTCCCTTCCCTGAGCCTTGTATTGAATAAATTAAATTTTCATACAATGCATTAATTTCTTTGTCTACTGAGCTATCATAAGGCTGCAGTCTAGACCCCAGTGGCAGGACAAGACCTGCTTACCCACCGCCATCGCAAGCAGCCACAGAGGGTGGTCCAGGCCCCTACCTTTCCTGGAGATCCCAGGGAGACCCAAGATACCCTCACGCCGACCCACCACCTGGGAGTCTCCCAACATGGTTTGTGTAATACAGGCAACCCCTGACCAAAAGGGTTTAACTTTGGGGCAGACTCATAGTAGATGGATAAAATAGCCCCGTTGTGCTCTACGCTTAGGACACTGATCAGATTTACTCAGGTCTACCCTGTGTGCAATTGATGGGGTAAAATATGTTCTGTGAATAATGTTGAAGTGTATGGCTCTCAATCTATTATTGACTGAGCACTTCATGCCCAAACTTAAAAGTGATTTCCAATCCCCAGACGTTAGGCTCTCCCTTCCCAAGTCTTTGTCCCACCACTCTTTTAGGGAGTGGGCCACGTCAGACAAGGCTCCAATTAAAATCCCATAACATTTGGCCATAGGTCTGGATCTTATTCCCCGGGGGTTTTCCTCAACACCTCTTCCAAGGGGGATCTTTGGGGGTTAAGAAAACTTTGGAGACCATTTTCTTCACTCCTCAGCCTATGCCTCACTTGCAGGTATGTGAAAAAAATGGGAACAGTGAAGGTCATAAGCAATAACAAGGGATTGATATGACAAGAACTGACCCCTGCCCATAAAGTTGGTAGATGAAACAAAGTTCCCTGCCTTCACAAACTTCCAGTACTCTTTTCACCAGACCCGACATGGATCCTCCCTCCCATAGTGCCATCAAAATGCTCGCATCTGGAGACAGAGACCTTGGGAGATTTATCAAGGAGTGGGGCAGGCACCAGATTCGGACTAAGGTTCTTGTAAAAGGGTTCTTGATGGATCTTCTATAGGATCAGTAAAGAGATGCTGCCAGCATATGAGGGGCCAGCTGGAAATCACTGTCTTCCCTCTCTAGCTTCACCCATGTCTTCACCTCCATCCCATCAGTATAAATATCCTGTAATGCTGCCAGCTGGGCCACTACATAATAAGCTCTTAAGTTTGGGAGGCCCAGGCCCCCCACCAAGTTTCCACAGCACCTCCTGTCTGAGATGGGGTAGTTTGTTGCCCCATAAAAGGGATCCTACCACGCCCTTAAGTGATTGGAAGTAATACTGGGGAACCCACACCAGCTGGGACTGAAATAAATGGAGACAGTTTTACCAGATTAACCTTACCAATCAGGGTTAATGGGAAACATTTCCACCACTCACATTGTACCCGTATTTTGCTTAATAGAGGGACATAATTGAGCTTGAATAATGAAGAAAGTTTCCTCGGGATGATGACCCCCAAGCATTTGATAGCTGTAGCGGGAGGAATATGACAGCCCTGAATGACCACCCCCCTATTGGTTTTACCCAGAGAAAGCCATTCAAATTGGCCCAGTTTATTTTATGACCCGGTATAGGCCCATATTTCTCAAAATGTTCAGCTAGGTGCAGACTAGAATGAGCTGGGTCTCTAAGTAACAGCACTACATCGTCAGCTAATAGCGAGATAATTGATGCGTACTTCCAGACCTGTATCCCTGGATCCCAGGATTTTGCCTGATTAAGGAAGCCAGTACTTCCATAATCAGTACGTAAAGAAGAGGGGACGGGGGCATCCTTATTGTGTGCCCCTGGTGAGGGGGAAGGGAGCCGATAGGATGTCATTAGTATATATATCTAGGCTTTCGGGGCAGAGTATACTGTAGGGTCTTAATCCAGGCGATAATCCTAGGGCCTAACTGGAATTTTTCCAAGGTGGCAAAAATTAAATCTCTCTTGACCCTGCCTTCTCGGCATCTAATGCCAGAAGGCCCCCATCCATGTCAACCCCAGAGTAGGCCCACTTTTAAATTATATTCAAGGTTTTACATAAATTATGTTTTGACTGCCTTTCTTCAGCAAAACTACATTGGTCTTGGTGGATCAACAAAGGACATATCAGTTCGAGCTGCTTTGCTAGCAATTTAGCAATGATCTTGTAATCAGCATTGAGTAAGGATATGAGCCAGTAGGACCCACATTTTTTGGGGTCCTTACCAGGCTTGAGGAGAACAATGATGGTGGCCATTTGAAGGGATGGGGGAAGGGACCCAGAGCCCAGGGTGTCCTGGATCATGGGGTCTAAAAGTTGATGAACAGCCTTCCAGAAGAGTTTATCAAATTCCATGGTGATCCCATCCAGACCCCAGACCTGGGGCTCTCCCTAGATTGAAATCCCACAAGGCAACTTTAATTTTCTGCTCGGTGATCTGACTGTCCAAGGACTCTCTCTCTTTCCCCGACACTGAGCTAAGGTGTATATTATTTACAAAAGCCACTGGATCTGGCCCCATTGGGGGGGGGACTCTGACTTATACAGGGTTTCATAGAAAACCAGAAAAGTCTCATTCATTTGGATTGGGTCCGAAGTGGTCTCCCCTGCAGGAGTGTCCAATGCTAAAACAACCCTCTTCGTTTGTTGAGCTTTAACTCTCCAGGCAAGCCATTTTCCTGCTCTATCCCCCTCAAAATATGACCTTACCCTTGTTTTAATAATGTCTCTCTCTATCCTCTGGGTGGCAATTTGTGTGAGTTTACCTTTAAGTGTCTTTAGTTTCCCCATATTAGAGATGTCTCCAATCTCCATCATTGCCTTTTCCAGATTAAGGATGCTGCGTTCTAACTCCTGTTCTTGTTTATCTTCTTCCCTACACAGGCCTGCAGCATAGGAAATAGTGGCCCCCCTAATTACCACCTTGATGGTTCCCCAAGTGGCCACCACCAAGGTATCCCCAGGTTTATTGTGAGTTATATCATTCTTAATGACTTCCCTGACATATTTCCTAAACTGCTCAGAGGTCAGAAGAGTCGGATCCATTCTCCACTGAGGAGTCCCCAGGTGCCCCCGCCCAGAAGAAATCAGCATTTCGAGGGGGGCATATTCCGAGATTGCAACCGGGCTATAATTAGGGTCCTGCACCCCTCTCAAAATATCAGAAGAGGCCAAAAAATAGTCTATATGAGTATAAACCTTGTGACCTGGGGAGTAGAAAGAGTATTCTGACTTTGTGGAGTGGAAAAACTACCACACTTCCTGGAAAGCCCTGTCTCCCACAAACGTCCTGAGAGCTAAGGCGCTCTTGGAGGGCCACCCTCCACCCTCCACCCTCCACCCTCCACCAGAATGGTCCGATTCTCGGCTCCAATAAGTATTAAATCCCCTCCTATTAACAGGTTGTCAGGGAATGGGGCCAGGACCACTGCTAGATGGTGGAAAAAATTGGGGTAATCTATGTTGGACCCATACACAGCCACGAGGGTCAATCTAGTGTCTTCCATGGTGACATCTGCCACTAAATATCTCCCTGAGGATCTGCTATTTGTTTTTGGACCTCTACTCTCAATTGAGGGTGGATCCAAATTGCCACACCTCTAGCCTTAGACTTTAAGGGCACAACCAACAGGGTACCCCCCCATGAGTGTGCGAGCTTTCCTGATTCCTCCCTAGTCATGTGTATCTCTTGGAGGAAGTGAACGTCTCCCTTACATTTTTTAAAATATGACCACACCCTCTTACGCTTGACCTCTGTCTTCGGTCCCCAAACATTCCATGTGATACATTTTAAACTACTCATTGTTTTGGATATAGCTATGTTGCCCACTTCATAAGATCAACAGCTCTAGTGAGTGCCCTGTGCTGTGTACCTGGTTTTCAACAATTTTAACACCCCAACACCAAACAATAACAACCCCCCCTCACCTCCCTCGGTTCAACTAAACAAGCCTCTCTTTTCCAGCCCCCCCTCCTCCCCAAACCTTTGTCACTAAATTGATCCATTACTGCTTTAAGAGCAGACAAACCCTTAAAGAAAAAAATGGTACCCTTACCCTTGTCAGACATTAAAAAAAACCTACCCTCTGCTCCTTGTGGTTGCGCTGAGGGGGGATCATCCAGCTGATTTGAGCCATATACATATTCATCCTCGCTTTCTGGGGGAGGGACTCCCCCTTGGGGAGGGAAGAAGCCCCTCAAGTGATGCCCCAAACCCATCTTCTAGTGAATACAGAGGTGAGGCTGAGTAGGTGAGTGAGGGCTGTGACACCCAGAGCGGTCGCGCAGAAAAAAACTCACTCCCCCTCATGATGCTTTTTCAGATTGCCCACCATTGATCTTCCAGCCCATTTATAAGCCTGCCCTGTAGAAATTCTCCATAGGGATGTATATTTCAGGGCGGAGGAGTGTACTCACCCCCCCCCCGCCGTACATGGTTGAGATGCCTCTGTTTAATTCAATGTAGCACAGAGAACCAAACTCTATTTCCCAAAAGGGGAGATCCCAGGCATTAAAAAGTTTAGGGTACAATGATTGACCCACAACACAGAGTAAGCAACATCTGGGCTCCCCAAAAATGTTGCCAAGAAATTAGAAAAGTGAAGTCATCAAAAACTGAAATTACAACATGGCACCCCATTTCAAAATAAACCTGGGTGCCTATACTTCTGCCTCCAGAGCTGCAATTAGTTATAACATCAGTGAAGTAGAACAAAGAAATAGGGAAATTATTGGAGGGGGGTGAATGTTTAAAAAAACAGCACCCCTCCCAAAAAACTCATCAGTTGAAACATAGAAACATAGACTTTGACGGCAGATAAGGACCGCTTGGCCCACCTAGTCTGCCCATTTCCCTACTTACAGGATAAGCCGCAGATCCTAGTTCACCAACAGCCTATTTCTTCCTACCCCTACAAGAATTGCCTTATGTCTGTCCCATGCATTCTTGAATCCTTCCACAGGAAGGCTGTTCCATGCATCCACTACCCTCTCTGTGAAAAAATACTTCCTCACATTGCCCTGGAACTGCCCCCTCTCTATCTTTAAATTGTGCCTCCTTGTTCTTGCACGTCTCTTTTTCTGAAAGATGCTACCCTCTTGGACTTTGTTGATTCCACTGAGGTACTTAAAAGTTTCTATCATGTCCCCCCTATCCCTTGTTTCCTCAAGTGTATACATATTAAGCTCCTTTAGTCTCTCCTTGTATGACTTCTCTTGCAGACCCTGCACCATTTTAGTTGCCCTCCTCTGGACTGCCTCTATCCTGTCTATGTCCTTGCGGAGATGGGGTCTCCAGAACCGGACACAGTACTCCAGATGGGGTCTCACCAACCGTCTGTTTAGAGGGATAACAACTTCCTGTTTTCTGCTAGTGATGCCTCTTCCTATGCATCCCAGTATACCTCCAGCCCTCCCTATTGCCTTCTCACATTGCTTGCTAACCTTAAGGTCATCTGATATGATTACCCCCAGGTCCCTTTCTATTTTTGTTGTTGTTGCTACTACCCCCTTCATTGTTTAATCTTCCCCAGGGTTTTTGTTTCCCAGGTGCGTTATTTTGCACTTCTTTGCATTGAATCCTAGCTGCCATACTTCTGACCATTCCTCCAACCTTGCCAAGTCCCTTCTCATCCTTTTCACGCCTTCTTGTGTATCAACCCTGTTGCAGATCTTTGTGTCATCTGCAAAGAGGCATACTTTTCCTTCTAGTCCCTCTGCAATGTCTCTTATAAAGACATTAAAAAGGACTGGACCCAGTACTGAACCCTGTGGTACCCCACTAGGAACCCCTCTTTCTTCAGAGTGGACTCCATTCACAATTACCTTCTGTGTCCTGTTGTCCAGCCAATGTTTTACACAGGCTACCACCCTGGGACCCACTCCCAGGCTGGTTAATTTGACTATTAATCTTTTGTGTGGGACTGTGTCAAATGCCTTGCCAAAGTCTAGCTAGGCCATGTCCACAGCCCCTCCCTGCTCTACTACTTTGGTCACCCAGTCAAAGAAATCTATTAGATTCATCTGACATGACCTTCCCGCTGTGAACCCATGCTGCCTTGGGTCCTGTGCCCCACTGGCCTCTAGGTACTCAACATTTCTTTCCTTCAGAAGTGATTCCATCACTTTCTCTACCACAGAGGTCAAACTGATAGGTCTGTAGTTTCCTGCCTCTGTCTTGGTCCCACTTTTGTGAAGAGCAATCACATCCACCTTCCTCCAGTCCTCAGGTACCACACCATCCTCCCATGATTTGTTAAAAAGGCTAGTCAGTGGTTTCACTAGTTCTCCCCTTAATTCTTTTAGAATTCTGGGGTGAATTTCATTAGGCCCCATTGCTTTGTCCACCTTCAGTTTTATGAGTTCTTTCAGAACCCTTTCTTCTGTGAAAGGACTGGGATCGACCCTCCTAACAAGAGTGCTTCTGTTAATTGGATTTGGCACCTCCCCCTCCTCTTTTGTGAATACTGAGCAGAAATATTCATTCAGTATCCCTGCTCTTCAACTGTCCTCCTCTGCCTTCCCACCGTTCATTCTATTCAGCCTCACTATCCCTCCCCTTTGTCTTTCTACTCTCCCTGATATACCTATAAAAGGTTTTATCCCCCTTCTTAACCAAGTTGGCTATCTTTTCCTCAGTTTGGGCCTTTGCTCTTCTGACTTCCCTCCCTGCTTCCTTCTGCTTTAACTGGTACAGCTCTCTGTCCTGCTCTTTCTGTGTTTCCTTATACTTCCTGAATGCTATCTTTTTCTCCCTGACTTTCCCTGCCACCTCTTTTGAGAACCATAGTGGCTTTTTCTTTCATTTTGATTTCTTTATTTGCTTTACACATCTGTGATGTAAAGTAAAAGAGTGACTAAGGAGGCAGGTGCATAGCAGAGTGCTCCAAAGCCCTGCCATAATAGGCTGGGGGTAAACCCCATTGCAGGTTAAGGAAATCTATAGTCTACCACTATACAAGGTGCTGTCCTCTTATCCTCCATCAGTACAGGGCCCCTAGTAGACGGTGCCACCAACTATATTGGAGAAGGCGTAATCAATCTCAGTGCAGGGGTTGTGCTAGTGCCCCACTACCTAATGGCTCTCTCCTTGATAGCCAAGGAGGCCCTTCACAGTTCAGCCTCCTCCATGAAAGCACTCCTGAACCCAGATGCCTACAATGGGATGATGTGCAGCTCTCCAGCAGAATGGAGTGGAACTGCTCACTTCAAAGGAAATCAGGGCCGCAGTTAAAATCACCAATTAGTGCCCATTACAGGCAAAAGGCAGGATCAGATCTGGACTCCCTGTAAGCATGGCATTACATTATAACCCTGGCAACATGGTGTGCTGTGTCCCAAAGTCTCACATTGTACCATTTGGCACCAACATTTGTCCAGCTTTTCCCCTTCCCCAAAAGGTCTTGTATTAGGTGTCCGATATGAGCAATGCACAGTACCTTCCATTTTATTTAACTAATGACTGCTGAAACCCTCAGGACTCAACATCTTCCAGCACCCTTGGCCCCTTGAGGAGCCAGTTCCTGCATGATAAATCTCGGGGCTCTCTCTGGGTCAGTAAAGGATCTACTGTCCCAATTTCTGGGCCAGATCACTAGGTGAGCAGGATAGAGCAACGAAAACTGGCAATTTAGTTCAGGGAGCTTCCTTCTCGCCACTGTGAATGCCTGGTGCTCATACTGTAGCTTTCTCAAGTAATCCTGGAATAGACTGACAAGATGGCCCTGTTCTTTTATCTGGCCCACTTTACGTGCTGCACCAAGGACAAGTTGTCAGTCAGGAAAGCTTAGAAATTTTATGAGGATATGATGGGGTCTCTCTCCCAGCCCTGGCTTGTGGCCCGATGATCGGCAGGCCCATTGGATCTCCAGATCTCTATCAGCAGGCAGGTCCAGCATTTTGTTTGAGCCAGAGCAACATGTAGGCTGCACAGTCATTCCCCTCCAGGCCCTCTGGGAGGCCCACGATGTGCACATTATTGCGCTGCTCCCGGTTCTCATGGTCATCTACACTGGCCTTCAGCATTTCAATTTCTCTGAGTGCCTGCTGAAGACTGGTATCAACCTGGTGGTGGGAGTCTTCCTGATCACTGACCCTCTGCTCGAGCTCAACAATGGGGGTGGAATGGCCCTTGACAGTATCACCAAGGCTATTCACCGTTTGTTGGAGGTGATTCAGCTGCGCCCTGATGTTTTCAAAACCAGTCCGCATTTGGTGAGTTAAGTCAAATTTTAATGTTTGTATCAGGGCCTCGAGGTTAGATTAGGCTGGAGATTCCTGGGTTGGTGCAGATGTTTCAGCAACTTTCTGGCTGACTGGTGATGACGTCCCCACCATGTTCAGTTGCTGTAGCGGTATTGGGCCTGAGATGTCTCATTTCTTATTTCCAGAAAACGATAGCTGGGCTTGCTTATTCTTGTTTTTTTTGCAGATGCCATCAGAAGGTACCCTAATATGATGAACAGATGTCGGGCATCAAAGTTTTATTGCTGGATGCTATTGATAAATGCTGGATGGTCCCTGGAGCTCAGAGATCAAGCCTCCATTCCCTTCCTCAGACAAGCCATGCCACCCTAAATCAGTCTTATCTTAAATCAAGGCAGTAGCCATTTCATAGAACCATAAGACTGAAACTGATTCTGCAATTGATAAAGCTGTGCTTTGCTGGGCAGCATATAGCTGTCTAAACTCTGGCATCAATTTGTGTCTCAAGGTTTTGTGAAATGTCTTCTGCCTTTCTTTATTGCTTTGTTGCAGTGATGTCAAAATTGATATTGCTGACAGCTGGGAAGCCCTTCACATCTACATAGAAAAGAATTTCTAAGACATTACCTCCTGACTCATAGGGTTGTTATTCCTTTGGTTTCTTCCAAAAACTTAGCTTCTCAACTTAACAAATTTGAATTGAATAGACCAGAATCTTGTCAAAGCAATTGCGTGACACCGGTTTATTACTTAGAAATCCTCAGTGCAGAACTAAGCATAGAGAATACTGGATGGGCAATTATGCACAACCAGTGTCTTCTGCCACAGAGGAGTTCTGATTCCCTCTGACCAGAAGAGCGAAGCTCAAGTGGTCCATGGGAATCAGAACCCCAAGGTGACAGAACATGGTTATGCATAAAGTTGCTCATCCTATATTTTTTATAGTGTATAGTAGTAGTATGTGAAATGTGTCAACTGTTTTTTTCTCTCTTTCACAATGAAACTGATTGTGAAGTCTCTAGAAGTTCTACCACCCTTTCTGTGAAGAAATACTCCTCAATGTACCCCTTAGTCTACCCCCTTTCAACCTCATGTCATTCCCCTTCATTCCTGGACATCTCCTTTTATGAAATATGCTACCCTCCTATATGCTATTTATGCCTTTAAGATATTTGAAGGTTTCTATCATATCACCCCTGTCTTGTCTTTTCTCTTCTCTTCTCTTCTCTTCTCTTCTCTTCTCTTCTCTTCTCTTCTCTTCTCTTCTCTTCCCTTCCCTTCCCTTCCCTTCTCTTCTCTTCTCCAGGGTATACATTTTGAGATCTCCCAGTCTCTCCTCATATGACTTTTAGTACAGGTCCTGCACTATTTTTGTTGCCCTTCTCTACTGCCTCTACATTCTTATGGAGATGCAGCCTCCAGAACTGGGCACCATATTCCAAATGAGGCTTCACCAGTGGTCTGCACAGTGACATCACTGCTACCTTCCTTCTGCTGGTGATACCTCTCCCTATTCACCCTAGTATCCCACTGGTTCTCCCCAGAGCCACCTTTAGGTCAGCCAATATGATTAACCCCAAATCCTTTTCCTGTTTGGTGACCATCAGTCCCCCCCCCCCATAGTCCTGCCCTGGGTTCCTGCAACCCAGATGCATGATTTTGCACTTTTTTGCATTAAATCTCAGTTGCCACACTTCAGACCATTCCTCCAGTTTACCTAGGTCCCTCCCAATTTTTTCCACCCTTTCTGGGTGTCCACCCTGTTGCAAATCTTAGTGTCATTCACAAAGAGGCACACTTTCCCCTCCAGCCCCTCCACAGTTTCACTTATGAAGACATTAAACAGGACTGGGTCCAAGACTGATCCCTGTGGCACCCTGCTGGTCACACTGCTTTCCTTACATTGAGCACCGTTTACCATGACTCTCTGTCTTCTATCATTCAACCAGTTCCTAGTCCAGTTTACCACCTTGTGACCCACTTTTAGGCTGCCCAGCTTGTTCACAAGTCATATGTGGAATGGTATCATAGGCCTTCCCAATGCAATGCATGTTTACGTTTAAGCTCATGAAACACCCTTATCAAGTTAATGCATTTGCAGCCGCAGTGGCTGTGCCAGAACTTGTCTTATTCTGTTGTTGTTCTGTTTGTGTGAGTTAACGACTTGTAAACTTTTTACACATTGACTAAAACATTTGAACCATTATGCCTCAGCATGTGGTTGTGCTTCAGCATTAAAATGATTTAATGTGTGACTGAGCATTTGCTACCTCATGGTTCAGAGACACTGAATTAGTATGGTTGTGGCACCATGATGCTAGTAACTATGGGGAGAGGTAGAGCACCCATTTGGGCCAGATTACTCTGTTTACATTTCATTAGAAACATAGAAACATCAAATCTGTTGGCAGATAAGGTCCATACAGCCCACCTAGTCTGCCCATTTCCCTACTTGGTTTGGCAATCCCTACTCTTATCTTGACTGCCTTTCCCCAGCTCTGCTGTATAGCAGGGTGCCTTTATCCTTATCCCATGCACTTTTGAATCCCTGTACTGTTTTTGCTTCCACCACCTCTGCTGGTAGGCTGTTCCATGGATCCACCACCCTCTCTGTGAAAAAAATAATTCCTAGCATTCCCCCTAAGTCTCCCTCCCTCCAGCCTCATATTATGTCCCCTTGTCCTTGTCATTGTGCACTTTCATCTCTGAAATATGCTCCCCTCCTGTACCCTTTTTATTCCTCTAAGGTATTTGAAAGTCTCTATCATATCCCCTCATTCCCTTCTCTCTTCCAGTGAATAGATGTTTAGTTCCTTGAGTCTTTCCTCATAAGGCTTGTGGTACAGTCCATGTATCATTTTTGTTGCTCTTCTCTGGACTGTTTCCCATTCTATCTATGTCCATTCTGAGATGCGGTCTCCAGAATTGGACACAGTATTCAAGATGAGGCCTCACCAGTGATCTATACAGTGGCCTCACCACTTCACTCCTCCTACTGGTTATGCCCCTTCCTATGCACCCCAGCATTCTGTTTGCCTTCCCCACTGCTTTTTCACGTTGTTTGGCTGACTTCTGGCCATCGGATATGATAACCCCCAGGTCTCTCTCCTGACTTGTGGTGGCTAGAACTTGCCCTCCCCATCCTGTATTCCTCTCTTGGGTTTCTGTGTCCCAGGTGCATTATCTTGCACTTCTTAGCGTTGAAACCCAACTGCCAAACCCTTGACAATTCCTCAAGTAGTCTTAGGCAATTTCTTATTTTATCTAGCCCCTCCTGTGTTTCAACTCTGTTACAGATCTTAGTGTCATCTGCAAACAGGCTTACTTTCCCCTCCAGTCCCTCTGTAATGTCACTTATGAAGACATTGAATAGAACTGGACCCAGCACCGATCCCTGTGGAACCCCAGTGGTCACTTCCCCCTCTTCTGATTTTATGCCATTTACTACCACCCTCTGGGTCCTGCCTTTTAGCCAGTTACCAACTCATTTTACCACTTTAGAGCCCACACCCACACCTTCTATGAGGAATGGTGTTGAAGGCCTTACTGAAATCCAGGTAGGCCACATCCACCACCCCTCCTTGATCCACCACTCAGGTCACCCAGTCAAAGAAATTGATAAGATTAGTCTGACAGGACCTACCCTCAGTGAATCCATGCTGCCTTAGGTCTTTTGCACTGCTTGACTCTAGGAATTTCACTACCATCTCCTTAGGCAGGGAATCCATCAGCTTCCCCACCACTGAGGTCAGGCTTACAGGTCTGTAATTGCCTGCCTCCTCATTCTTTTATTGTTCTAACTGCTTGATTATTGTTATGGTGGATGGTTAAATGGGGATTGTTTGGGCTGGCAGACCATGGCAGCAGCACAAACTCTTAGCAGCTTCTAATATTTCAGCAGGTAGATCAGGCTGGGATGCTGCCCTCATAGCTTAGGCAAACCATCCGTGGGTGCAGTGGGTTGTATCACTAGGCCAAAGTAGTGTAATGCGATGAGAGAAAGTGGCCATGGGAAATGGGGTTTATCTGACTTTTGGGGGACTTCACCATCTCAGTGATCTTGCCAGCAGTGTCAGGTAGGGCTTGTGTGGAGGGAGTGTGCATACCTACCCACAGGTGTCAGTTCAGTAACTAGGCAGAGCGCTCACTGGGGTCAGTGAGCATTTGTTGGTGGGGGAAGTGTAAACACCCTCTGAGAGCTTATTAGAAATTAAATGGTTAACCCTCATCACCACCGGGGATCACCTGCAGGTCAGGAGGTCAGGGTAGGTGTGGACAGTATAAATTGGGATGTTTTGGTAGGATTTGGGAGATCCTGTGGAAGCGCGAGAAGGGAAGGGAAAGAAAAGTGAGTGTGGCTAGGGTGGGGGCGATTGTCTGCCATGGCCAGCCCAGCCCAGCTTGGTAATGTTGTTGAAGAGTGCCAGTTTGTGGTGGGAAGGTGGCTGCTGTAGAAACCCTGGCTCCAGTTTGGACACAGGTGCTGTTACTCTAGAATTAGGTCCCATTACTCTTGATTGGAGGAGCTGAAATCTGCCCTGCCATGAGAGCAGAGATGTGGGGACAGTGCAAAGAGAGAGCTGCAGTGGCCTGCTAAAGTGCCCGCAGTGACCTGTTGAAAGTGACTGCAGTGACTTGCTAGATTTGCCCAGCTGTGACCTGTTTAGAGTGATCCTTAGTGTCCGAGAGCCTGATGAGAAGCTGGAATTGGTACAGGAGAGAGAGAGAGAGAGAGAGAGAGAGAGAGGTAGAATTCACTAGCAAATCTGGAGAGCTGCAGCTGACAGCCAAAAAGGCTGAGTGTCCCCAGTCTAGAAGATTGGGAGAGGTGAGGTAGCACTGGAAGGGACTGAGGAATGCGTATTGTAGAAGCACCCTCATTTATGCTGTGAGAAGTGATAGAGTGAGAGATTTAAGAAGAAGCTGCATTGGGTGTACCATGGCCTTATTCGGCTCACCAATTGTGCTGATGTGACTGTGAAACCTAATTCAGCTCCAGGAATGAGAAATGTAGTGGAAGATCATATCGGTCACATTTACCACTATGCTGCTTTGTAATTCTTGTGCCTGTGAACTTGCTTGTTGACCCCCATGAACCCCCCCAACTCCATGAAGTACTGGTTGTTGCTTGTGCGGCTGCCCCACTGCATTAAATGGATTTTATACATTTAAATTTTGTGTGGACACTGGACTCATTTATAAATTGTTTGCCTGACAATTGATTACTATTCCTTTTCAGTCCAGCAACCTCAAGTGGAGGGCATCCCCCGAAGTTCTGAGACTATGGACCAGGTGAACGCAGCCATTTTCTGGTAATAAGTTTTGTACTGAGTGCTCGCCCCTTCCCCTGAGACACTTTACCACCATACACCTAGACACTGGGGAGGGGGGACTACAAAGGTAAATTAAAAACTCGGATGTCTTGAGTAGATTTGGGGAGCACTGAAAAGTAAAGCAAACTATAAGCAGGGGAATGGATTCAGAAAAGTAAAAAGAAAAAAAAAATAGACAGGGCCAATGGTAAAGGGGATTGGTAAAAATGAAACACACAAAAATATCCCCCCTCCCCCATTTGCATAGTAATCCCTCCAGAGTGAGGGTGATAGCCCATTTTACTTTGCTGTTCACTATAAAAATATGCAGTGTACCCAGGTTGGCTTGTGATTAGCAAGCAGTTGTCCTGTATTTTTTGTTATTTTTGACCTTTGGCTAAAACACACACTTGTAATCAGAAGGCAAGCTGTTTTATAGTGGTGCTTTGATAGTGTTCTGCCTACCACCATTTTTATGTTTACTTGTTCACATGCACAAAGCAAACATATGAGTGGTGCTTGGCAATGTAGGGGTCTGTGTAGGTGTGTGCTGTATAATCCAATGCATGTAGAAATTCAGGAGGCTTTCAACTCAAAAGCCAGTGCTGAGAAGGCTGATAATGACAGTATACAGCTGGCTGATGGCTATAAACTCTGTGTATAGTTCAAAGCATGCAGCCACACCAGTCACACCGGTTTTCTGCCCATAAGCTAGCTAATAGAAATCATCAGGCTTTGAAGATGAGGAACATCAAGCCTCACATTCTTTCCGTGTGTGTGTGTGTGTGTGTGTGTGTGTGTGTGTGTGTGTGTGTGTTCAAGACCACTCAAAACATTGTTGTTACAAATTGTTGCATGTGCAATAGTGCCATTCTTATGCCAGGGGCTTTGAGAAATCCCTCAGTCTTGATGCAGTACTGCATGTGTGCAGTAATCAGTGTTACTTAAATCAGTTTCTTTTCTTTTCTGATGACTTCTGCCAGAGCAGCAAGAGATGGGCAACGCAGACAGAAAGAGAAGGTAAAGGTCTTAGTTGCAGACCAACACCAACATGCCACACATGATGGAGTATGCACAGAAAGTCACATGAGTCATTATTTTTTGCGGGGGACACTGTCTACTTTCATCGAGCTGTGTTAGTTCTAGGTGCTACAAAGAAATTGCTGCATCCTTGACTGGTCCCTTTTACTTAGTGGAAAAGCTTTCTCCAATTCATGTCCATCAATGATGCAATTCAGATGGAAAGCTTGTGCTTGATAAAGTCCACATCAGTTGTCTGAAGCATGAGGACATACCTGAGCAACACCCTCCCAGTTGATCCCAATCCTCCCAGCAATGAAGTGCAATTCAGACTGCTATTCTTTCAGAATCGGAACTTCCTCCTGATAATCTACTATAAGTTCTTTCAGATCTTCAATCTCCTAACTCTCTCTCTCTCTCTCTCTCCATCCGGACTCTGTTATATCTGACCTTCACTCAGAGGAACTTCCTGGGACTTCTGAAACTATGTCTTCTTAGAATTATCATGTGCACACCCCTATATACTAGACTGAGAAGATTCTATGAAAGAAATTTGACAATTGATATGAAAATATAGAGTAAAATGGTATGACTTTGACAGTTCACAGAACTCCTATGTTGCTTTTGCGGACCTTACTCCATCTTGTCAGGCACTAGTCCAGGTAACTCACAGTACCATTCCTACTGACCAAAAAAGTCAGTGTTAAGTCTTGAACTGTTATGCACCAGACTCAGTGTTTCTTGGGACTATAATGGTTCTATTGCTCATGGTATTGCTCATTGACTGCCAGATTTGTTCTTGTGCAAAACATATCCCGATGCACTTGTCCCTATACATACTGGGCCAGATATTCAAACTGCGCCATTCTGTGGCACAAGCCCTTGCGCTGCTCAAAAAAGTTGTGCAGGGGTGTGGCTGGGGCGATATTCAATGGAGTTGTGCTATTGAGCAACTCCTTTGAATATCGCCCCCTAACTCCCAACCACTGTGCGATACTCAGTGGAACTTGTGCCACCGCAAGTGGTCAGAGTGGAGCATTCAGATGCGGTGGCACAAGTTCCATTGTGCCATGTGCAAATTTCCAATATTCGAAAGGGGACATACAAATGGGGCCATAATTTATGCAAGGTGCATGGGGTGGCAATTTGCATCTAATTATGGCCCCATTTGCATGCCATTAACATGCAGGTGCATCAATCCCTGACGACTTGCACCTGGCACCCTGTCAGGCAGCAGCTGTCGAGGACCGACGCCCCCTGCAGCCTGATCGCGGGCATGAAGAAAAATCTCCCCGACTAGCCGGTCGTGGGCAGAACTCACCCCCACCCCCAGTAGCCTGATCACGGGCAGAACACACCCCTCCCACCCCCCGACTAGCCTGATGCGTGAGGCAGATCTCACTCCCTCCCGACTATCCCGATGCCCGTCAGAACATAGTGAACTCCCCCACTGCCATGGTCGGGCCAGTTGGGGGTTCAATACGTTCTGCCACAATCAGGCTAGTCGAGGGGAATAAGATCTGCCCATGATCGAAGTCGGGGAGTGAGATCTGCCCACGATCGGGCTAGTCCAGGGGTGGGCGAGTGTGTTCTGCCCATGATCGGGCTAGTGGGGGGTGGGAGAGTGTGTTCTGCCCACAATTGGGCTACAGGGCGTTACTATTATGCCTGCGATCGGGCTGCGGAGGGGCACAGGGCACAAGTGGAGGGCCACCCACAGGTGGCAGCTGCTGTGTTGTGCCCTGCAATGCGGCAGCTCACCTGTGGGTGGCCCTCGACTTAATCCTTTTTTTTTTGGCTTAAAGTTGTGCAGGCGCAGATAGGGGGTTGTGCCTGCACAACTCTGCATGGCCCGGCTGAATATCGGGCTGTGCAGTTTATGCATGGTTCCTCCCCCTCTGGTTGAGCATGCCTTCATTAGCATTGCGCTGTTGCTCAGCATGACTTGGGGGGCGCAACTGCCTCCTGCTGAATATCGCAGAATGGTGCAATTTTGGACTTGCGCAGGCGCAACCCTATTGCGCATGGAGCAACCCTTTTGAATATCTGGGCCACTGTATATATTTGGTAAATGGTACTGTATAAACTGCACTAACATGTTTTCTCCACATGAATGTTGTTTCCAAAATGCCAGTTTCAATGTTCTGTTTTACATACATGGTCTACATACAGTTTCATGTAATTTCATGTATCTTGCACACAGTTATACTTCAGGTACTGCTTATCTTCTTTAGAAAATGCACCTGACATACTATATTTCTACAGCCTGTTTTCGATGTGCACGTAAGTCACCAAAAGCCAGGACTATCTCTAGTGCCGTGTACTATGCCATCTGTTGAATACTGTCATAATATTTTATTTCAGTCTTGGAATTAATACCTTTGAGCCAAAGACTCTTTTAGATAGGTTCCATGTCATGCCAAAGAACAGAACAAATAGTACAGTGATAAAATGCATAGTGATCCTAGGAGTAAAAGTAACAATAAAATAAGCATATATGGATTTAAGTTACAAAAACAAGTATTTTGCAGACATATAGTGGCTAGCAGTAAGCTTAACTAGCAGAAAGGGTATTAGGGTTGGGATTTGGCTACAGGAGGAAAAAGATGCAGCCAAGCAGCATTATCAGAGAAAAAAATGAGGGAAAGACAACAACTAGGGACATGGCCTTACAGGATAGACAGAAGCTAAGGGCTAGGGCCTAACATTGTTCCAGAGTAGGGATACAGCCAAAGGCATTGTCTGAGCGGGGGGGCATTGCCAGGAGGGGAATATCAGCAGACAAATGTGGGCTGTGTCATTCAGTTTAAGAGTGCACTCCAGTGGGGCAATCAGTGCAGGAACTGATGATAACCTCTATGGAGCAGCAAGCATAGTTTGATGCTGGGCCTGGTTAATGGGGACCTCAGGAAGGCAGGTAAGTTATAGGGTAGTAGCAAGGGTAGAATGATAGGGTGGAGTAAGGGTGGGGTAGAGTGCGGGCAAAGGAGAGGAAACAGGCCTAAGTTGTTTATGCGCTGCAGTCACAGGAGGCACTGGCGACTAGTGCTTGGCGAAGTTTCTTTTTGAAGTAGCCCAGTGTTTGGTCTTTGTAACATCACAGTGGAGTGAAGTATGCCACAATGGTGCTCTGTATGCAAATGAGCATTGCCCTTGGGTGGTACGGCAGCGAGGCACTATAAATGCATGGTTCAAGATATGTCTAGTATGCCGGGTGTGGTTTGGCAACCTAAACATTGACTGTACACCAGGAGGCAAGAGACCAAGGGAGGCATTTTTTGCTATTAGGCATGATTGATAGGATAGTCTGGCTTTAAACTGAAGCCAGTTTGCTTGATCATATAAGTCACAAGTGTGTGTCAGGCAGGTGGCCCCACTCAGAAGATGGCAAGCCTTGTTAAGGGTAGTGGTGACACTGCACAGGGCAGTGTCAGAGGCATATCCATAAATCACAAGCCCATAATTGATTACTGAGACTATTGAACTATGTGTAGCAAGCTTGAGGGCTTCCGGGGTAAGGCTTAGTAGCCCAATACAAGTATGTATTCACTGTTTTGGTAATACTGTCAGTATGGCTGGAGAATGACAGAGTGCTATCAATTGTCACTCTAAAATACTTAAAAAGTCAAATCTGTTCTAGGATAATGCCTGAACTATTTCTGATTTCCAGCTGGTTGGAGTGGAATCCATTTTATGCACTGTGAAGCATCATCTTTTTTGTTTTTGTGTAGTTAAGGACTAGCTTCTGTGAGTGGAACCAGGCCTCAGTGTTGGTAAAGCTAATTTGCAATTGATTAGCCTGGAGTGTGGGATCAGTATTACTTAAGTAAAGAACCACATCGTCTGTGTAGAGTAGGATCTGACCATGACAGGAGGCTTGGAGCTGATTCAGGAATATGGTGAATAGTAGTGGGCCCAGGATAGACCCTTGTGGGACACCTGAACAAACTGGTTGTTTTGTGGAGAGTGTATCACCAATCCTGACTTGTTGAGTGCGTCTGCTGAGGTAGCTGTTGAACCAATTGGCGGTGTCCATGGATAAACCTAGATCAGATAATTGTTCGATAAGCAGAGAGTGATTTACAGTATCAAACACCTTGGAAAGGTCAATGAATGTTGCTCCAACTAATTGACCTTGATCCAAGGCACGATGTACTGTATATAGTTTGAAAATTCAAGCAGGGCAGCAGTAGAGCTGTGCCCTTTGCAAAACCCGTGTTGCTGACTACAGTGAAGATTCTATTTCTCCATATATTCTACCAATTGATCAGACACGATTCGCTCTAACACTTTGGAAAGTGGCAGGAGGATTGATATGGGCCTGTAGTTCCCATACAATGCCTTGTCCCCAGACTTGTGTACTGGCATAACTACAGTAGTAGCCACAGACATTGCCAGCTATTTCCAGATAGTTTATGACATTTCTAAAAAGTTTCTCTCTGCTGCCCCTATGGCAGAAATGGAGAATGCATGAGATATTTCTGGAAATATCACAGAAATTTCAGGAAATAGCTGGCAGTGTCTGTGGCTGCTACTGTAAGGCAGCTTTCCATTTTTGTGGGAATTGGGATAGCATGAGGGAGCGGTTAAGGACCTTTGTCAAGGGGGAGAGTACCTCATCAGTGGTGAGGGTGATGAGCTTTAGGTCAAGTAAATCCCCACTTAGCCTAGTTTTCCCAAGTACTTAGAGAATGTATTTCTTTGCTTCTTCTTTGCTCACCACTTTAAAGTGGAATGGTGGGTGTGATCTCATATTTTCTGCTGACTGCGAATTGCAGGAAGAGGGGGTGGGGGTAGAAGAAGTTAGGGGATAGTACATGACTGAGATCTGAAAAAACCTCATTGAAAGTGTCAGCTATGGTCTGAGAATCAATGGTTGTAGTGCCATTTATGTTGAGCATGGATGGGGTCTCTGGGGACCTTCCCTGTCACCTCAGAGATGTTCCAAAATTTTCACCCATCTTTCCAGGAATTGGTTAAGACTTCCTTATAGTACTTTGCTTTTTTAGCCCAAATTGCTCTTGTGCAGGCATTCCTTGTTGTTTTGTACACCTGTATATCCACTTGTTTGCCAGTGGCCCTGGCTCAGTACCAGAGGTGATCGTGGGATTTCATTTGCTCGAGTAGGTCATGTGTAATCCAGGGATTGCTGTAATCCTTGATCTTTCTTGTTTTGTGAGGGGCATGGAGATTACACGCTGTGCTGAAGATAGTAATAAAGTAATCCAAGGCCATATTGATATCTAGGGCCATGTTGATTTGCAACCAGTCCACCTGTCGGAGCTGTGTCTTTAGAGGTTCTAGGTGCCCTCTGATGAGTACCCTGATGTTAATGGTCCGAGCTACAGGTCTGATGTATTTGTTAAACCAGATACATAGGATGGGTGAGTGATCTCTAATTGAATCTGGTAAGACTTCAGTGTGGGTAATATGATCTGGTCAGTTGGTGACTACCCAGTCCAGCAGAGCACTGGTCCCAGATTTCAAGTTCACCCTAGTGGCTGACTGTACCAGCTGTGTGAAATCAGTGGTTGTTAGAGCATCCTTATAATGGCTTGCATTGTTAGAGAACAAGTTGATGTTGAAATCACTGAGTAGTATGGTTTCTGACTTGTGACCTAGGTCTCTGATATAGTCAAAGAGGGGGATTAGGTCCATAGTTGTTAAATTTGGTGGGATATAAATTGATGCCACTGTTGATATTTTGTTGTGTGCACCAAGCATTATTCTGGTGTCAAGGATCTGTGCATCAGCCCTGGACTCAGGGAGTGTTAGAACTTGACCCATGAGAGGCTGTTTGATATATAGGGCACATCCACGTCCCATTTTGGAGATCCTGTCCTTCTTAAAAACAGTATAGCCCTGCATTGCGATGACAGTGTCAGGGGTATCAGGTTTCAACCAGGTCTCTTGTACTGCTATGACATCGGGGTGGTGCAGATTAGCCTATGTGGTAAGGGAATCCAATTTTTGGAGGAGACTGCATATGTTAATGCTGGTTAGAGATAGGGTACCAGATTTGACATGGCCCAGAGAGGTTGAGGGGGCTGGGTCTGGATTCGGATGAATGTTGCCTGAGATGAGCAGAAGTAGTAGTAATAGTAGTAATGTGTACATTTCTAATAACGGGTATCTCCAGCTGCTAACCCTTTCCCTCTCTCTTCCCTTCCCTGCACTTTAATGTGGCACTTTTTGCTCTGACCAAGCTTCAAGTTGTCATGGTGTTCCCCTGCCCCTGGTACTACCCTGACTGGTCACCATTGTGGACCAGGCTCTCCTCCAGCAGTGGAGTACCTCTGTGATCAGGCTGCTAAATCATATGCTTGATATTTCTATAATGATTTAATGTTTCTGCTGTTATTAAAGTCTGTTATATTCTTGCTTAAATTGTTAAAGTGGTCTTCACTTTCACTGCTCTGGGGGTGATGTGAAATAGACTTAAGCATGGGGCTTCACTTTGGCTGACACCCCACTAAGAGCACTCAGAACACTGTTGTTACAAATTGTTGCAAGTGCCGTTCTTATGCTAGGGGGTCTTGGAAACACTTTAGTGTGAGATAATGTCTTCATGGTGCGCTGTAGTCCCTGTTACTAAAGACAGTTTATTATATTTTCTTGCTTCCCACCAAGTTATTTGCAGGTGTCCAGCAAGACACATCTGCTGGAGCAGCAAGAGCTGGGCAAAGCAACAGACACCAACCTGATGTCCTAGCCCTTGTTGAAATCTGGCTCTCTAAGTCAACCTTAGACTCATTCATCGCCTTCCTTGGGTACACTCTTTTCAGGAAGGATCGAGTGGACAAGCGCGGGGAGTGTGTGCTTACTATTTGCATGACACCTTGTTGGGACATGCCCTCCCAGTGCCCAAACTGGAACATGGGGCACAAGCCATCTCACTCAAAGTCACCCCAGACCCCTCTAGGGCACCACTTATTCTCACTGTTGCCTATGTGCCCCCTCAGAACCAAACCCCTGCCATTCACTTGCTCACTGGCTACCTTGCTAACTTACCACGGAAGACTGAGCAGATCCTTCTTGGGGACCTAAACATAAACTGGCTTGCCAGCTCAGCATCCCAAACCAGAGACACCTTCACGGCCCTCGATATGTCCCAACTCGTCACCCAGCCAACCAGGTGACACCCCTCTAATGGAACCAGCACCCTCTTGGACATTATTCTAACCAATCGACCCCATAAAGTCCTGGATATCAATGTCCTTCCAAACTATCTTAGTGACCACTCCCCAGTCCTTTTCACATGGTCTGCCCTCACTCGCAAACCAGTGCCCAGGGCAATCCTCCACCGGCGCCTTCACCCTGGCAGCCTTAATAAGCTCAAGCTGTACCTCACCCAAATCGACTGGTCACCCATCAATCTCACCCCTAACATCAACTTTGCACTTGATTTCTTCACTAACTCCTTTTATAAAGCCTGTGACCTTCAAGCACCCCTTTCCAAAACCCATATGAGGAAACAGAATGTGCCTTGGGTCACCCCATCTCTTATTCAGCAATTGAGACAGAGGGACAACCTATGGCACAGAGCTGTTGAATCTGGGAAGCCAGCAGATAGACAAGCATATAACATTGAGCATAATAAATGTACCTGGGCCATTTGCAAAGCCAAGGCTAAATATTACCAAACCTCCTTTGCCTCCTTCTGGGGGACTGCAAGGAAATTCTGGGACAACATTAAGGAACTGAATGGCAAGTTTCGTTCCCCCCATCCCAACTCATGGTTAATGGCACCATCACCTCTGACTCACATAGCATCATTGACTGCCTGAACATGCTTTCTCCAACCTCAGCTCAGTTCTACCTAGCAGCTTCTTCGACCTTGTTCCCCCCTCACTGTCTCCCATCCTCCACCATCCACCATTCTACCTCTGCACAATATCCCCACAAGGAGCCATCTAATTAAAGCACTCAATGGCACCAGCCCGTACAATGACCAATTGGACACTAGGCTTCTTCGTCAGGTACTGGATGCAGTACTTCCCCCACTCACTGACTTACTCAGTCATTCGCTATGTCTGGGCCAGTTCCCCCTTGCCTGGAAAACAGCAGTCATTACACCCATACACAAAAGTGGAGACTGTTCTTCCCCCAGTAACTACAAGGATGATCTCCATCCTCCCCCCACTATCAAAAGCTTTAGAAAAAATAGTGGCGAATCAGCTCACAGAATACTTGGCCAAACATGAAATTATTTGCAATGAGCAGCACGGTTTCCATCAGGACACAGCACCACTACCACTGTCTTCCTGGAGTTCTCCAATTTCCTACAATCTGCATTAGATACTGGCAACCTTGCTGGAGCTGTGTTCATTGACTTTTCCAAGGCCTTGACATATTCTGCCATCCCCTCTTGCTTGACTCCCTCCTCCAACTTGGTTTTTCCCCTGGGCCCCTCTCCTGGTTTAATAGCTACCTGTTCTCAAGGTCCCAGTGCGTAAAAATCCACAGCATCCTGTCTGACACTTGACCTGTCTTCTCTGGGGTGCCCCAGGGCTCCATACTGGGTCCTCTTCTTCAGTCTCTACCTTAACATGCTACCCAGCTCCTGTGCTGGCGGAGTACTGCTGTATGCTGATGATGCAGTCCTATCTGCATCACACCAAAACCCTTCCTCCCTTCAGGTCTCACTTCAGGCATCCTTCACCCAGATTGAACAATGGTTCACATACCACAGATTGGTCATTAACCTAAAAAAAAAAGAACTAAAGCCATGCTTTTCGCTCATCACCAGAGCAACGCCAGAAACTCCCCCCTCCAGATACTTCCCAGCACACAGCGCCCCTTGAACAAGTGTCCTCTTATAAATACCTGGGCATCACCTTTGACAAAGCCCTATCCTTCCACTCCCACATTAGCACCCTCTCCTCCACCACAAACTCATGGATTGGCCTACTTTACTGCCAGAGGGAGTGCCTTCCTTCGAGGCACTTTAGCTGGCTGTCACCTCCTCAGTAATGTCCCTTGTGGACTATGCTCTCCCTATATACGCAACAGCAGACAAGACTGTGCTTAGTAAAATCCAGCTGTCCATTAACAAGGCCTACAGGCTCCTGACCAGTACAGACAGGCTCAAACACCCCTGCACACTTTACTCCACTGCCAACATGCTTCACTTTGAGGAGAAGCTCTGCTACCAGACATATCTGTTGATAAAAAAAATACTCCTTGGCCTCTTCCCCTGGGGTGACCTCTGCCCTCCACCATGCTACCACAATCATCCCCACATGTAGGCCTGTAAGGCCACCCTCCTGGTGCCTAGAGCCAGGACATCACTTGCACAGAGGTCTTTTTGCTATAGGGCCCCATCCTGGTTCAACTCCCTCCCAAACACTGTCACCAACATCCCCAAAATTGGTCCCTTCAAAACTGCTCTCAGGAACCACATATTCACCTCGTGGTGCTGTAGGTGTGTTTAACCATGCCCAATTCCATCCCTTATCCATCCCCATAATGGGTTGGTCACAACTGTGGGTTTACAACCTTCTTGACAATGCCCTCAGGACTGCTAATCTTCACATCACTCCAGCTAACCATTTTCAGGTCACACTATTGCCTAGCTACCTCATTGTATAGGCCAATGATAGCCGTTCATGTAATTTTCACTGTTTTTTACAACCTGTCTTGCAAGCACACTGCATGGCATTGACCATTGATTCCATCCCTGGTAAAAATCTTTGGTGGCAATTCAACCTGCCTTTGTAAACTTGCTTTGATGTAACTATGTAACTGCCTTTGCAAACTTGCTGTGATGTAACTATGCAACAATTTATGCACTGTAATCTTGTAACTCTGTGTTTGTCCATGGAACTGTGTAACTGTTAGTGTCTCTGTAATCTATTATGAGGAGCCTTTGGAAATTAGCCTTTGGCTCAAAAGATTGTAATTCCGATATGTACAAATAAATAAATAAATAAAAAAAAGAGAAGGAAAGGGTTCTAGTGGCAGACCAACATCAAAACGCCACAACGGTATCAGTGCTATGGATTTATTTATTCATTCATGTAAAACATATTTTATAGTTTGAACAAAATTTACAAAATATCTATCACACATGGTACTGCCCAAATTTTGTAACACTGCCCAGCAATCAGACTGACCTCTTACTTTTAGGAAAACAAGTTCTTATAAATTAGCATCCTCAAATGCATTACCACAGCCAGTAAATGCAGAAATGCTAATGATCCATCTAAGGAACAAAGTAACACAGAAGGTTTGGTGCCTGCTATCAGAGGTACAGAAATGGCTGATTACAGAGGTCAGCTGCCTAGTTATTTTCATGTTTGCTTGTGTGCATGCACAAAGTGAACATATTGTTACTGTAGTGCAGGGGGCTGTGTAGGTGCTATACTATATAAGCTAATGGATGTAGAAATGCAGAAGGCTTGTCTCTCAAAAGCCAGTGCTGAAAAGGCTGAGGTGAACAGTGCTTAGCTGGCTGATGGGTGTAAACTTCTTGTAGTTCAAAGGATAAAGCCCCACCAAACAAATTGGTTTTCTGTCCATTAGCCAGCTAGCAGACATCATCAGGCCTTGAAGATAAACATCAAGCTTCACACTGTGTGTGTGTGTGTGTGTGTGTGTGTGTGTGTGTGTCCCTAGTTACAGACCGGGAGTACTTTTTTCAAAGCACTAAACAGAGCAGGGAAAAACAGCATGCAAAATGCAAATACAATAGCTTTAAATATGTTAACAGAATGTCAATAATAAACAGAAAACACCAGCTGTACTTGATTTAAATTACATATTGTATATGTTCCCTATAAATAGCATATCAGTTGGATCATTTTGAAAAATGTCAGAGTTAAACACAATTCATTTATAGTTCAAATATTTTTTGCAATCCTTTTTTTTTTTCCATATGGACTTTATCATCCTGCCCCTCCCCATTGGCTGCCCTCTGTTGTAGACCCCAGCCCCTTCACCCCACCTCCAGGACTTACCCCATCTACTTTTCACCTTGTTATGTGAGTGGGTGCTAAGGATGTTGATGCTGCAGTGCCTTCAGGGTCACAGCATCATCTTGCAGACAGGGTTCTTTTCCACCCTTTCCACCCCTTGAGCCAGAGTTGGTGGTGTACAACAGTGCAAATGTAGACCATGAAGATGGTGTATGCTTGCAACACCCACCTCTGACTTTCAATTCTGGTGACCACTGCTGTGCCCATTATCCTCCACTAGGTGGCAGCCAAGCTGCAGCACATGCTGTCCCCTCATCCTGAAGAAGGAGATCAGTTGATGGATGCTACGGCTTCCTTCCCACGCCAGTCCTCAAGTGACATTGGTCCATTCCCAAAACCAGGTTGCCAGTGTGGTGGGAAGTGAGGTGTCCAGCACCTCAGCCCTCCTTGCCACTGTGCCAACTATAGGTTTACTGAAGCTCTGATTTTCTTAGACAGTATTGTTTGTGGCCTTGAGAGTGACTGAACCTGCAACCCACTGTTTTACAGTTCTGTGTGGTTCAGGGGTGCTGATAGAAATGTTCAGGCCTGGGACGCACCTTTAGGTCTGGGACCACCCTCTCATCACTAATACATATAAATGCATAAATGTGGGCCCCCTGAGCCACCTGGGCCCGGGACAGTTGTCCTGGCTGTCCCGTCCCCCCCCCCCCGTCGACACCCTGGTGCTGTTACCCTCTGTAGTATTCAGTCAGAACTATGTTTTTTTGATTCTTTCCCTTTTTATGTTTGCTTGCATGCATGTGCAAGAAACATAGTGCCATCATCCGAGTTTTTGTAGGTGTGGCACCCTGTCTTCCAGTTCAGTCAGTGTGTTTGCAGGCGTGGCCACAGTTCACCAATGAATGCTGCAGCTGTCTATGACAGCAGTTGAAAATGCAGTGGTGTACAGTTGAAAGGGAGAGACCGCTTCAGTGAGCAGTGATACGATAGTGTTGATTAGCATATTGCTGGAAATCCTGCTTGTATACATCTCTGCTTTCTCTTCCTGGAACATAAATTCAGTTTGAAGTGAACGTTTCCTAGGACTATCTTTCCGGGAGGCTGCAAGTGACTAAAATGACAATCTTGGAATGTTTCCAAAAATAGATCTAATTGCCATCCTTGGAATGTTGAGTCAGAGTTCAGGGTAGGAGCGGCATTGAAAAAAGAAGGAAAACAGAACCCCAAAGAGACTGAAAAAGTAGATGCAGTTGTCGTCTGTTGGCAGACTTGATCAGTATTGTAATAATATTCCCCAACCCTCTGAGTCTCTCTGAATAGTGCTCCCCCCCTGCCCGCCGCACACAGTATGGCTGACAGGGATGCCCAGTCCCCCGTTGGCTCCGCACTCCCCCCCAGAGTTCTAGGTGCCACACTGGGATCCCACCCCAGCGTGGCATAAGTGAGAATGGTGATGGGCTGCCCAATCCTCCGTCAGCTCATTTAAACCCCCAAAAAACAGATTTCAGCTGCCATGCTGGGAGCCCACCCCAGCATGGCATACGCCCAGAGTAGCCAATGGGGGAGCCCAATCCCCGCCAGCTCCACTGGCCCCCCCCAAAAAAATCTTCCAGCTGCCAGGCTGGGAGCCCACCCCAGTATGGCACAAGTCCCACGTCGTCTTCCTAAAAAGAAAACAAACACCTGAAAAGAAAAAAACTGTCCCTCGGTGATTGTCTTGCCCCCCAACCCACTCCCACCCTCTGTGCATCCACCTCCCCACACCCCCACCTCATCCCATACTTACCTCCGGAGTCCGGCACGACGATCTTCGGTGGACCGGGAACACGTCTGCCCTCTTCAATGCTAACCTCGAACTGAAGAAATGCCAGTAAGCTGTACAGTATAATGGAATAAATAGGGTTTTTTCAACTTTGACGCATATCTCAGGCATTTTTTGGAATTTTGGCACCAAATTTTCAACATGGAGTTTTTCGGACCCCCTCCTCATGAATTCTGGCACTGTCATGGTGTTAATTGGCCCCAAAAGGTGATTTCATGGTCACTGCACAGAACCACCTTTCGGGACCGAGTTATGAAATGACAGTGTCACAGTTCATGCGGTAGGCCCCCCAAAACCCTATGTTGAAAATTTGGTGAAAAAATTCCCAAAAATGACTGATTTATGAGCGTGTGTTGCGCAGTTCCTATGCACGCTCATAATTTTGCAAATTGTTTATATTTTCACTCCAGATTTTCAACATTGCCATTTTACCACACCTCCTTATGAGCAGTGCAGCTGCCATTTTTCACATCTTGCCCAAAATGTGTTTCCGCGCATGTAGTGTGCAATGGCGCAGTCAGTGTGCAAAATCGATGTTTGGGACAGATTAAGAAAATTACAGTGACACTGTTCATGAGCAGAGGTCTTAAAATGGCTATGTTAAAAATTTGGTGACAAAAGTCCATAAAATGACTGTGTTATGATCTAGCATTGCGCAGTTTCCATGCACCCTCATAAGTTCATGAATTTGTAATATTTTCAGTCAGGATTTTCACCACTGGCATTTTTCCACACTTCCTTATGAAAAGTACAGCTGTCATTTTTCACACCATGGCCAAAATGTGTTTTTGCACTTCCAGCACAGAATTGCGTGGTCGCTGTGGGAAATCACTGTACGGGACAGATTAAGAAAATCACAGTGACACTGTTCATGACCGGAAGTCCCAAAATGCCTGTGTTGACAATCTGCTGTAAAAAATCCCCAAACTAATTACACTATGGGTGTGCATTACACAGTTTCTAGGCACACTCGTGACTTCGCCAGTTTTTTTAATATTTTCACTGCAGATTTTCAACATCGCCATTTTTTACACCTCCCCATGAAGAGTACAGCTGTCATATTTCACATCGTGCTCGAAATGTGTTTTCGCACCTGTGGTGCCAAATGGCGTAGTCACTGTGCAAAATCAGCTTTTGGCTAATGAACTGATATTGCCACTGTTCATGAGGTGGGGGTCACAAAAAAACCATGTTGAAAATTTGGAATGAAAATACCAATGGACGCCTGAGGCGTTAGGGTTTCTGACCATAACGCCCCAGTCTGTAGAGACTGACAGGCATCAGGGGTGTGACTTGGGATTGTCATCTGTAATGCTCATACCATTTCACCCCCCCCCCATGCCCTGCAGCCAGTGAGAGGCATCGAGGTGTGCCTTGGACTCTTCGGCCCCAAAGTTCACCCCATTCGCCTATACAGCACCCATCTCACCATATTTCCTGATGGAATGGGGTGAACATAAAGACAAGACCCCAAGGCACACACGTGACCTGTCGGTGTCTGCAGGGTGAGGTGTGGTGAAATGGCGTGGCCGGTATGCCTGATGACCCAAAAGCACACCCCAATTCCTGTCAGTATCTGCAGGGTGGTGGTGGGGTTGGCTTCAGTTCAATACTTCACTGCCATTCCTATTATGCAGCTCTGTAACTCCTACACTACCAATGCCAATGCCAGCAAGCAAACATCCGGCACTGACAAATGCTTGTTTCTTTATTACTGAGAGAAGTGGCATAAACACAAGCTTCTTGTCCCTTGGACTTTAATAGCTTTGGCTGCTTGTTTACATGTGGCATTGTAATGCTCTGTTTATGATATCATAATTATCTCCACAGCAACAGATTGGACTGTCATAAACAGAACTGTGACTGCTGAAGTGGACAAGCAGACAGAGCAAATAGAACTGAGATCCTGTTTCCATGCAAATGTCTTTAATAATAAACAATAAGGGTGAAAATTACAAAAAAGGGTGAAACATTAGCTAAACTGTGTGAAGATATTATGTTTTCCAGAGTTTTCCCAACAACATCAGGAGCTCTTTAAAGCCATGTCACTCTGCAAGCAAACATTTGGCACTGACAAATGATTGCTTAGTGTACTATGATGAGGGAACCCATCTGACAGTGTTTTACTGATGGAGGTGCTATTTTGAACACCTAGCTGGGGCTGGAGACTAAACTGCAGTGGTTGAGATAGGAAAATCCACAGAAAAGCAGGCCAGATGGCATACTGGCAAAAGAATGTCAGAATACTTGGTTTTATGACATCTTTACTGACAGGCTGTTAAAAGGAGATGGCATGGAAGGCAAAAAAGATAGAAAAGGGTTTGGGGGGAAACAGAGAGAAGACAAGAACTTTTGCCCTATATACTTACAGTTGCATGCATATACTGTAGATGTTAAAGCAACATGCATTGCTTACTGGACAACATCTTGATAAATACTGAATAAAGAAAATTATTTTACTATAATATTTTGTGTGGACTGAAACTCATACAGAACACAGTGACAAATGCTTCTGAAGTCACAACTACCCACACTATATTTATACCCCTAGTCAAGAGAAACTGTGGGACAGCACTGGGTAGCCTTAACATAGGTAAGCCTTTCTCTGGGTGAGTGCACAAGACTCACTCACTCACTCAATCACTCTGTTCATTCAGCTGTGACAAAGAAAGAACCACTGAGCTATAAAGTAGTTCATTTTCCATGGTGACCTTACACTTGCTTAGAACATTTAAAGAGTAAATACATAATGTTGCTTACACTGTACAAGCTGAAGTGATTCAACTGTTTATGGAACATCCATTGTCTATGAAAGTGCAGGGTACAGAAGCTTTGACAGTTTGTGTGCAGTCCATGGAGAAACATTACATAAGTTGCGTCTACAGTCCAGCAGACAATATTACATAAGTTATAAAGGATTGTTAGAAGTAGTACGAAACAATAGAGATAATTAGGCAATATGTGGCATGTTGACATAACCTAGAACACTGTCAGTGGAAGGCCTCAGCACTGACAACATTCCTTTGGTTTAGATAGTTCTTCTGAAAGTACCAGACAGTGATTTGTTTGATGGCAGCTCTTTAGTAAAGGGTGTTGAGTGCATGGCTAGGTGGCTGCGGCAACATGGTCCATCAAAGGCCTAGCTCCTTCTACCTATACTGCATCAACCAGCAAGCAGTTCAAAGGTAATACCCATAGAGGACCTTAAGTCATCACTAGGCTGGCTGGAGTCAAATTGCAAGAGGTCCAGTGTGTAGTTGGTGTGTAGTCAGGAACTTTCTACCTGATACATTTGTGCATGAATGGAGTAAGGTGGCGCTCCCCATGCATCTTAAAGAAGATCCACCCCTAGTCTTCCATACAGCTGTCGACAGTGGAAGTCCATTGGGGCTGACACCATGAAAGGGGCAAAATGAATATGTATGAGGTCCAGCATGGCAAGGTATATATTTGCCACTCTGCTGTATAGAACATCACCATATTCTAGTATTGGCAATATGATAGTATTCACAATTTGGTGGTGCAAAGACATAGTTCAACAATAAACAAAAGGGAAGGGGGGGCTCACTCTTGAAGCAAAAAAACTTGCTGTGTGCACATACCGGGAGCTAACATTTAAGAAACACAACAGCTCACATTCAAGCGGGCATAAGGTGAGCACCAGGGGTTATAAGAGACCAGAAAATGGTCAAGTTTGTTCCCAAAACAGTTTTAATGCACAAATAAACAGTACAAATGGAGAATGCTGTAAACAGTACTCACACAATACATACTGATAGTGGTAGACATCCAAGTCAGTAACTAGGCCTCATGGCAGAGGATTCCAAGGTCACAGTTTGTAATGAACAGAGAAGCTGTAATTAAAATGACAGTCTCAAACTGCCATGACCAACTGACACAGCTGAGGGAGCACGCTCTGAGAATGACCCGTTTAGTCGCTATGTAAGTGCGTTCTTGTGCTCACTCAACTGTGTCAGTTGGTCATGGCAGTTTGAGGTGGTCATTTTGATTATAGCTTCTCTGTTCATTAGACTGTAACCTTGGAATCCTCTGCCATGAGACCTATTTACTGACTTGGATGTCTACCACTATCGGTATGTATTGAGTGAGTACTGTTTACAGTATCCTCCATTTGTATTGTTTATTTGTGTATTAAAGCCATTTTGTGAACAAACCTGACTGGTTTCTGGTCTCTTACAACCCCTGGTACTCACCATATGCCAGCTTAAATGTAGGCTCTTGTGTTTCATAGTTAAACAATCTCTGTTCTTATACAAATATCCAGTTTGGGGCTTCAGCTTTCCAATAAGGTGTTGAATGTGAAAAGTCTATTTTATATCGGAATCATGCCAGATGATCAGGAATTTATAACTGAACAACTGATTCAGGGCTTTCCCATTTGTGGTCAAATTTTCTCGCCTGGGCAATTCCTGAGTAGGGGCTCAGAGCCAAAAAGCATGGTTTCTGATTTATCTGACTATAGTACCAGCTTGCTTTTGTGCATGTACTGTTGGATTAAATTAAAGCCCTGTTGTTAACAAGACTGGACCATGCTTAGCTACTGACTATAAAATAAGCATATGTACAACTAGCGAGAAAAGTCTGCTATACCTGCTCCATGTTAAAGGCTTTACTGACTGCAGGAAAACAGAGTCCAAAAGACTTTCCAGTGAGCAACAGCATCACAGAAAGGAAGTATAGATGATGTGGCTTCAGAAATTGCTGGTAAAGGGGTAACTAACAGAGGAACAAGAAAAGAGGTCTGATAGTGATCAAATCCCATGATGTATCAATATCATGATTGTACCATACTAGGTTTTATACCTTGTGTAATGACACAGCAAAAGACCAAGGTCCATCTGAAGCTGTCCCTCTGCTTCTCATCAGTAATAGTCACTGTAATGGTTGCTATCCACTAGGATATCAAGTTTAGTTTTGAAAATATTAATGATATTATTATCCACTATCATCTGTGGTAAGAGTTCCATAACCCCACTATCCATTGCGTAAAGAATCTGTTTCTTTTGGTTGTTTTGAACTGTTTAGTCTGTATTTGCTTAGTATGACCTCTAACTCCAGAATTTTTAGGTTTAAATCCCAGATTTAAGCTATACATTAGTTCATGATCCTTATGAACTTTGAACAGCAACAGTAATTCGCCTCTGATTCATCTCTTGTGGAGGCTATGAAGACCTCATTTTTTAAGCCTGGATAAATATGGCCTTAGTATCATTTAGTCATACATGTAGCCCTTCTCTGAACTCTCTCAGTCTTGTTCTTCTCTTTCACTGGTAGTGCTCCCCACAATTGAGAACCATTGTCAAAATGTGGTCTTACATACAGTATGTTCAGTATAAAGGAAGCATAACTGCACTAGACCTTTGTGTGGAGTGACTATTTATGAGGTTTAAAATATTATTTGTTTTTCTAAAACACTTCATTACAATGTCTACTATTGTTAAAGTCAGCTGTTATGTGGAGATCCAGATTTCTTTCTTCTACTATGCTTTTTAGAATTCTGCCATTCAATGAGTATACAAATCTATGATTGTTTCCTCCCAGATGCATGACTGAACTTTTTTTGATATTGAAAACTACACCCCATTTGTCAGCCCAGTGAGAGTTGATTAAGGTCATTCTATAGCTTTATGTGATCCCCAGTGCTGTTAATACTGTTCCCAATCTCAGCATCATCAGCAAATTTGATTAACCATTTTACCAGTTGGTCTGCAATATTAAATATATAAAAGTAAAGAATTTTGGACCAAGAACTGAGCCTTGAGGTACTCCACTATAAACTAAATGCTCCTTGGATTTGAAACCATTTATGCATACAACCTGTGATCAGTTACATAACAATGCTGTATCCAGTTTTCGAGATTATAGATTATACCCATCCTAATTAACTTGTATATCAATTTGTCATAAGGGACGGTATCAAATGCCTTGCTTAGGTCCCAATAAACCACATCCACATGCTCCCCCGATTTAGTGCATGGCTAACTAGTTAGTAGAAAATTAACAGATTTGTTGCACATGACCTTCCATGCATAAAAATATTTGGTGTTAATCTGAGATTTTTTTTAAATGCCAACTCTTCATCTAAGAATGCATATACTCTACCTTCTAGCACATTGCATAATACTTAAGTAGTACTAAAAGGTCTGTAATTCCCCAGGGTATCTTTTGCTCCCTTCCAATCATCAGTACTTCTTGATTCATCAACTGTGTGCAGATACGCACTATAATGGGGTGATAGGCTGAGATAAGTCCTTGAACAATCATAGCATTTAAGCAGTAAGGCATGACAGGGTGTTCATCATCACTGAATAACGTCACACCTAGGGTGGGTCAAAGCACTAGGCTGCAGGCGAGTGCTTCTGCCACCCTAGGTGTGACATTATTCAGGGACAATGCACTCCCTGGAGTGCCTTATTGTGATTATAATATGGCTATAAAAAAATCTCACAAGACTTTAATTATTAAGCAATAAACCTAAGGAACAAATCAGAAGTTATAACTTTATCATAATTAATTTAGACATAAAAGAGAGATAAAATAGTTCCTTCAAGAGCTTTACTGCATCCATCCATATTGCTTACACTAACTTTTTTATATCCGATTTTATTACTTTGAGCTTTGCAATATTTTTTATACTCCTGCTTTTATCCCATTTTTCACTTTGCAGAACCGAACACATTAATATTGTCAATCCCATTTAGTGTCCCTATAGAGATCAATCATGCTGCAGCAGAGGCATCCATATGGTTATTTTCTGTTTTTTTTTTTTTTTTGCAGGAATGAAGACTGTCCTAGCAAACCGAAAAAAAAAATTGCACAATAAGACATGACATGTGTTGTTGTTGAATAGTAGCACACCTCGGCTGTGTCATGAGGCATCACCAAGTACCTTCACTTCAACCACTTGAGAAGTGCTGTTACCCCACCACAATGTACACCCTGGAGTGTCACTGTGATTATAAAATGGGTCCAAGATGTTTTTTTTTTGGAGGGATGGGGTGGGGGAGGGGGTGAAGAAATGCACCAAATCAAAAAAGAAACATTTTTATGACTTTTTTAAAACAGTCCCAGCACGTCCCACAACTGACATGCCATCTCAGATTTAAATATTATATACAGCAAAATTCATGTATTTTTAATTAGCTCTTAAAGGGAAACATCCACCAACCAGCTGCTAACAGAGTCTAATAGCAAGTGTCTCTAACCCACACTTCACCCCAAGTTGATTTTTCTCACTGTAGCCAGTTTTACTCACAAACTGTTTTCTCAAGCTCTCCCCTGCCCTCAGCCATGACATGCTATTAAAATTAGTGCATGCATGCTATGCCCATTCTAGAGTGTGACGTTGTATATGAGGATATGGAGGTAAAGTCAATTCTTGTAGGTGGATCATTTATACGAGCCAGCTTAGATCATTTTGCTGCATGCCCCTAACTCATCTAGCCAGGTTGTCATTTGTGATCCTGGATCCTTTCTCAGGCACTGTGAGACTTTCCAGCAATTTTGTTTATGCCTGAGAAAGAAGGACAAGGTGATCGTTCATAACAGTATTGTTAGTGTAGCCTCCCGCTTATCCTGTTTGCTACCTCGGACCATGGTATTGTTTCCCGTTGCTGCCGCATCACAAATTCAGTGCTCTCCCTTCTGCTACAAGTGCTACTTTCTCCTGGTTTGATTGAAATCCTAATTATGGTGTACTGCTGTGTGATGGGCTGCAGCAGTGTCAGCCGGAAAAACAAGTACCGCGATCTCTCTTTCCACACCTTCACTAAAGATGAGAGTCAGCCTACACTGTGAAAGGCAAGGATAAAGTGCCAGAATCTGCCAGATACTCTAAGTCGCAACACAGTGGTCTGCTGATTATATTTCATATTGGAATGCTACGAGCGCAATTTGCAGATAAACAAAAACGCTTCTGAAAGCACCCATACTAAGTGTCATGTACCTGTAGTGCTTTTCCCTGCAAATAACAGCTGTGGACCTGATATTGTTTTGCCCTGATCTTCCTAGCAAGACTGCAATTATGCCATGACATAATATAATTTTGGTGGTCACATATTGTAAAAGTGCCCTGCAAGGAATAGTCATTGATGGCAACAGTTGCTATGCAATGCATTCTGTACTGCTGCCCTAACTATGGTCTGTTACTTACTACTGCATGATCTTTGTAAAAATGTACTTGCTTCTAGACTTGCCAACATTAATTCATCAGAAAGGCAAGGGATGACACATTTACTCTGTCACACACACGCTTAATGGCAAAATGTGCCTTATTGCTTTGTTGTGTTTGGTTGCCTACATAGAAACATAGAAACATAGACTTTGATGGCAGATAAGGACCGCTTGGCCCATCTAATCTGCCCATTTCCCTACCTACAGGATAGGCCGCAGATCCTAGTTGACCAACAGCCTATTTCTTCCTACTCCCCCACAAGAATTGCCTTATGTCTGTCCCATGCATTCTTGAATTCTTCCACAGTTTTAGACCCCACAACCTCCTCAGGAAGGCTGTTCCACGCATCCACTACCCTCTCTGTGAAATAATACTTCCTCACATTGCCCCTGAACTGTCCCCCTTCTATCTTTAAATTGTGTCCCCTTGTTCTTGCACGTCTCTTTTCCTGAAAGATGCTACCCTCTTGGACATTGTTGATTCCACTGAGGTACTTAAAAGTTTCTATCATGTCCCCCCTCTCCTTCTTTCCTCAAGGTATATATATTAAGCTCCTTTAGTCTCTCCATATGGCTTCTCTTGCAGATCCTGCACCATTTTAGTTGCCTCTTCTGGACTGCCTCTATCCTGTCTATGTCCTTGCGGAGATGGGGTCTCCAGAACTGGGCATGATACTCCAGATGGGGTCTCACCAACTGTCTGTACAGAGGGTTAACAACTTCCTGTTTTCTGCTGCTGATGCCTCTCCCTATACATCCCAGTATACCCCAGCCCTCCCTACTGCCTTCTCACATTGCTTGCTAACCTTAAGGTCATCTGATATGATTACTCCCAGGTCCCTTTCCTTTTTTGTTGTTGTTACTACCTCCACACCCATTGTGTATTCTTCCCCTGGGTTCTTGTTTCCCAGGTGCATTATTTTGCACTTCTTTGCATTGAATCCTAGCTGCCATACTTCTGACCATTCCTCTAACCTTGCCAAGTCCCTTTTCATCCTTTCCACGCCTCCTTGTGTATCAACCCCGTTGCAGATCTTTGTATCATCTGCAAAAAGGCATCCTTTTCCTTCCAGTCCCTCTGCAATGTCACTGATGAAGACATTAAAAAGGACTGGACTCAATACTGAACCCTACAGTACTCCACTAGTAACCCCTCTTTCTTCAGAGTGGATTCCATTTACAATTACCTTCTGTGTCCTGTTGTGTAGCCAATGTTTTACCCAGGCTACCACCCTGGGACCCACTCCCAGGCTGGTTAATTTGACTATTAATCTTTTGTGTGGGACTGTGTCAAATGCCTTGCTAAAGTCTAGGTGGGCCATGTCCACAGCCCCTCCCTAGTCTACTAGTTTGGTCACCCAGTCAAAGAAATCTATTAGATTCATCTGACATGACCTTCCTGCTGTGAACCCATGCTGCTTTGGGTCCTTTGCCCCACTGGCCTCTAGGTATTCAACTATTCTTTCCTTCAGAAGTGACTCCATCACTTTCCCTGCCACAGAGGTCAGACTGACAGGTCTGTACTTTCCTGCCTCTGTCTTGCACATTGTCTATTTACAGTTGCCATGGTAAGCACACACAGCTAGCTTCCATGTCCCTGTAGTCTGTGTGCCATTAAAATAGATTCATAGTTGAATTTGAGTTCTGTAGGCAATTTGTCTTTAATGAACTCGCCACCTACTTACTCTATTGGTGGTATATCATTTTTTTGTTTCCCATGTATTCATCTAGTTTATATTTAAAACTTCCTTTTGTTTCACTTTCCACCACCTGTTTGGGTAACTCATTCCAGCTTTTTATTCATCTTTGCGTAAAAAAAATCATAGTGTTTTTTAGTCATATTTGTGACGTAGACAGCCAGCTCTGAGTGCTCTGAGTGCTGTATTAATTTTTTTTATTACAAATAAAATATGTGATGGGAAGGTGAGTTTGAGGAAACTACAATCTTGCTGAACTGACACATAAAAACCCTCCAGGGATAAATTCAAAGGACAGGAGGTATTTTAAACTGCAGATATCTGAGGTTCAATTAGCATGTTAAATTTGCTTTGATCCCAGGAAATGAAATTAGCCATTCATGGCATCCCCAGGGGACTCCTTTGATTTTTCTCTAGGTGTTATATGGAAAGAGCATGCATGGGTTATGAATAACCTTCCAGGAACCAGCTCATTTCATCAAAGAGGTTGATGGCTGGGCCAAACAGGACCCAGATGAATTTGGAAGGCCAAATATACATTCCTGGGGAACTCTTGAATTACATCAGAGAGACCTTTGAGGTGTAGATTCCAAGGCCCAGATGGGGTTAAAGAGGCAAATACAATTTTGCTTTAAATACAGTGACTTAGATCAAATAAACTTTTGAGATGTATGTGCAGCAGTGCACAAACCAGTTTTGTCTGGTTAACCTGTGGACAAGAGAGTCAGTGAGGTCACCTATTATGTTTTTTTTAATGTTTTATTTGGACATCCTGTATTGTAACATGTAACTTTTAATACACCAAGGTGGAGTTTAATGATCTCAGAGAGGAGGCCAGCTCAGGACTGCTTTTATCCAACTAAGCAAGCCTTAGAGACACACATGACAATATTTCTGACTGAGAGAAGAGATACCATCAAAGCACTGAAGTAAGGACCTTAGACAAGATTAGTCTGAAGTTATTAATTGTAGGAATTGCACTTTTATCTGTTTGTTTTAAGGCTGTATGTGTTGGAATATATATTTGTTCTGTATTCATTGTTCTGTTTTGATATTTTAAAATTAAGAGATATTTTTACAACAGAACTGTCTGGAGTGCCTAGACATTTCTTTTTATTTAAGTGGAGCTTTTAAAGGTTATAAGTAACACTGTGTATGAGCTTATTGTATACCAAACTGGGAAATGGATAGCGTTCTCTAAAGTCTTGCATAGAGTTCTAAGGGTTAATTTGAAAGACCTGGTTGGGTGCCCGTAGGCAAAGATATCTGGCCCCCGGAAGACAGAATTATCTGAGCCTGATAATTGGGTATGCTAACAGGAGGTTATCAGTTTGAATCCTTCCAGAGCGTGAGACTAAGGTGAATTGAACTCACAAAACAGACAAGAGGGGTACCTTGTTCTGTTCACTGTACACAAATCATATGCTCAGAGGTTGGCACTTTGGGAATAGAGGGCTGACTGGCTGAGCAAGTTTGTGACAGTATTTATATCACCTTTTAACCTATAGTTGTGAGATCTAGTTTTCTTATTTTGTTCTTCGCATTGTTTAATTCCTATGTTTTCCATTAGCCCTTGATCTTTGGTGGCTCTAAATATTAGACATAGGTCCCCTCTTAGTTGTCTATATTCAGTAGAATATAATCCCAACTTTTGCAATCTGTCCCCGTAAGTCAAGTTATATAGGCCTCTCACTTTTTTGTTATTCTCCTTTGCACACCTTCTTTCAGTTTCTGACTTCCTGCAGTAGTTGTAGCTGAGAACTGAGAACAGTATTCCATATGCAGTCATACCAGACTAGTGTAAAGTGGGAGAAGCACCTCTCTGTCTCTGCTTTTTATATTTGTCAGGATACAGCCCAATATTTTCTGGCATTTTTTAACTGTTTTTTTTAGTATGCACATCCATTGATTATGTATCTGTTGTAACTAGTAGTAGTAGTAGCAAAAAAAGTAGTAAAACATTTTATTCATTATAAATAATGAATTGGTTACTCAACTGAGTCGAAACTCATTTCCAGCGAGATCCATTAAAATAACATACATAATGAAATTCTGACAGATATTACTAAAAACCAACGTATTACAGTACAGACATACAATATTAAGTAAATAAAAAACTAACACATTACAACAAATTCATAACATATCAACTGAACAACAATAAAATATAAGTAGGGAAAAAAACAATAATATATTATTGCACTCACTCATGCTTGACCATCCATCAAATATACTTCACATTGCACTTTTTAAGATACCTTTAACTTCCTTGAACCAAACCAGTTCTTAATCTGTCTAGTCCTTCTTTTACCATCATAAGTTCTAATCTCAACTAGTAATAAGTTCCATAGGGACGGACCTTGATGAAAAAAATGTCCTCTTCCTAATTTCGTGTTATATTTTGGTGGCAAATATTATATTCCTCTTGCTGCTCTAAGACTAGGTTTTATTTTTCTTTCTTGCAGACCATCTTTTATATATCCTGGGACTTTATCAGCGAAACATTTTTCCATGTACAATAGTACATGCAAAGACCTTCTATCCTCTAATTTAAACCATCCTAGTTCTTTATATAGGTCCTCTCTGTGTGTCCTTCTTGGGGCCATGGTGATATATCGTGCCATTTTATTACATACGGGGTGGGATATTCAAAAGGGTTGCGTCATGTGCAATAGGGTTGCACCTTCGCAAGACCAAAAGTGCGCCATTCTGCGACATTCAGCAGGAGGCAGTTGTGCCACCGAAAACATGCTGAGCAACAGCGTGCAAAGGAAAGCATGCGCCAACCGGGTGGATCCATGCATAAAGGCGAATGCGATATTCAAAGACTTGCGCGTGCGCAAGAAGCGGAACCGCCGGAAATTACGCACTAGTGGAAATGAGCCAAAATAAAAAGGCTCAAGGAAGCAGCGCAAGAACGCTACAAGGATGCCAAGTGGGGTAGAGAGAGAGACAGACAGACAGACAGACAGACAGTGACAGGCTAGGGCAGGCAAGGCAAGCATTGTGGGTCATAGGCTGCAGAGGCCAGTGGGGGGTGCCCGGTGCAGTGGAAGTAGCAGTCAGGACAGCGGGGGTAACACAGCAACACCAGCCGGGGGCAGAAGCCAGGGAGATGGACAGTGCCACCTTCCACATGGAAGCTGTAATGAGGGGGGTGAGAATGCAAGCTGCAGGGGGACGAGGCCGTGGAAGGGCCCGTCAGCGGTACGCCCCCAACAGGCAGTACCGTGCCCGCATCAGCTATGAGCTGTATACAGATGTAGAGATTGTGGGCCAGTACCACCTGAACAGGGCAATACTGAGGCGGGTCTGTGAGCTGTGCAGTGATGTGATGCAGGCACCCTCATGACGGAGTCACACTCTGTCAGTGGAGACCAAGGTGACAGCCTGCATGTGCTTGCTCGCCACGGGCACCTTCCAGAGGCTGACAGGGGACACCACAGGCATCACACAGTCGGCCACGTCACGCATCCTCACCCAATTCCTCAGCACACTGCTGCCACATGCTGCGGAGCACATCCATTTCCCCAGCACCGCAGCAGAGCGTACAGCAAACATGAGGGAGTTCCACAGGGTAGCATGTATGCCTGGAGTGCTAGGGGCCATAGACTGCACCCATGTGGCCATTCACACGCCACCTGGCCCCGATGGGGCAGCATATAGGAACCAAAAGGGCTACTCCAGTGTCAACTGTCAGGTGGTGTGTGATGCCACTGGGCGAATAATCAATGTCTGTGCCACACACCCTGGCGGAGCACATGATGTCTTCATATGGCATCAGTCCGCACTGTGCCATCGATTCGAGAGTGGGGACATCCCCACAGGACATCTAGTGGGTGAGTACAATGTATGGAATGCAAACTTGGGGCAAGGGTGGGAATGCCACAGGTGCCATGGTAGTGGCACACAGGGATATGGGCAAAATGGACCTGAACATGACACTGATCTCCACTATCTCCACACAGGTAACAGCTGGTACCCCTCCGTCCCTGGCTGCTCACACCATACCGGCGCCCCATGACCCCATCGCAGCAACGCTATAATGAGGCACATGCCACCACATGCAACATCATAGAGCGGGTGTTTGGGATGCTCAAGGCACGCTTCCGATGCCTAGACACCTCCGTCGGTGCCCTACAGTACAGCCCCCCAAAGGCCTGTGGGATATTCCTGGCCTGTTGCATCCTGCACAATATGGCGAAGGACTGTGGGATAGCCCTACAGGTTGAAGAGGGGGAAAGCGATGGGGACGCCGGTGTTGATGGTGTTGAGCAGCCCCCCCTAGGACAGTGGGACCCCCGACTGATCCGGCAGGCCCAGCTGCACCGGGACACCATCACAGAGGAGCACTATCCACGACACAGGTAAGTCAAGGGGCCATGTGCAACCAACACTGTCCAGGCACAAACCACAGGCACACAGGGTAACACACCAGGGGTGCATGATGGCCAGGGAGTGGAAGGGTCCAGGCATACAAACACACCATCAGCGAGGGTGAACACTCATATGGACACACACACACCAGACACGAGGCGTACATGGGCAGATGCACAGCACAGCAGAACTGACATTGCTAACACACAGCACCACTGACCACCCCACCACCTGTACTGTCCAAATACGTGTGTCAGATGCTGGGCACCCTTGCCAGCAATTGTGCAGTACAAGCGCAGGCATCATCATGCCGCGCATCTGTGGACAGCAGTTGGGAGGGTGTGCAGGTGGTCCGTGTGTCGGCGTGTTGAGCAGAGACGCAAGCAGTGCACTGCCCACCACGACCACATTGCACACACAGGGCAGCACCAGACAGGGCCCGCACTGGGAGACAAGGTCAGTCATGTAGCACTGTCCCACAGCCACCGGCGGATGTATGGGTGGCCCGCCATGACCCAACAGCACTGGCAGGCTGAGCAGGGGCCACATGGGGTGGCACTGTTGGACCACCAGGGGTCCCACTGCGCGTGAGCGACCTTGCCCGCACAGGGTCTGCAGCATGCGAACATACCTGCACCAGGGTGCCGGGATGCCCAGCAGAACCCGGCATCGACAGGCCTGGTGTCGCAGGACGCCGGGAACGGGGAGTGGAGCGTGAACTGTGTGGGGTGTGCAGTACAGGGTCACCTGACTGTGTGCCCAATGCATCCATGACAGACACCACTGCCTGGGTCAGCCTATCAATGGCGGCGGTCACATCCATCCGCATGTGGACCATCTCTGCACGGTCCAGAGCACACTCCCTGCTGTGCCGCTCCACAGCCACAGACAGTGCCTCCATGGACATTGCAACCCCCCTCTGCTGCTGTACTGATTCCCGCAGCAGGTGGGTGTGCTCGTCCAATGGGTACTGTGCCACAACGGCATCCTGTCCCCCAGGGTGTTGAAGGTCCTGATGCACAACACCCTTGAGGGTGGGTGCTGTTCGCCAGGACCAGGAATGGGCGTATCAAAGGCGGGCATGTGCCACCGCTGGACACTGTACCCCAGACCTGGTGGGTGACTGCTGCTGCTGCCCTCCAACCGCTGTGCCTGAGGGTCACTGGTTCCACTGCTGTGGCTGCAAGCAGTGCCAGACACCTGCACAGCCACCGGTGCTGCCCCACCGGTGCTGACAGGCACAGCCTGGGACTGTGCTGACATGCTGGCACACAAGTTGGAACCAGCAAGGCCCAGGGGCACGTGCTGGCCTGCTGTGTGTCTGTCATGGGACACACACATGTCACTGCCCATTGCAGTCCTTGCATCATCAATGGTGCAGGTATGTGCTACAGCCACAGTCACAGCGTGCTGGCATGCTTGCATGCTAGACTGCTGAGACACAGGCTGTGCACCCCCCACACCCGAATCACCGACACCAGAGTTGGCAGCACAGCATGCATGCTGGTGCAGTGCATGCTGGCTGGTGACAGAGGTGGATGGACCCTCCTCCATGTCCAGCAGGTCATCCTCACTGCCTGCTCCCACCACCACAGTCTCCTGAAGATGAACAGGATCTGTAACAGAAAGAGAGGACATGTGAGTGCATGTGAACAACCTCCACCCCCAACACCACCACCATGTCATACAGTGCAGTGATGGGCTTCCACCTGTCTGGAATCCACCTCCTGGTATGCCCTCAATAGCATTGCACTGCATAGTTGCAGCCAGTCGGTCCTCAGCCGGGGTCAGCTCCACCACCGCTGGCTGGCCCCCGCCAGTGCCAGCACGTGACACCCTGAGGGCTGCCACCTTCTCCTTCACCCTCCTGTGGTCTGTCCCAATCTTCTTCTTGCATTCCTGCGCGAGTTATAGTGGCTTCCGTGCAGGTTCACTGCCTGGGCTACCCTCCCATGCAGCCTTGCAGACTGAGGGTGCCCGGCTTCCACTCAGTAGTGCCTCATCCTCCAGGTAGCCCTGGAAGAGCCTCAGTCTCTGCCATGGTGAAGTTGGGCCTCCTCATTCGCCCACCATCCTCATCCTCACCTCATCTCTGCTTGGTCATGGCGATCTGTATGGGTGGAAGTGGACACCTGTCACTGTGCAGTCTACAGCATTATCCCATGCCCATTGTCCAGAACATCCCACAGCATGCAACTCACCTCTCACCTGCAATAACCGAATCTGTCCAGCGCAGCCCACTGTCGCACTTTTATAGCGCAATGCATGCAAATTAGGAGAGGAGCAACTGTAATGAGATACCGATAACGCACTGCGCCTTTGAATGGCTGATCAGATGATTTGCGTGTCGCCGCTGAATATAGCCATTGGCACTTCACAAGACGAGTTGAGCGGCTGAGCCAATAGCGCAGATCTGTGACTGTGCGGTACACTGCATTGCGCATGCCCAGGTAGCTTACACAGGCATCTGCCGCACTGATGATGTACTGTGCGTGATCAGCAATTCAGGCCATGGCCACCATTGTGCCAGTGGCGCTACAGCACTGGGTACTATATGGCACTGTGGCACTACTGCGCAATAGTCCACTGTGGCACTGTCACGCAGGTGGTCGGTCGCGCAGGATGTGTAGACGTCAGATGGTGCTGTGCGTGGCCTTGCGTCATAGACCCCTGACCTGGTGTCTGACCTTTGCCCCCTGGTGCTGTTCAGCTGCTATGTGTACGGCCCTATTACGCTGTCTGGTGACAGCGCTATGTGAACTAATGGCTGTCACGAACAGCGCGATTGGAACCTATGGTGGTCTATTGCGCAACATTTCCACGTGGGGTTGCCGCGCAGTGGGGCGCCATATTGCCTGCTGTAAACTTGGAAGCATGACACGCAGGAGGGCAGTGCAATGGAGCCCTGTGGAGGTGGGCAACCTGGTGGCCCTGGTAGAGCCCCACTATGGGGCACTGTATGGTGAGAAGCCCCTCACCATGGCTAGGACACAGGTCTGGCTGCAAGTGGCCAATGACCTGGTGGGGGTCACTGGGAAGCACCGATCTGCTGAGCAGTGCCGGCACAGGTACAGTGACCTCCGCAGGAGGGAGTCTGACCTGCATGAGCGGCTACGGTCACATGCCAGGAGGGGCGTGGTGCCTAGGCCAGGTGGGTGTACCATCTATGCACCTGTATTCTCTGTAGGGGTGTGAGTGTGTTTTGGTGGCTGTGCATAGGTGATGGCTCTGACATGGTTGGCTGTGTCAGTGTGTGCAGGTGTGAGATGCATGGGTCTGGCTGTGTGGGCAGGCACTCTCACTGGGGCAGGGGGCAGTCTGCTTTGGAGTCACACTGATGTTTTTCTCAACATTTGTCTCCCACAGGCCGGGCTGAGAGGATGCAGGCACGTGGTGAGGAGGGCCGTGGCAGGGCCCCGGTGCCAGTCGGTGGTGCAGCAAGGGGTGGGCCACAGCAGCAGCAGCAGCAGCAGCAGACACAGCTTCTTGCGGAGTGTGAGTATCATTACATCATGGATGCTATTGCATGCTGGAGGGGGTGGGCATGACCACCAGCCATGCACAACACAACCATGCATGACACAGGTGACATTCATCACTGTCCAGTGTCACTGCACGTCTGCGTGTGCGTCACTGGTGGTCCATGCATGCACTGGGCACATGGCTGTGTAACTGGCATCGCACCACATTGCCAAGTCACTTGACAGCCTTGTTTGTGCTGTGATGGACATGGGCAGTGTGTGTGTGCAGTGGTGCACATAGCTGGTGCCGCCTGGTTGGGATGGCCATGTGCATGTTCACTGTGGGTGGGTGCATACCTTCACAGGTGCAGGACATTGGGCTATATGGCTTGCAGGTTGGGTCATGTTCAGGGTTGTGGTCAGTCACAGCCATTGACTGTGTTCTCATTTTCCTAGGCCTCAGTGTGCTCCGGAGGATAGAGCGGGCACTGCAGCAGCTCACACAGGTGTCCTTGGACAACAGGACCATCCTCACAAGCATCCAGCGCCATGGCCTCGGAGGCACGGCCAGACACAGGCAGCACCAGGCGGAAGGGGACCAGCCTGCTGGGCCTTAGGCCGATTCCTCTTCCACTTCACCCATCCCTACCACCCTGCCTTCCCTCTCCAAGTTGTTCATCCCTACCCTTGCCCACCCTACCTTGACCCCTACCCCCTCTTGTAAATAGTTATGTTGTTGTTGGTTTGTAATTTACAGTTTTATAATACATTTATATTTTGATATGAATACTGTGTTGATCTCTGATTTGCAGCTGGCTATGGTTGCTCAGTTGCAGTGGTGTGCATGCCATCTGGGGTGGTATGGTCCTGGGTGTGGTGTGTGTGTGTGTGTGTGTGTGTGTGTGTGTGTGCGTGTGTGTGTGTGCGCGTGTGTGTGCATGGGGAGGTGTCTCCAGCATGGCAGTGACTTTCTGTTGGTCTTGCCATCTGCTGCCACCCACTGCTGGGTGCACAGGGTGGGTCTGGCTTGTATGCTTCTCTGCTACACGGGGTTGACGTGTGCCAGGGGGATGCATGATGTTTCCTGCAGTGCCAGTCACTGCACATGGGTGGTGTCTTGGGGTCAAGGTGCAGGGTGTGCTGTGCGTACGGGGGGCTGATGTGCACTGTGGTTGTCAACCCCCTGTGTGTGGCAGTCTCAGCCTGCCAGTGGTTGTGCTGGGGCGTCATGGCCCTGCTGTGCTTTGTTGGCTTGTCCCCATGGGCCAGTAGATCATCCGTCCCACCCCAGTGATGCTGTGCTTGGGTGAGAAGGTGTCTTGTTGGTTCTGCAGTGTGTTCCTGTGCCCATGTGTGGCATGGCTGGCGGTGGCCCAGCCTGCCTCCTGGTTGTGCAGTTCCATTGCTCTGCTGGGGGGCTCTGCTTGCGCTATGGCACCTCTGGACTGCTCAGCTGGGCTGCCCTTGTAGCAGCTATGGGCAGCAGCTGCTCAGCTTCCCTTCCTGGTTGCGCTATGGTGCAACCTTTCTGCTCAGCTTCCCCTTCCTGGTTGTGCTATGGCGCAGTTTGTGCGATATTCAGACGTTGGCTGCTTGCGCAATTTGTTCTGCTCCATGTTTGAATATCGCTTCTGTTGCACATATGCGCAATTGATTTGTGCTTGCTCCTGCTGTTGTGCACATTTTGGGCGCAGTTTGAATATCTGGGCCACTATGTCTAATCTCCCCATAGATGTTAAATTGGCCCCCATATATACCAAATCTCCGTAATCTAGTAATGGAAGTACTGTTGTGTGTACTAAATGATTTCTAATTTCCTTTGTTGTACAATGTCTAATCCTATACAATGCCCCCATATGTCTGTTAATTAGTTTTATCAAGTATTCTATGTGCTTGTCCCATTTTAAAGAACAATCAAAATAAACACCCAAATATTTATAACAATCTACTTGTTCTGAACTTTGACCATCATATGTTTTTATCTTCATAAGCACCTCAGGTTGATCATTACCTATTCTTCTCTGAAAATACATTATTTGAAATTTCTTTGGGTTCAAAGTAAGTTTTGATGAAACCAAAAAATTCTGAAGTTCATCAAATGCTATTTGTAATTTACTTTCAATCAGATCCAGTTTGTGTCCTGGTAGATAAATTATTGTATCGTCAGCATACAAGTTGAATTTCATTTCAGAATTAGAGAATTTTATGGAATTAACATATATATTATACAACAGTGGTCCCAATAATGAACCTTGCGGAACACCGGTTTTTATTGTGGAAGTTTTTGATTTCCACTGATCAATCACCACAACCTCTCCTCTATTAATTAGGTGTGATCTAAACCAATCCACAGCCTGGTCAGATAGTCCAATAAACCAAAGCCTGGACAGGAGGATATCATGGTTTAAAGTGTCAAATTTCTTAGAAAGGTCCACATAAATGGCACCCACTGATAAACCCCTGTCCAGGTTTTCAGATAGAGAACTAGTGATCTGCAAAAGTGCAGAGGTAGTACCATGAGAAGCTCTGAAGCCCAATTGGTATTTATTTAAAATGTTATTTTGCTCAATATAATCTGAGACCTGTTTTACAACAAGCCCCTCAACTATTCCTAAGTCCCTTTCTTCTGTAGTTGTTTCTAATATTTGATTGTTTAATTTGTATACAAAATTAGGATTCTTAGCACCAAAGTGCATTACTTTACATTTAGATGTATTAAACATCATTATGTTTGTTTCAGTCCAAGCTAGGAGTTTATCTGAATTGTCTTGAAGTTTTTGACCATCTGAATGATTTTGCACCAGACCCCCTAGTTTGCAGCCATCTGCATACTTGCTTATCCATGCGTTATCTGATGTTTGGAGTGTATTAACGAGTATATTAAACAATGTAGTCCCCAGGACTGACCGCTGGGGTAGCCTACTTGTAACTTCCCCCAATCAGATTGATATCCTTTCACTATCACTCTCTGCTTCCTGTCCTTCAGCCATGATGTTATCCATTCTATTATATTAGTCTCTAGTGTGATTTGATAAAGCTGTTCAATTAATTTTTTATGTGATACCTTATCAAAAGCTTTTGTGAAATCTAGGTATATCACATCAACTGGTACTCCCTTTTCTAGGGCTGCACTTACTGGCTCGAAAAATGTTATCAAGTTGGTGAGACATGACCCACCCTTAATGAATCTGTGTTGTGAGATATCAACTATCTGATTATTTGTCAAATGATCTAATATTCTATGTTGGATGACTCTCTCCAGTATTTTGCCTATAACTGAAGTCAAACTTATGGGTCCATAGTTCTTTACCTTGGACCTCGATCCTGATTTATATATAGGTGTTATGTAATAGATAGCCCACTCATAGGTGTGCGGTCACGCTCTGATATACACAGGCCTTGGTGTGCGGTCTCATGTGTCAACCACCAAAGGCATGCATATATCAGAGCACAACAGCACACCATAGAGTGAGTCACCTATCTTATAAAATGGCAAAATTGTTTTAGAGGGGTTAAAAGTCTAGGTGTGTGGTCACGCTCTGATATACACACGCTCATGTGATATGTTTTATACAGTCAGAACAATTGATTTGGAGATTTTTCTTTTACCCATTTTATATATGTGCTTGTCTCCATTCAGGTATTGTCCTTCCATTTTTTAATGATATATTAAAGAGATACGTGATTGGTCCCACCAGTTTATTTGTCAACTCCTGCAGGAATTTAGGAGTTATGCCGTCTGGCCCTGCTGAACTGCTTGATTTTAACTCCTTCATTATAGTTATAATTTCCTTTTCAGTAATAGATCCAGAAGCAAATGATTTGATACCTTTTAATGGACCAACATAGATGTAACTACAAGAACAAAGTGCTCTAGCTTTCGGACCAACCAGTCCTTCTTCAGAAGCTCATGGCAGTTGTTTAGAAAATACAATACTTATAACAGCTAGATAATGCAGAGAAAAACAGAAAAAAATCCCCATTGGTTTAAAATAACAAACATAAAGAATCCTACTACACATAAATTTAATTGACATAAGATAACACTGCTGAAGCAGATAACTCCCAAATCAAGCCATGAGTGTCACAGTCAGTATAAGGATGTGATTACTGAAAGGCAACCCCAACCCAGCTTAAAGACAAACTAAGATAGTTATAGGGCTCATGAAATTACAATGTATGCATTAAAGACAAGAATACCAGTAAAGTTGTCTAAAAACATCAGTGCACACTGTGTGATGTGTAAAACCTAGCTAGACATGTCACCAGCTGTATTCTCAAGCTAAATAAAAGGCCAAGAAATTACAAAAACCTCAGGACTATATAAATGATAATACAAATATAAATTGATCAATTTATATTTGTATTTTTTGTAATTTCTTGGGCCTTTATTTAGCTTGAGAATACAGCTGTGACATGTCTAGCTAGGTTTTACACATCACACAGTGTGCATTGATGTTTTTAGACAACTTTACTGGTATTCTTGTCTTTAATGCATACATTGTAATTTCATGAGCCCTATAACTATCTTAGTTTGTTCTCTTAAGCTGGGTGGTTGCCTTTCAGTAATCACATCCTTATACTGACTGTGACACCCATGGCTTGATTTGGGGAGTTATCTGCTTCAGCAGTGTTATCTTATGTCAATTAAATTTATGTGTAGTAGATTCTTTTATGTTTGTTGCACCAAGCAATACCTTTAACCCAAGGTTCATTCGACTGAGGCAGTATTTACTGTTTAACTTCTCTAATCATCATCTTCTGTTTTTTTTTTTTTGTTTTTTTTTAAATGAGTATTTTAAACCAATGGGGATTTTTTTCTGTTTTTCTCTGCATTATCTAGCTGTTATAAGTATTGTATTTTCTAAACAACTGCCATGAGCTTCTGAAGAAGGACTGGTTGGTCCGAAAGCTAGAGCACTTTGTTCTTGTTTTTACATCTATGTTGGTCCATTAAAAGGTATCAAATCATTTGCTTCTGGATCTATTCTTGCAAGGACCAATACGGCAACTACTAAATCAACTTTTCAGTAATAGGAATATATTAATTTTTTGTAGTTTTATATGTTTTTAGAAATGCTTCTTTCGATTCAAACACACTTAAGCAGTATGTATGTAGTTCTAATGCTATTTCCTTTTCATTTGAGATTGTTTTGTTTAGTGTAACTATAGGCCCTATCCCTCTTTGGGTACCTCTTAATGCCCCTATATAATTAAAAAATAGTTTTTCATTATCCTTAGTTTTGTTTATTAGGTTTCGTTCTGTATTTTGTTTGGATCTCCTGATTGTAGTTTTTAGTTGTTTATTACATTGTTTTAGCTTTGCATTTATGATACCAGGCGAGTTCTTCTTCTACTTAGTGTACAGCCTTTTCTTTTTTCTAAATAATTTTTTAATACCCCCGTTCCACCAAGGAGGATGTCTTTTATTATTTAAGTATTTACTAATCATTGGCACCCATTTATCTGTACAGTATTCCAGATGTTTTTTAATATTTCAAATCGTGTTTAAATCCTTATTCTCGAGTTCCTTCTTCCAGTCCCAATTTGACAGATATTCCCTAATTTTATTATAGTTAGCATTTTGATTATTTTTAACTGTTGTTTTTCATTTTGTTTGCCTGTATTGCGTCTTATATGAAAATCCGATTACTCGATGATCACTATCTCCTAATTGGGCTTCTAATCTAATCCCATGTATATCATCCATTATATTAGTTAATATCAAATCAAGAATATTTTTTCCTTTCGTAGGCTTTGTTACCAATTGGTCCAAGTTATTCTATATAGTGAAGTCTATAAATCTATTATCCACTTGATTACTACTGTCCAGGTTTCTCCAGTTAATGTTCAGGAAGCTAAATTCCCCAATTATTATGGTATTATCCATCTATTCATGTTGCTCCAAACAATTTAGAAATTGTTCTGTTTCCTCATTGTTTAGTCCTGGCGACCTATAGCATAATCCAAGTGTGAAAGTTTTATTATGTAACTTAATCTGTACCTAGATAATTTCAGTTTCATCATTAGAATTATTTATTTCATATGCTTTTAGAGTATCTTTTGTGTAAAATACCACTCCACCACCCCTTCGATCTTTCCTATTTTTATGTATTTTTGTATAGCCTTTAATATCTGTCCCCCAGTCAGTGTCATTGAACCAAGATTCAGTCACTCCACAAATACTGTATCTATATTATTTTCATAGAGAATATACATGAGCTCATCAATATTATTTCAAAGACTTCTGGCATTTATTAATTTAATTTTTAAATCTAAATCACTTTCTATTTGTGATTTATTCTTTTTATTGTTTTTAGTTATATTTTGGGATAAGCTCAATGCTCCTGGTTCAAGAGAGGTACCATATTTGTCCATCTCTCCCCCTAAATCTAGCTTAAACAATGAATTATACATTCACTCAAGTGTTTCCCCAATAGCCTGCTCCCTCTTCTACTAAGGTGCAGGCCGTCCCAACAGTACAGCTCATTCCTCCCATTAAATTCCTCCCAATCAGTAATGCATTTTATATTTTGTTGTAGGCACCACCTTCTTAACCAATTATTGATTTGTGTGATTTTCTTATGTTGGTAACTACTTGCTTTCAGTATTGGGAGTATTTCTTACAGTACAATTTCACCTCCTAAATCAATAAACGTGTTACTTAGTGCAATACAGTCCTGTTTTATTTTCATAATAGGCTCATTTAGTACATTATTTGCTCCAGCATGCACAATAACCAGGGAGTTATTACCAGCATTTCTAACAATGTTTGATGCCATTTCGGTAATATCAGATATTTTTGCCCCTCTGTAACTGCACACAATCCTAGTATATTTATTGGGATTACATATAACTCAATCTAGGTGTTTGACTATTGGGTCACCCAGTACTAGTGTCTCCCATGCTACCGATATGTTTATATCCATAGCTACTGGCTCTTGTTATATTATTTGTTCTGAGAATGATATTAAATTCTCTGAGGGCTCAGATGTATTTGAACCTTCTGGCAAAGGTGACTCTAAAGTTTATTGGGTAATTATACAGTAGGTACAGTTCCTTCCTCTTCCCTGGTGATTTTTATACTCAGGTTGCCATGCTCTGTATCTGAGGACCCCTGTTCTTGTTGATTTACTGGGGAACTAATATCAGTTTCACATGGTTCCCTTTCAGTTTGTGTTTCCTTATGTATAACTAGGGGATCAAATTGGTTTGATACAGGTAATTGAAGTTTTGTTGCCCTTCTCCCTCCTTTGGCAACTTTCTTTGCCTGGACTTGAAACCATTTAGTTTCTTCATTATTAATATTTCCATCCTGTCTTGTATGTTTTTTACTATGTTTTTTTTTTCTGGGTTCTTTTTCTGAGATGTTTCAGCTATTTGTATTTCTTTGCCTGTATCGCCTTTCGTACCAGTTACATAATATGGTTTTCCAGCCTCATTTATTTATATGACAGTTGTTATACTGTCTATAACATTGTCCTGCAACCTTATGCTCATTTGTAACTTTTGTAACTGTCTCTCCTCAAGGGCTTGAAGTCTGGTACTGAACATTTTTTATTTCATTTACCATAATAGAATTATCCTCACATTTACTACATATAAATGTCAAGGGAATGTCAGTATCATTATTTACTTGGCACATCTTACATGGTTCACATTCAATTGCTTTTACTCCCTCTGCTAATAGTATTAGCGGTACCATGCTTACAGGTATAACCGTTTTATCTTTCTGTTTAAAGTACAGTTTCTTTACTCACTTATCTCCTTCTGTTGCCCGTAGGGTTCTAGTATTTGGTTTTGCTTTTATTGCCTGTTTTTATAGTCTAAAACTCGTACGCTCAACATGTGTGACACACACAGATGCGCGTGTCTTTGCACGCATCATCAAGCGTGCCACTGCGCATGCTCGCCCTGCTCACTGCAGGCTGAGTATTAGTAGTAGTCTGTGACCTGGATGTATTCCCAGGGTTGTGCAGTGAGGCTCTGATTAAAGTATAATACAAACCACAAATTCCAACTAAAAAGCAGCCAACTAAGGTTCTTCAACAATAAAAACAGTCCTCAAAGTGGATACAAGTAATTATTGTTAGGTATAAGCTGTCTGTAGTTCACTCAGTCAGTGTCAAAAAACTACACACACCCTCTTCCTGTTCTTTTAGTGGGACAGGGCTCCAAGACACACAGTAACACTGCAAATGTCAAGTTTCATTTGAAATATATCACATCTAGGTGCAATACACAGGTCCTTGTGGTAGAGTAGCACCTCTAGCAGCTGAAGATGTGTTTACTTTCTACATTGATAAATATTCATAAGGCAGTGTCTATGCATCCCTCACTGTAGTAAACTGAGCGATACCACTGTTCCAAACATTGCTTTGTAAGTGCACAGACTTCACATGGTGCATTTCAGCAAGCATACTTGACTAAATGATTAGTTCTGCTTTGTGCGCTATCCTCTCTGATGCTGGCCAATGTCTCTGGTTGAATTCTGTGCATTTCCACAATAATGTTCCTAGGCAGCTTGTTCTAATTTCTTGTAGTGTTGCTGCATTCATTGTGTAATCATTGCCACACAACACTATTCTTGCAGTAGGGCAAAGTTCTCCATGTCAGCAAAGTGCACAATATTGCATTATTACTATAAAATCAGTAACTACCATCAGATACTTCGTTGCCCTTTTCTACATCACTGTGGCTTGTATAACAATTCACCCAGTGATATCAGCGTGGCACTATACTTTCCCAATGCTTTCCTTTTTAATGTTCCCACTGTGACCTCAAATCTAGATCAATTTCATACATGGAGCCCCAGAAACCTATGTCCATCCCAGAACCTTTGAATATTGTTTGAATGCAATGACTAGCTACACAACTCCCCCCCCCATCAACAGTAATTACTAGCCTCACAGATGGGATGGTGTGACTGGGTTTCCCTGAAGTTCACTGCATAATTTAGATTAACTGCAATCCCCAATAACAGCATGCAAATGGGACACACTGTTATCCCACTCCTGTTGGTGCACATAACTGCACCTCGTAAAGAGCTACTAATCACACCATTCCATCTGGAATGCTGACAGAGATTTAGTGAATATTCCACAGAGATGAAAAAAGCATGTATATAAGTTTTGTCCAGAAACTCTCTAATGGCAATCATTTCACAGCATAACACCTTGGTATCTATAACTGCACCTTGTACGGAGCTGCTAATCACCCAGGCCATCTGGAGTGCTGACTGAAAGTTTCAGATTGCAAAGTCACCCACAGAAAAATAAAAAAAGTATGCATATTTGTCTTGTGCTCAAACCATGTGATGACAAGCCTTCAACAGCATAATACCCACTGCCTGGGCAGCTCCACAGTCAGCCACTAAACATATGGGCACCTGATGAGATCATGTACTGTGTATAGCCATGTTTTACAAATAGATTCTATGTGAATTACTTCCTGGTAATATATTACTGCTACTGTCAGTTGGTTTAATCCATGACGTGACCTGGCCATCGGTGCACTGTGTACTGAGTGGGTGTATGGCATCCTCACATGCTGTCGATCACCTTTTTGAAGGCTAATGCATTGCTTCATCTCACTGATGTGTGTGTGTGTGTGTGTGTGTGTGTGTGTGTGTGTGTGTGTGTGTGTGTGACTGCTGGCATGTGAAATCTTTTCCTGTGTGCACGATGTCCCACACTGTGCAGACGGGAAAAGATATCACATGCCAACACAGTCATACACACACACCAGTGAGACCGGTCCTCTTTAATGTCTTTATAAGTGACATTGCAGAGGGACTGGAAGGAAAAATATGTCTTTTTGCAGACAACACAAAAATCTGCAACAGGGTTGATACACAAGGTGGGGTGGAAAGGATGAGAAGGGATTTGCCAAGGTTGGAGGAATGGTCAAATGTATGGCAGCTTAGATTCAATTCAAAGAAGTGCAAAGTAATGCACTGGGGAAATAAAAACCCAGGGGAAGCGTACACAATGGGGATGAGATACTAACAACAACAAAAATGGAAAGGGATCTGGGGTAGTCATATCAGGTGACCTAAAGATGGGCAAGCAATGTGAGAAGGCAGTAAGGAGGGCTGGGGGACTACTAGGATGCATAGGGAGAGGCATCACCAGTAGAAAACAGGAAGCTGTTATCCCTATGTACAGACAGTTGGTGAGACCCCATCTGGAATACGGCATGCAGTTCTGGAGACCACATCTCCGAAGGACATAAACAGGATGGAGACTGTCCAGAGGACTTTCAAGTACCTCAAGGGAATCAACAAAGTCCAAGAGGGTAGTATATTTCAGAAAAAGAGATGCGTAAGAACAAGGGAGCACAATTTGAAGACAGAGGGGGGACGGCTTAGAGGTAATGTGAGGAAATATTTTTTCACGGAGAGGGCTGTGGATGCATGGAACAGTCTTCCTGAGGAGGTTGTGGAGTCAAAAACCGGGGAATTCAAGAATGCATGGGACAGACATAAGGCAATTCTAGTGGGGGGGTTGGAGGAAGTAGGTTGTTGGTTAACTAGGATCTGAAGCTTATCCATAAGGTAGGGAAATGGGCAGACTAGGTGGGCAAAGTGGTCCTTATCTGCCATAAAATTCTATGTTTCTATGTGTAATGTGTCATTGGTTATGCTGTGTGTTGTTATCAGCATGTAGTGATGATCTGCACGTATCTTGCTGTCACTTGGGGTGGGGGGTTACGTGTTTATGAGTTCAGGATCCATGTTAATTACAGGTGTTGTTGTGCAGTGCCAGTACATAATCATGTATGCCTGCAAAAGAGCACATGGGCATGGTAATGTCAGTAAGGGCCATTTTTTGGTGTTGTGGGATGGGTACATCTGTCAATGCTAGTGTCTGCTTATGGTTCATAACAAGGGGACTGAGCTGACAAGTGTCAACACATTATTAGTTCCAGCATGCCTCATAGCATCACTGACATTACAATGTTCCCATGGTTGCCCGATGTCTATTTGCAGATTGCACTGACATTGTCAACAGTTTAGACAGTCCACAGTGGCTGGCACAGTGAGTTGGTTGCCAGTGTGCATAGGGAGATAGAAACATAGAATCATAGATCTTGAAGGCAGATAAGGACCGCTTGGCCCACCCAGTCTGCCCATTTTCCAACCTACTGGATAAGCTGTAGATCCTTTCAAACCAACATCCTACTTTTTCCTAACCCCCACCAGAATTGCCTTATATCTGTCCCATGCATTCTTGAATTCCCCCACTGTTTTTGACCCCATAACCTCCTCAGGAAGGCTGTTCCGTGCATCCAACATCCTGTTCATGAAAAAATACTTCCTCACATTGCCCTTGAGCTGTCCCCCCTCTATTTTCAAATTGTGCCCTCTTGTTCTTGCACATCTTTTTTTTCTGAAAGATGCTACCCTCTTTTACTTTGTTGATTTCCTTGAGGTACTTGAAAGTCCTCTAGAAAGTCTCCATCCTGTCTATGTCCTTGTGAGATGGGGTCTCAAAAACTGCATGCAGTATTCCAGATTCGGTCTTACCAACTGTCTGTACAGAGGGCTAACAACTTCGTTTTCTACTGGTGATGCCTCTCCCTATGCATCCCAGTATCCCCCCAGCCCTCCTAACTGCCTTTTCACATTGCTTGCCTACCTTTAGATCATCTGATATGACTACCGACAGGTTCCTTTCCATTGCCAGATGTTTCTCCGGCAGTAAGCGGGAGGTGGTCATGCCAGTATACAGAGTGCTGGTATGCCCACAGCCTTAGTGCTATGTCCACTTTGTGATTCCCCATCTCTGGAAGTACAGAGATCAACTGAAGGCAGTCCAGTTGGAAGGCTACAAATGCAGAACTTGATCTGCTGAGGAGAAACAAATGGAACTCAATCAGTATTTGCTGGTTCAAAGTAGATAGGTAGTGGACATGCTATTCACTTTCAAGCCCCTGTGTGGTATTTACAATGGTGTGTCAACTTCACACACAAGTATGTGTGCAAGAACAAGGGGGTGACACGAAGGGGGTGACATAAATGTAAGTTAGTTTGTGCTGAGGTTCCAGCCAAATGAGAATGTACTGTTTCTCTTACACAGTACTGTATAATTGGAACAGCATCCCAAATGACTTGCTCCATAACAAGGTATGGAATTCAAGAGTGCATGGCATGTAAATAAGGGAGCCACAGGTTCAGTTTAGAAAGTGTGCACATGTCCCATGCAATTGTGTAGCATGCCATGGCGAGCATCCCTATTGTGTGGGTGGATAGAAGCAAGAGAAAATTGTAAATGTTCCCACCCAATTGATGGTGGCCTGCCTACCCTAGCTATAAAGCTGGTTTGGCCATGGGCATCTCCATCACTGCACAACACAGATACAAGGTGCCCCTACCGACTTTTTTGTGCCACCCCCCTCCCCGAAGGGATATGTCATGTGAATCGTGTCTGCATCATAGTTAGTGGTGGACGACAGAATGTGGAGATCATTGAAGGGTGCTAGATAGTCCACCCGATACAGTGGGCAGCAAGTAGTGGAAGTAATAAACAGATAATGCCCCCTCAAAACTGTCTTGCTAATGAAAGCTAAGCTGCACAATGCAATGTCTTGCTATGGTGTGTAGCTTCCTCTCTTACCGATATATATGTGTCTGTGTGTGTGTGTGTGTGTGTGTGTGTGTGTGTGTGCGTGTTGCATGCATTGTGTGCTTGCCTGTGGTGTATCACCTGTGTGCACATTCATTCATGCAGTGCCTTGCCTTGTGTCATGGTTTCAGTGGTTTGTTGTTGCGAGCATGCCATCAGGTTACTTGGGTGCCCTTGTCTGGGAAGGAGCACATGACACAAGGCAATGTCATGTGCTGTTGCATGCCACAAAAATATATTCATGCATGTGATATGAGTATGAACGGTGATGAACTATGATCATGCTGAAGTGCCCCCCCTTCATCAAGTCAATGCAAAGGTCAGTGGATGCTTTGGAGTGGATGGTAGCAAGCACATCGAGTGGATGTACACATGCAGGGTTCATTTTTGGGTTGTTCTCACTGGTTTCACCACCCATTGTTGTCAACTGGCACACAGTTTGTCATTTGTACCAACCCTTTCTTCTACTTTGGGGACAACATGCTCACTGTTACAGAGGATTTAAAGAGCTGTTTTATGAATTTAAGCTCGTATGCACAATATTACCCATTGTTTTTTCACTGGACCCTTACTTACTATACTTGCTCAATCAGTGTCCCACATAATTAAGTGGACTCAGCGGATGTTTTTCGTATGAAAGGTGAAGTGGCACAGGTGGTGGGATTCAAACATGCATTGTCTATGCCAATATGAACCACAATGCTTGTATTCAGAATCCTGAGCCAGTGGCAAACAATGGCCAGCAGCTGATTGAGCATGTAAGTACAACAGTCATACTGGGTGGCAACATGTCCTTGTCAGACATCACTTACTATGTCACTGTGTTACATGGGCATACATGCCAGATGTCATCCCAACACTCTAAACATTGTGGAGAGGCTGACATTCTGCATTGAACCAATGCTAATGTATTATGCTGACTGCCACTTATAAACATATGAAATTGCCGTCCAAAAAAGGCCCACCAGTTTCTCAAATCTGCCCGATGTTGCAGCTTTTATTTTCATATCGCTGTAGTTGCCCCACCCCCACCCAAACCCCTTCCTTCCTCCTCTTTCCTGGTCCTTCTCCCCTTTGTGTTCTTGTCTGTACTAACCCTGCCTTTGACTCTATCCCAACCCCATGTTCTTTGAGTGATTAACTCCTCTGTCAGTGCATTCCAACTTGCCACCACTCTCTCTGTGAAGTAGTGCCTCCTCATCTCCCTCCTAAACATTCCCTATTCCAGCTTCAGACTGAGCCCACTGGTGGCTCTTCCCACTCCAGTGGCCCTTCCACCACTTAAGCAAAAACTCCGCCCTCCCTGACTTTGTTTATGCCTTTCTCTTTCATGTCCCCTCTTTCCCCTTCTATCTTTCAATGAGTAACACTCAAGCTCCTTCAACTTCTCCTCGTATGTCAACTCCCCTAATCCCATGATCAGTTTTGCAGCCCTGTAGCCCTACACTGCATCCCCTCCAGTAACGTCACATCCTTTTTGAAGTATGGGCACCAGTACTGTACACAGTACTCCAAGTGTGGCCTCGCCAGTGATCTATACAATAACAGAATGACCTCCCCTTTTCTAGAGGCGATCCCTCATATCCCATGTGACTATTACCACCAGGTCCCTTGTTGTCTCTGAAGCTATTCCATGCACTCCTCCCAGACAGTCACTATTTCTGGGATTTCTGGCTCCGATGTGCATGATCTTGCACTTCTTAGCATTAAACCCCAACTGCCATTTCCTAGACCAGTGTTTGAGTTTAGCTAGACCATCTCTGAGTATCTGCGTCCCTTCCTCATTGTCCACTTCTGCACAAATCTTACTGTGGTCCATGAACAGGCTGATCTTACTCTTGATCCTCTCTGCAAGGTCTCCAATAAAGATACTAAATAAAACATGGCCCATCACTTAACCCTGCGGTACCCCACTCATTACTGGTCTTGGCTTGGATGTCTCCCCCCTTACAACTACCCTCTGTTGTCTGCCCTGCAGCTATCCACACACCGTACCAGTTTTTCCCTCACCCCCATGTCCCTCAACTTGCTCATTAACCTCCAGTGTGGAACCAAGTCGAAAGCCTTGCTGCAGTCCAGAAAGAGGACATCCACAGCATGACCTTTGTCAACCGCCCTAGTGAACCAATTGAAGAAGTCGGTCAGGTTAGTTTTGCGAGATCTTCATGTGACAAACCCATTGCTGTCTCTTGTCATGCAGGTCATTGCTATCAAGAAAGTTTATCAGTCTCTCCTTCAGAATGATTTCCATAAACTTACCTACCATGTGTGCCATCCTCCAGTCCCTTGGCATACTCCCCATCTCCAATGAGGTGTGAAAACATCCATTAGAGGACCTGCCAACACCTCTGGCAGTTACTTCAGAACCCTTGGGCATACACTGTTTGGTCCTGGTGTCTTGTCCACACACAAGGCTTTAAGACCCTTGAGAACTCTATCCCTGGGATGACCCCATCTGTTATCTCTGCAAACCCCTCCACCCTTACTCCCTTTCCTGGTCAGTATTAGGCCATCTCTTTCTTTTGTGAACACTGAGCGGAAATACTCATTGAGAGCCTTCACCTGATCTTCCCCTGGTTCCGCCCATCCCTCCTCTCTCTCGATTCAAACATCATCTCTACAACTCCTCTTTTCCTTTATGTATTTAAAGAACCCTTTGCCCTGACTGACCTGATCACCTCCCTAGATGCCTTTGTGAACACCGCTCCAACCTCCTGCCCTCTGCCCTCCCCTGAAATCCCTTCCAGCCTCTGCTTACCATGAACCTATTTTCTACTTCCTCTATGTCTACCCGTGTTTCTTAACAATAGCGTGACCCCCATGGATTTCAGCACAGCACCTATATGACTTGTGGCATGGCACTCTGAAGCATCATGTGGGTCATAGTATTTAATTCTTCTCCATAAAGCAGGAATTGGACAGGCTGATGGGTCACCCATTCCCTGTAAAGTCCTCCCATTAACTGCTATGCTTGAAGTCACCTGTTTACACACATAGGGTGGGTACAATAACATTGTTGTCCATACTTAGAATCCCCAGAATGTTTGTCACTGTAACACTTTCTCTGCCAAAAGTCAACAGCTGTTCAGCCTTTCTATCTTCTTCTCTTGCTTTGGTTACGGTGACATTAATTTGATCAGTGGCTCAGTTGAATGGTGTCTAGGCACTGTACAGTGGTATACAATAACAAAATAAACCGAATAATAAAAATATAGTCAGTGTCAGTGGCTCAGGTGGTTGTAATCTCACCTTTGAGGCTAGCAGATCCAAGGTCTGTGGGTTCTATCTCCACACCAGGCACTTGAGTTAAATTCCAATGCTGACACTCTAGCGCAGAATGAGGGGGTGCTACACTCCAGAGGTGCTGTCTTTCAGATGAGATGATAAACTGAGGTCCCATCTGCCTATTCTGGTGGTAGTGCAGGTGAATGTTTAAGATCCCATGGAACTTCTTGAAAAGAGTAGAGGAATTTGTTTACTAAGCAAAATCAGACAAGCAGAAATTTCAAACATAAGAATAACCATACAGAAATAAACAAAAAGGAAATAACAGTACAAGAGAGGAATCATCCTAATTAATACAAAGAAAACAGGAGCTCCAAAAATCAATACAAACTTGAAAAAAGGGAAGGAAAAAAAGAATTCAACCAACTGGCAAATAATACTCAAAAAATGTGCACATTTCATGTAACTGGAACATCCATATCCATAATCCACAGAAGATTTCTCCAATGTTGTTGCAAAATCTGCTTCCCATGCAATTTAGACTCAGAAAAATAAATTAATTTAGGTTCTGACGTAATTTTTTGTAACAATTCAATATGTGACAGTTGCTTTTGCTGTAGGGTAAAAGGACATCTATTATTCCAAAGGAGCCATTTAAAGACAGCAAAAATAACATGAAGAGTACTCGTATCCCACTTTCTCCAAGAAGGAGAATACACCCCATAAATAAGGTTTGCATAAGAGAGTTTGGCAAACATAGGAGCTTCCCATGTAACAGACACATAATTCCAAAATGAGACAATATAAGAACACATAAAAACAAATGTGACATGTCTTCCAGAACTTGCATGCAGCCTGGCCTAGAGCAAATCCTTTCTGTCACCTGTTTGTGTTTTTGATTATCTTTGACATTTAATTTCTCATGGCAACAAAGCCAATGTATATCTTTTAATTTTGGAGTAATGCAGGGTTTTTTAATTAGGGCTTGTAGGGAAAGTAAATGAGAAGAAGGACATTTCGGAAATGTCACAGGTTCCATGAACTGGAGATCAATCATTTGAGCATACATCCATTTTTTCGTATGAGATCGTAACATAGCACCAGTGACTCCCCAAATTTTCAATTTCACAGAAATCTCCATAAAGTAAGAAATGGCAGTCGGCCATAATTTAGCAACCTTATGAGTCCTGGCTTCCCAGTCCTTAAACCAAAAAGAAACCGAGGAAGCGAAAACATCTGACCAGATTTTCCCAATGTGATGCAAAAGGGGATGTAAATTAGTAAAAAGAAACTGACAATGTAAAAACACCACTGGGTTGATCATATTAAGACCACCCTTGTCCACCGGTAAATATAAAATATTTCTTTTCAGTGGATTGAGGCAGCTGCCCCAAACCACCTGAAAGAATATGCTCAGTAATGTCATTTCCCTGGATTTGGTGGAGGAAAGACATGGCTGATAAAGATAAAGATAAAGAGAGGTAACAAAAATATTTTAATTAAGTACACTCTTTTTGATTTAATTTATACAAAATCCGTTTATTCCAATGCTGAACTATCTCTTTTCCTGTAGTAAGTCTAGAGTCCCAATTATGCACATCCTGCACAGCCACACCAAACCCAATACCCAATATCTTGATAGGGGTATTCATTATTCTGATGCTGGTAAGATCATGTCTAAGTAAGTCACTCATCCCCAATTCATAACCAAGACATGTGTCTTTATTAAGAAAAGCCCCAGTGAGGACAGCAAAATTCTGGCAGAGCTGAACTGCCTGTTCTGCAGTCATGGCAGAGGTTGCCAGAATGCAGACATCATCTGCATAAGCCATTGCAGAAAAGGGAACAGTACGTGATTAGGATAGTATCAGAGAGATATGGGTATTAAGAATCTGAAGTAAGGGATCAAGACTAAAAACATATAGGCATGGGCTCATGGGGCAACCTTGCTGGACTCCTTTCTTTAAAGGTATGAGCAGTCCACAATATCCATTGACATAAGGGGTAATGGTAAGAGTTCTATACAGGCTTTGAAGCCAAGAGATAAACAAGTCTGGGGTGCCACACCTCTTCAGGGTAAGCCATAAGAAAGCATGACTGATGGAGTCAAAGGCTCCTTGTTGGTCAAGGGAAAGAACATACCCAACCTGTCCCACTAAGTGTTTTTTCTCAAATAGCTCCTTAAGCAAAATAAGTTGATTTGTAAGGGAGTGAACTGGGACAGCACACGATTGTGCTGGAGAAATAAGATAGGGATAGTAAGTAAACGAGTATTCAAAATTTTTTGTCAATAATTTAAAATCTATATTCAAAAGACTAATAGGTCTCCAATTGGTCAAAGAATGCTTATCCCCTTTTTGTGCAAAAAGATCAACATTCCACATGCCAAGTCTAATGGAATATTAGAGAAAGCTAACATAAAATTAAAAACTGCAACCACTTCTGAGAAAATCTCATCTTCTATATGTTTATACAGTTCTGCAGTCAGGCCATCCTTCCCTGGGGCTTTCCCCTCCCTTGACTGAAGAAATGGCAGAAAAAACTTCAGCACTGGTAAGGGTAGGAATAGTTTATCAAATATAGGAACAGGACAATGTGGAACATCAAAAGAATAAAAAAGTTGTGAGGAATGAGCAATATTAATAGGGACTTTAGAAAACAGATCCTGTACATAAGAGATGACTTCAAGAATAATTGCAGGTGGAGTTGTCACAACACAATTATCAGGTTTCCTTAAACACTCTATATATCTTTTTTGTACCCTCTCCTTACAACTTAAAAAGGGGTAAATATTCATTAGTCTGCCTTATGTACCAAATTCTTGCTGCCTTTGAAGGGACATGATTTGTTTGTTGTGAAAGGATTTCATAGTGTCTTTAACTGTTGTAATCTGGGACGTGAAGTCATGTCTCATGGACTGAGCCAAGAACATGAGGTGCTGCAACTATTTACGTTGTAGATAAATGCAATAATCTTTATTCCAGAATGCTTTCTCAGTGGCTTTTAAAAGTTTTATTAAATCAACCTTCTTGTCCATCCACCATTGTACAGTATCCTCATACATGACATAAACCAATTTCCTACAAATGATAAAATAACAAATGTGTTGTATGACTTCAGTATGTAGAAGCAGTGAAGAATTTAGTTTCCATAAACCAGTGCCTTATGGATGGTATGTGTGTGTTCCAATTCTGAGAAGCAATGTGCAGTGATCTGAATATTCTACCATATTGGCCTGGGTCATTTGTGAAGGTAAAGATTTGTTTGTGAAAAAAAAAAGTCAATTCGGGTTGCCTACACACCTTTGTGAAAGGTAGGATCTGCTCTAGATGTGAGAGAGAAATAAGCTTCCTGTAAGCCTGCTGTCTGCAAAATAGTTTTTAAACAGGACATATCACTATACACCTTTCGAGTAATGCTACCTCGACCTCTGTCAGTACTAGATAACCCACAATTAAAGTCTCCACTCCAAAGAACATTATGAGGGGTATGGAGATAAGGCTGGACTACTTTAAAAAGGTCTACCCGATCAGCCTTCCATTAGGGGGCATAAGTATTAATTAAGCATAAAAACATGCCTTTAAAAATAACATCCAAAATTAATACACACCCTGAGACTAAATCAATGAGTTTCAGTATCTGTACAGAAGTAGAGTTAAAAAGAGTAGCAACTGCAAAACAGTGATCTAACCCTAGGGACCAATAAGACACGCCTTTATGCCACCGTTTGGTGGCATGCGTGAGTTCAGAAACTATGTGTAGTCTTGTGTCTTGAATAAAGAACACCTCAGCATGGGTTGATAGTAAGGTAGTGTGACTGGGTGGAATAGGACCCTGTCCCAGTTGTTATAGAGAAAGTATTTAAAATGCAAGGATCTGTCCTTTTCTGTCTCTTCTCTGTCTGGTTGTGCAACCAAATTTTCCTGTGAGACTTCAGATTTGATCACCCCAACAGTCTCGTAATTCTTTGCCTCTCACTGTCTCTTGCTATCTGTTTTTCCTCCCTTGCATATCTACTAATATAAAAATATGTGCAAATTATTGTATGGAAATGTATCTGATATTGGGTTCCCTTTGTTTGGAAAATTTATAGCATTACTGTTGAAATATATATAATTATATTTTGAGATGATTGCTGAAAGCTATTGTAAACTCTAGAGGTTACTTGAGTGCAAATCGTCAAGCTTTTGCAAAAGCTGTAGGGGCCTCAGTAAGCACACTGTGTTCTAGCAGCTCCTGAAACTTACAAGAACAGAACACTTACAAAAACAGGATGCTTGCCAAGAATGGGGGTTGAAAAGACTTATAAAAGAGCTAAGCTACAACTGCAAAAGAAATTTGGAGAACAAGGGACACAGAGACTGAAATAAAATGTTATTTTTATTTTGCCTTTGTAAATAGTTATACTGGACAAGTTTATTTTATGATACTGCTAGTGTAAATGAATAATTTTTGGTGAATTCTACAACTGCTCCTGATGTTCCTATGCTTCCTGACCTGTGCCTCGACAACAGGTAGTAAATACCAACAAATGTTTGGCCTTGTTTTTAATGGTGTTCATGTTAATCATGCAACATAAGACAGAGGCAGCCAGACATACAAGAGAAAACTAAAAATTCACGGGGGTTTCCATTTAGCAGACTTCACAGCCTTCCCCATGTCTTCCATCCCCGTTTGGGTGAAGGAGTGTCCTGGATGGGTGGATCATCCTCCTGGTCAGGCAAGTCTATACTAGAAGGTTCCCCTGCAGGTTCCTTATCCACCACAGATCCTTCAGATTCAGCATCAGAGGTGTCTGGAGTCTCATGCAATATCTGGAATTCATTAGATGAAGGGGTTGGAGAAATCTTAGGGACCTTGGAAGCAGGCTGGCACCTGGGTGGGCTTTTACAAGTCACTATCTGTGTCATTTGTGAGGATGCCATGGACATTGGGGGGGAAGGGGCATCACTTGGGAATCAGTAAGCACAGGAAACTCATCCTGGTGTGGGATGTCTGACATCGACTCTTCATAGGTACTACTATCACTATCATCATGCAAGGGGATGGAGGGTCCCGAAGTCCCAGTCACTACCTCCCCAAGGTTGATCTGTTGCCCCTGTGGTGGTGTAGGGGCAGATACAGTGCAAGTAAGAGGAGTAGCAGGGGAAGAATGGTCTCTCTGAGCTCTGGTGACCAATAGCTGTTGTTCCTCAAAATCACTCGAGGGGGTCTGTTGATGTGCAGCTTTTAGGCAAGCCCCAGCACCCAGTCTCCAATGCCCCCATTCTACCTAATAGACATTACCCCACTGGAAGCCAAACCTTACCTATTTAAAGCCCACAACAGATCCAGCCACGGCAAAGACCCCTTATATATAAGAATCATTTGCCGATCCTCGACTCCATCCTTATCCCTCCCACAGAACTTCTAAACCACTTGCTATATCTTGGTCAGTTCCCATCCACTTGGAAAACAGCAGTCGTAACCCCTATACCAAAAAGTGGTAACAGCTCCTCCCCAAACAACTACCGACCCATTTCCATCCTCCCTCTACTCTCCAAAGCCTAGAAAAATACATTAGATCAATTCACTGAGTACCTTGTCACCAGCAACGTGTTATGCAGTGAGTAGCATGGATTCCAATCTGGCCACAGTATGAGTACTGCCCTCACAGAATTCTCTAACTTCCTTCACTCTGCCCTGGACAAGAGACACCTTGCTGGGACCATTTTCATTGACCTCTCTAAGGCCTTTGATACGGTCTCCCACCCCCTCCTAAAGAACACACTACAACATATTGGTCTCTCATCCAGTCCTCTTTCCTGGTTCACCAGCTTTCTCTCATCTAGGTCCCAATGTGTTAAAATCCACAACACCCTCTGCAGCACTCAGCCACTGCGCTCTGGTATCCCCCAGGGCTCGATCCTGGGCCCATTACTCTTTAGTATCTATCTAAATGCCCTACCCAGGTTTCAATGTGAGGAAGTATTATTTCACAGAGAGGGTAGTGGATGCATGGAACAGCCTTCCTGAGGAAGTTGTGGGGTCTAAAACTGTGGGAGAATTCAAGAATGCATGGGACAGACATAAGGCAATTCTTGTGGGGGGCAGGAAGATATAGGCTGTTGGTTAACTAGGATCTGCGGCCTATCCTGTAGGTAGGGAAATGGGCAGACTAGATGGGCCTAGCAGTCCTTATCTGCCGCCAAAGTCTATGTTTCTATGTTTCTATGTTTCTTCTCAGGCAGAGTACTATTATACGTGGATGATGCTGTCCTCTTCACCTCCCGCCCTGCCCCCACTGCACTCCAATCCTCCCTACAGGACTCTTTCAATCAAATAGAAAACTGACTCACTGACCATCGACTAATTGTAAACATAAAAAAAACAAAGATCATGCTTTTTGCCCATCGGCAAAACAAGGCTAAGGACACTCCCCTAAAGATCATCTCTAAATCACTCCACCCGCTTGACCAAGTCTCCACCTATAAATACCTGGGCATCACTTTTGATACTGCCCTCTCTTTCCATAAGCACATCAACCTGCTCTCCTCTGCAGCAAATGCCCGCATTGGCCTCTTATACAGACACAAGGACTGCCTGCCACCAGAGGCCCTCTGCCTTGCTATCACCTCATCAGTCCTGTCTCTCGTGGACTATGGGCTCACAATTTATGGATCAGCTGATCCCTCTGCATTGAACAAAATCCAACTTGCCATTAATAAGGTGTATTGGCTCTTGTCTGGATCAGACAAGTGATCTCACACCTGTACCCTCTATTCCCTAACCAATGTGCTTACTCTTGAGGAGAGACTTCAATACCAGTCATGCCTGCTTGCTAAAAAAATCCTTCTGGGCTTGTTCCCCCCGGGGTCTCTGCATCCCTACACAAGGCCACCCATATCGCCACCAAGACTATATGGCAGGTCCCCAGGGTCAGGACCTTTCTAGCCCAGAGATCTTTCCCCTTCAGAGCCCCTTCCTGGTTCAATGCCCTCCCCCAGCCATCATCTCCACTACCAAAATAGGCCCTTTTAAGGTTATGCTCAAAAATCACATCCTATCCCCCCTCAGCTGTCAGTGCACTCTCTAGGCATAGTCCTAGGCACTGCTGCTTCCTAGAGTTTGGAGCCTTGCCTGCCTTGTTTATGTCTCTCCTGAGGCAGCTCATTTTGTAACACCTCTGATTACTATTGTGCATATATGCTTGCTGCTACTGTTCTTAGCTACTATTTGTATAGGACTGTTTTTTGACAATGTCTCCCCTGAAGCTGCACCCCAGTATATTATTCTATGTGTTTTACCACTGTTCTTTAGCTACCACCTGTATAGGACTGCACTGACAATGTCCCCCTGGGACAGCTCCCCTCAACAATGTATTTAGAACTGTGCCTTGATCGCTTACCAACCTTCATATGTTACTGTACCTTCTTATGCTTAATGTACACCTGTAATTGCTGACCAAACTGTATTTGCTTGTAAAACTTCTGTATTTTACTAATGTATTTTACTCTGTACTTGATGTGGAGCCTTTGGAAATGAGTCTATGACTCAAAGGGTTGTAATTCCTATATGATCTTAAATAAACAAATAAGTGGTGTAAGAATGTCAAAGGAGGCCACATAAATTACAAACAAGCGGATTCTGACACTGTCTGCTAGTGTGACCCATAGTATTGCACAAGGTGCATCTCAGCCAATCACAGACATTGCTAATGTGACCAGGCATGCCACATTTGTAGCAGGTCTTGGGCTGCCTGGCATAAAACAATACACCCCTGTCCCTGCCCAGAAAGAAGGAACTAGGCAAATGTTGAAGCCCTGAGTCTGTGGAACATAAAATAACCCTAATGTGCCAACCCCCTGTCCAGAGGTCCTCCATATGAAACAATGGCCTCAGGATCAGGTGTTAGCCAGGGTACAGTATCCGGTAGATAAGAACACTTCTGTACAGGCCTGGTCATCCAAAGCTTTCTCCTTTCATTGCAGGATTACTAAATGCTGCGGTGATCCTGGGGCTGTTAGTATGATTGCTGTATGCAAAGTTGGAATAAACAAAAAATATTTAACCACAAAACAAATGGCCTCAGGATAACCAAGCACAGTGGATCTCTGTTTCAACCAGAAAGTTAAATCAGCAACACTCACCCCTTCATTTCTGAATAACATAGTAATTACTTTATGAGCTGGTTTGGTGAGGGGAATAACCTCAAAGGGGTACCACAAAGGTGAAAACTTCACATAATTATACTGTTCCCCAAATTTTTCTAAACCTGTGTTAAGTTTAAAGCTTACATCAAAGGATGATTCACCTGAAACATGAATAAGAGCATACATTTCAGAAGAAAAAAAAATGCAGATTATCCTTAAGTAGAATCTTAGCAATGTACTTTTGATTGGGAAAAACATCTAGTCCCGCTTTATAAATAATCCTAACTGCATTATGCCATTTAGCGGCATAGATAGGAATCTGAAAAAAGGAAGCACATGATCTTGGGCCTTGTCTAGAATGGTCCTGGAAACCAGGTGTAGGGCTTTCTTGGTGGTCTGGCCAGTCGACATTAGGGATAGTGTCAGTAGGTAAAGATAAGTTAACCGAAGCATCCTCTCCAGGTCCCTAGACATCAGCAGGCAGAGAAAGAATCATATTGGTGTTGTACATGGATGGTAAATGCAATATAGGGTTCTGAGTTAAGAGAAAATCTTGAGGCAGAGCAAGGGGTGATGCTGGAGCAAAAACCTCCTTCTGCAAAACACCAGCATCTAAGGGGACAGTGTGAGCTACAGACTCCAGTACTTGAGATTAGATAAAGCAGTTTGCATAGGAATAATTATAATTATATGTGGTTCAGAGCTCAGTGCTTGTGTTACATACTGCATCTACATATTGTAGGTTTGAGTTTGGATACAGAGGCTGGACCAATAAGTAGAATCATGCTTCCAAGGTATAGTTGTATGATGAATAGTGCTTAGGTACTTAGGCATGGACATGAGTTAGTCAGTGATTATAGTACATGATGAGCTGATAGTATGATAGTGCTGATACTGGAACAGAAGAGTTATTTGTTATGAGTTGATGGTTTGGCTTTACTCTGTATCCCGCTATAGGAAGGATGGTTAGTTGATTAGGATGTCACAGCCCCCCCAGTGGGATAAGAGTGCCGGAGAAGCAGGAGGTGTACGGGGAGGATGGAGGGTGAGTGTGTCTCACTCTAAGCAGAACAGCAGGGCTCTGCTGTTTAAATAGGATATTGGGGAGGAGCTCTTCCCCCATATAACCTCATGCAGAGCCTTCCAATTATATGTGGTTCAGAGCTCAGTGCTTGTGTTACATACTGCATCTACGTATTGTAGGTTTGAGTTTGGATACAGAGGGCAGGACCAATAGGCAGAATGATGCTTCCAAGGTATAGTTGTATGATGATTAGTGCTTAGGTACTTAGGCATGGACATGAGTAAGTCAGTGATTATAGTACATGATGAGCTGATAGTAGGATAGTGCTGATACTGGAACAGACAAGTTATTCATTATGAACTGATGGTTTGGCTTTACTCTGTATCCCACCATAGGAAGAATGGTTAGTGGACTAGGATGTGACACCCCCCAAAAATATATAAATATCCACGATTATCTCCTCCAACTCTGGAGAGTATGGCTGGCAGCACGCAGGAGAGGAAAAACCCCCTTGGAGGAAATCTCTGAGGACCTATGGCTACCAACCTGCCTGTCCTTCTGGGCATACTAAAGGAGCATAATTCTAAATTAATAAAATTATTGGCTAGTCCAAGTTGCAGAGTACACATGATCCAGCAGAACAGTTCTTAGTAAGAGATGAAGGTTAGGAACAGGCTTTCAATTCTTGAGTGAGCACTGCGGTAACTGTATGAACACACGAGGCATCCAGGTAGAGTTGCACTGAGGTGAGCATTGGTGGAATACGTCTACCAGGTTTGGATAGGGCTAAAAGTGAGGAGCTCCTATGGCTGGCAATGATGGATGGGAATATGGTGTAAATATATATCCAGGCTATGATGCTGGTGGGCAGGGTGAAATAGAAATAGTCCAACTTCCAGGCTTCTGCTGATAGAAGGCTTATAATTTACATGGAACGGTAGAAGGCTTATGATGAAGCTGAGTGATTGACAAACCCAGTTAGCTGATATCACGAAGAGAGTAGAACTATGCTTATGTCATGATAGCGAAGCATACAACAGTAGAGCTGAGCTGAATCCTGGCAGGATTTGAAGGTAATAAAGCCGAAGCAATACAGTGTGAGGTTAGGAAGCATCCAAGGGAGTGTAACGGGGCGAGCCCAAATAGGTCAGAATGCAAGTGGACTACGTAGGTTGGAAGATGGAGGTAATAAGTAACAAGTAATATGGACCAGGTCAGTCAGTAGATAAGTAGTAGAATGTGGCAGCTAGTCCCACAGCTAAGATGCATAGCTGGACCTTTGTTGGTCAGTTGGTAAGGTAAGTAGAGTGGCGACTAGCTCCAGGTAGTTTGTAACCACAGCCAGACCCTTGTAGGTCTGCTGGTAAGTGAGTAGATTGCAATTGAATTGAATGTACGAGTAGATGAGGAGCTCGAAGATCTCAAAGCCCAGATGGGAGAAGCAGGTTTTATAAGCAGGTAACGCTCTTGATGAACCTCCAGGCCGTGGGGTGAAGCAGGAGTAATGTAGGAGCATACGAACCTCCAGGCCCAAACTGGGCATCGCAGACTGACAGAAATTGTGAACCTCCAGGCCCAAAGCTGGGCGAGGCAGGCATAGTATGTGATGCAGGTACGGTATAGAAATATACAAACCTCCAGGCCCAGACTTGGTGTGGCAGGTTGATAGATGATTATGAACCTCCAAGCCCGATGCTGGGTGAGGCAGGCATAGTGTATGAACAGTTGAACCTCCAAGCCCAAAGGTGAAGCAGGTTTGAGGTAGAAGTATACGAACCTCCAGGCCCAGATAGGGTTAGGCAGGCAGATAGAAATGGTGAACCTCTGGGCCCGATGCTGGGCGAGGCAGGTGAAGTAAGAGAGCAAGTGTGAAAGCTGTATGAGCACCGATGAACTGATCTGAAGGAGCATTTGAGTGTTAGGACCTTGCTAGGTTGAATATACGTAGCTTGCAGACTTATGGCAGACAAGGGAGAGCAGAAGGCAGGAATGTGAAAATAGATCGAGCAATGGAACAAATTGTGAGCAAGGGGACTTGCACATAGGGCAGTAACAGTAGTAGTCAACATAGGACTTGCATGAAATGCAAGTGAAGTAGCAAGGAGAAGTACTGGATAATACATGTGGCATGTAGGGAACTGGTGAAGTATGTAGCTAGCGGGGAAGTAGACTAACCCTGTGAACGTTGACATCCGGTGACCCAACAGGGGGGTATGTAAGCACGATTATGAAGTCAGTGGTCAAGCTGGCTTGAATGATGCATCTAATAGGTAATGACTTGAAGCCCATCCCCAGGGGCAGTGACGTTGATGAATACATAAAGTATCCTGTTTGTAGTCATAAACATAGGTCTAAATGTGTCCCTGTCCGTTGCTCAATAATAACATAAAACTAGGAATTTTGAATGTCTGCTTGGTGGCTAGGGTAGCACTACAAAAGATGTTCAGTAAAACATAATGCACCAGTAATAGTATCTCTAGGGCTGAATGTAGTAGGAAGTAACAAGAACTACCTTAATATGGGATCAAACGCAGTAGCTGTAATTGTTCCAAGAATTGTAGGTAAGCCAGCGTCTCTTATGTGACATACTGAGTAATAAGCAATTAAGGTAGTAGGTGTCTGCCTTGGTTGCTTTTGGTTTGAACCTAATGAATTCAGCCTGGAAAGCAGCATGGTATAAGTGGACTATCACTGAACCAGAGAACGTATGATGTCATCACAGGGTAGGAAGAATGGTACGTAGGTAGCAAACCACAGTTGCAAGACATGGGTAGTATAGTGAAGCTAGGTGAGCTGCTATGCCCACCTGTAATAGAGTGCTGTGACTTAGAACCAGAGGTCTGGATGGCTACAGTTAGAAAGAGCGGTATGAGAATGGAGACGATGCGGCAGCCAGTGGTATCCTGGTCCTGGCACGCCATGTCCGAGGAGTGAGCTGTCCTAGTCCCAGGTAAGGGCCATTTGAAGAGCAGGCTAAAGTCTGCAATGAATGCACTTTGAGTCCGTAGGAAGGCAGGAGTCTGAGTAGCAGGTTGGAATAGCTACGTGTATCCCCTAGCAAAAGTCCAATGCAGCCAGGTGCAGGAGGTAGCGAGTGAATGCAAGCAGGAATCCAAACGCAGGCAGGTTCAAGTGAGCAAAATACGAACTTGACAATAGGGAACTCGACGGAGCATGGGCAATGGCTGCTGAAAGCAGAGGCAGGGAAACAGATGGTATAGGCAAACAATGAAGCAAGTGAAGGCAGTAGGAGGAAATGCCCCCCCTCTAAAGGAAACAACAGCTCACGGGGGGGGTGACAACGGCAAAAGAAACGGATGAACAAGCAAGGGGGGGGAAGAGCAGCTGCACACCAGCAGTGCCACTAGTGAGTACGTCTTGCTCTAAGCAGAGCAACAGGGCTCTGCTGTTTAAATAGGATATGGGGAGGAGCTCTTCCCCCATATAACCACAGGCAGAGCCTTCCAATTAAAGGAGTCATCATGATTACCCCCAATATGTTAATGGCAGAAAAAACCCGAATCCATTTGTCCATATCTGGCAGCTGTGCCCATCCAGCAGCCTTGAGAGAGTCCTCCACCGACCACTGTGCATCAGCAATATCCAGCTGGTCTACCCAAGAAGTTGATGCTTACTCCGTAAGTCTCCATGCCTGCTTCCTCATTCGATCATCAGGTTTAGCCACAAAAGAAAAGACTGTCACCATATCTTGTAAACACGGATCCATTTGAAAAACTGTCTGGTCAGTGAAAGGCAGATCCGTAGGAGGTAATCTGCTGAAATCCATGGTTACTTCTCAAGCAGGCATCTGGTTGTCATGCAAGGATGAAATTGCCTCTGTTTCACCCACTGAAGCAACGTGCAGTGCAGTAGTAAGTTCAAGCTTCCTCTGTCTGAAAAGTTTTTCCTCCAGCACCATTTGGTGCTGAATTTCCAGTAGTTTCTTGGTGCCATTAGAAACCACAACAGGAGTCATCTGAACATCTGTAGAAAAGATCGTCAGAAGAACACTTACTGGTGTAAGGTCCATAGCTGCAGCAGTCAAAATAACCAATGCCATAGTTACTTGATCTTCAGTTTCCATGGTGTCTTGAGCTGGGGAAGAGACCTGCTCCCCAACCGATCTCACGTCCTCCTCCAACTCCAGATGCATAGGAACTGAGCCAGCCATCCTTTGATGGCAGCTCCCCTACAGCTCAGTAGGGGAATTTTTCATTGACCAAGTATAAAATTAAGATACAACCAAAACAGTGTTACATCACACAGAATTATAAAATCAGGGAAGAAACAAAAATATGAATTACATCATACATTAAACAAAAAAGTAATCAAAACAGCTTACCCTCATCTGAAATCATAGAAAAAATCAACTTAAATGAATATTTAGCATCCTATTCCCAACAAAACAGTTTGTATATAACCTTAAAGATTAGAAAAATAAGGACCCCTCCATCCCTTTGTAGCACCAAATCAAGAGTAATATACCTTCTATAGTACATACTTTCAAGATTATGTTTAACACATTCCATAGTCAACCTTTATATACAGGAAGGAAAGAGTTCATGATCCATCATTTACACATTTCTGTATACTATTTACCATATTTCACTTCTTTTACTATTCTAATCTTTTTCTATTTAATTTGTATCTACATTTTCCCCTGCATCTCTTTACTGTTTATCTTTCGCCTCTGTTTCCATCCTTTTCCTTACTTTCTAAGTCAAAATAGATATTGACTCAAGTTACCCCTTCAAAGATAAAAATTGGGAGTGCCCTCCACCATTGTTTTATTACAACTTGTGGCATTGAACTTTTTTCTTTATTTGACACCAAAGCCACTTCCTGAGTGATTTTCTCTGTCAGAATATTCAAAGGTACTTTCTTTTGCTGCAGAACAAAGTGGCATCTGTTCTGCCAGATATACCATTTAAAGATCGTGCATATAACCCTTAGTGTCCCTGGGTGGAAACAGCTCCATGCTGCATCATACTTGCCATATACCAACTCTGTGTAGGACATTTTAACCATTATGGGGGTTCTCAATTGTTTGCAATGAGACTCCATACCTGAGAGACAGATGTACAACTAAAGAATAAATGCTCCATTGTTTCTATCTGGACTATGCAGTGCTCTCTTAAACAAAACCTTTCCTCCGTGCTTTTATGTACATGGTTACCCCTAAGATTTAACTTTCTGTGGCAACACATCCATAGGGTGTCCCACATCTTGACAGGAACTCTGTTGTCTATTAATTGTTTTGTTAAACATTGGTTTTCTATTCCCTGTGGGGTACTAAATACTGGTCCAATTAGAAAGTTTTTGCTTAATACTAGAGCATACAAAGATTTCCTACTATGGGTCTGTAGCATTGGAATGGTGATCCCGCATTGCTTGACTTTCCTAAACACCTCTGTAATATACCCTGGGTCCCTTGTGGTATTTGTTTAAATGCCTCCATCTGGATGCTGTCCATTTGTCAAAAAAATATTGACAAGATCTTGTTTGACTCTTTACCCAGTCTTGTTGGTTCCCTACAATAATGGGGAGGATGTCTGAATGAACAAAAATGGTGAAAAAGAATAGAACTGGGTTAAGCATATTTAACCCATCTTGTTTTACAGGCCAATATGCAATGGATCTTTATACCTGGTTTAAACAACTACCCTATAGTAATTGAAAGTATGTATTAAAAACCCTGGGCTCTAGTTTTATAGGTAGTGGATAAATGTAGCTTACTGTTAACAGTATTGGAATAATAAAAGTTTTAAGCATATGGACTCTTTTTTGCCTAGACGTGGGGTAACTTTTCCATTTTGCCACTTTTACTTCTGCTATATTTAGTTTTTCTGTCCAGTTCTACTTGGCGGGGTTCTTATTTCCAAAAGTAATACCTAATAATTTTAGGTTTCCAGCTTCTATTGTTATCCCTTCTACTTCTGTTTTTATCCCAGCATCTTGCTGTGCTAGTTTTGTCCCCCTGCTTTTCTCTTTATTTAAGTGTGACCCAGAGGTTACAGAAAACTCAAGAATAATTTTGACTGCCTGAGTTATTGAAAATTCATCAGCTACCATAAGGCAGACATCATTTTCAAATGCTGTGGCACATGGGAAATCCATGTTTCCTGGTCCTACTATATGTTTGATTGAAGGCTGTTAAATTTTCTTAATAGGGGATCTATAGGGAAGACATACAGCAGAGGGCTGAAGGGGCAACCCTGTCTTACTCCTTTTTTTATTTTAAAGTGTGGCCCCATTAGGCCACTTACAAATGTTGTCATGGATGCTTGACTATATATTACTTGGATCCATGTGATGAACTTACTTGGGATGCCATAATTTTGTAGTACACTGAACAGGTAATCATGAGAGATTTGATTGAATGCTTTGGACTGATCTAAAGAAATCACATACTCTTCAGACTGTGGAGAGTCAAATACCTCTCTAATTAACTTTAAGTTATCCAACATTGATCTGTTGGGTATTGCACATTTTTGTGTGGTACTAACTACTGATCCTGCTATTTTTGCCAATCTTACGTGCAAGATTTTACATAAGATTTTCCAGTCTGTATTTATCTGGCTGATAGGCTTCCAATTATTTATGTTTTCTTTATCATTTTTCTTGTGTAAGAAAATCAGAAGGCTATCTGCCAGAGAGGGTGGGAAGTGGGAGTTCCTTGTAGAATTCTGTTATATACTACTGAAAGGTGTTTACATATTATATTTTTAGTTTTTTTATAGAATTCATTGGGTATCCCATCAGGTCCTGGGGTCACTGTGTTTTTTTTAGATTCTCTATTACCTTGCACACTTCTGCTTCCTCTATGTTACTTATAAGTTCATTTTTTTCCTCCTGCATGAGTGGGGGAATGTCCAGGTTTTGTAAAAACTTTTCTGGCTCTGGTGGTGTTTTTACAGCCTTTCGAAAATATTTCTGGAGTGATCTGTTACTATGTCTAAGATTTCCAGATTGCTTTCCACTCTTAATCCTGCTGTATTACACAGGGTAGACATGTACTTGGACTCGTTCCTTTGTTTGCAATTGTTGTAAGGGTTTATTACCTGGCCATTGCCTTTAATACAATACTCTTGTTCTAAGAACAAATAGGTGGACCTATCACACTGAAATTTTGACATTTCTTTCTTTATTTGTGTTATTTTGTTGGAATAATCTAAATTAAATTCTATCTGCAAGAGCACAATTTTTTTAGTTGTTTTCGTTTTTCTAAATATTGGAGGTATTTTCCCTTATTATCAGATTTGGCCCTTGATTTACAAAACTTTTGATCTCTGTCTTTGTTTCTAGCCACCAGTGTGCAGGATCCTCTTATAATTCAAAGACAGACTGTTCATCATTAATTACTTCCATTAGTCCCCCCATCCCTTCTCCTCCTCTAAAATAGTTGTGTTCATTTTCCAATGAGTGTGGCTCCCAGGTTTATTTTACGGTATACCTATGTGAATAGTTAAAGCACAATGGTCTGAGATATCTAATGGGGTTACCGTGCTTTTAAAGCATGGTACCCAGTTTGACATAAAAAATAATCTATTCTTGTAGATGATTTTCCTCTAAATTAAGTGCATGGAGGGGTTTTGTCCCTTCCATTCCCCCATTCTTTAAATTTGCCATTTTGCACATGGAGTTGAGAAAGTTAGAGAGTCTGAGTATAGTTTCTGAGTTTTCCCTGTTTTGTCTTTAAGGTCTGTAATACAGTTAAAATCTCCTCCAAACATTATAGATTTTGCTGTGTGTAGGTAGGGCTACATTTTTTTCATTACTTCTATTCTCTCAGTCCTCACTTGAAGGTTATATACATTAATGATCCTCCACTTCTGATTCTGTATGATGGCATCTATCATTAAAACTCTACTTTGTATCAAATCAATCTCACAGGTTTCATAGGTTTTATCAAGCTACATAGACTTGCATCCTTAATGCTTGCCCTGTTGTTTTAAACTAGAGTTGTTTTATTTCCATAGTACTTATCCAGACCATGCTTAAAGAAACCCACTGAATCACTCATTACTGCTCCATTTGGCAAACTGTTTCACAGCTTAACCCCTCTCTGGCTGAAGCAGTTTTTCCTCCTCGGGGTTCTCTACTTGTCTTGTTTTAACTGCAATTTGTGTGTCCTGGGTTCATGTAGGTAAATGTTCCTAACCCCAAGTCCCAATTCCTGCCTCAGTTGATCATCCTGAAGGGCCCTATATATCATGCGCATATCTCCCCTTGTTCTGCAATATTGCAATGTGTAAAGTCCTAAGTTGTTCAATCTCTCCTGATGTGGTAGATGACCCTGACCTGCAGTTCTCTTTGTGGCCCTACGCTATACCCCTCCAATCTTCTAATGTCAGCTTTTTTGTACGGGGACCAGACCTGGACACAATACTCCAGATGGGGCCTCACCAAGGCCCAGTACAGTGGCAGGATCACCTTGCTATCTCTACTACTGATGTGCCATAGTATGCAATTTAGTACTTGATTAGCTTTTTGACAACCATATGACAGTGCGTACTAAATTGTAAGTCACTACTTATTTTCACCCCCTGGTCTATTTCCTCCACAGTTTGACATAACTGGACTTCTCCTAAGTTATACTCATTTTTACTGTTCTTATTTCCCAAGTGTATTACCGCACATTTGCTAAGATTAAGTTCCAGCTTATATTGATCTGTCCACTGGATCAACATATCCAGTGTTTCCTGTACCTTTTTTTGATCCTCAGTACTGTTTACTATACCACCAATCCTGCAGTCATCTGCAAACTTACTCAACCAAATGTTGTGGAAACTACACTTGATTGAGGAAACATATAGATTAAATAAACATGGGGCCCAAGACAGAGCCCTGCAGAACTCCACTTGTAACTGCCTTCCAATCTGAAAAAAACCCTCTGATAGTAACCTTTTGCCTTCTATCATACAACCATGCTTCCACCCATTTAACTATATTAGATGGTAGCTTTGTGCTAATCAGTACTTCTGCTAATTCCTTTTGTGGCAGTTTATTGAGCACCTTGGAAAAATATAAAAAATATGATGTCCACTGCATCCCCTTTGTCCAGGGCTGTGTTTACTTTTCATAGAAAGTTAACATGTTAGTCTGACATGACTTTGTTCTTGTGAAGCCATGTTGGGTTGGGTCAATTAAATTATACAGTGGCAAGTGGGAAAAAATACAATCCTTCAGGATTCCTTCAAAGAGCTTCCCTACTATAGAAGTTAAACTAACTGGTCTAAAAGTTTCAGATTTTATAGTAGGGCCTTTCTTCAATAATGGAACTACTATAGCTTCTCTCCAAGCCTGTACCACTATTCCCTGATCTAAGGATTTCTGAAATAAATGTGTCAGTGGAGGAACCAGGCTGGCCGCCAAATCTTTAGGTACCCTCGGATGAAGCTCATCCGGTCTCTGAGATTTGTTAATACTAATGCTTTCCAATCTTGCCAGTACATCTGTAGGGTCTATTTTTACCTGTCCTACATGAGAACTTAACTTGTTTTTAGTTCTTATGCCAGTATCTTTACTAAATACTGAATTAAAATAAGAATTTTGCATGTCTGCCAATAACTTAATGTCAGCTACACGTTCGTCCAATTCATTAATAAAAGGGCCTATATTACTAAATCCCTTCTTTTTGCCATTGATTGTCAATTTAATACCAGTGATTTTTATGTTATTGCATAAAATAGCAATTCCAGAACAGGAGTCCTCCCCTAGAGACCAAAAGGAGACCCCTCCCTTCCATTCCTTTGTTGCTTGGGTAATTTCACTTAGTGTATGCAGTCTAGTATCCTGTAATAAAATAACTTGTGCAATATTTATTTCCAAAATGGAAAAGACAGTCCATCTTCATTTATTGTTCTTTATACTATTGACATTCAAGGTACAGAAAGTTAGGTTGCTGGACATATGATTGGGGAGGTGTCAGGCTATTAGGTTTTCTTCCCCTTTCCTGGTGATTTCATCTTGCACCTTTTCTTCCTTGAAGCACTTGATTCATTTACCCCATGCTCTGAGTCAGTCATGGGCTCTGGCTTAAATGATGCCACAGAGGATCCATCTGACTTGTCATCATTCTCTGCGCACTGTTTCCTTTTGTATAATGTGGCATATCTATTTCTGCTCACAAATCTCCCTTCTGGTTTTTGTTTTTGGGCATGTCCTTACTAAATGGGTACATTTCCATCACATGTACTTTAACATTCAGTAACTCTGCAAAGATTGTTTTAATATATTTCAAAACTGCACTGCTGTCTACTACAGAAGTTAGTGGGATAACATAAATAACTTCAGCCACCTAATACTTACAAAAAAATGTTTTTTTTGTAAATGTACAGATTTGTCCCCTGGTTTTTGCATTGGCTAGGTGGGACATTTCAAGACACCACATGTTGTATGCTTTCCTTCTACCTGTCAAAATGCTGTGCTAAAAAAATAAGTCTCCCTATGCATTTTACATAAAGAGCTCTGTAACATCATGTGTGCATACCTTTATATATTTATTTTTTTTCCAGAATGAGTTAAAAAGTGGCAATCTTGTATGTAACCTTCTCTGTTCCCCTAGGTTACATATGGGATTGACTGGTATAAACATGAAACTGTGCAAAAATCAGGGCACTGGATGCCAGGAACTGAAGGAGGCTCAGTTAGTTTGCTGTTCTGGCTGAAAAAAAAAACATTTCAAAACTGCAGAGATGGTATGGCTGCCTTTAAAAGTAGAACCGGGCTATCTGTCTCTGCCCCCACCCCTATCTACGCATGTAACAGTTGTTTATCATGCCTGAGGAGTGTGACTTTTTTCACAGTGTCATTGGCTTATTTCTAGTCAATCATAACACCAGATTAAGTCCTTTAAACTTTGCTTTGCCTACAGATCAATCAATTTTCTTCCCAAAAACCAAATGAAAACATTCTCTGTCTCTTCCAAACTTGCCATTACAATCGTGTGACTTTGTTACAAACAGGAATGTGGAAACTGGTCAGAAATGTAAGCAGGCATGAATGGGGCTACATAGCAGTGAAATAATGATTTTCTAGACTGTCTGCTATAAATCTGACTGCATTGTGTTGCTGGATTTGAAATGAGAGTATGATGTGCACAGATTGGCATTCAGTAAATTCTATGGGGACAGAGAAAAGGTCAATCATGTTTGTAACAAGGGACATAGTTAATACATTCGTCCCTGTTACAACAGGATTTAGCTACTGGACATGGTTAATTATGTTAAATAAATTTGAATGTATAATGTATTTTACTGGGGTTCATGACTGCTATTTAAATATATCCATTTATATCTGAAAATGGCAAGTATTTGACATATTGTTCAAGGTTATCTATTTTGTGGCTCTAATAACTGCCTTCTGTGTGACAGACATGCTGTGAATTTCAGTTTTATAATGTGCCGAACAGGTGTGTAAGGCTGTGTAATTCATTGAGGATGTATGACTTTTGCAGGCTTCCAAATATCTTGTTTTAGTGGTCTTATGGTACTGTCCTGATTGTAACAAGGACAGAGGTAGCATGTTAATGTTTGTAACAGGGACCTCCTCAAAATCTCTGTCCCAGTTACAAACAAGATTTTTGGTATTCCTTAGTTTGGAATTGTGATTATTAAGAGATTTAATGAGATTTTTGTTTGTTTTTAGTGTGCCTTTGTTTAGGGGGGTGTAACAAATGATTGTATGTTATAAAAATAAAGATTGTAGTAGTAACTTGCTCCTTGGAAGCACAATGTCACCAATTAAATTAACAAAATGGTTCTGGCCAAAGTATGACTAATAGGGCAATACCTGTAAAAAAGCTTTCAGCTTAGTGTGCTACTCCTGGTTAAAACACTGAAAAAAAAAATTAAATGGCCTTTCACATGCTTTGGGGGAAGGGGGCTGACAGCTCATCTGAAAGCCAATTATTTCTGGAATGTTTGCTGCAAAGGTTGGGATTAAAATATAAAAGTACTGGGTGCTGTAGTCATTAACTGATGCATTTTAATTGAAAAAATCATGGAATCCAAGACAGTATTTTCAAAAGTTGTCCTAATAGCCCCACAGCCATGTTCAATCATGTCTGTAACAAGGACCTCAGGAAACCAGTGGTCCCTGTTACAAACAAGACTTCTGGTGGTGCCTTATTTTTCATTGTTGTTATTACAGTATTAAGAGATGTTAGATGCTTTTTGGTTTGATTTCAGTGAGCATTTGTTTGGGGGTATAAGAAATAATTTTTATTTTAAAATGGCCACTCATATGCTTTGGGGGGGGGGGCTGCCAGCTGATGCAAAAGTAAATTAGAAATGGAAAGTTTGCTGCAAAGTTTGAGATTAAAATTTAAATGTATTGGGCGCTGTAGTCATTTACTGATACATTTAAAGTGAAAAAAGTCTGGAATCTGTTTTAACATTTTCAAAAGTTATCCTAACAGCCCCCAACCAAGTTCAGTCATATTTGTAACATGGATCTCAGGAAACCAGTGGTCCCTGATACAAATGGATGGGACTTCCAGTGGTACCCTTTTTTTTAATTGTGATTACTAAGATATGCCTCAAGACTTGTTTGTTTTGACTGAGCATTTGTTTTAGTCACCCACATGCTTTGGGGGACAGGGGCTTCCAGCTGATCCCAAAGTAAATTAGAAATGGAATGTTTATTGCAATGTCTGAGATTAAAAACAATAGACATATTGGGTGCTCTAGTAATTTCCTACTAAATTTAAAGTGGACAAATGCCAATGACAATATTTTAGAACAGAAAAGTTTTGCAACTAAAGACCCTTGTATATTATAAAAATAAAGATTGCAGTGGCAACTTGCTCCTTGGAAGCACAATGGCACCAATTAAATTTACAAAATGGTTCTGGCCAAAGTATGGCTACTAGGGCAGTGGGGAAGGAGATAGTTGCCACCAGGTACCCTTGGGACTGCTGACAAGATATGGAGAGGGATGGGACTAACCATAAGTCCCATGGAACATGTGACAGGGCTAGAGAATTTTAGGAGTGTGCCACTAGGACCCTTGAGACTGCTGACAGAGATGGGATTGACCTTACATTCCAGGGGGCCAATAGGGAGAGCAGTGGGATTAATCTTGGATCCCACAGGACTTCAGATTTGATAGAGCATGCCAACAGGCCCCAGGGACTGGGGAGGGGGATGGGACTAATCTCACATGCCAGGGGGCTGATGGGGGAGGGAGTGGGACTGACCTTGGGTACCATGGGACTGCTGATCTGGAGAGTTTTAGAAGTGTACCAGCAGACTCCAGGACTGGGGAGGCGACTAACCTTACATCCCAGGGGGCTGATGGTGAGGGGGTGGAACTGACCTTTGGTACCATGGGACTGCTGACAGGGCTGTAGAGTTTTAGGAGTGAACCACCAGGCCCCAGGGACTGGGGATGGGGATGAGACTGACCTTACATGCCAGGGGGCTGATTTGGAGGAGGGTGGGACTTACCTTGGGCTCCATGGGACAGTGGATTTGTTGAAGCGTGCCACCAGGCCCCAGGGACTGGAGAGGGGGATGGGACTGACCTAATGTGCAAGGGGGCTGATGGGAAGGGGGGGACTGACCTTGGGTCCCATGGGACTGTGGATTTGTCAGAGTGTGCCATTAGGCCCCCGGGACTTGGGGAGGGGGATGGGATAGACCTCACATGCCTGGGGCTGATGGGGATGTGGGACTGCCCTTTGTCCAATGGGAATGAGGATTTGCTGGAGTATGGCACCAGGCCCAAGGGACTGGGGAGGGGGATGGGACTGACCTCTATGCCAGGGGGCTGATAGGTATGGGGCGGGACTGACCTTGGGTCACATGGAACCACTTACAGGGCTGGAAAATTTAGGAGTTCACCACCAGACCCTACGAACTGTGAAGGTGGGTGAAACTGAACTCATGTGCCAGGGCAACTGATGGGGAGGGTGTGGGACTGACCTTGGATGCCATGGGACTACTGACAGGGCTGGAGAGCTTTAGGAATGTGCCACTAGACCCCAGGGACTGGGAAGGGGATGGTGCTGACATTACAGGCCAGGGGGCTAATGGGGAGGAGGAGGATGGGACTTACCGTGGGTTCCATGGGACTATGGATTTGTTGGAGTGTGCCAACAGGCCCCATGGACATGGGAGAGGAATGGGACTGAACTCATGTACCAGGGGTCTAATAAGGAAGAGCTGGGACTGACCTTGGGTTCCATGGGACTGCAGATTTGCTGGAGTGTTCCACCAGGTCCCATGGACTGGGGATGTGGATGTGACTTATCTCATGTGTCAGGGGGTTGATGGGGAGGGTTTCAGACTGACCTTGGATCCCACAGGACTACTAACAGGGCTGTAGAATTTTAGGAGTTTGTCACCAGGCCCCAGGGACTGGGGAGATAGATAGGACTGACCTCAAATGCCAGAGGGCAGAGGGGGTGTTACTGACCTTGGGTCCCATGGGACTGCTTACATGGCTGGAGCATTTTAGGACTGTGCCACAATGCTCCAGGGACTGGGGAGGGAAATGGAACTGATCTCACATACCACAGTGCTGATGGGGAGGGGGATGGGACTGATCTTGGGTCCCAGGGGGCTACTGACAGGGCTGGAGAATTGTAGAATGGTCTACCAAGCCCCAAGGACTGCTGACATGGATCTGGAGGGGGGGATATAGTGCCAACATTTTGCTTGCAATCTTGTGGGTGTCTGAGCATGCTTTCCTTTTGTTTGCAGTTTTGTGGGTGTCCATGCGTACCTCCATTTTGTTTACAAGCCAGTTGCTGCAGTCATGTGCACCTTCGTTTGGTTTGCAAGCCAATGAGTGTCCGTGCGTGCTTCCATTTTGTTTGCAATCCAGTGTTTGTGTCCGTGCCTGCCTACATTTTGTTTGCAATTCAGTGGTTGTGTCCGTGTCTGCCTCCATTTTGTTTCCAGTCCAGTGGGTTGCCCACATTATCATCTGTTCTCATCTGGTGGATTCAGTTATGTCATCACCTGGGGTCTGTCAGATCCCTGGTCAATCTTTCATGGGGCCCTGGTTGGTGTGCAAGTGGCGTACTGCACATAGCAGCTTGACTTGAGTCACAATCGACTGGTGCCAGGGTTCTTGTCTGGTGGATTTAGTTATGCCATCACCTGGGGTCTGCCAGGTCCCTGATCAATCTTCATAGGGCCCTGATGAGTGTGCAGTTTGTGTACTGCATGCACCTGCTAGATTGAGTTACTGTAGGCCAGCACCCATGTTCTGCTGTGATGGATTCAGTTACACTGTCACCTGGGGTGTGCCAGGTCCCTGTTCAATCTCTCATGGGGCACTGGAGTGTTTGCAAGTGGTGTACTGTGCACACCAGCTTGAGTGAGTCTCTGTAGGCCAATGTCCATGCCCATGTCTGGTGGATTCAGTTATGCTGTCACATGGGGTCTGCCAGATGTATATATGTCCATTTGTTGGAGGTATTAGGTCTGTAATAAGCAATGTATATAGTGTGTATATTGTGGTGTTATGGTTATGGTTTTAGTTAATTTTACTTAGTGTGTCTGGTATTTCTAGTTAATATAGAGAATTTATTGTATTATGAACTTCCTTTGTGGTGATGGTATGCAGTTGTAGAACTTTTATGCTCATTGAGTCATAACTTTAGACACTGAACATAAAGTGGAAAAGAATAAAGGACTCCAATTGCCTGATTTTCTTTTTTCCACAAAGTTTTCTGGGACTGCTTAAAGTTTTTGAATTTTTCTCTGTCCTGTTACATACGTTAATGAAACTCTTTTTTACAGATTTTTGGAGTTTAATTTTTAAAGTGCTCAACAAAAGTTTTAAATATTATCTACCCTTAGCCCCAGTTATATACGAATGCATTTTAATCTGTGACTATCTAAGAAATGTTGGTGAGGGAAAACTTTGAAATTACTCTGCCCTGTAATTCTCTTCCATGTGTTAGATTGATGGTTATCACATTCTTTTGCATGCAAATATTTTGGTGTTGCTTAGGGAATTAACCAAATGAGTTAAAGTACTGCAAATTCATGTAGAGATTCAAAAATATTTATACATAACTTTTTTTAAGTTAACATATTCTCTGTCCCTGTTGCATACATTACTGGGTTACCGTTTCCAAACATTAGGGACTGTACTTAGAAAACCACAAGTTATATTATCTTCCTGTTTACACTTTTAGTAAAGGACATTAAGGGTAAAGTATTGATGGTGAAAGAAGAAAGAAAAGACACAATTTATTTTTCCACAGTTATGTCCCACATATGTCCCCTATTACTGTGGATAGATCCTTTTCCACCTTAGACCCTTTGATGGTCTTACTTCTTGTTTGCCTTCCTACTCCTACTTGGGACCATGATCCTTCTTCTTTTGGTGGCATTGCTGTTTCTTGTAGTGGTTTTAGGGTGTTAGTACTATCCCCTACAACAGTTTCTGGCAGTTCTGGGGCAGTTGATTCTTCTTCTTGCCTCTCTGCAACAGCCAAAGTCTGTGTCACTGTTGTTTCTGGATCTAAATTGATCTGATCACTGGGACCCAGCTGGGGGCTGTGTTTCCCTAGTCCCCCTTCTGTTACAGCTGTGCATGCACTCAGGGATTGGTTATCTGGAGCCTCTCTGTGACCCCCAGAGCTACTGGCTGCTCTGTTTTGGGCATTCAAGAGAGTTTCATCCTGATCTTCTTGTGCACTTGTAGGGTTATTATGAGAAGCCCAAGGGCAGTTTCTGAAAGTGTGAGAGGCTTCATCACACATGTTGCAATACCTTGGCTTTGGGCAGTTTATTATTATTATTGCATGACCTGTCCTCCCACAGAGAGTACATTTTAGCCTATCGCAGGCTCCATTTAAATGTGTATAAGCGCCACATCTGAAACAAGATTTGGGTTGGCCTGACTAAAATATAAACCCTCTATCTCTGCCTAGACAGAAGCAACTTGGGAGATGTTGAATTACCCCATTTGCCTGAGGCAGTCATACCTGAATTTTCCAACTCCCAGTCCACAATTATTCTGAATCAATTTTTGGTTCCGGCAACCCAAGAACAGCACATTTCAAGTTCAACCACCTTAGAATATCTGAAACACACACACCTTCATTCTTAAATAAGACTGTTATATACCTTATTGAAAGTTTTGTTAGTGGAATGGCGAGGAAAGGTGACCACAAGGGGGTGTATTTGACCTGGTTGTATCTATGCCAGAATGCTTCCAGGCCTCCTGGAGTTTTAAAACTGGGATCAAAATTAGGATCCCCAGATGTGTGTATTAAAGCATACACTTCAGTGGGAAGGAACTGCAGGCTGTCTTTGATCAATTTTTTACCCACGTATACCCAATCTGGAAATAATTCTAGACCTCCCCTGTATCACAGATGCACAGCATTCCTGCATTTTGCAGGCTCTGGGGGCCCATGAAACAGCCCAGCATAAGTTCTTGCATTTGGGGTAGGCCCTTATTTATTTCTCTGATTTCATTCCTGTCTTTGGGGTCCTGTTCTCTTTGGGGGGGGGAGTTATTTATTTCTGGCACTTGAGGTACCATGTTATCTCTTCCAGCAGTATCCTCTTCTTGCTTCCTCCCTTCTGTGTCCTGCATTGCTTTAAATTGTAGCACAGGGTTCTGTGTTACTCTCAAAGGAGAGGGAATTTCCAATAAATCTGTACCACTTTCATTGTTGATCTCTGTTAGGGGAGAAGGGGACCAGGACTGAGCCCCCTGCTGCTTATTCCAACCTGCTGTCCTAAGCGCTTCAGCTATGGTGACCCCTGTGACCAACATATTTCCATCAAAATTAGATCTAGCTTACTCTGTTTGCTCAAAAACAGTACTTGCATTATTTTAAGAAAGCAATTCCTTCTCCCTTCCCACAACATGCATCTCTTCATTTTGCGGAGTTATTTCTCCCTCTGTATTTTCATGATTTTGAGTATTCTTAAATAACAGAGTACCTGATGCAGATAAATACTCTCCTTCTGTTTTGAGAAGTTTTCTTCTGTCCCTGTCTTGCCCTGTAATGTTGTTTCAATCTCTAGCTGTACAGACCCATCTTGATTTACACCAGAAGTTGCTGAGTTTCTTACTGCATTGCCTAATGAAGTATTGGGCTAAAGTTCCATGCTAGGGCACTCGCTCTCCTGAGACTGAATGTGTGAGTTGTTTCTCCATTCCCCGCTCCTCGCTTGCAACACCAGGACGCTTCCTAGCTCTTGTGACTCTACGCACTCGCTAGCTGTAGCGATTACTCTGCCAGTCATATTTCCTTCTCGAGCTAGGAGTTCTGTTTCATTTTTAGACATTTCGGCTCTCAGGTTGACAGATTCTGCATTTGGTTTGACATTTAGAGGGAGTTTCAGCAGCTGCTGAGTCATGACGCAGCTGGGAGCTGTCAGTTAGTCATCTCTGTTTTCACTGCTTTCAGGGACAAAATTCTGCCCCACAGTGCTTTTTGCTTGCACATTAAATCAGCTTCTTCTTTTTGCAGGTTTAGTAAAGAATGACTTTTAATTTTTGACACTTGTACTGGGTTTACCTCTGAATGACTTAAGTTCCCAGTGTCCTCTGGCAGGAATTCTTCTGGCAACAATTCCTCTGCTGTGTTCATCATTTCTTCCTCGGATTCTGTTTGGGTCACCAGCCCATTGGCCTCTTACAAAGGCTGGGCAGAGGAGGATGCCATCTCCCCAGCCACATCAGCACTTCCTCCTCCTGTGTCCAGCTGCATACTTGGTCCCTCCATCCCATCTACAGGAAGTGACAGCACTCCTGCAGGTAGAGTAGAGGAATTTCCCCAGTGTCCATTCAAAATTTCCCTCATTCACTAAAAATACTGCTAACAGATTATTCTGGTCCAATGTCAGTTGACATCCATCTGTATCCCTGTCCCTCTGAGGTCCTGGCAGTGACTTCCAGAGTACCTGGTTGGGTCAGAGGCCCAAGATGAATGATCAATAGTGTTCTTTCCCCACCCAGTCCTCAGAACCACCAGGCATGCTGGGGTGGAGGAAGAGAAGGAGAGAACTGGCATGCTGTAAGGTGGTGTGACATGTCCCTCCACCTGAACATCGCCCAGTGCAGAGCCTGCAGTCCCATGCTCACATGACGGACACGCATGCAGACACCGACACACAGACACTCACACAGACACACCACAAGCATACTGTCAGACACACACTTGCAGACAGACACACATACATAGACACACACAGAAGCACGCACGCAGAGACACGGACACACACACAGGCACACATGTCGACAGACACTCACACGCAGTCATACACACACATGCAGACAGACACACACATGCAGGCATGCAGACAGACACACAGACACACACAGACACACATGCATGCACACACACACACAGACAGACACACACACACACACACACATATGTATTCACACACACTCACACGCTTGCATGTAGAAGAGAAAGTTCTGGTTTTGAAACAAGACTGCACTATGCTCTATGGACCACTGTAGTTTACTTGAGGAACAACAGACCATACTTTTCCATGACTGAGATTGCTTAACAGTTGCAGTGTTCATACTGTTGCTTGGCAACAGTATTGCCAGTCAGTTTGGAAGCATCTCTGTCAAACATTGCTACAGTATTGCAGTTGATCAAAGGCCATTGAGCCTTAGTCATGCATCGACCACAGCTAAGTACTCAGAATGTACATCTTTCAGATACATCACACCCTGCACACACTCACCTAGTAGTGCAGTATGTTTTACAATCCATGTTAGTAATCTCATGACTTTCCTGTCTGCAATCCCACAGGCCGAGTTAATGAATCTGAAGTGCAGAAGACAGCTGAATCATGATGCATGTCCCACCCTTTTCCCACATAATGAATCTGCATCAAAGAACAGAAGAATAATGATGGAGTGCTGATTGCTTACACATCAACATCGCAAGGTAAGCTCTCAATGCTTATGTCATGTTAATAAAAACAGAACCATGGTTAGTGGGGGCAAACAATGGTTTGGTGGTTCTTATTTTTTTCTATCAAACAGAATGTGAAACAACTACTGTCCTCACACATGGAAACAGAAATAGCAGTAAACTGTGATGCCACCACTGAAGAATCTGCGGACATCATTGAATTAGCTAGTGACCAGGTCAATTGCTGTCAGAACTGTAGTCAGAGAAAGGTGTACATGACCACGGGGACACAAACAGAAGACTGCACAGTTACCACCAGAAGCATGCAGACTGAACACAAAAGCATTTCACAGCAGGGAACACAAATGAATGACAATTCTAGAACTGATCAAGGTATTCAGTGGCCCAAACATGAATTCAATTTCTTTGGTTCAGTGGTGAAAACAGCACATGACCATACGTATGCCACTGCACCATTAGTCGAAGATATCATTGGCAATGCAACACCCATCTCTAAATCCATGCCAGGTCAATGCCAATGTGTCTACTCTTCATCTAGTTGCAATAGTGTGGGAGTCACAGATGAGGATGAGTATGATGAATATACAGATTGCGATGATGATAAGGAAGAACGAGACAGTGATTATGTGCCTGACACTGACACAGATGATTCTGCCTCTTCAGACTCTGATGGTAAAGCTACAGATAAGACATTCACTGTTGACAAATGTTTGGTTTATGTGTCCAAACTGGAAGAGCTTTTTCAATTCTGCTTTGTTTGTGGTGGTAATGTCGATGGTCGGAACATTCATTATCAAGGGACAATGATGTGAGTGTCTGTTCAATGCCAGAAGGGTTGCAATGCAGACTGGTACAGTAGGCCTACATTGCATTGAATGCCAGAGGGAAATCTAGAAGTTGCTGTTTCAATTTTGTTAAGTGGAAACACATATGAACAGGTACAGTACTTTGCGGAACTACTACAACTATAATTCATGAATCACCAGACATACAACAGGCTGCAGAAGAACTACCTATTCCCAACAATTAACTGGGAGTGGAACACACAGCAGTCTTTGATTATTGAAGAATTAAAATCACAGGAGAATGTGACATTATGTGGAGATGGCTGATGTGATTCCCCTGGATTCTATGCCAAGTACTGTACCTACACCTTCATGGATCAACAGACTGGTAAAATCATTGATTTCAGTCTCTTGAGGTTGCCAATTTGATCAACATGGAGAAAGAAGGATTTATTCAATGCATTACTAATCTGCTCGATAAATAAGTTCCAATACAGATGATTGCCACAGACAGACATGTGCAGATCACTTCCATAATGAATAAAAAGTAGACACCCGACATCAACTTTGATCACCAGTTTGATGTATGGCACCTAGCAAAGTGGATCAAGAAGCAGTTATTTTTAAAAGCAAAAAAAAAGGAGTGTGCCGAGTTGGGGCTGTGGATAACCCCTATCTCTAACCACTTGCGGTGGGTCTCCTCAGCATGCAATGGAGATGCAGCACTGCTGCATGAGATGGTGACCTCAATTGTGCAGCATGTTGCAGGCAAACACAAGCGGGCCAGCAACAGACAGTTTCACAAATGTGCTCATGAAAAGCTTACTGCCAAGCAAACAGCAAAATAGCTGTGGATACGGCCAACATCACCTGAGTACTCTGCAGTGAAAACAGTGATATTTAACATATGCTTCTTGAGAGACCTTGGAAAGGTGACCAAATTCTGTCACACTGGTGGTCTCAAGGTGTTCCACTCACAGCTACTAAAGTACTGCCCAAAGAGACAACGCTGTACCTATGATGGAATGCTTGCGAGGCAGCAGCTTGCTGTGATGGACCATAATGAGAATGTTGGATGGCAGGACGATGTGACTGCTGAAGGTTACACTCAGTTCCATATCATTTACCCAAAAAGAAAGAAACAGTGGGTGGCAAAAAACAGCTAGAACTAAGAAAACATCTGATACCCCAAAGAGAATGATAAAAGCTGTGCTGGACAGCAGGAAAAACCTAGATACACCAATGCCACTGGCTGAGAGGAACCTTCCAAGGAATATTGCAAAGACTGAGAGACCACCACTGGAGCAAGTCATGGAAATGCACTGCTCACATTTCAAGTGATAGGTATACTATGCCAATTTCTATTAAATTGCTCATACACAGACACAACAAACAACCACACACAGGAACACAGTCCCGTATGCAGACACAATGCACGCGGACAAACACAAGCACGCACGCACAAGCACAGACTACTCCCACACAGTAGCACATACACATCCAAAGACAACCATATGATCAAACACACCTGCAATGACACAAAAATACATACATGTACATGCACACATGTGCAGGCACACACTTACACAAAGACCACAAATCACACACCGACACCTGTCAGTCTCTAATGCTTACCTTGAAATCTTTAGTTTTCAGGTCAGCTGTGAAGACTGCAGACATGCCACGGTCCACAGAATATCGCTGCTCCTTACCTCTGGGGTAAGTATGGGGTGAGGAGGGCCATGAAATGGGTTGCGCAGAGGTGGGTGTGGAGGGATGAGTGATTGGGGAGACAACGAGGGATCATTTTCTTTTTGTTAAAGGATTAAAAAAGACTTTGGGGGACATTTGCCATTATTTTCCAGGTTACAAAATCATTTAATCCATTTATACACACTGGAGTGGACTCTCAGTGTGCCAAAATAGTGGGGGACATGCTGACATGGGGATTGGGCACTGCAGTGTCAGTGAAGAATATAGATGGGTTTGGCAGGGAGAAGGCACATTCAACACCTGGAGTGGGCATCCCGGAGTTGGAAACAATAAACAATTATTTTAACACACTGGGGTTGGCTAAGAGTGTGCCACATTACTCGGTCGGGGAATACATGCCGGGTGAAATAAAAATGTATAAAGAAAAACAAATTAACAGGTGTCAATCAGGTGATGTCATTCTGTGTGTACTAAAATGTTTTTTTCTCTCAGCAGGTATTTCCATCTGCTGATGACAAGACACAGAAGTAGAGAAATCGAGTTTGTCTTTGAGAAGGGTCAAGAACTGCAAAATGTCTACAGTTATTTTTTTTCAAAGCAGGTGTTTGTCTTATCTGACAAATGTTCCCTGTGCTGGTGGAATGCCCAGCACTAATGAGAACAAGCCACAGTCTACACATGCGGACATATGAATACATTGTGACAGTTATAGGGGGATAGTCATTAGGGCAGATGTAAAGGGTACAGTGCCTTGTTGGCAAATGCAAAGCAGGGTGCATGATATAGACATACACTTGTATGTCAGATCCAGACCATGTGTCACACCAAGGCTTCCCATTTTCCTATACATTGGACCATTGGACAGGCTGAACATCCTAATTTTCCAAATTGCACACTAACTGTAACTCCCAGCCAGAATTATCTGATGTGATTCACATGCATTATTACATTTACACACTGTTTAACCCCCCTACTCACCCACTGCTGGGAGGTGCAGTCCATGCATCCACCATCCTCTATATGAGAAAAATACTTCCTCACGTTCCCCTGTAGCCATACTCCCATCTACCTTCACATTGCACCCCCTTATTCTTGCACATCTTTTTTTCTGAAAGAAGCTATGCTAAAGCACTTTGTTGAGTACATTGAGGTATGTGAAAGTGCCTATCATGTCCCACCTCTTACTAGGTAACTCAAAGGTACACGTATTAGGCACCTCTTTGTTTGCCATTTTTTACGTTGCTTTTATGTAGAGAGCAGCTCCTCTGGTTGTACTCTCCCTGTCCCTCCGTAGATTGAGTAAACTAGCATGTTGGCATAACAGTAATTGAATTTTCCTTGTTTTTTTCCCAATGAGTTTTTAATGGTTTTTCACCTTCTCCAGTGAGACCATGACAGGGAGTAGTGACGTTGAATTACTAGCATGTAACCTGCTGATGGGTGGGACGTTGTTGTTGAGGACCATGGTAGGATGGACTGTGTGTTGGTGTGTTGGGACGATTGATAATGTGCCCTTGGTCAGCTCCATCCTGGTCAGAGTGAAGCACACAATTGTGTCTACACAGAGCAGATTGATGTCTACTGACACAGTGGATGCCATTCCACTTGATCAATCTGTGCCCCTGGTAAACCAGCTTCAGCTTTATTTGGGCATGTAACAAGGCTGCTGCTTTCCCATGTGCACCACTTGATTAGCTCCAGAGTCATCCACTACGTCAATGGACACAGATGTTCCAAGCGGCAACAGCACCATGTGCCTTGTGGTGCTCCCAGTTCCATACAAGTCAACGTGCATATTAGCACACAACATGGCAATGGTGATTAACACAGTAGAGGACATTACAGTTAGTCCAGCTGTGGTCATTGGAAACCTGCTTCCATGGAACTTGATTATGGCAGGTGCCAATGCAGTTGTTTTTTGACAATCACATCATGATTAGCTGGATTGGCACCAGTGTTTTAATGACCATGGACGTGATGGGTGCCAATACTCACTTGATCATTGTGGGTAGGTGATGCACAAGATATAGGGAACATTATCAAACTGCCCAAGCCCCAACACCGTCCACACCACCACCTACTTTGACAACCCTGGTCCACCTTGTAATGAGGAGATGTTGGCTTTGTCCAGTCAGCCTACAGTGATTTGTGTGTGTGTCTAACTTTATTTTGCTGTCACAACTACCAGTGTGATCCATGATACAACACACATATGAAAGAGTGCTTTTGAAGTGGCAGTTTATTGTGTCATAAACAGGCTGTTCACAAAAGATATATGTAAGTGTGCACCTAAATAAAACCAGCTAACGCTGCTCATTTGTGAACTGCCATGTTCATAAAGAGTGTCAGGTTGTCATGTAGTGTGACATATTGTGTGGAGATGGTACCCAGCTAATGTCTTGTGCGGTGATCAGCCAATCAAGATCATTTGCAGTACTTTGGGACCACAGCTTGTAACAGCTGCTCTAGGAAGCATACAGTACACGTGTAGGCAAAGTACCAGCGATGAGTACTGACTGCCTGAAATAAGGTCCATCTATAACTAGCCTTTGAATGGCAATGATAGCCGTATACTCTCAAATGCCCATGCTTTCCTAACTTGTAATAAACCCTTCCACGAAACAAAAAATTATCACAGCTGAAATATGAAAAGTTGCACTACTTTTAATTTGGTTTGCATATTGTTTTGCAGAATATCCGAGGATCTTGTCCAGAACAATAAAAAGCATGCACCAGGCAATCCCTCCTGATGTGTTGGTACAGTAGGTGTTCAACAAATCATGGGAACAGTGGTGAGAACATGGTATGAGCCATTGTAAAGGGATCATTCATTTAATTATTGTTGATGTGAGATGCAGTAGTACTGCATTTGCAATTGGTGGGAGGATGGGTAGCATATTATAAAAATGAAAATAAAGGCCTGCTTCACACTCAACTGGTGCACAAGAGTATATGTGGGAGCATTTGCAAAAAATGTTTCAGGTGCCTCAGATCGGATTCCCCCCCCCCAACACACACACCCCAACGTCCGCTGTGGCACACACCTTTACTCCACAGCTGTGTGTAAGAGATTTAGGGCAAGATATTCAAAACTTTGCTGCTGAGCTAAGATAACACTGCCTGGCAGGCAAACATAGCCAGAAGCACAAAGCAAGCTATATTCAAAAGGAATAGCCTGGGGAAAACAGCCTCTGAATATAGCATGGGAAGGAGGCCGTGCAAACTGGGCTGGGAGTGCAGGGCAACCGTAGCCCTCAAATATGACAGCACTGAATATAGCAACCAGGAAGTGCAAACCACAACAACAACACAGTGCACAGCGATGTGAGGGTAGGTAGAGAGGAACTATGTGGCCAATGTGTGTGCCAACAAATGAATGGACCGAGTACAGCTGCAGGCAGCAGCAGATGTGAAAGAAGAGTGATCAGAACTGTAAAATATTGCCTGAACTGTTAGCACCACGCTGCTTTAGCATGGAGCTAAGCAGTTTGCCCGGTGCAAACACATTAGCCCAGTGCTAAACTTTGCCATATTCAAAGGTGACACGCAAATGAGCCTACTTAGATAGTCTCTGGGCAAACAGCCACATTAGCATCTCATCATGCCCTGATTTGCATGCAGTTTTCCCAGCGTTACTGCAGGGTCCCACAGCTCCACCTGTAGGTCAATCTGAAAGTACAGGGGCTGGCCAGGTACAATCGCAGCTCCACCTGTAGGTCAGTCAGGCAGTACATGATGATAGCTGCAGGCTACATGTGAATAGTACAGCATACCACAGCATATCGTACCCCAGGGAACAACACAGTATAGGCACAGGTGGTGGTGCTGCATGCCACTGTCATACTGTAGGTCATGCTACAGTGCACAGAAGACACTACAGTAGCAAGGGGCTGGTAGTGTGAGGGACACAGCAATGCCTATGGTATGTAGGGGAGTGCTGACCACTGCACTGCGCACAGTGACAGGCCCAGCTTGCAGGTAATTACTGACAGTGGACAGTACTATTACGCTATTGTGTGATCCACAGATGCTGCACCTGTGGCATGGGATGCACACAGAGTCATGTACATGACCGGTTGTGTGTGCTGTGGCATCTGTACAGTTGTGTGGTAGGTGGCAGGGGGGGCCTGTAAGATCTGACAGGGACACAGTGGTGGTGTATTCCCACTACTGGCCCATGTGCACTGCGGGATGTGTCTCAGCCTTGTGGTCAAACCTGGGCTGTGGTGAGGTCTGGCCACTTGCACACCCTTCCCTTCTCTAGCCACCATGCCCACAGTGCTGCTTGTGTGTGCTGGCATCTGTTAGGCACTACAGACATATGGTCTGCAGGTGTGTGCTATATGGCCACACTACCATGCTGTCCCTTGTGGGTCAGATCACCTCTTACTGTCTGTGCTTGGCTGGGACTGGTGGCAGCTGCTGGCATCATGGTGGTGCCAGCAGTGAGCAGCATGTGTCCTCCATGTCTGGCATTTTCTAAGTGTTGTACTCCTATGTTAGGGTCGCGCAAGCCACTCAAATCCCGCGCAAACACCACGCAATGCACCAATGACATGAAAAGCTGTTTGCCCAGGGTTAAGACCAGCTTTTCCTGGGTGGTAAATTGTACCACGCTAAGGGTCATGCTATGTTGCACTAAACACCTTAGTGCGGTGCTAGCCATTGAATATCTCATAGCGCCTTTATTCACTTTCACTATGCCCCTTTCATATCATTATGCTTTGCCCAGCGCTATTGCTGTTTGCCTGTGCTAGTTGGCCTTTTGAATATGGCAGACCCACGCTAATCTCACGCTAATCCTGTGCAAACTGTTTGCGAACCGTGCAAAGCTTTGACTATCTGGCCCCTGATGTTTGCTATCATGTTGGAGGTCCTATGCCGACAATGTGAGCAGTCAATTAAACTGGACATGAATCACTGTTAAAAAGGTAGTCCACTGGTATCAACATCAAGAAATCCCACATATTGTCCAGACTCTTCTGGATACTGGTGTTGGATGGCCCACATAACACAAGATGGTATCACATGCTGAACATGTTTACCCAGCTTCTGATGGAGCCAGTACGTGAACTGAGTATATGCTGCCTATCCGTAGGATCTGCAAAGCAAATTTAAAATTGACAGTCAATGTGGTGTGTAAAGGAATTAGTAAGTAACATCTTATTTGCATGACAGGTAGATAGATAGATAGATAGATAGATAGATAGATAGATAGATAGATAGATAGATAGATAGATAGATAGATAGATATCCGATTCCATGGATGCGGCAAACCGTGAAATATCCGGAATTTGCCATCCTTGAGAATTCCGGCGCCCATGGAACAAGCGTCCGCTTCATTTGCCAGCGGGGTGCCCAATCCCCGTCGGCTTCACTGTCCCCTCAAATGCTTACATGCCACGCTGAGAGCCCACCACAGCGTGGCAAAATATCCTTTGCGGCAGGTGCCCAATCCCGTCGGCTTCACTGTCCCAAATGCTTACATGCGCGCTGAGCCCACCCCAGTATGGCAAAATGTCCTTGCCGACGGGTGCCTAATCCCTGCCGGTTTCACCGTCCCTCCTTGTGTGTAGTAAAAAAAAAATAAAACCTGCAATAAAAACCTTCCATCGTTGCTTCTTTTGCCCCTCCACCAACCCGCACCCACCCTCTGCGCGCACTCCACCTCCCCACACCCCTCACCCCATACTTACTTCCTGACTCCTGCGCGACGATCTTCGTGGACCGGAACACGCCTGCACTCTTCAAAGCCGACCGCGAACTGAGGAAATGCCGTAAGCTGTATAATGGGCTAGATAGGAGGGTTCAACTTATTGCATATCTCAGGCATTTTGAATTTTTGACCAAATTTTCAACATGGGGTTTTGGGCCCCCTTCTCATGAATGATGTCACTGTCGTGGCGTTGTCGGGCTCGGGTGGTTTCGCGCAGTGACTGTGCAGTGACTGTGAAATCACCCCGACTGAAATACCGCCATGACAGTGACATCATTCGTGAGAAGGGGGCCCAAACCCCCATGTTGAAAATTTGCGCCGTGATCCAAAAATGACTGATTATCCATGCGGCTTATGTAGTTCCTACGCACGCTCACATAGGGTTTGCGAATTTTCAATATTTCCTCCAGATTTTCAACATTGTCATTTTCCACACCTTCTTATGAGTAGTACAGCTGTCATTTTTCAATCTCACCCAAAATGTGTTTCGCATGTAGCGCACATAATAGCGGTCGATTGCTCAAATCAATGTTCGGACAGATTAATAAAATCACAGTGATACTGTTCATGAGCAGAGGTCTTAAACTGGCTATGTTGAAAATTTGATGACATACCCATAAAATGACTGTATTACGGCGTGCATTGTGTCGAGATATGGCAAAAAAAAACAAAAAGGAAAAAATTAAGGGTAAATGTGCCTTGAGAATTGCCACAAGAAATTGGTGTTGAGGTATGAAGTTCTGTGGCAAATGAGACCTCAATGAACTTTCTTTACCCGATGTGTCGCAGAAAAATCGGGGCCCTGCTCTGAGTGCTGTACAATTCATAAACAAATTAAAATCAAGCAGATCAGCATATGTCACATTTCCACAGACTGAGAGCATTTAAAACACTATCTATAACAATTAAATTCCAATAAAATTCAGATTTACCATATTTAATTCAAAAACAACTTATGGAACAAAAAAGTTGTAAGGCCCCTTTTAAAGGTGCCCAACGAGGGGGCATCCCTTAAAAAACTGGCAAGGAGTTCCACAGGGTGGATGCTGCTACTGAAAATGCCCTATCACCAGAATGCCACAACCTCATCCTGGGAATTACCAGGAGGTAACCACCAGCAGACCAGAGTGACCTGGATGGGTGGTAGGGGACAAGGAGATCATGCAGATAGGCTGGTCCCCCTTCATGCAGGATCTTGTATGTAAGGAGCCCTACTTTGAAGGCAATCCTCCACCTGACTGGCAGCCAGTGTAGCTTGTGGAGAACCAGGGTGATATGCTCAGATCTTGCCACCCCAGTTAATAACCTTGCCACTGCATTCTGCACTAGTTTCAGCCAGCAGTGGTTGCCTCCAGACAACCCTAGGTACAGGGTATTACAGTAGTACAGCCTGGTGGCAACTCACGCATGCACTAGTGTGGATCGGTCCTCAGGCGGAATTAGGGTTTGGATTCAGACAATGTTCCAGAGATGAAAAAAAACACTCTTAACCATGGCTGAGACCTGAGCTTCCAGTGTTAAGCTGGCATCCAGGATCACACCCAAATCTTTCTCCTGAGTAGAGGGGTCAAAAGGAAACTGCCCAGTACTAGTTCAGGGGGTAACCCCTCGCCCCCTCTACCACACCTACAGGAATATACCACCAACACCTCAGTCTTGTCTGGGTTAAGCCTAAGTCAGTTGTGAGTCATCCAAGACTGAATTTCCTTGAGGCAGCTGTTAAATACAGAGACTGACACTTGGGACTCAGGTACACAGGACAAGTATAACAGGGTATCATCTGCAAAGCAGTGAAAACCCAAACCATACCATTTAATAATGTCCCCTAATGGTAGCATTGACACCGTGAACAATAAGGAAGACAGGACTGACCTCTGCTGAAAACCACAGCACAGAGGCTTCACAGACAATGAGGTTAACCCCATCATCACCCTTTGCAGTCTGACCATCAGGCAAGACCTGAACTAGGTGATGACATTTCCAGAAAGGCCACAGTAGAACTGCTGGCAGTCAAGCAACACCTCATGGTCCATTTTACAAATGCCGCAAAGAGGTCTAGGAGGACCAAAATGGTAAGATCTCTCCTATCCCTCACCATCAGGAGCTCATTTAGCACCCTCACCAGTGCAGTCTCCGTACTATGCCCCGCCCAGAACCCAGACTGGAATGGCTCATAGGTAGAGGTGGTGGTGGAAATCAAAATTGTATTGAAGAGGCAAAAGGTAAAGTATACAGAAGGGGAAAATTGTGTCTTTGGCATGTCAGAGAGGTCTGGAGAAAGGGCTGAGGTTGCACTGTATGGTGGCAATTACTACAGTGACATGTATGTAACCATGGTGGGTGAACTATATACAGGTGTGACCTAACAATGTGTACTACATACTGTATGTGCTATGTGTCACATTCAGCAACAGTCACTACTGAACAAGCGTTTTAGCAATGGGGTCTTCAAAAACATCATGATGTACATTGAGGAGGCATGAAAGAGTCACCCACAGGGTATCTTGCAATAGGCACACATTTTTGAATCGTTCCGTATGTGTCACACAGTTGAACTCTGCAGAATAAATAATTTCAAATGAATAAGTTCTATGCAGTAACAATGTATTACCATTGATAACCAGATGACAACCAGACTACAACATACAGTAAGGCGGTCATACAGTAAGGAAGTCATACAGTAAGGAGGCACCCACCAGGTCATCAAGTCTGGTACACTCCCAGATGCCCTTAATGATCATCACATGGTATACTGCATGCGCAAGATCCACCGCACAAAGTCCCCTCCCACCATTCTTAAAATCCACTCCTTCCATTCCCTCAACATGTCTGCCATCCTTAGTGAGCTGTCCTGTATCGACTGGTCACCCATCTCTGCTGCCCCCTCTGTTGACACAGCCCTGTCCATCTTTTCCATGAAATTCCTATCTGTCTAGGACCATCATGCCCCGCTAAAAAAACGCAAGGGTCTGAGAAAACCACCTACCATGGATCACTGATGAATTCATTACCTGTCAACGTGCACATGATCAAGTGTTGGCCGCATACAAGACCTCATGCACCCAACAAGACCTTCAACGCTATTGCGCACTCCATAATGCCTGTACCCGAGCCACCAGCCTTGCTAAAGTAGAATACTTCAACACCTCCTTCCATGACAACTTAAATAACCCTTTCACATTCTGGAAGATAATCCATGCCTTGTTCCCCCCTCCAAACCCCCCAGTCCTAAAAATAGGCCCCCATTTAATTGATGACCCACTTACCGTGGCTGTAGAATTCAATAACTTTTGTATTACCTGCACCTCCTCCCTCCTCCTTCCTTGCAGATCTCCCACCTATCACGCTCCCATCCTCTAATGCTCCCTCCATCCCCAATCCCCCTCCACCTCGGGCTTCAGCTTTGAACCTGTCTACCCAAATGACACCCTGTGGGTTTTATGTGCCCTGAATCCTAACAAAGGAAAAAGCCCTGATGGCCTTGACCCTAAGCTTCTTCACCTGTCTGCCCAAGCCATTGCTCTTCCCCCGACATATCTCCTGACCCTCTCCTTTTTGCATGCAACTGTACCCATGATTTGGAAATCAGCTACCGTGGTCCCCCTTCTCAAAGTGGGTGACCCCTCCAATCCCAGCAATGTCCGCCCCATATTCCTACTGCCTATCCTAGCTAAGGTCCAGGAGCACCTGGTGCTGGAGCAGCTCTCCAACTTCCTTAACTCCTCCTTCTTCACCCCCTTACTGTCTGGCTTCCATAAAGACCACACCATGACCGCCTCCCTCCTCCAGCTCTCTGACTCCATTCTCACAGGGATGGACCAGGGATGCATCACCTCTGCCATCTTTGTCGATCTGACCAAAGCCTTCCACACTGTCATCCACTCCCTTCTCCTCTTCAACCTGACAGAAGCCAGAATCTCCAATACAGCTACTGACTAGTTCAAGTCCTACCTCACTGGCCGGTCCCAATCTGTCAGAGTCGGCAATCCAACCTCCCCCCAACTCACAATAAACACAGGTGTATCCCAAGGCTCAGTACTTGTATCTATTCTCTTTTCCATATTCCTGAACAACCTCCCTAATGCCTTCTCATCTGCTAGTATACATATGTATGCAGATAACACTGTTATTCTCCTCTGGGAGTTCCCTAGCTGAAGTGAATACCAGTCTTCAACTGGACTTCAGCAATGTTCAGTGCTGGTTTAATGCTAAAAAAACTGTCACTGAATGTCAAAAAATGGTCTCTATGACCTTTAGCACCAGACAAAATCTTTGCAGACTGGACTCCACTCCCAATTTTCATACCCTGTCTGTGTCCAAACCAGACAATGTCCCCTCCTTTAAGTACCTTGGGCTGTGGCTAGACAAAAATCTAGACTTCAGTGCACATGTTGATGCCATTCACATAAAGCTCCTCCCCAAGCTTGATGCCCTGTACAGACACCACAGCTGCCTGCCCATGCAAGCCAGGAGTGAAATTGTCCAAAAGATGATACTCCCAGGCTTCGACTTTGGGGATATCATCTACAATTCTGCCCCAAGACCACCTTAGCCAGGCTGGACACCCTCTTCAATTCCTTCTGCTGATTTGTCCTTGGTTGTCCCCTTCTCACCCACCACTGCAATCTCTATATTTCCCTCTTTCCCGTCCCTTGCTGCCAGGTGGTTGTCCCACACAGCTAAACTAGTAAGTAAATACTGGCTTGGTTCACTGCCATCTTATTTGCCTTCCCTCTTGTCGGTTCCCCCACCTCCTCCTACTCACTTCAATCCTCAACACAGAGAACACTTGCCTTCCCACCATGGCACACATCATCTGGTCGCACCTCCTTCTCATTCTCATTCCCTAGCTCCTGAAACCTCCTCCCCCTTGAAATTCACTCTGCCCAAATGCACCAGTCCCTTGCTCACCTACTTCAGAAGCATACAGCTCACTGTTGCAATTACAACTAACCCTCCCCTACCTACCCCCAGTCTTTGGAAGCACACAGCTCGCCACTTCTATTGCTACTAACCTTCCCCTACTTACCCCCTTTCTCTATCTTATCCCACCTGCTGCACCCTTCTAGTCTTCTTACACTAACTTCCCCTACCTACCCCCTTTCTTCGGAAGCACACAACTCACTGCTGCTATTGCCACTAACCCTCCTCTACCTACTCACTTTCCCTACCTTAGCTAGGCTTCATACACTAACTTTCTTACATCCTTTTCCTACCTACCCACTTTCTCTATCTTACCCATCTGCTGCACCCCTCTAGTCTTCATACGCTAACTTTCCTACCTCCCTTCCCCTACCTCACCCAACCCCCCCACTTCTCCCTTCCCCTCTCAGTCTCCTCTTCTCTACATTTCTACCTTCCTCAGCCCACTCCCTGCTCCCCCTTGCAGAGTTCCCTGCATCCCGAAGGGGTGATGGTTCTGGCTACCCACTTCCTTACCTTTCCTCCTATAAACTATCCCCTTCCCCACTACTCTGACATCTCCCATCTATCCTTTGCCCCATTTCACAACTCTTCTTCTCCTGCCAGCTCCACATTCTCCTTGCAGGGTTCCCAACATCCTGAAGGGGTGAAGGTCCTGTCCCCAACATCATCCACCAACCCTTCCCCCATCCCCATTTCTGTTTTTCTTCTTCTGCCAGCTCCCAGTCCCCCCTTGCAGGGTTCTCTGCATCCTGAAGGGGTGATGGTCCTGGCTATGCACCCTCTCCACCTTTCCTCCTCTTCCTTGAATGTTTCTCCTCACCCTCAAGGGGTGATGCTCCAGCTACCTTATCTCCCACTATATTTCCTCCTATAAATTCCTCTTCTGACAGCTGCCAGTCCCCCTTGCAGGGAATCTCAACATCCTGAATGGGAGTAGGTCCTGGCTACCGATCCCCCTGGCAGAGTTCTCTACATCCTGAAGAGGAATAGGCCCTGTCTAGCCAATGATGCCTAAAATCCCCCCGCCTGTAAAATAAGCACTTACATACTTTGCCTACCCCAACCCCTTATCTACTAGCACTGTCCTTGACTGACCCCACCTTTGCACTGCCAGCTTTGATCTCAGCTACTTCCTCACCCCTTAAATGGGTTAGTTACTAGGTTTAATTCAAATGTGTACTTAAACAAAAACAAAAACAAAAAAAATGATGTCCAATATGTTAGTATGTTTTTATGATGTACTGTGTTTCTGAGTATCTGCTTATTATGCCTTTCTAATACTATTTTATGTACTGGTCTTTATTACCTAGATTGTACATGGAATGCTTATGTTATGTACACCTGGTCCATATGACTGCTGTTTTCTCCTACTCCCAATGTAACCCCCCCCCACCAGAATGCTTCTGGAAACAAGCTGTACACAGTTCATGTTGTCTTTCCTGGTGAATCTCTTTTAAATAAATAAATAAATGACATTACTAATTATGCTGGACCAGGGCTCTCGGTTGAGTTGTACATTGTGTGGGCATGTACTTGTATTACAAGAAACAGATGATTCTGCAGTTAAAATATATTAGTAGTCAAAGGTAATTTCAAGGTGGTAACCCTTTTAATTGCATGTGAGCATAGCCCCCGCACCAACATGCTTGTAAATGTAAGGCTATTTACAGGAAGTGTACATGCTTTGTTTGTTTCCATGGGGGCAATGTTTTGAACCCAGTGGTTTCTCCTAACACATTATGCCCAGCACAAAATGACCAAAGACTTTGCTAATTTAGTGGTGGGCATAAGTTGTTTAAATGATGATAAAACATTGGTAGTAGGAAATGTTCCGAGAAAACCAAATCGAGCGCACCACCCACCACCAGCACTACAGATGGTTACACTGGAAACCGTGCAGGAGCAGATGACTATGAGAGATCAGGTGCCCCATTCCTTTTGGTTGGATACACACAGATGTGACATAATATGGTCATTGGGCACTCCATATTTCCTTGGTCTGTGTGGTCTCCCTGCCTGAAGTAGCTACATGCAAACATCAGTATGCCAAACAATATAGGCGACCAACCACCACCATCACTACACATGGTGGACGCTGAATTATGGGTCATCCAGACCCTCAAAACCATCAATCAACAAGCAAGCAAGCCTACAACAGATGAAAAGGCATGATGTGCAGTAAAGAAACAACACCTTACTCAACCACACCACAGGACATGGCCATCCTAAAACCTGGGTCATGGGGCGATGTTCAAATCAATGCACAACTTGCTTGTATGGTGTAGCTGAGGGTCGAGGCACCAGATGCCACACCTCATGGATGCCACAGATGGTGCTATGGTGTATGCCCAGTCTTGGGAATGGGAGCAGGTTGGCAAGGGTGGGCGGGTTGGTGGTGATGGAGCAAGACTGAACAGCCATAACAGCCATAACAACAGCTCTCCTTATCTGTTGAGGATATTAGTCGGTCCACCTAGCTATGCTTCCGTCGAGTAGAGGTATGAGCAATAGCACTGGTGGATCAGTGTAGGAAAACCTTCATGGAGGCTGCCCCAGAGCTGCTGCATACGCGTGCCTACACATGTGTGAGCACTACAGGGGGCATGGTGCATACACAAACATGGACAACTCATCTGACAAATAATAAGAAACACAATGGCAATCCACACACACTGGCAATAACTGGTGATTCAGGGGTTTCAGGCATGCTCCACAGTGCTAAATGCATGGCCATGCCACATAGTGTAGTAACAAGGGGCAGCATAAAGGGTTTGTTGTTCACTGGCAACACCTCAAATGAAGTCATATGGCCACAAAGAATGCGATTAAACAAGGAACACTGCATGCAAGAATGGAACAGCACAGGGTCAAGAAGTGACTTTACAGCTGTGGCACATGTTGAGCGCATGTAGTATGTGATTTGATACTGTGGCCAAAAAAACAGAAATGGTTTCCTGCAAGGGCAGGTGGTGGCCAGGAACTATAGCTGTGGGTTTGAGGGTAACCATGTTAACAGGTGAGTTTGATGAAATGGAGGAACATAGAATAGTGATAAAAAACAACATTGACTGAAGGTGGAGCATTTATCATGGCTTACCTCCATGTTTGTCATTGATGGCCTCCATCTCATGACAGCAAATACTCTATCACAGGGTATCACTTCACACTGTCCACAACAGCACCAGTACATAGATCCAGAACGAATACTCACATGCTCATCATCAGTATCAGAGGATGATGTGCTGCCACTGTAGTGTTTGCCATTGTAGTCGGTGACAGGTCGCTCTGGTTCAAACATATAAGGCTGAATCCCTAGCTCGATTTCAGCAATGCTGCAACACCATATTCCATAAATGGCCAGTTAACAAGATGGATAATGTGGACATGGGACACACTGCTGTAAACTGGGTCAGACACTGGCAAATGGACAGGTGACAGATGGTGGTGTTAACCGGGATTCTATAAGGGGAGGCCGGAGATGGTGACCTGCAGCGTAAGTGAGGGCTCTGACCTTAGAACAGGCCTGCTAAATGTGTTCATTGGTGACATTGCAGAAGGGTTGAAGTAAGACATATGGCTGTTTGCGGATGACACCATGACACCATGATCTGCAAAAGTGTGGATGGGCCAGATGCAGTAGAGACTATGTGAAGGGACCTGGGGAAGATGGAACTATGATACAATGTGTGTCGACTGAGGTTCTATTTGAAGATGCGCAAGATAATGCAGATGGGTATAGGGAACCCTATGGAAAAGTTACAGGAGGGGGGTTGGGGACTTGCTGACCATCTTCAAGGAAGAGAAGAACCTTGGGAGTTATCTTTCTAGATAACCTGAAGGTGTGTAAGCAGAGTATAAAGGTTGCCCGAATGACCCTCCCTCCCCCTCACATGACACTTTGGTAAGCCATGTCCCCTGCCCTCTTTTAAACATCCCACAGTTGCACAGGCCACCACCTCAGCTGGTAGCACGTTCTACTCTGCCACCACCCTCTCCCTAGAAAACTGTCTTCTCAATTTCATCCTAAACCAACCTCACTCTAATCTCATAGCATGGCATTGGGTGTCCCTTCTCACACTCCTTTTGAACAGTCTATCCTTGCCTGACTTGTTTATTCACCTCACGTACTTGAAGGTCTAGATCTAATGTGCCTCTTTAGATATGGGTGGCAGTACTGTAGGCACTACTCCAGGTGGGGTCTGACCAGTGATCAATACAATGGCAGAATCATCTCCACCCTCCTTGAGGTTATACCCCTTGCAATACAGCCCAGCATTTTTGTTTGACATTGTTGGTGCCTTCCTACACTCTGCAGAGTTGTTCATTGATCCTATAATGAGCACCCTCAGATGTAGCTGTACTCTCACCCCAAATGGTACTTTATCCTTGGATTGTTTCCACCAAAATGCAGCACCTTGCATTTCTTGGAATTGAATCCCAGTTGCTAGGTATCTGCCCATGCCTCCAACCTTGTCAGATCTTCATACAAACCCTGCCACCCCCATGTCATCCACCACTACTCTCATCTGGGTGTCATCTGCAAATAAACTGATCATGCTCCGGATGCACACTGAGAGGTCTGCAATAAATATCCCAAATTACACTGGCCCAAGCACCAAACACATGTGACCATGCCCGTTACTGGCCTTGGGGATAAGAGGTCCCCACCCATCAACACTCTCAGCTGCCTTACATGCAATTAGTACTACCCCCTCCCACCTTTTTGGATCCCACCATTTTGCCTTCAAGCTTTCTTCCGGGTCTCCCATGCAGCACCGAATCAAATGCCTTACTGAAGTCCAGGTATACAACATCCACTGCATGGCCCTTGTCCATTTGCCTACTTGCCCAGTAATATTGTTCCACTGGACACTACCTTGACACCCTATCGTAGCAGTATATTGACATGGTTTAATGCATCTAGTTTCACAACTGGAGAGCTGGATTTGAAAACTACATACTCCACTTGCATTAAGAAATGTCACTAGGCCACACACGAACACTAGGGGACAACACCAGTTACAGTCATCCTTCACCCTAGACCACCTTTTAACACTCCTGGGCTGCACTGCTCATGCACAGGTATTTTGTGTGAAAAGTATCAGCAACCATACACAGGGCTGGTCACAGCCATCCTTCACCTAGAACGCCTTTTAAGATGATCGTATGTCTTGTATTACACATGGTAACACCTTGTGACTCACTCTGAGGCTGCACTGTCCCTACACAGGTCTTCTGCATGGAAGAGTATCGATGGCCATACACAAACACATGGCCATACACAAACCATGACTGATCACTCCAGACTCCTCAGAGTAGTCATAATATACAAAGTAATGCTTTGGCAGTTTAGACAGACAAAGCAGGTAATGTATGCTTAGATGTATGAGCACACATAGGTGGTGCAATGGCTGCAGGGCAGCGGTGGGCGGAAAAAAGAGAAGTAAGACAATCATAACTGTGCAGTAAGAAGTTACAACACCTTCCCACTTTCCTTTACCCTCACCATCACACTTTGAATGTAACAGCAACGCACACAAAACTGTTGTATGTAAATACATAGCAAGAAGCACATCGTAGATTGTACAGTTAGCATGCAAACAGTTTTTGCTAAGCGACTGATATGGGGGCACCAGTCAGCTGACCACATATACCAATAAAGTAAAATACGGGCCACACAATAGCTCTATACAGTGGTGATCTGACAGACTTTGGAATTTGTACCTTACATTGTATGATTCCACCTGATGACACAGCATACTGGCATCGCATGTAATGCATTTCATCAGGGGAACATCTGCAGTCTTCTACAATGCTGCACAAAAAATGGCTCACTGCACAGAAATTACTCCTTCTTCCAATTATGCACAAACAGCAATGTGGGCTATACTGGGCTGCCCAAATATATTGAGTTGGAGGGTTAAGGGGTTGGGGGACCATGGAGAGCAGTGACTGCTGCATGAAGCTGTATGAGCCAACACGAGTAAGACAGCAACAACAACAAAAAAATGACAGCCACAGAAATAATTACGGTATCTACACTGACAAAAGATGTGGGATGACTGATCCACTTTCTGGATAATTGAAGCTTCATAAAAATGAATGCTTGCAACTTGAAACAATCAGACTGGTATTGCAGCTTCGGCAGCCATCATGCCTGATAACAGCTTTGTTACTGTCCCGAACTGAAGTTGTACAATGTGTCACAGACTTGTGAAGCAAGTTGCTAGCAGGTATCACAGTATGCATCCACACTGTGCAGGCTGATTAAAATAAAACAACTTGTACAAACAATACAGTAGACATGACAGTGGATGAAACCCCCAGAACAGCCACTCACAGCACTGAACTGGCACAAGTTGAATGTAAACTTGCTCACAGCACGACAAGAAAAGACTCCTGTGTGAGCACAATAATCTCAGGGGTTACTTATACCACAAATGGTTATGCTGAATAAATGAAGTTACGAACCTTCTCAGTGGATAAAAGCAGCTCCAATGCAGATACATGCACAGCTAGGTTTAATGTAGCCAGAACGTATGTGGGTGGCTTCCCCACATTGCGCATCACTTCCGGGTCAGCGGGGGTCACCCCAGGTCGGCAGAGGTTATGAACATAGCAAAATGGAGGAGAGACAGGAGAAATGAGCAAAAGCACAAAAAATCAGGTAATCGGGGTTGCTTCTGTATGTTGCACTTGCGATTGTACTAGCGTGGCATCAGCCCAAACGATGCTACTACTCGCAGCATGTGGATGTTTCCCTTTAAATCCTCTAGCTTCCCACAACCCACCTCCTTTAACCCATTCCCTCACCTTTCTTCTTCTTTATATTACCTCTCTTTTCTCTGTTTTGTTTATTTTCTGTCTTGCTAACATTCAGGAGATGGAATGTTTACTACAGATAGAATGTAAGAAATCAAACCTCTGCTCAGTTCTGCTGGCAGAAGGTTTACTCCCACTAGCACACAACAGAAGGCTTCAGATGGAACTAGGGCTTTTGTTTTATCTGTAACAGCTTAAACAACATAGTTTTCCCTAGTAAGCAGGTGAGGATAGAAGGGGGAATTTTCATGGTCAGCAAAGAAACACCATAAATTACAATTCTTAGTACTGTAGCACTTCATTTTTATGTTCACTTGCGCGCATACGCAAGGAACGTTTTGGGAGAGTAGCACACTTGGAGGTGTGCCTCTCCCACCCAATGCACTGCTCCCTTGAGCAGGCGTGGCGGTCCTGCAGCAATGGGTGCAGGAGCTCAGTATGACAGCGGTGTTCCTCTGCTTCAAAGAAAAGCACCGCTGCCATACTGAGCGCCACCCCCATCTCGCGTCACACGCTGTCTCCCCATCGCTGGCCACGCCGCCTCCCCAAAGCTTTGCATGCTGGGAGCCCACCTCAGCGTGGCAAATGTTGTTTGCTGACGGGGGTGCCCAATCCACTGTCAGCTCCACGGCCACCCCCAAGCCGTCCTGCTGCCATGCTGGGAGCCCACCCCAGCGTGGCAAACGGTCAGCTTAGTTTGCCGACAGGGGTGCCCAATCCCCCATCGGCTCCTCATCCCCCTGCGTAGTTTGCCGACGGGGATGCCCAATCCCCGTTGGCTCCTCGGCCCCCCCACACATCTTCTGCCATGCTGGGAGCCCACCCCAGTGTGGCAAACGTCCCATCGCCATCTTTTTTTAACCTGTAAAACAAAATGGTCCCGCAGCGCTGCCTCCCAGCCCACCCCACAACCTGCACCCACCCACTGCGCACTCCAGCCTTCCACACCCCCACCCCATACTTACTCCGGACTGCGCGACGATCTTCGGTGGACCGCGAACACGCCTGCACTCTTCAAAGCCGACCGCGAACTGAGGAAATGCCGTAAGCTGTATAATGGGCTACATGGGGGGTTCAACTTTATTGCATATCTCAGTCATTTTTTGAATTTTACTAATTTTCAACAATGGGTTTTGGACCCCTTCTCATGATGATGTCACTGTCATGGTGTTATTCGGGCCGAGGGTGATTTCTCAGGCACTGCGCATTCATTGCGTGAAATCACCCTTCGGCCTCAAATAACACCATGACAGTGACATCATTCATGAGAAGGGGTCCCAAAACCTCCATGTTGACAATTTGGTGCAAAAATTCAAACAAATGACTGTTTTACGAGCGTGCATTGCGCAGTTCCTACGCAGGCTCGTAAGTTCGCGAATTTTCAATATTTTCACTCCAGATTTTCAACATTGCCATTTTATCACACCTTCTTATGAGTTATATGGCTGTCATTTTTCACATCTCACCCAAAATGTGTTTCCGCCCATGTAGTGCACAATGGCGCAGTCGGTGTGCGAAATCAATGTATGGAACACATTAAGAAAATTACAGTGAAACTGTTCATGAGCAGAGGTCTTAAAATGGCTATATTGAAAATTTGGTGAAAAAATTCCTAAAAATGACTGTTTTACGAGCATGCGTTGCGCAGTTCCTACGCACGCTTGTATGTTTGCGAATTTTCAAAATTTGCACTCCAGATTTTCAACATTGCCATTTTACCACACCTCCTCATGAGCAGTACAGCTGTCATTTTTCACATCCTGCCCAAAATGTGTTTCTGCCCATGTAGCGCACAATGGCGTAGTCGGTGTGCGAACTCAATGTATGGCACACATTAAGAAAATCACAGTGACACTGATCATGAGCAGAGGTCTTAAAATGGCTGTGCTGAAAATTTGGTGAAAAATTCTAAAATGACTGTTTTATGACTCTGTGTTGCACAGTTCCTACGCACGCGTAGAATTTGCAAATTTTCAATATTTTCACTCCAGATTTTCAACATTGCCATTTTACCACACCTCCTTATGAGCAGTAGTGCTGTCATTTTTCACATCCTGCCAAAACGCCTTTCCACCCATGTAGCGTTATAAATGGCGTAGTAGGTGCAAAATCAATGTATGGGACATAAAGAAAATCACAGTGACACTGTTCATTAGCAGAGGTTTTAAAATGGCAATGTTGAAAATTTGGTGAAAAAATCCTACAAATAACTGTTTTACGAGCGCGCATTGCACAGTTCCCACGCACACTCGTAGGTTTGCGAATTTTCAATATTTCCACTCCAGATTTTCAACATTGCCATTTTACCACACTTCCTTATGAGCAGTACAGCTGTCATTTTTCACATCCTGCCCAAAACATGTTTTCGTCTATGTAGAGCACAATGGGGGTAACAACAAGGTCATGCTGACAATTTATTGTGCAAATACCAGCACTCGCACAGGGCATTAGGGTAAAGCACCATACATGCCAAACACCACTGCAAATACCTGCAAGTGAACGTTCGGCATTGACAAATGCTTGTTTAAGTTATGTGTGTGTGTAACAAAATTTTTATGAGGGCAAATAACATTTAATTCTTATGTTTATAAATTTAAGACAATTTTATTTTTAAGGCCTAGTTGAAAGTTTTTAGTGAGTAAAGGTGACAGCCACATTTGTAATGGCAGTCAGTAATGGCTGGTACTATTGATTTTATTGTAAAGAGGCTACTGGACCTTCTTCCAGTGCTGTTGTCATGGGATATCAGCACTGGGTTCTGAGCTACTCAGTCAATCAGATTACTGGATTTTTTTATAGCCATATTATAATAAACAATCAGGACCAGCAGATTTGGAATGATTTTGTTTTATCAAAGCCTTTATAATCGCTTATTTACCAGCCTCATATCTAACAGCCTTCTCTTTACTGATATTAGTATTACATGTCATGATACTTTATGCGAATACTGAAACAAAATATGAATTAAATTTGTCAGCCATTTCTTACTCATTAGTGATAATCATGTCATTGATTTTTGAGGGGACTAATTTAAGAGTTATTAGTCCTTTTTGAATTAACATAATTGAAAAAATGCCTTAGAAACATACCATAGAAACAGAATTTGTCAGCAGATAAGGACAGCTTGGCCAGTCTAGTCTGCCTGATTTGTCCCTGCCTGTACTGTCACCAGAGACCCTCCCTGATATCTGGCTACTTCCCCACCTCTGCTTTTTTACTCAGATTCCTTTGTGCCTATTCCATGCATGCTTGAAATCCACAACTGTTTTCATTCCCACCAGCTCCACTAGTAGACTATTCCAGGTGCCCACTACTCTTCCAGTGAAGAAGTACTTCCTCACATCCCTCCTGAACTTCCTTCCTTCAGCTTCATTGCATGCCCTCTTGTCCTGGTGCACCTTCTCTTCTGAAAAATACTTCCCTCCTGAACCATGTTCACTGCTGTTAGGTACTTATAGGTCTCTATCATGTCCCTCCTCTCCCTCTTCTCTTCCAGGGTGTACATATTGAGATCCCTTAGGCTCTCCTAAAGGGTTTTTGCTGCAACCCCAGCACCATTTTAGTTGCCCTCCTCCGGACAGCCTCTACTCTGTCTATGTCCTTCCTGAGATGTGGTCTCCAGGACTGGGCACTGTACTCCAGGTAGGAACTCTCCAGCAATCAATACAATGCATTGGCATTCCTGGCACTCCCAGCTAGCTTACTCTAAAGCACCAGTTTTGTTTTTTTTAATCTCCTATATACAACCCTTTGTACTTAACATATATCTATTCATATTGGTCAATGAGACGTTATATTTCATGCACCTGTAAGCTACTTTCTTCTTTAAAATAAGCTTTGTACTTTTTCTGTTGCACCACAGGGCAATTTACCTTTTTTTCCAAATAGGGAAGTTTTGGCCATGTGCTTATCTTGTAACAGTATTTGCTTCTTAAACATCTACCAACAAGTTTTAGTAAGTATCCTTATTACTTAGCTCAGATATCCAGTCCCAATTATATATCTACAGTATTCTGACAAGCCCATTTAAATTGGCATGGTTGTAGTTATAATTAGATGATATCCTTCTACTTTTAATGTACTGTCTTTTTAGGATAACCTTTGCCATTATTGTTATTCACAAAGGCACTTAAAATAGAGCGTTCACCTTGATCCTCAAAGTTAGTAAATATGTGATCCAGGATGTTACTCCCCCTTGTTGGTTGGATGAGATGTTGTTTTAAACTAAGTTCATGAGCAATGTCAAATAGTTTATTACCCAAACAAGATTAAGCACACAGGTTAACCCAGTCAACATTTGAGGCTTTAAAATTCCCAAGGATTATGTAATTGCCTTTGCTACTGTGATTTCAGAGGATGTCACATAAGGGGGAGAGAGAGCCACACAATAATCTGAAGGTGCAAAGCCTTCCCTAAGTCCCCAAAAGTTCTGTAGCTGCAGAAAACAAAATCTGATCCGATCCACCACGGCTGCATAATGAAGTTACTGAAGTTGTGTGGAATTGTTAAGGAGGTATGGAGAAACAACACAATGATTTGTAAGTAGTAAGATTTGTATTAGTTTCTGTTATAAGGAAGGCAAACACATTATTAGAAAAATATATGGAGGTGTACATTTTAATGGAAGGAATAGGAAGCAATATAGGTTCACAGAAGAATCCCAGAGCAAATGTTACTGAAGTATGAGTTATCACAGATGATATTGGCCGGACAGCCAAATTTTAAAGAAAACACAATTGCACATACCCCAATAATGCATAGCATCATAGGAAACGTATGCAAATCCCCATGATGGTACAGACGGTGGCAGTACATGAAACAGTAATGGCTGGCATATGTTCAGCCTTGGGGTGATTTGCACTGCTTTTTTTTCTTTTAGAGAAACAGGGTTTTTGTTCATGAGGTGATGTAAGTTATATTTAAATAATGTGCTGATGTCAGGAAGTCAGGTGTCATGATGGACTGTTGGCAGAGTAAATGTGATAGTAACTTTCAGAGGGGGGCACTTTTGATAAGGGTAAGGTAGTTATGCTTGTGATAATGGGAATATTAGGAAAGTATGAGGTCTATGCAGAAGTATAGTACAAATATGCACCATTTCGTAAGTATGTGTTCAGCGTGCAGGCAAATGTGATATGCAGGTTTGTTTTAGAAATAGGTAAAAATAGGGATACATGCAATTGATAGAAAGATAGATAATTACATAGACATGTAGATAGAGAGAGAGACACACACACAGACAGACAGGCAGAGTAGGAATGGCGGTGAAGTATTGAAGTAATGCCAACCCCACCCCCACCATTCAGAGATGGACAGGCATTGGGGTGTGCCTTTGGGTCATTGCCCATAACGCTCACACCATTTCATCTCACCCTACCCTGCAGACATGGACAAGTATTGAGGTGTGCCATGGGGTGTTCAAGCTTTACACTCACCCCATTCCATAAGGAAATACACTGAAATGGGTACAGTACTGTATAAGAAAATGGAGTGAACTTTGGGACTGAAGAGTCAAAGGCACACCTCGATACCTGTCACTGGCTGCAGGGTGGGGATGGGGGTGGAATGGTGTGAGCATTACTGTTGACAATCCCAAGTCACACCCCTGATGCCTGTCAGTCCCTACAGGGCAGGGTGTTATGGTTAGAAACTCTAATGCCCTGGGCATTGTTATGTGACTTCTTAACCTAGCAACAGCATTTAATGCATTACATTATAATGACAAGTAAATGTTTTTAATACAGGGACAGGCATTGGGGTGTGCCTGTCAAAGGGTCTGGTGGTACAGTTTCAGGCCAGCCCCATCATATTTCTAAACAAGAATACTACTATTGCACCGTGACTTGACCCCCCCATGTGTCTGCACCTATGTCTATGTTTTGTGATTGTGACGTCTTTTGTGCATAGACTGGCCACCTATGCATTTTATTTTTATATATTTTGTCTGTCTGTCATTTCTCTGTTGTTTTCCCCATCCTAGCAAGTCAAGAAGTAAAGATACAGCAAGTAGTACCTGCTAGAAAATGAATGAGTACATTTTCTTTTTACATATTACAGCCCTGAAGTAGCGTGGCCCCTTTAAACCTCTCGAAAATTAGAAACCCTCAAAATTGCCCCTCTTGCCTCTGAAGGGCTCCAAAAGTGACTCCCCTTTTTAAAACAATGTTGGTTATGCTATAGTTAGCTGTAAACTGAGCATATTTGCAAGACGCTCCTTCTCAGCATTCCGAATGAGCTGCATGAATGTGCGCACTGTCGTGCAACTCATAAATGCCGCGAACACTTCAAAACATCCTTCCTCTCGCACTGAAACCCCTTGGCTTTATGAAGCACTTTCTCCTTAGCGCTAAAGTGCTTTTTAGCCTGCATTTTGAGTAAGCCCTTCTTCTTCTGGCTGTGACTGAGCTGTGTTTCTGCCCTCCACAGCTCAGCAGGCAGCAGTTTTTTTCCCTTCGCTCAGCATACAGTCAACCCCATTTACATTTAAAGCACAACATAATATACAGGGAGATAATAGGAACAAAAGAAAGCTAGGGGGCTATTTTTTTATGTGCTGTATAATAAACGATGTATGGAGATATCTGAGGGGTTCTCCCTGGTGGATCCTCTCCCTAGGAGCTGGCCGGCCACATTGTTGTTTATTTTATAAAGAAAGAGATACAAAGGGGAGGGGCTTGTCCCACAAAAGCTATGTTTGAAAGCTTTGAACAATATTAATGATTTATAGAGATGCTGTATGAAAATAAGGTTGTTGTAGAGATTTTCTATGAGCTTTGTATCACATAAATGAGCTTATTTGTAAAAAGCTTTTTATTCTAACTGATTGATATGCATTCCACCCAATCAGAGATACTCCTAGCATATATATATACAGTAGCTAGCTTCTCTAGAGAGAGAGAGAGATCAGATGTGGCTGAGGGTGCTGGAGCATATACACCCTTAACTAGTGCTCTCTAGTTACTATACTAAAGAAGACTCACTTGTTTTATTTTGCTTGGTGTACAAACGTACTTCTGATGTTACGTGCTACTCCATTCAAAACGTGCTTTATTTGCTTTTAACGAAACAGTCCACCTTTTTATTTTTTTTTATATTTCTTTTGTTTTGGAATTCTCCAATAAAGCTACTGTGGAGATCAACCTAAGAAAATCATCTGTCTGAGTCCATCTGTATCCCATAGCCTCTTACATTGGTGTCAGCAGTGGCATACTGGTTGGAATTACACACAACTGGGAGAGTCTGTCCGAGACTCTTGTGAACTCTATATGCAGGAAGAAAAGGTGGACACGGTTTCCCTCCCAGGAGTAGCTACCCGCTCAGTCACAGCAGCTTATCAACTACCCCTCCTACCTGGTCTGGAGCCTGTTGTGAGAAGAAAAGAAGGGAAACCTGTTACAAAGATGGAAGAGGAACCAGAAGCGCAAGTAAGTGGAGGTGGTCCAGGAGAGGAAGTACCCCCTCTTGAAACCCATGAGCTGGTGAGGTGGTTGTGTATACACCAGGTAGAAATGGAGAAACAGAGGGAAAGAGACAAAAGGGAGTACGAGGCCAGGTGGACTGATACATTAAGGGCCATACAGGCCCTGGGCATCAATCGACCACCAGATCAACTGCCTGGAGGTCATAAAGACATCAAATTGGTCAAACTAACAGACAGTGATGACTTAGAAGCCTATATTATGACCTTTGAAAGAGTTGCAGCAGCATGTGCTTTTGTTATGTGGGGCTTATGATCAGCTTTATGAAGCTTAATGACTTTTTAATGGGGGCTTGTAATAGTGCCACAGCTTCAGACCCATGCTGTTTGTTTTATTTGTTTTTATGTGATTTTTATTTTAACTTGCAGTGAGAGTGCTAAGATTGTTTTTTCCCCTCACCTTTGCTGTGAGAGAGCTAAGGGGGGGAATTTTGTGTTGGGGTAGTGAAAGTCCCCATTATATTTATTTTATAGTTATTTATTTTATTTTTGTTTGCTTTGTTTATTATTTTTATTTTTATTTCCATGTGTCTTTTTGTATGAGTTTTGAGATTAGATTAGTTTTTTGTTTTATTTGACATATTTTGTTTTAGTTTTAGCAGTAGTATGTGTTGGCCTGCAGGTTCCAAGAGGGTGTGCTATCCATCCTCCTCTCTTTGCACCCTCTGCCCTTTTTATACCCTTCCCTTGCAATTTGAGACCTACCAGTGCTGTAGAGCACTGGGGATTGCCTGTAGGAGAGTGGGGAGGGCAGGGGTGGGCGAACAGGTGAGGATGAATGAGCGTGGCCACTGTATCAGGGTTATTAAGTCCAGAAGGCACCCTGGGGTGAAATGGAATCCAGACAGGGGTTCCCCATGTCTGGTGCCCATACCCAAGGGCACTGCAGAATCTGGTGGGCAGATAGGTCGGACAACCTCCGAGGTTTGTCCAACTCAGGTGGTGTTATGCAATGCCAGGTCTGTTAGGAATAAGACCGCTATTATTGCTGATCTTATTAGCTCAGCTGACCTGGCTTGCATCACTGAGACCTGGCTGGATGAAAATTTTGGCCCCATATTGGAAGTCATGGGTCCGGCCGGGTATTCGGTGATACACCACCTGAGATTGGACCGCGGGGGGGGGGTTGCAGTCTTTTTCAAGACTAAATTGGGCCTCACAAATGTGGTAGTAGGTGAGGCGGAATCTTTTGAGTGCACAGTTGTAGCAGGTATAGGCTCAATCGTTCTCATCTACCGTCCACCTGGAGATGGGAAACGTTTCTTACAGGAAGTAGCAGACTTCCTTGTCGATATGTCGTTTGAGTCTCCCAGATTGATGGTTCTGGGTGACTTTAATGCCCAGGTCAGTGATGAACTCTCACAATTTTGTAACTACTTCCTCCAACTTATGTCTTCTTTGGGCCTCACACAGGTGGTTTCCACTGCTACACACAGATCTGGGCACTCTCTGGATTTAGTCTTCCTCTTAGGGATTGACTCATCCAACATGGGGGTGGAACCAGTCTCTTGGTCTGACCACCATACCGTGAGGTTCAATTTTTGTACCCCCCTTAGAAGGCCTTCCCCTGTGGAGATGGTCAGGTACCACCCATTATGAAATATCACTTCTCAGGGCCTTGCTGAGGTCTTTGATCTCTCATCCCCCATGTTGGCTAGCAGTAATCCAGGGGAACTGGTGTTGGCTTATAATACGTCCGTTACGGTGGCCCTGGATTTTATTGCTCCTTTTCGTGAGCGCTCCTTATCCCTTCACCCCAGGTCCCCTTGGTTTGATGGGACACTGAGGGAGTTGTGGAGACAGGGGCGAAGGTTAGAGCGGTGCTGGCGCAAGTCCGCTCTTGATGCCGACCACCTTAGATTGATGGAACACTATTCTATCTATCAATCTGCAATCACCCATAAGAAGGCAGAATTCCTGTCCAGGGAGATTGCAGTTGCACAGAATCCACCGGCTCAGCTGTTTCAGACTGTGGACAGACTGTGCAACCCAGCCTGTCTACAAGTCCGGAAAGCTTTTTCGCAATTGGAGTGTGAGGAGCTCGCTCGGTTCTTTGCAAATAAGGTGGACGACATCAGGGTGGGCTTGCGTCTAGCAATCTCTAAGGGTGATGTTGTGGAACAGTGCGAGTTCACAATGCTTAGTTTCTCTTGGAGTTCATTTTGCCAACCGGAAGTCGTGGATATTATGAGGATCATCCATAGTGTGTGGCCTATGAGCTATAGTTTAGACCCTGGACCAACCCCCCTAATTTTGGGTTGTCTTGAGATCATTGGCCCAGTTATGGTGCAAATAGTCTGGTGTTCCTTACAGTCAGGTGAGTTTCCTAACTCCCTGAAAGAAGCAGTGGTTACACCTCTACTGAAGAAAGCTACTTTGGACCCAGACTGTTTTTCAAACTACAGACCTATCTCTAACCTTCCCTTTTTGGGGAAGATTATTGAGAAGGTAGTGGCAGCCCAATTGGAAGACCATTTAACCATCCATAATGTCTACGAATCCTTCCAGTCTGGTTTTCGTAAAAGACACAGCACCGAGACTGCACTGGTTCAGGTGCTAAATGATCCTCTGAGGGCGAGGGATCAGAAAAGATGTTCTATTCTAGTTCTTCTTGATATCTTGTCAGCCTTTGATACTGTGGATCACCTGGTGTTGTTGGCACACCTGAGGCAAATATGTGGAATGTCGGGAACTGTTTTAAAATGGTTCACTTCATTCCTTACTGGGAGATCACAGAGAGTTGTGTCGGGGGTTCATTCCTCCGCCCCAACTTCTTTGTTGTGTGGGGTGCCTCAGGGTCTAGTGCTGTCACCCATGTTATTCGTAGTGTATATGCTGCCCTCAGAGACATTATAAGATGGTATGGGCTGAGGTTTCACTGTTATGCAAATGACACCCAGCTATACCTGTCTTTTGCGCCTGACCAGGATGGAGCTCTCTCGGTGTTTAATAACTGTCTGGAAGAAATCCGAGGGTGGATGGATTCTAGTTGGTTGAAGTTGAACTCAGAGAAGACAGAGGTATTGGTGGTGGACCCGGGTGGTCAGTTAATGAGGCTGAATGATGGCTCGCCCTCTGGAATTTTTCTTGACGGCGTGTCTCTTCCGACCTCTGAATGGATGCGCAACCTGGGGATTGTCCTAGATGACAGGCTGACCTTTCAATCTCATGTGTCAGCTGTTGTCAGGACTTCCTTTTATCATCGCAGGAATATTGCCAGGGTGCGTCACCTTGTTCCATCTGACTCTTTGCCAATGTTGGTCCACGCCTTTGTGTCCTCGCAGCTGGACTACTGCAACGCCCTTTACTTTGGGCTTTCTGGGGTTGAAATCCATCGCCTTCAGCTGGTGCAGAACGCTGCAGCCAGGGTGCTGACTGGGACAAGGAGATCCAGTAATATTACCCCGGCACTGCGTGAACTGCACTGGCTTCCCATATCGTGGCGGATCACCTTTAAAGTCATTTTATTGACTTTTAAAGCCCTTCACGATCAGGGTCCGACCTATCTGAAAGAACTTCTGGTGCCTTACTGCCCCGGCCAATCATTACGCTTGGCTGACGAGAGGTTGTTAGAGATTCCAAGAGTGAGTTTAAAATCTTCTGGTAGCAGAGCTTTCTCTTATGCAGCTCCCACTCTTTGGAATTCTCTACCTCGCCAGTTAAGGGAGTGCACCTCCTTGGAGGTATTTAAGAAAAATCTGAAAACCTGCCTGTGGCAGAGGGCCTTCTTGGATGATTAACTGATATTTGAGTATTAATATCATTTTTTGACTGTATGGATGATTTTATTGTTGGTTTTTAATATGTGATGTTGCTATGTATTTATTGTATTTATATGTTTTTATGTAATATTTTATATTGTGGATTCTGACATGTAAAGCGCCTTGATATTTTGAAAGGCACTTTAAAAATAAAGTTATTATTATTATTATTATGTGCATGGCCCAGAGACCAGTGAGTGATTCATCTGGCACCATATTTAACCGGAAAAGCACAGCTTGCATACAGCCATGTGGAGGCTGCACATGCAAACAACTATGACCAGGTCAAAGCTGCAATTCTGAAACGCTATGACATAAATACTGAGACCTATCGTCAGCGGTTTCAGACTTGTAAATATCAGACTGCCAACAACCCTCAGGATGCTTATATATGCTTGAAGGACTTATGCCTAAAGTGGCTGCAACCTACCACCCAGACACTCGACCAGATACTGCAAACTATTGTTTTGGAGCAATTCATTAAAATCTTACCCCAAGATGTCCAACTTTGGGTGAAGGAGCACCAATTGGAGACCTCAGACATGGCAATTCATCTTGTGGAGGACTACATAGCAGCTCAACCTACACAACCTAAGGGAACAATGTTGCATGGACATCAACCTCCTGTTTCCAGACAAAATATCCCATCTCCTACTCCGATGAATCCTCCTTCAGGAACAAAAGTTTTTCCGAGGACACATAAAGGATAAAATCTGGACATTATTTGCCAAGAGTGTGGAGGGAAGGGTCAAGTAGCAAGGTTTTGCCCCCCCAAAAAAGACTGAGCCCACACATTTAGCCCTGACCAACTGGGGTCACTATATGCTGCTGGTACAAGTTGGGAAAAATACAGTGTGTGGTCGCCTTGACTCCGGGAGCAGACAGACCCTAGTACAAACAACTTTGTTGGATCCAAGACCTAATCATAAGCCACAGACAACTGGGGTAACTTGTATACATGGAGACACTCATCACTATCCTCTCTATGACTTGGAAATGACCATACAGGGACATACATACTCTATACGGGTAGGTGCTGTTCCTAATCTACCTGTACCTATACTCATTGGGCATGACCATCCTGACTTTCAGACCCTATTGTAAGAGGTCTAAACCTCACTTTCAGATTTTTGACGATATTGGGAATGCAAATAATCACAAACAAGTTGCATTCGAGTAATAAACAAGTTTATTACTACAAAAGGGATAAATCACAGTTGCCCTAAGCAGTTCTTACCAATACGAACCGGGAACCAGTGCTAAGCATTCCCTATACCTCAAGGTTTCTCTGTAGTCTCTTGGGATCTCTTGGGTCTCCGAGGTGTAAAGCCTGTGCATAACATTATATACCTGTGATAATTACTATGGTTACTAAAAGATAGAAACATTTCTAGTTACAGAGATGAGCCCTGTTGGGTAAATTAGAGGTGGCTCCACGGTCCAAGATAACATTATATAATTCTGTAAAGTCATCAGTTTTAGAACAAAGAAGTTCTTATACAGAGTCTTACATAACAAAGTGTAGTGGTGCACATCACCAAAGGATGGCAATGTTGCCTTACATATTATAATTACTTCAAGGACAGGTGTCTTGGCATCTGGCAAGTAAGAAATAGACAGAAAATACATGGTATAATATGTGTGCATTAGCAAGCAAAGTTGATTACAACAATATGCATTCATGAAATCCTGAAATCTACTCTTGTATGGTAGATGCCCTTAGCCCTAGGTATTAGTATAACCTATGCCTAAGCATTAGCTGTCTACGGTGTACCTCTGAGAGTATCAATTAGTGTGTAGGGACCTCGTGAAACAATTCCCCCCCCTTGTTTCCTCCAATGGCAACACAGGCAAATCTAGTGAAAGGACAGGAGCAGTGGTCGTTTACAATCCTGACGCGCGAGCCTTGTAAAGGAACTCAAGCTGCTCACGGTGTTGGCGTAGTGTATGTCATAGGCAGCAAAGCATAATAATCAAAGTGAATATCAAAAATGCTTGTATAATAACAAAACCTTTAAAAGTAATCTCTAACCAAGTGTTAGTCAACGCATTATTCATATTTCCATCGTTAATCAAATCAAGAACAGCTTCATTGGCTTTGGTTATATTATTGCTGATGTGGATGAGATGTGTGTCCTTTCTGTCTAAAAGGGATTTCAGTGTAAGTGTAAGTGGATCTATGTGTACGTTAAAGTATGGTAGGTATTCTGACAGTGTGAGTAAATAATCTGGGTTACCATCAATAATGTCTGCATCCATAAGGGGGATGGGGGTTATAACAGTATGTCCAATAACAGTCTTCTGGTGGGGAACAAAACAGAAGTTGGGATAATCAATAGCACAAGTAACAGAACCATATGTATAAGATTTATAGTTCGTAGCAATACAGTATTCGCCATCGGAGTTGTACTGAGAGCGTACAGTAGGCAGTCTCCACTTTTGCAACTGGACAGGGCATGTGTAGGTCATCTTCGTAATCTTTGTTGACAGGCGATGAACTTCCTCACGATAGGACTGGTAGAGCCGATCAGGAGACAAAGTCGAGTCAAAAGAGTTGGCGCCATTGCCAGTGATGTCATCATCCATAGTGAAAGTCCAATCAATGCTGTCTGGAGAGTAGCCACAAACAGGGCATATAACATCAAACACATCACATCGGCACAAGTAGATGTATTGCTTTTTCGCACAGCAGTCCGTGTGCAGTGCCACCCAGGCATCCAGGAAAGAATGGTAGACCAGTAGAGGTGGTAGATCTAGGCGTTCTCTGTAGATGTCTTCATCCAAATGCCCAATGGAGTGCACCAGTGCAAGCTTGTCGAACAAAGCTGTAGTGGGATCAAAACATGGTAAGGAGACAGTAAAAGAGACAAACATGGTATCTGTTATGGAACACTTCTTAGTAGAGAAACAAGGACCAGTATTAGGGTGTCTGGCCACAAACCCCAAATTTCTCGCTGTGGAGAGAGGAATAGACAAAGTCTGTTGCATACACATGGATACACAAGTTGATTGTTTACATTTAGGACAATACCATTTGGAAATGCGTCTATCATGTATGATATCAGGGATTCTTCCAGTTTCTAAATCACGGAACAGGTTGTTGATGGTAGTGAGAATGTATGAGCCGTAAGCGGAGCAGAGTATTTCCCTACCAATATATTGTTTTTCAGCTTCTCTATTGTTCTGTGGTATGAGTGCATTAATCTTATCTTTTGAATCAGTGAGTGCTTTAGCAATGTCGTGCATGTTGTATACAGTGTATCTTTCTTCCTGACTAAGACCATCCACACCATGCAATAATGGAGGTAAAACGTTATTAACCAAACCAGTGGAGAATTTTGCAGAATGACTTTTGATAGCAGCAATGTCTGCTTTATTCCAGCTAGACATAGCAGTACCAAAAAGACCTGTGACAGTACCTGTAGCACCTGTAACATCAGAACTGTCAACTTCACGTTTGTTACGTTTATGATTCAAACTACCAGGAGGGGTTTTCCTCCTAAAATTACCTCTATGTTCAGTAGAATAAACCCCAGTAAAGGGATCCTTAGTACGAATCTGAAATGCAGCTAAACTATCAAGCAATAACATACTATAAAATGCAGATGTATTAGTATTGTAACACATGCCAAATTCTTTCATGTTCCAGTAAGTAAGGTTAAACATAACAGGTATATGCATAAACTGTAAATTATTAATTAAAGAACCTGGGAGGGCAGTGGCTGTGAGACCACTACGGGGACTAGGGTTATGTTTTGGACATTCCAAAAGTTGTTTTTCTGTGGGTGGTAATACAGAAAGATACATGGCAGTAGAGGCCATGTGGTGTACAGCATAAAATCAGCGAGAGGAAACTTTGGAGAGAGAATTACAGTAAGAAGGATCTATTAAAGCAGTAATGTTGTACAACCCAGAATGTCTCAGTGCAGTTTGTAACAAGGACAGTGAAACATTTGAGGATAATTTAGCATTGGGCCAACCTTGAAAAGTTCCCTTGGAGAGTTTGGCCACAGGGAGAATTTGTCCTTGTGATGTGGTTTGCCACTCAATTTGAAGGGTAGATTTGTGAGGAGCAATGACTGAGGCAGTGAGGTAAGCATCGGAACCTTCCTGGACAGTGTTCATAGTATCTGGTATTTTGATGGAAACTCCCTCTGTAGGAGGTGATGGAGGATCCAGTTGTTGGAGGAGGTCTGGTACCGTGCTTGGACGCAGGGGATCACTCCTGCAAGGAGGAGATATAGGAACAAGATAGCCATCTTGTCAGTGCATCTGAAAAGGAAGATCAAAGATTAGTACATTAGTACAATTCCACCCAACGGGGTTAGGAAAAGTAAATTAAGTTCCTTTGTACAGTTTCAACTGGTTTGCATGTAACCATTTGTCAGTCAATTTGTTGTTGTGAAGGAGTCTAACCTGATAGACTGCCGGACTGAGTTTGTTGACAATGGGGTATGGGCCTTCCCACTTGTTGGAGAAGGAGTGGGTGGGATGTGCAAATTGAAGTACCATTACCTGATCTCCAACCTGCCAATCCACTTCTTGTGCGTGTTTGTCAAATTGTATTTTGGATTGTTGCTGGGCTTTGCCCATGCAGTTTGCAGCATACAAGTGTGTGTGTATGAGGTCTTTTCTGACTTTTTCCACATACTGATCCACAGACACACGGTCTGTGGTATGGGTGTGCAGGTCAAACAGCAAGTGTTCAGGTAATCTCATCTGTCTTCCAGTCATCACCTCAAAGGGTGTCAGCTGGGTAGTGGCTGAGGGTGTGCCCCTGATTGCCATAAGGAGTAAAGGCAACAGGGAATCCCAGGTTTTGGGATTGTCCTCAATGACTTTGGAAAGCATTTGCTTAATCCATCGGTTGGCTCTTTCTACTTGACCTGAGGATTGAGGATGATAAGGTATGTGGAACTTTTGTTGAACTCCAAGGAGTTGAAGGGACTCTTTCATCAACTCACCTGTGAAACTGGTTCCTTTATCGGAGTCTACCTTGACAGACAAGCCCCACCTGGAGAAAATCTGTTCCACAAGGATTTTGGCAGTTGTCTTTGTGGTGCGTGTCTTAGTGGGGAAGGCCTCGACCCACTTAGAAAATAGGTCAGTTACCACAAGAGCATACTTGTTATTTCTACTGGTATTGGTCAGAGAGCCAATAAAATAAATTTGAATGGCATGCCAAGGGCCAGAATGTCTTTGTGGTAAAAGTTTTGCATTTCGTTTTGTAGGTATGGGACTGTTTTGTGCACAAACAAGGCAATTGTCTATGTATTGTTTAACATCTTTGGTAATACCAGGCTACCAGGTGATGGTCTTAAGGCATTGGAGGGTGCTTTCTGCTCCTTGGTGTCCACCAGTAGGAGTATCGTGTACTTGGTGCAAAAATTCAGATCTTAGGTGTCTGGGGACTACCCACAATTTGGTGGTAGTGTCATCTGGTTGGAACCAAATGAGCTTGTCATCAGGGGATAAGTGTAACTTACCTTCATGCCTTCAGTATGGATTATGTGTAGGTAGTCTTTCTTCAGTACCTTTGTCAAGGAATCTGAACACCTCTCTCAGTTCAGTGTCCAGGTGTTGGGCTGCTGAGTGGTCCAGGGGAGAAAAAGACTCAGATTTCTTCTTGAGGGCTGCAACATGTACAGCTGCATTAGCTTCTGGATGGTCCATCATCCAGACGCCTCCTCGGCTACCTTTCCTTAGCAAGGGTGTCTGCTGTGTCATTGAAAGCATGATGGGGTCATGAAGAGAGGGCTTTGACCCTGTGCACATAAAGTTTGTGTGTATTTCTGTGCCAATGCATGTATGTAGATTACCAATTCTTTGTATTTTACTGGGCTACCGTCAGAAGAGAAGAAGGAGTTCTTCTGCCAAAAGGGAAGAAATTCTGTAAGGGAACAACAAACCCAATTAGAGTCTGTAAAAATGATGGTATCCTGAGTTCCGTGTTGGATGAACTCAAGGGCACAGGCCACCGCTGCCATCTCTGCATATTGTGATGAAACTACACTACAGTGTTTAGATATCTTGACAGTGTACCTATAAGGATAGACTACAAAAATACCTAAACCTGCAATCTGTTCTCCCTGATAGTATGATGCTGAACCATCAGTGAAAATACGGCACAGAGCAGTACTCTCGAGTACTTGTGGCATGGCAGGGAGGAAAGGACCTGGATTAGGGAGGTCAGGTGACTGTAGTGTACAGTCATGGGGTTCTCCCCGAAAAAGGAGGCCATGAGCTAGTAGAGATGGAACTTTGGTCTGGTGGACATGGATATCTCTGTCCTGGAGGAGAAGTGACCAATGTGTCAGCCTAGTGTTAGAGTCTGACCCATCCTTCACTCTATCTAAGAGCAGAAAGGTAGTTGGTGTGTGGTTAGTGTTGAGGATCAGTGGTGAGTACCCAATGATATACAGGAAGTGCTTGACAGCCCAGTAGGTGGCCAGAAGGTTCCTTTCACAAAGGCCATACTTCCGTTCCACTGGGGTCAAGAGCTGAGATGCATATGCAATGGGCCTCAAGGTGCCATGCACCTTCTGGGCCAGCACTGCTGACATGGCGAAGTCAGAGGTGGCACACTCCAGATGGAATGGTAGTGCTGGATTGGGGTTGACCAGTGCTGGGGCGGAGGCCAGAGCCTGCTTCAGTGATGTCACAGCCTGGGTGTGAACAGGACCCCAAGTTCATGGAACATCCTTTTTGAGTAGTTCATACAGAGGATCGGCTTTCTGAGAAAAATCACAAATAAAATCCCTCGAATAATTTACCATACCTAGAAACCTTCGAAGAGTTGCCACACTGGTGGGCAATGGCAAGTCTTGTAATCCCTGTACCTTTTTCCAGGTAGGGCTTCGACCTTGGTCAGTTATTTTCAGACCCAGAAAGAGTACTTCCTTCTGACATAACTGTGCTTTTGCTGGGTTGCATTTCAGGCCTGCTCTCTGGATGAGAGTCAGTAGTTCATCCAAGAGATCCAGATGTTGTTACTGCATGGCCGTGGCCAACAACAGGTCATCCACATATTGTAAGAGACATTGGGGGGCTGAGAAACTCTGTAGGGCATCCATCATGTGGAGATGGAAGAGGGATGGACTGTTATGGAATCCTTGCGGCAAGCAAGTCCACGCGATATTGTCGCCCTTCAAAGTGAAGGCAAACTTATATTGGCTCTTGAGAGCCAATGGCAATGACCAAAAGCCATTGGAAATGTCCAGAGCACTGAACCATTTCTGGTCAGGTGTTATGAGTCGGAGCACATTTGGTGCTGATGCAACAGTTGGGGAACAACTGGGAGTGACCTGATTCAGTTTCCTGTAATCAATGGTAAGTCTCCAGGTGCCTGTGGGTTTCTTCACGGGCCAGATGGGAGAGTTGGCAGTGGAAACACAAGTTCTGATTACTCCTTGTTTAAGGAGTGACTTGATCATTTCTCGAAGGGAGGGCAAGGCCTCAGTTGGAAAGGGGTATTGCCTTTGCCTTTCATGTGCCAGGCCTGGCACCTCAATGACAGTATGTATTCTACCACAGTCATGCTTGTTAACTGCAAACGCTTCCAAACGTCATTGTAGAATAGGTAAAAGTTTCGAAAAAAATTAATGGTTCTTGAACAAATCTATGATGTCATACTCCTTGTTATTGATAGATATTGTTGCCACAGCATGTGAATCAGGAATCAAGATGGTATGGTATTGACCCTGGATCTGTATCAGCAGCGTGTTAGCTAGATCTACCACACAGCCATGTGGTGCAACGAAATTAATGCCTATGATACTAGGATGATCATGCAGTACCATCAGCTGGAAAGCATGTGAGGCCTTCCGATGGCCTAGCTCTACCGGTAAGGGTAGGGAATGGTATGTGGGCAGCCTAGTACCATTCACTCCTGACATATTGGTCTTCCATCTGGTAGACCAAGGGGACGTGTCTGGGTGTTTGTCATGCAACACAGATACAGCTGCACCTGTATCTAATAAGACTATTAGTTGGCGGACCCCGACCTCGGCCTCGGTGCAGGGCCTTCCGTTTGTATCCAAGACCAGCTTGTTTACAATATGGACTGGGGCCTGTAATTGTCAATCTGTATTACCGGAGGCATGCAGAGGTTGGGCCTGACTTGCATGAATGACTTCACAGTGCTGTACTGATGCGATATAGGGAGGAGCTTCTGGATTCAGGCCCGTATGGGCCTAAGGGCTTGTACTTCCGGTGTCTCCATGGCTGGTATTGGCATGGGCTGCCGGTTGTACTGCAGCAAGGGTCTGTGCGGGGATAGCATCCGCTACAGAACGTACTTGTTCCAGGAGCTCTCGGAATTTTCATTTTTCTTCAGCTATCTCCCTATATGAAGGACCCATTCTTTGTAATGGTTTCCCTCTACCCTTATGCTTCCTGTTTTTGGGCCAATTCCGATTCTCACCCCACTGTTGTTGTTGGTGACCTTGTTGGGGGTTTTGTTGGTTACCAGCTGGAGGGGCTGACGGATGTTTAGTTTGCTGTTGTTGGGCCTGCCTTTCCACTGTATAGTGTGTTGCGGTCCCAGAGGCGGGTTCCACGGCAGTGACTTTCTTGTAACCGTAACCCAAGTCACGGATGTACAATTGATACACCCTCTCGGTTTTCCGAAGAATATTGGCAAACCTATCCGTATTTGGGTAAGTGGTTGGCTCTACCTTTTCTCTTACTGCTGGGATCATGTTCCTAAGGAACAGGATCTTATATTCACAAAATCTACATCCACAGCTTCTATGCCAGGTGTTTTCTTGCTCTGTAGGCCATCCAGAGTCTCTGTGGTAGGTCACTGGGCTTTCTTTTGCATTTTGCTTTATGGGTATGCCAGCATCACCCTACTACACCTGGGCTATGAGCGGAGATGAGCTCAGCTGCAACCTCGTCAAAGGTAGCGTTCCCATCCTGGTGAACTGCTTCGGGGAGTTTGGCCCATAAACCAGGATCGATGGTCTAGCGTAGTATTTGGACCTTATATTCTGCAGCGAGGCTGAGCATCTCACATTTAGAGCACTCCTTTTCCAAGTGACAGCTAAGGTTGTCGGATGGGCTCATCTGACCAATACTGTCAGCAATTTGCTGGACAGAGTAGGCCATTTGTAGGGGATTAGTAGGTGGTTGATCAGGCAAAGGTAATGCGTCTCATGCACCATCCAAGGCAGTGCAAGCTGCAGCTTCCGCTGCAGTGTGGACAACACCTTCCTGAGTTCCAACTTCTTGAAAAATTTGTCGAATCTGACTTTTAATGGCTTTCATGCTCCTTTCAGGAAGAGGAACATTACCTAATGCTCTATCAATCATGGTTTCAAGCTCTTGCCTGTCTTCCACACTAATAACAGCTACTGGAGGCGCCGTCAGGACCAGGCTTGGGCCTGCTCCCCCCCTATCATGGGCACCGCCATGTTGGCTTTTCCCATGATGAGCATCACAACGTCGTCGATGTGTGACCTGGGGAGCAGTGGGCAGGACCCGCCATACTGTGGATGGCTGGGTGGGGATTCTGGGCCATAGTAGGGGCATGACTGGGCATTGTACTGTGAGACATCATCATCAGATAACTCCCCTTCTGATGACGAGTGAAAGGCAGGGGCTACACCTCCCATTGCCTTAACATGGCCAGCCAAAACCTCTCGCTGATGGTGCAGTTTGTCCATCTTAGCTCTACATTCATCATGATTCCCACTTGCAACATCCATATCAACCTGATCCTGCTTCTGCTTCTGCAAAACACGGTACGCGGCGCTCAATTCGCGATTATCCCTATAGACTATTTCTAAATCATTACGTACCTGGTTGATCTCATCCTGAAGCTCACCTATTTCATCATCAACTGTGCATTTGCCGTACTCAACAAATCATTCATTTGTGCAACCTGACTCTTATCCTGTCTCAAACTTTCACACTCATGCTTCAAAGTGCACATTTCTTGTTCACCAGCCTGTGCTGAATGATGCAATAGTGAATCCTTTTCATTTCACAGAGTTTGGAGCTCGGACTCCAAGTTCTGCTGTAGTCTAATACATTCTGTTTCCTGTAAACCCATCTCTTGCTTAAGAGATACGATCTACAGATCAAGGGTGTGAAACCTCACTTTGGAGGCTTCCAAAGCAGCATAGAGAGCGGCGACCATCAACCCTTTAGCGTAACGCTTATTGGTTGATTGTCGCATTTCTGCGTACTGGGTTGAAATCCCCAGTACAGGGTTGTCAGATTGACTTGCGTCCCGCACGAAGTCAGCTCATCCTCCATGGGAGGTAAGGAAGTTAGAGACATTGAGTCTCAGTTCTGTGCAGATATCTGATACTGTGGCCACTGTGTGGGAGGAAATGAAAATTCAAACTGTGAAAAAGACAACGTGTTGCGTATCGATCCACAATACGAGTACTTTAAACATAGCCGGGCTACTGTATAAGTTGCAGGCTTGCAATTCAAAGCTGCTATGGAATGGGTTGAGACGGCATCGACCACACCCAAAAGGTCAGCCAGACTTTGCAAGTGACTACAAACTGGTAGGAAAAACGCGAGAGGTGATACGGGAGTGTACACTTACAGTCCCCAAGGGGAATGGAAAACTTTCATCAACAAGTGAAAACTTACGAACACCAAATATTGCCTGCACACGGTCGCCAATTTGTAAGAGGTCTAAACCTTGCTTTCAGATTCTTGACAATATTGAGAATGCAAATAATCACAAACAAGTTGCATTCAAGTAATAAACAAGTTTATTACTACAAAAGGGATAAATCACAGTTGTCCTAAGCAGTTCTTACCAATACGAACCGGGAGCCAGTGCTAAGCCTCACACCTCGAGGTTTCTTTGTAGTCTCTTGGGATCTCTCAGGTCTCCGAGGTGTAAAGCCTGTGCATAACATTATATACCTGTGATAATTACTATGGTTACTAAAAGATAGAAACATTTCTAGTTACAGAGATGAGCCCTATTAGTAAATTAGAGGTGGCTCCACCGATCCAAGATAACATTATATAATTCTGTAAAGTCATCAGTTTTAGAACAAAGAAGTTCTTATACAGAGTCTTACATAACAAAGTGTAGTGGTGCACATCACCAAAGGATGGTAATGTTGCCTTACATATTATAATTACTTCAAGGACAGGTGTCTTGGCATCTGACAAGTAAGAAATAGACAGAAAATACATGGTATAATATGTGTGCATTAGCAAGCAAAGTGGATTACAACAATATGCATTCATATCCTGACATCTACTCTTGTACGGTAGATGCCCTTAGCCCTAGGTATTAGTATAACCTATGCCTAAGCATTAGCTGTCTACTGTGTACCTTTGAGGGTATCAATTAGGATGTAGGGACCTCGTGTAACACTTAACCAATAATGTTGCTGCAATGGTTACTAGATCCCAGGCCAGGGATTATTTGGAAAAAGTATTTCCCTTTACTGATGATATTTTTGGGGAGTCCAAAAAGAGTGAGAAGTCAAGGGCCCAGAAAAGAAAAGATAAAATGCAGTGGACTCAAAACAACAAAGGGGAATACAAGAAAACTATAGACTCTGTTGTTCCAACAAGGGACTTTAGAACTGCACAACAACAGGACACCAGTTTAAAAGACTGTTTTGCCCAGGTGTCTAATGTTAAAGAAGGGTCAGAGAAATATAAAATAATCAATGGTTTATTGTATAGGAAATGTGTTAATCCAAAAAGTGGGAAAGTGGTAGAACAGTTGGTTGTACTTCAGGAATATAGACAACAGCTTCTATAACTAGCCCACAATATACCCCTAGCAGGACACCTACGCAGAGACCTCACATTAAGCCACCTGTTGTACCGGTTCTTCTGGCTGGGTATCCATGAGCAGGCTGCAGAATTCTGTAGAAGTTGTGCAGAGTGTCAAACAGTAGCTAGACTAGGAAAGAAGGATAAGGTACCCCTGTTGCCCTTACCTTTAACAACAACTCCCTTTGAGAGAATAGCTATGGATGTGGTAGGTCCCCTCCTTAAAAGAACACAAGGGAATCAGTATATATTGGTGATATGTGACTACGCTACTAAATATCTGGAGGCTATACCCTTGCATAATGTTACTGCACCAAAGATAGTGGAGAAACTTGGAAAACTATTCAGTAGGATAGGTATATCAAAGGAAATCCTGACTGATATAGGTAGCAATTGCTGTTCTGTCTTATCAAAAAAGCTATATAACATCTTGGGAATTACTGCCATACATACTACCCCCTACCATCCCCAAACTGATGGTCTGGTAGAACGATTCAACCAGACCCTCAAAAAAATGTTACAAAAATTCAGTCAGGAGGAAGGCTATAAATGGGATACCTTACTACCCTCTTTAATGTTTGCATACAGGGAGGTGCCACAAGCGTCCACAGGGTTCTCTCTGTTTGAACTGCTATATGGATGAAACCCCTGGGGCCCATTAGACCTTATGAAGGAGAAGTGGGAGGAAGGGCAAATATCACAGGGTCAAGACCCCGATGACTGTATCTGCCACCTTAGGGACAAGATAGCGAAATATATAGAAATTGTTCACCAGACTAACGCTAAACAACAGGGTATCCAGAAATTACACTATGACAAAGGGACAGGAACCAAAGAATTTCAAGAAGGAGACAAAGTATTGTTACTGTTATCGTCCTCAGAAAACAAACTCTATATGAAATGGCAGGGGCCATACATAGTATCTAAATGGATAGGACCTGCAACCTATCAGGTAGAATTACAATGCAAAAAGAAAAAGCATAACATTTATGTCATCAATCTATTGAAAAAATGGGTAGAAAGAAAAGATGTTTATGTAGGCTACATAAACCCTGAAGCCCCTACTAGTGAGTTAGACCTAGTGTACCAACGGTTAGAAGAAAAAGGGGGCATCAACGATCTAAACATAAATCCCCAACTAACCAGCCAACAAGTTGCTGAGCTTCACACTATGTTACAACCTTTTTTTAGCTCTTTCACAGGGACGCCCTGGAGGGTAGCAGGTGTTGTGCACAAAATAAATACTACACAAAAAGAACCCATAAGGCAAAGGCTCTATAGAATTCCTGAATGGTTAAGGAGTGAAGTAGAGAAGGAACCTACAAGATGCAACAATTGGGAATCATTGAGCCATCTCATAGCGAGTGGAATTTCCCTATTGTTGTTGTTGGGAAAAAGGAGGGCTGGGTCTGAATCTGCTTAGATTTCAGAAAGTTAAATGAAATTTCTAAATTTGATAGCTATCCAATGCCACGCATTGACAATATCCTTGACCACCTAGGAAAAGCACAATACATTACCACCCTCGACTTGACTAAAGGTTACTGGCAAGTTCTCTTGGATTCTAATGATAAAGAAAAAACAGCTTTTAGTACCCCAATTGGCTTATTCCAATTTACTGTTAAGCCATTCGGGATCCATGGAGCCCCAGCAACCTTCCAACGGCTTATGGATAAGCTTCTTCTACCACATGCTGCCTTTAGTGCAGCTTATATGGATGATGTGGTAATCTTCAGTAAAACATGGGCTGATCATCTATGCCATCTAGCCATGGTGTTAAACACCATAACTACTGCAGGCCTAACCATTAACCCATCCAAATGCTCCTTGGCTATGCAGGAGACAGAATATTTAGGATTTCAGATAGGTGGAGGTATGGTGAAACCTGTTAAATCCAAAATTGAAGCTGTAGCCAACAGTCCAAGGCCAGTAACCAAAAAGGATGTGAGATCCTTTCTAGGACTCGCCAGCTACTATAGGCGATTTATGCCAAATTTTGCCATAGTAGCTAATGCTCTCACTGAATTGACAAAAAAACACCAACCTGAGAAGGTGGTATGGACCACTGCCTGTGAAGAAGCATTCTCCACAATCAAAGCAATATTATGTTCCTTCTTAGTATTACGCACACCTGACTTCACACTACCCTTTATCTTACAAACGGATGCCTCAAATTGCTGCATGGGGCTGTGCTGTCACAAATTATTGAAGGTGAAGATCATCCTATAATATACATTAGCAGGAAATTACATGAGAGGGAAACCCGATACTCCACCATTGAAAAAGAGTGCTTAGCAATACGCTGGGCCATTGAGGCATTGCGGTTCTATCTATGGGGAGTTGAGTTCAAGCTATGGACAGACCACAATCCTGTATGCTGGCTCAATGTCATGAAAGATTGGAACCCTCGTGATAATGCAATGGTATTTGACATTACAGCTGTATTGCTTTAAAATAAACATCGAAAAGGTACTGATCATAAAATGCAGACTTTCTATCATTTATGGCTATGACAATAGCTAAATTGTATCTTATATGACAGACCCGGGGTATATAAAAAAATAGTTAAACAAACTGTTAGAATTAAAAAAAATATATATATATATATATATATCCTTTGTACAACAGTGAACAGATGGTAAATTTCACTGTTGTATAAAAAAGGAATTATGGTTTTGGGACCCTGAGGTGGAGCTTGAGGAGTGGGTGGGCTTTGGCTCCATCTCTTACCTGTAAGAGATCTGTACCTCAGTATGGGATACTTTATAGTTTAAAAAAATATATATATTATATAAAAACACAGATAATGTGTGTTTTTTTTGTCTTGAGCGGGGAGGAGAATGTCAAACGGTCTGGTGGTACAGTTTCAGGCCAGCCCTATCATATTTCTAAACAAGGATACTACTATTGCACCGTGACTTGCCCCCCATGTGTCTGCCCCTATGTGTATGTGTTGTGATTGTGACGTCTTTTGTGCATAGACTGGCCACCTATGCATTTTATTTTTATATATTTTACCTGTCTGTCATTTCTCTGTCATTTTCCCCATCCTAGCAAGTCAAGAAGTAAAGATACAGTCAGTAGTACCTGATAGAAAATGAATGAGTACATTTTCTTTTTACATATTACAGCCCTGAAGTAGTGTGGCCCCTTTAAACCTCTCAAAAATTAGGAACCCTCAAAATTGCCCCTCTTGCCTCTGAAAGGCTCCAAAAATGACTCCCCTTTCTAAAACAATGTTGGTTACGCTATAGTTAGCTGTAAATCGAGCATATTTGCAAGACGCTCCTTCTCGGCATTCCGAACGAGCTGCACGAATATGTGCACTATTGTGCAGCTCGTAAATGCTGCGAACACTCAAAACAGCCTTCCTCTCACACTGAAACCCCTTCCTTGGCTTTATGAAGCGCTTTCTCCTTAGTGCTAAAGCGCTTTTTAGACTGCATTTTGAGTAAGTCCTTCTTCTGGCTGTGATTGAGCTGTGTTTCTGCCCTCCACAGCTCAGCAGGCAGCATAGTGTTTTTCCCTTTGCTCAGCATACAGTCAACCCCATTTACATTTAAAGCACAACACAATATGCAGGGAGATGATAGGAACAAAAGAAAGCTAGGGGGATATTTTTTACATGCTGTATAATAAATGATGTATGGAGATATCTGAGGGGTTCTCCCTGGTGGATCCTCTCCCTAGGAGCCGGCTAGCCATATTGTTGTTTATTTTATAAAGAAAGAGATACAAAGGGGAGGGGCTTGTCCCACAAAAGCTATGTTTGAAAGCTTTAAACAATATTAATGATTTATAGAGATGCTATATGAAAATAAGTTTGCTGTAGAGATTTTCTATGAGCTTTGTATCACATAAATGAGCTTATTTGTAAAAAGCTTTTTGTTCTAACTGATTGATAAGTATTCCAACCAATCAGAGATACTCCTAGCATAGATATAGATAGCTTTTCTAGAGAGAGATCAGATGTTGCTGAGGGTGCTGGAGCATATACACCCTTAACTAGTGCTCCCTAGTTACTATACTAAAGAAGACTCACTTGTTTTATTTTGGTTGGTGAACAAACGTACTTATTATGTTATGTGCTACTCTATTCAAAACGTGCTTTATTTGCTTTTGACGAAACAGTCCGCCTTTTTATTTTTTTTATATTGCTTTTGTTTTGGAATTCTCCAATAAAGCTACTGTGGAGATCAACCTAAGAAAATCATCTGTCTGAGTCCATCTGTATCCCATAGCCTCTTACATTGGTGTCAGCAGTGGCATACTGGTTGGAATTACAGACAACTGGGCGAGTCTGTCCGAGACTCTTGTGAACTCTATATGCAGGAAGAAAAGGTGGACACTGTTTCCCTCCCAGGAGTAGCTACCCGCTCAGTCACAGCAGCTTATCAACTACCCCTCCTACCTGGTCTGGAGCCTGTTGTGAGAAGAAAAAAGGGAAACCTGTTACAAAGATGGCAGAGGAACCAGACACGCAAGCAAGTGGAGGTGGTCCAGGAGAGGAAGTACCCCCTCTTGAAACCCATGAGCTGGTGAGGTGGTTGTGTATGCACCAGGTAGAAATGGAGAAACAGAGGGAAAGAGACAAAAGGGAGTACGAGGCCAGGTGGACTGATACATTAAGGGCTATACAGGCCCTGGGTGTCAATCGACCACCAGATCAACCACCTGGAGGTCATAAAGACATCAAATTGGTCAAACTAACGGACAGTGATGACATAGAAGCCTATATTATGACCTTTGAAAGAGTTGCAGCAGCATGTGCATGGCCCAGAGACCAGTGGGTGATTCGTCTGGCACCATATTTAACCGGAAAAGCACAGCTTGCATACAGCCATGTGGAGGTTGCACATGCAAACAACTATGACCAGGTCAAAGCTGCAATTATGAAATGCTATGACACAAATACTGAGACCTATCATCAGTGGTTTCGGACTTATAAGTATCAGACTGCTGACAACCCTCAGGATGCTTATATAGCTTGAAGGACTTATGCCTAAAGTGGCTGCAACCTACCACCTGGACACTCGACCATATACTGTAAACTATTGTTTTGGAGAAATTCATTAAAATCTTACCCCAAGATGTCCAACTTTGGGTGAAGAGCACCGATCAGAGACCTCAGACATGGCAATTCGTCTTGCGGAGGACTACATAACAGCTCAACCTACACGACCTAAGGGAACAATGTTGCATGGACATCAACCTCCTGTTTCCAGACAAAATGTCCCATCTCCTACTCTGATGAACCCTCCGTCAGGAACAAAAGTTTTTCCGAGGACACATAAAGGATACAATCCGAACATTATTTGCCAAGAGTGTGGAGGGAAGGGTCATGTAGCAAGGTTTTGCCCCCAAAAAAAGACTGAGCCCACACATTTAGCCCTGGCCAACTGGAGTCACTACATGCTGCCGGTACAAGTTTGGAAGAATACAGTGTGTGGCGTCCTCGACTCCGGGAGCAGACAGACCCTAGTACAAACAGCTTTGTTGGATCCAAGACCTAATCACAAGCCACAGACAACTGGGGTAACTTGTATACATGGAGACACTCATCATTATCCCCTCTATGACTTGAAATGACCATACAGGACATACACACTTATACGGGTAGGTGCTGTTCCTAATCTACCTGTACCTTATACTCATTGGGCATGACCATCCTGACTTTCAGACCCTATTAACCAATAATGTTGCTGCAATGGTTACTAGATCCCAGGCCAGGGATACTTTGGAATAAGTATTTCCCTTTTCTGATGATATTTTGGGGGAGTCCAAAAAGAGTAAGAAGTCAAGGGCCCAGAAAAGAAAAGAAAAGATAAACTGCAGTGGACTCAAAACAATGAAGGGGAATACAAGAAAACTATAGACTCTGTTGTTCCAACAAGGGACTTTAGAACTGCACAACAACAGGACGCCAGTTTAAAAGACTGTTTTGCCCAGGTGTCTAATGTTAAAGAAGGGTCAGAGAAATATAAAATAATCAATGGTTTATTGTATAGGAAATGTGTTAATTCAAAAAGTGGGGAAGTGGTAGAACAGTTGGTAGTACCCTGGAATATAGACAACAACTTCTAGAACTAGCCCACAATATACCCCTAGCAGGACACCTAGGTAGAGACCGACATTAAGCCACCTGTTGTACCAGTTCTTCTGGCCTGGTATCCATGAGCAGGTCGCAGAATTCTGTAGAAGTTGCAGAGTGTCAAAAGTAGCTAGACTAGGAAAGAAGGATAAGGTACCCTGTTGCCCTTACCTTTAATAACAACTCCCTTTGAGCGTAATAGCATGGATGTGGTAGGTCCTCCCTAAAAGCACAAAGGAATCAGTATATATTGGTGATATGTGACTACGCTTACTAAATATCCGGAGGCTATACCCTTGCGTAATGTTACTGCACCAAATATAGTGGAGGAACCTGGCAAACTATTCAGTAGAATAGGTATACCAAAGGAAATCCTGACTGATAGAGGTAACAATTTATGTTCTGCCTTATTAAAAAAGCTACATAACATCTTGGGAATTACTGCCATACATACTACCCCCTACCATCACCAAACCAATGGCCTGGTAGAACGATTCAACCAGACCCTCAAAAAAATGTTACAAAAATTCAGTCAGGAGGAAAGCCATAAATAGGATACCTTACTACCCTATTTAATGTTTGCATACAGGGAGGTGCCACAAGCGTCCACAGGGTTCTCTCCGTTTGAACTGCTATATGGACATAACCCCCTGGGGCCCATTAGACCTTATGAAGGAGAAGTGGGAGGAAGGGCAAATATCACAGGGTCAAGACCCCAATGACTATATCTGCCACCTTAGGGACAAGATAGCGAAATATATAGAAATTGCTCACCAGGGAGATCACGTGATGCTGATGTCTGAGTAGCTGCTTCTCGGTTCCGCTCCCGTCACTCAGCACTATTTTTGGGGTTATTTTGTTGCTTCTTGTGCAGGGCTATACCCCACAAAGACTCCTGTCATCACAGAGAACCTCTGGGCAACAGATTGGGTGGAAATGGAAGCTGAAATGCGTACTGCCATGCTGAAGCATACCCCTCCTGTCACACCGGAAAAAGGCAGCAAGAGATCCCAGGCGCTACCTGCACCTGGTTCTAGGCCCACTATCGGGGCAGCCGCTGTTAATCCTTCTACAGATGCATCTCCTCTTACCCTCAAAATATTCTTACAAGAGCTGAAGCCTTTCCGTGAGGATCTTAAAGCGGTGGTTAATGAAGTAAAGCAGATTACTACAGTGCTAGAGGACCTCTCCACTAGGATGGTGGATAGCAAGTCTTGCCTGATCTCTTTGGAGAAAAAAGCTGACCGCACTAGCACTGAAGTGGTGTATAACCACCAAAGGATAAAGAAGCTCGAGCAGAAAATAGAGGATCTTGAGGGGGAGGAGTCACAGAAATAATATTGTTATAATTGGGGTTCCGGAGAAAGAAGAAGGGTCGAATGCTATCTTATTCATTCAGAAACTTCTCATGAAGCTGGCTGGACCTTCCCCTTTCAGTGCTACTTACACCATAGAGTGGGCCCATAGAGTTTTAGGCCAATAGCTTGTGCTCACACCCCCGACTCCATTACATTAAAATTCTTGAATTTCCAAGAAAAACAATATTTTATGGAGAAGATTAAAGAACTGCAGGAGATGTCATGGGATGGAAAAAGAATTTGTATCACTCAGGATCTACCTGCCAACGTGAGGCAGCGGAGAACCCAATTCCACCCTGTAGTGTCCAAGTTAATTGCTGCAGGAGTGAAATTCTGCATGGGGTACCCTGCACGGTTGCAAGTCCTAATATCTGGTGCTTGGTCGACTTTTGAGGACTTGGAAAGTGCTAAATCTGCCCTGCATACAGCCTTCCTGGACTTGTTTCCCACTCATTGAATAAAGAAGTGGGATCTGAAGGGAAGATGTCGGCTCACTATGTCTGCACTCTGAACTTTCTCGAAGTGTTGGATTCTTGTCTAGTGTCAATTCATTACCTGGGGACTTCTTTACATGAGAGAACCCTCGGTGTTTATTGGAAAAGTTGACAAATTTGTTGCATGTTATCAATAATTCTCCCTATGAAGGAACTTACTTCTTGTTTCCCTGTGTAATATAGGGCTTTAGGGATAGCATACTCTACAGGATGGACTTCTTTTACTACAGTTTAATGTCTTTGTTTCTGGTTTAATTTCACTGTGAATTCTAGTTTTGTTTTCCATCACCAGGGTAATGTTCCGTTGTTGGCTCTAGTAGGTTGTTAGCATACAGGTTAGGTGTAACCCACTGAGTTTCGTTCATGTTCTGGAATAGTTTGTTATTAGTTGCTGTGTATAGATCTTACTAGGACTGAACTTGCCTTCAGATGGCACAAGAGGGTGTCTTCTCACTTCACTGCTACTTTCCTTTCAGGCTGCGATTGTTGTGGCATTCTCGATTGTAATTTTTAAGCTGTTGGGGATGTCCAGTTGCTCACTTTTTTGAGTATCGGGGTTCACAGAAGTCTTTAAAGCATAATTGGCTATGTAAAAGCCCTAGGCTTTTCCCCGATTATTTACTCAGTCTGCCTACCTTTTATTCTTGTTACTAACTGGAGGTTTATTTAATAAGTAGAGCCATGATTCTACAAGGTCTGTATCTCGTCTTGTTATGTTTATATAATTCCCTATTCTCTGGTTAGAAGTGTTATTCTCACAAGGTTTTCTGGTAGGCAGACTAGTGGTTCTCATCATGATCTGGGGGACTGGGAGTTGGATGGGAACGGAGAGCTCAGGATACCATGCATAACGGATTCCAGACAGTGCGTGGGTTGAGTGGGGGTTTTGGTAAGGGTGGGTGGAAATTGTACAAGTTTTGCTTATTATTTTTTGGGGGGGTGGAGGTGATGGGGTGGGTTTTAGTATTGAGCACAAATTTCTTAGAGCTACAGAGTGTGGCTAATTTATAAGGTTACAGATCTTTCTGGTTGGGAAGATGGCTAACTGTATCACCACATAGCCTCCTGGAATGTAAAAGGGCCCAGAAAAACTAGCAGGGCCAAATGTTCAAACATTTAAACTTCTGAACATTGATATTGCATATATCCAAGAGTCACATCTGCTAGACTTTGAGACATTACAGTTATGTAGGCAACAATTTGCCCAATGCTTTCTGTGGTGGGACAACTCAAAGTGCAGGGTGGAGATCCTAAACATAAAAGAATACAATTCAGGATGATTAAGAGGTCAAAGATCCTTTAGGAAGATTCTTAGTAGTGCATGGTCTCCTCTTTAATAAGGAGGTCCTTCTGGCTAGTATTTATGGTCCGAACCAGGCCACACCTACTTTTTCACACAGTTGCATGAGGTGTTATTATCCTGCTGCTTTACCCTGATCATTGGGGAGACTTTAACTTAGTTTTGACCTGAGGTAGATAAACAGTTTACGGAGAAAGAGCTTATCTCCTGCTCTGAGGGCTTTTAGAGCTAACGGATCAGATGGGACTCTGTGATATCTGGAGGTGTTACACTCACAGGACAGAATGTACACCTACATGTCCCCGTCCACCAATCCTCCTCAGAATTGATTACATCTTTCAATCCTCACTTATTACCGGGGTGATAGCTGAGATATTACCGGTCCCCTATCTGATCATTCGTTGGTCTCTTGTCAATTGTCATTGCTCTCATTACCCAGAAGTGGGTCCAGTGGAATTTAAATGATCTATTGCTCTGAGAACTAGATTCAGTCAGTCATATTCAAGAACATATCTGAAGATACTTAGATATAACTCCGATCCCACAGGGAGACCAGATATGCTATGGCTGGCTTTCAAAGCCTATATGAGGGGCATCTTAATTAGTATGGCCACCCACAGGAAGAAAATGGCAACGCTTAAGCTGTCCCAATTATTGACTAGAATGAGGGAGCTCAAGAAGAACCTATCCCACAATCTTCTGAGCCTGTTAGACAGGAGTTAAGCAAAGTAAGAGCTGTGATAACAAAATTTTGAGGGAGAAAGTTGAATATGTTAAAACCGGGCATCTTATACTGATCAAGGGGAAGGCAGGGCGTCTTTTAGTGCTAAGGATTGAACAAATAGAGTCTTCCTGCTATATATCCTCGATAACTCCAGGGTAGATGGTACCCCAAAACCCACCCTGTAGATATTTTAAAAGAATACACCTGGTACTATAGAGATTTATATGGTCCCATGTCATCCCCTTCCGAGCAGACCATACAAAACTATCTGCAGGGTGCCGTTTACCTAAACTGTCCGAGGACCAACGGAGTTATTTGGTAACTCCTATTTCTCTAATGAAATTTCTGAGCTGCTAAGGAGACAAAGTATTGTTACTGTTATCGTCCTCAGAAAACAAACTCTATATGAAATGGCAGGGGCCATACATAGTATCTAAATGGATAGGACCTGCAACCTATCAGGTAGAATTACAATGCAAAAGAAAAGCATAACATTTATGTCATCAATCTAATTGAAAAAATGGGTAGAAAGAAAAGATGTTATGTAGGCTACGCTAAAACCCTGAAGCCCCTACTAGTGAGTTAGACCTAGTGTACCAACGGTTAGAAGAAAAGGGGCATCAACGATCTAAACATAAATCCCCAACTAACCAGCCAACAAGTTGCTGAGCTTCACACTATGTTACAACCTTTTTAGCTTTCATTAGGCGCCCTGGAGGGTAGCAGGTGTTGTGCACAAAATAAATACTACACAAAAGAACCCATAAGCAAAGGCTCTATAGAATTCCTGAATGGTTAAGGAGTGAAGTAGAGAAGGAACTCCACAAGATGCAACAATTGGGAATCATTGAGCCATCTCATAGTGAGTGGAATTTCCCTATTGTTGTTGTTGGGAAAAAGGAGGCCGGGGTCTGAATCTGCTTAGATTTCAGAAAGTTAAATGAAATTTCTAAATTTGATAGCTATCCAATGCCACGCATTGACAATATCCTTGACCACCTAGGAAAAGCACAATACATTACCACCCTCGACTTGACTAAAGGTTACTGGCAAGTTCTCTTGGATTCAATGATAAAGAAAAACAGCTTTTAGTACCCCAATTGGCTTATTCCAATTTACTATTTAAGCCATTCGGGATCCATGGAGCCCCAGCAACCTTCCAACGGCTTATGGATAAGCTTCTTCTACCACATGCTGCCTTTAGTGCAGCTTATAGACTGATGTGGTAATCTTCACTAAAACATGGGTTGATCATCTATGTCATCTAGCCATGGTGTTAAACACCATAACTACTGCAGGCCTCAACCATTAACCCATCCAAATGCTCCTTGGCTGCAGGAGACATGAATATTTAGGATTGTGATAGGTGGAGGTATGGTGAAACCTGTTAAATCAAAATTGAGGCTGTAGCCAACAGTCCAAGGCCAGTAACCAAAAGGATGGAGATCCTTTCTAGGACTCGCTCAGCTACTATAGGCCGATTTATGCCATTTTGCCATAGTAGCTAATACTCTCACTGAATTGACAAAAAAACACCAACCTGAGAAGGTGGTATGGACCACTGCCTGTGAAGAATTCTCCACAATCAAAGCAATATTATGTTCCTTCTTAGTATTACGCACACCCGACTTCACACTACCCTTTATCTTACAAACGGATGCCTCAAATTCTGCATGGGGCTGTGCTGTCACAAATTATTGAAGGTGAAGATCATCCTATAATATACATTAGCAGGAAATTACATGAGAGAGAACCCGATACTCCACCATTGAAAAAGAGTGCTTAGCAATGGCTGGGCCATTGAGGCACTTGGGTTCTATCTATGGGGAGTTGAGTTCAAGTTATGGACAGACCACAATCCTGTATGCTGGCTCAATGTCATGAAAGATTGGAACCCTCGCATAATGCAATGGTATTTGACATTACAGCTGTATTGCTTTAAAATAAAACATCGAAAAGGTACTGATCATAAAAATGCAGACTTTCTATCATTTATGGCTATGACAATAGCTAAATTGTATCTTATATGACAGACCTCGGGGTATATAAAAAAAATAGTTAAACAAACTGTTAGAATTAAAAAAAAAAATATATATATATATATATATATCCCTTTGTACAACAGTGAACAGATGGTAAATTTCACTGTTGAATAAAAAGGGGAATTATGTTTTGGGACCCTGAGGTGGAGCCTGAGGAGTGGTTGGCTTTGGCTCCCTCTCTTACCTGTAAAGGATCTGTACCTCAGTATGGGATACTTTATAGTTAAAAAATATATATATAAGAACACAAATAATTTGTGTTTTTTTATCTTAGTAGGGAGGAGAATGTCAAGCGGTCTGGTGGTACAGTTTCAGGCCAGCCTATCATATTTCTAAACAAGGATACACTATTGCTACCGGTGATTTGCCCCATGTGTCTGCCCCTATGTGTATGTGTTGATTGTGACGCCTTTTTGCATAGACTGGCCACCTATGCATTTTATTTTATATATTTTTACCTGTCTGTCATTTTCTCTGTCATTTTCCCATCCTAGCAAGTCAAGAAGTAAAGACAGTAGTAGTACCTGATAGAAATGAATGAGCAGCTTTTTTACATATTACAGCCCTGAAGTAGTGTGGCTTCTTTAAACCTCTCTCAAAATTAGGAACCTCAAAATTGCTCCTCTGCCTCTGAAAGGCTCCAAAATGACTCCTTTCTAAAACAATGTTGGTTTCGCTATAGTTAGCTGTAAATCGAGCATATTTGCAAGACGCTCCTTCTCAGCATTCGAGCTAGCGAGCTGCATGAATATGTGCACTATTGTGCAGCTAGTGAAATGCTGCGAACACTCAAAACAGCCTTCCTCTCTCACTGAAACCTTCCTTGGCTTTATAGGCGCTTTCCCTTAGTGCTAAAGCGCTTTTTGTACTGCATTTGAGTAAGTCCTTCTTCTGGTTGTGATTGAGCTGTGTTTCTGCCCCTCCACAGCTCAGCAGGCAGCATAGTGTTTTTCCCTTTGCTCAGCATACAGTCAACCCCATTTACATTTAAAGCACAACACAATATGCAGGGAGATGATAGGAACAAAAGAAAGCTAGGGGGATATTTTTTACATGCTGTATAATAAATGATGTATGGAGATATCTGAGGGGTTCTCCCTGGTGGATCCTCTCCCTAGGAGCCGGCTAGCCATATTGTTGTTTATTTTTATAAGAAAAGAGATACAAAGGGAGGGGCTTGTCCCACAAAAGCTATGTTTGAAAGCTTTAAACAATATTAATGATTTATAGAGATGCTATATGAAATAAGTTTGCTGTAGAGATTTTCTATGAGCTTTGTATCCATAAATGAGCTTATTTGTAAAAAGCTTTTGTTCTAACTGATTGATAAGTATTCCAACCAATCAAGAGATACTCCTAGCATAGATATAGATAGCTTTTCTAGAGAGATCAGATGTTGCTGAGGTGCTGGAGCATATACACCATAACTAGTGCTCCCTAGTTACTATACTAAAGAAGACTCACTTGTTTTATTTTTGGTTGGTGAACAAAGCGCATTTATTATGTTATGTGCTACTCTATTCAAAGCGTGCTTATTTGCTTTTGTGAAACAGTCCGCCTTTTTATTTTTTTTATATTGCTTTTGTTTTGGAATTCTCCATAAAGCTACTGTGGAGATCAACCTAAGAAAATCATCTGTCTGAGTCCATCTGTATCCTGCCTCTTACATTGGTGTCAGCAGTGGCATACTGGTTGGAATTACAGACAACTGGGCGAGTCTGTCCGAGACTCTTTGTGAACTCTATATGCAGGAAGAAAGGTGGACACTGTTTCCTCCAGGAGTAGCTACCCGCTCAGTCACAGCAGCTTATCAACTACCCCTCCTACCTGGTCTGGGCCTGTTGTGAGAAGAAAAAGGAAACCTGTTACAAAGATGGCAGAGGAACCAGACACAAGCAAGTGGAGGTGGTCCAGGAGAGGAAGTACCCTCTTGAAACCCATGAGCTGGTGAGGTGGTTGTGTATGCACCAGGTGAAATGGAGAAACAGAGGAAGAGACAAAAGGAGTCTGAGGCCAGGTGGACTGATACATTAGAGGCTATACAGGCCTTGGTGTCAATCCGACCACCAGATCAACCACCTGGAGGTCATAAAGACATCAAATTGGTCAAACTAACGGACAGTGATGACATAGAAGCCTATATTATGACCTTTGAAAGAGTTGCAGCAGCATGTGCATGGCCCAGAGACCAGTGGGTGATTCGTCTGGCACCATATTTAACCGGAAAAGCACAGCTTGCATACAGCCATGTGGAGGTTGCACATGCAAACAACTATGACCAGGTCAAAGCTGCAATTATGAAATGCTATGACACAAATACTGAGACCTATCATCAGTGGTTTCGGACTTATAAGTATCAGACTGCTGACAACCCTCAGGATGCTTATATATGCTTGAAGGACTTATGCCTAAAGTGGCTGCAACCTACCACCTGGACACTCGACCATATACTGTAAACTATTGTTTTGGAGAAATTCATTAAAATCTTACCCCAAGATGTCCAACTTTGGGTGAAGAGCACCGATCAGAGACCTCAGACATGGCAATTCGTCTTGCGGAGGACTACATAACAGCTCAACCTACACGATTAAGGAACAATGTTGCATGGACATCAACCTCCTGTTTCCAGACAAAATGTCCCATCTCCTACTCTATGAACCCTCCGTCAGGAACAAAGTTTTCGAGGACATAAAGGATACAATCCGAACATTATTTGCCAAGAGTGTGGAGGGAAGGGTCATGTAGCAAGGTTTTGCCCCCAAAAAAAGACTGAGCCCACACATTTAGCCCTGGCCAACTGGAGTCACTACATGCTGCCGGTACAAGTTTGGAAGAATACAGTGTGTGGCGTCCTCGACTCCGGGAGCAGACAGACCCTAGTACAAACAGCTTTGTTGGATCCAAGACCTAATCACAAGCCACCGACAACTGGGGTAACTTGTATACATGGAGACACTCATCACTATCCTCTCTATGACTTGGAAATTACCATACAGGGACATACACACTCTATACGGGTAGATGCTGTTCCTAATCTACCTGTACCTATACTCATTGGGTATGACCATCCTGACTTTCAGACCCTATTAACCAATAATGTTGCTGCAATGGTTACTAGATCCCAGGCCAGGGATACTTTGGAATAAGTATTTCCCTTTTCTGATGATATTTTGGGGGAGTCCAAAAAGAGTAAGAAGTCAAGGGCCCAGAAAAGAAAAGAAAAGATAAACTGCAGTGGACTCAAAACAATGAAGGGAATACAAGAAAACTATAGACTCTGTTGTTCCAACAAGGGACTTTAGAACTGCACAACAACAGGACGCCAGTTTAAAAGACTGTTTTGCCCAGGTGTCTAATGTTAAAGAAGGGTCAGAGAAATATAAAATAATCAATGGTTTATTGTATAGGAAATGTGTTAATTCAAAAAGTGGGGAAGTGGTAGAACAGTTGGTAGTACCTCAGGAATATAGACAACAACTTCTGGAACTAGCCCACAATATACCCCTAGCAGGACACCTAGGTAGAGACCGCATATTAAGCCACCTGTTGTACCAGTTCTTCTGGCCGGGTATCCATGAGCCGGTCGCAGAATTCTGTAGAAGTTGCGCAGAGTGTCAAAAAGTAGCTAGACTAGGAAAGAAGGATAAGGTACCCCTGTTGCCCTTACCTTTAATAACAACTCCCTTTGAGCGAATAGCCGTGGATGTGGTAGGTCCCCTCCCTAAAAGCACAAAAGGGAATCAGTATATATTGGTGATATGTGACTACGCTACTAAATATTCGGAGGCTATACCCTTGCGTAATGTTACTGCACCAAATATAGTGGAGGAACCTGGCAAACTATTCAGTAGAATAGGTATACCAAAGGAAATCCTGACTGATAGAGGTAACAATTTATGTTCTGCCTTATTAAAAAAGCTACATAACATCTTGGGAATTACTGCCATACATACTACCCCCTACCATCACCAAACCAATGGCCTGGTAGAACGATTCAACCAGACCCTCAAAAAAATGTTACAAAAATTCAGTCAGGAGGAAAGCCATAAATAGGATACCTTACTACCCTATTTAATGTTTGCATACAGGAGAATTGCCACAGCGTCCTGAGGGTTCTCTCCGTTTGAATCTGCTATATGGACATAACCTGGGGCCCATTAGACCTTATGAAGGAGAAGTGGGAGGAAGGCAAATATCACAGGTCAAGACCCCAATGACTATATCTGCCACCTTAGTACAATATAGCAAATATAGAAATTGCTCACCAGGAGATCACGTGATGCTGATGTCTGAGTAGCTGCTTCTGTTCGGCCCCGCCACTCAGCACTATTTTGGGGTTATTTTGTTGCTTCTTGTGCAGGGCTATACCCCACAAAGACTCCTGTCATCACAGAGAACCTCTGGGCAACAGATTGGGTGGAAATGGAAGCTGAAATCGTACTGCCATGCTGGAAGCATACCCTCCTGTCACACGGAAAAAGGCAGTAAGAGATCCCAGGCGCCACTGCACTTGGTTCTAGTGCCCACCATCGGGCAGCCGCTGTTAACCTTCTACAGATGCATCCTCTTACCCTCAAAATATTCTTACAAGAGCTGAAGCCTTTCCGTGAGGATCTTAAAGCGGTGGTTAATGAAGTAAAGCAGATTACTACAGTGCTTAGAGGACCTCTCCACTAGGATGGTGGATAGCAAGTCTTGCCTGATCTCTTTGGAGAAAAAGCTGGCCCTTGCACTTAGCACTGAAGTGGTGTATAACCACACAGCGACGATGCTTCGAGCAGAAAATAGAGGATCTTGAGGGGGAGGAGTCACAGAAATAATATTGTTATAATTGGGGTTCCGGAGAAAGAAGAAGGGTCGAATGCTATCTTATTCATTCAGAAACTTCTCATGAAGCTGGCTGGACCTTCCCCTTTCAGTGCTACTTACACCATAGAGTGGGCCCATAGAGCTCTTAGGCCAATGCTTGTGCCTGGCGCACACCCCCGACCCATTACATTAAAATTCTTGAATTTCCAAGAAAAACAATATTTTATGGAGAAGATTAAAGAACTGCAGGAGATGTCATGGGATGGAAAAAGAATTTGTATCACTCAGGATCTACCTGCCAACGTGAGGCAGCGGAGAACCCAATTCCACCCTGTAGTGTCCAAGTTAATTGCTGCAGGAGTGAAATTCTGCATGGGGTACCCTGCACGGTTGCAAGTCCTAATATCTGGTGCTTGATCGACTTTTGAGGACTTGGAAAGTGCTAAATCTGCCCTGCATACAGCCTTCCTGGACTTGTTTCCCACTATTGAATAAAGGTGGGATCTGAAGGAAGATGTCGGCTCACTTGTCATGCACTCTGAACTTTCTCGAAGTGTTGGATTCTTGTCTAGTGTCAATTCATTACCTGGGGACTTCTTTACATGAGAGAACCCTCGGTGTTTATTGGAAAAGTTGACAAATTTGTTGCATGTTATCAATAATTCTCCCTATGAAGGAACTTACTTCTTGTTTCCCTGTGTAATATAGGGCTTTAGGGATAGCATGCTCTACAGGATGGACTTCTTTTTACTACAGTTTAATGTCTTTGTTTCTGGTTTAATTTCACTGTGAATTCTAGTTTTGTTTTTTCCATCACCAGGGGTAATGTTCCGGTTGTTGGCTCTAGTAGGTTGTTAGCCATACAGGTTAGGTGTAACCCGCTGAGTTTCGTTCATGTTCTGGAATAGTTTGTTACTAGTTGCGGTGTATAGATCTCTTACTAGGACTGAACTTGCCTTCAGATGGCACAAGAGGGTGTCTTCGCTTCACTTTCACTGCTACTTTCCTTTCAGGCTGCGATTGTTGTGGCATTTCCCCGATTGTAATTTTAAGCTGTTGGGGATGTCCAGTTGCTCACTTTTTTGAGTATCGGGGTTCACAGAAGTCTTTAAAGCATAATTGGCTATGTAAAAGCCCTAGGCTTTTCCCCGATTATTTACTCAGTCTGCCTACCTTTTATTCTTGTTACTAACTGGAGGTTTATTTAATAAGTAGAGCCATGATTCTACAAGGTCTGTATCTCGTCTTGTTATGTTTATATAATTCCCTATTCTCTGGTTAGAAGTGTTATTCTCACAAGGTTTTCTGGTAGGCAGACTAGTGGTTCTCATCATGATCTGGGGACTGGGAGTTGGATGGGAGCGAGAGCTCAGGATACCATGCATAGATTCAGACAGTCGTGGGTTGAGTGGGGGTTTTGGTAAGGGTGGGTGGAAATTGTACAAGTTTTGCTTATTATTTTTTGGGGGGGTGGAGGTGATGGGGTGGGTTTTAGTATTGAGCACAAATTTCCTTAGAGCTTACAGAGTGTGGCTAATTTATAAGGTTACAGATCTTTCTGGTTGGGAAGATGGCTAACTGTATCACCATAGCCTCCTGGAATGTAAAAGGGGCCCAGAAAAAAACTAAGCAGGGCCAAATATTCAAACATTTAAAACTTCTGAACATTGATATTGCATATATCCAAGAGTCACATCTGCTAGACTTTGAGACATTACAGTTATGTAGGCAACAATTTGCCCAATGCTTCTCTGTGGGTGGGACAACTCAAAGTGCAGGGGTGGAGATCCTTAAACATAAAAGAATACAATTCAGGATGATTAAGGAGGTCAAAGATCCTTTAGGAAGATTCTTAGTAGTGCATGGTCTCCTCTTTAATAAGGAGGTCCTTCTGGCTAGTATTTATGGTCCGAACCAGGCCACACCTACTTTTTTCACACAGTTAACGCAGGTGTTATTATCCTTTGCTGCTTTACCCCTGATCATTGGGGGAGACTTTAACTTAGTTTTTGACCCTGAGGTAGATAAATCAGTTTACCGGAGAAAGAGCTTATCTCCTGCTCAGAGGGCTTTTAGAGAGCTAACGGATCAGATGGGACTCTGTGATATCTGGAGGGTGTTACACTCACAGGACAGAATGTACACCTACATGTCCCCGGTCCACCAATCCTCCTCCAGAATTGATTACATCTTTCAATCCCACTCCTTATTACCGGGGGTGATAGAAGCTGAGATATTACCGGGTCCCCTATCTGATCATTCGTTGGTCTCTTGTCAATTGTCATTGCTCTCATTACCCAGAAGTGGGTCCAGGTGGAATTTAAATGATCTATTGCTCTGAGAACCAGATTCAGTCAGTCATATTCAAGAACATATCTGAAGATACTATGAATATAACTTCGATCCCACAGGGAGACCAGATATGCTATGGCTGGCTTTCAAAGCCTATATGAGGGGCATCTTAATTAGTATGGCCACCCACAGGAAGAAAATGGCAACGCTTAAGCTGTCCCAATTATTGACTAGAATGAGGGAGCTCAAGAAGAACCTATCCCCACAATCTTCTGAGCCTGTTAGACAGGAGTTAAGCAAAGTAAGAGCTGTGTATAACAAAATTTTGAGGGAGAAAGTTGAATATGCTATGTTAAAAACCCGGGCATCTTATACTGATCAAGGGGAGAAGGCAGGACGTCTTTTAGTGCTAAGGATTAAGCAAATGGAGTCTTCCCGTTATATATCCTCGATAACTTCCAGGGTAGATGGTACCCCCAAAACCCACCCTGTAGATATTTTAAAAGAATACACCTGGTACTATAGAGATTTATATGGTCCCATGTCATCCCCCTTCCGGAGCAGACCATACAAAACTATCTGCAGGGTGCCAGTTTACCTAAACTGTCCGAGGACCAACGGAGTTATTTGGTAACTCCTATTTCTACTAATGAAATTTCTGAGCTGCTGGATAACCTAACAGTGAATAAAGTCCCGGGGGTAAACGTTTTTTCCGCCTGCTTTTATAAGAAGTTCAAGACCCATTTGATCCCAATGCTTCTTCCCTTATTTCAACAGATTATCTCTGGGAATGAGGTTGACACCTCTCTATTTGAGGCTCTTATAGTTTTAATAGTGAAACTAGATAAGGCCCCCAATCAGGTCACTAATTATAGACCCATTTCCCTTATGAATATAGACATACAAATCTTAACTAAGATCTTGGCAAACCGCCTTAATACTGTAATTGGTACCCTGATCAGCCCTGAGCAGGTCGACTTCATGCCAGGAAGGTTGTCTTCCTACCATTTGCATACTCTGTCGCACATTTTCTCGGCGTGTAGGGATGCTCCATATCCAGCTGTGTTGGTTTCGCTGGATGCCGAGAAGGCGTTTGACAGGGTTAATTGGCGGTACCTGTTTCTTACTCTCGAGGCTTTTGGCTTCTCTGCAGAGTTTATCATGTGGGTCAAGGCTTTATACCGTTCCCCCTCTGCTCATGTGGCTTGTAACAGTGTGCTTTCCAAAGTGTTTAAGTTGCACTCTGGCACCAGACAGGGATGTCCCCTGTCCCCATTTTTGTTCAACCTCTATCTGGAACCACTAATTCATAAATTAATAGCTTGTCTGGAGGTACAGGGGATCCCTATCCATCCGTGTGAGGTAAAAGTGTTAGCTTATGTGGAAGACCTCCTCCTGCAGGTGGCAAATCCCAAAGATTCCCTACCCCCAATGCTAGACATCATTGAGAAATTCAGCACTGTTTTGAATTACAGACTGAACGTGTGTAAAACCACAGTTTTTCCTTTAAATCATAAAGTTTTTAAGGTATATATTCTGGCCTTGGGGTTAAGTTGGAAGTACGAATCACTGAGATACCTGGGTATTGAATTAGCCAGGAGCCCTGCTCATATTGTCAGGTTAAACCTTGATCACCTAGTTCACAGGATTTCCTTAGATCTCAACAGATGGTCTTCCCTTCCCCTGTCCCTGTGGGGCAGAATAAACTTAATAAAAATGAATGTTTTTCCCTGGATTTTTTATCCCCTCTCAATGCTCAATATCTGGCTCCCAATGTCATGGTTCACTAAAATTCAATCTCTCATTACAAAATTCATCTGGCACAATAAACCCCCATGGATTGCTTACTATAAGTTGACTGCCCCCAAGGTAAGAGGGGGACTTCGTCTTCCCTTCCCTCCTTTGTATTTTTGGGCCAATAACATTAACAAATATTTAAGATGGCTAACGAGGGACGATTTACACTTCGCCCCTGCTTGGCTAAAAATTGAGTGTACGTTAATCCACGTATATGGTATGAAACCAGAGGGATTGTTGTTTGCTAGGCTGGGACTTCTCCTCTAAAAGCCATGAACCCCACTATTATAACTTCACTTAGGGTCCATGCTCAGATCTGCCGGTATCTTACGTATGAACCTGGCAGAGACCCTAATCAACCGATATCGGGAACCCCCCATTTCCTAATAGATGGTAAACTAATTCCTCCTAAATGGATACCCGATCTACAAAATATGCAAGTTTCTAACTTTATTATGGACAATGGAGAATAGTTCCCACTCAAAGACATAATTACTTGTTTGGGAATTCCCAATAAATATTATTTTCGTATCCTGCAATTACGACACTCTTTAATGAAAGCCTTGGGTAACACCCCCCCCCCCGTGGTGCAGGGTATCCCTTTTTGTTTGGAACTTTTAAAATTGTGTGGCCACCCAGGTGCAGTCTTGGCAATTTATAGTACTCTTCATGATTGGAAATTCCCTGACCTTTCTGGGCCCACTGAGGTATGCACCTCTTTATTTCCTAACCATAACATAGAATGGCCAAAACTGTGGCAGAACTGTCACAAATGTGTGACTCAAGATAGGCTTAGATTAATGCAAATGTATATCCTGTACAATGCATATTATTCCCCTTCATGGTTATTTAAACTGGGCTTAAAGCCCATCCCGACTTGCTTCAGATGCCTGCGGGAAGAAGGTACAATTCCCCATGTATTCTGGTTTTGCTCCAAAGTGTCTCACCTCTGGGCCGCTATCAAGCAGTCGGTGGATCCCTTACTAGGGCTTAAAGAATTGTTTACACCCGTAATATGTATTATGGGGGATCTATCTGAGGTCCGAGTCCGAGATCGTAAGTACCATATAACCTTAAAAGCTATGTCTGTGAAAAAGCTTGTATTAAGACACTGGACTGATCAGAGTGAGATCCCCCATAATGAATAGCTATCCGAGCTTCTGGAAAATCTTAGTATGGACAGGGCCATTGCCAGTCTTAATAACAGAATGGAGCAATTCAAGAAAATCTGGGACCCCTTATATACCATATACTCTTTGCAATAAGGACAACCCGACTATCAGGTTCCCTTAAGTCCAACTCACTAAGCCAGCACTTGTATTGTGTCAAGAGATTTCTCTGATGGATTATTTGTGCTCAATATGTGTAGGTGGGAGGGTGGGAGTGGGGGAGGGGTAATTGGGTGGGCTGACTCAGCTTATCACTTGTCTAATGTATCATGCTCATGATTTGGTATGTCCACCATTGTAAGTTGTGGTGTAAAATTTTAAAACTTTTTCAATAAACTTTAAATAAAAAAGAAATTGCTCACCAGCTAACGCTAAACAACAGGGTATCCAGAAATTACACTATGACAAAGGGACAGAAACCAAAGAATTTCAAGAAGGAGACAAAGTATTGTTACTGTTACCGTCCTCAGAAAACAAACTCTATATGAAATGGCAGGGGCCATACATAGTATCTAAATGGATAGGACCTGTAACCTATCAGGTAGAATTACTAGGCAAAAAGAAAAAGCATAACATTTACCACATCAATCTATTGAAAAAATGGGTAGAAAGAAAAGATGCTTTTGTAGGCTACATACACCTCGAAGCCCCTACTAGTGAGTTAGACCTAGTGTACCAACGGTTAGAAGAAAAAGGGGGTATCAACGATCTAAACATAAATCCCCAACTAACCAGCCAACAAGTTGCTGAGCTTCACACTATGTTACAACCTTTTTCTAGCTCTTTCACAGGGATGCCTGGGAGGGTAGCAGGTGTTGTGCACAAAATAAATACTACACAAAAAGAACCCATAAGGCAAAGGCCCTATAGAATTCCTGAACGGTTAAGGAGTGAAGTAGAGAAGGAAATCCACAAGATGCAACAATTGGGAATCATTGAGCCATCTCATAGCCAGTGGAATTTCCCAATTGCTGTTGTTGGGAAAAACGAGGGTGGGGTCCGAATCTGCTTAGATTTCAGAAAGTTAAATGAAATTTCTAAATTTGATAGCTATTCAATGCCACACATTGATGATATCCTTGACCACCTAGGAAAAGCACAATACATTACCATCTTTGACCTGACTAAAGGTTACTGGCAAGTTCCCTTGGATTCTAATGATAAAGAAAAAACAGCTTTTAGTACCCCAATTGGCATATTCCAATTTACTGTTATGCCATTCAGGCTCCATGGAGCCCCGGCAACCTTCCAATGGCTTATGGATAAGCTTCTTCTACCACATGCTGCCTTTAGTACAGCTTATATGGATGATGTGGTAATCTTTAGCAAAACGTGGGCTGATCATCTATGCCATCTAGCCACGGTGTTAAACACCATAACTACTGCAGGCCTAACCATTAACCCATCCAAATGCTCCTTGGCTATACAGGAGACAGAATATTTAGGATTTCAGATAGGTGGAGGTATGGTGAAACCTGTTAAATCCAAAATTGAAGCTGTAGCCAACAGTCCAAGGCCAGTAACTAAAAAGGATGTGAGATCCTTTCTAGGACTCGCCAGCTACTATAGGCGATTTATGTCAAATTTTGCAATAGTAGCTAATGCTTTCACTGAATTGACAAAAAAACGCCAGCCCAAGAAGGTGGTATGGACCACTGCCTGTGAAGAAGCATTCTCCACAATCAAAGCAATATTATGTTCTTCCCCAGTATTGCACACACCTGACTTCACACTACCCTTTATCTTACAAACGGATGCCTCAAATTGCAGCATAGAGGCTGTGCTGTCACAAATTATTGAAGGTGAAGAACATCCTATAATATACATTAGCAGGAAATTACATGAGAGGGAAACCCGATACTCCACCATTGAAAAAGAGTGCTTAGCAATACGCTGGGCCATTGAGGCATTGCGGATCTATCTATGGGGAGTTGAGTTCAAGCTATGGACAGACCACAATCCTGTATGCTGGCTCAATGTCATGAAAGACTGGAACCCTCGCATAATGCGATGGTATTTGACATTACAGCCGTATTGCTTTAAAATAAAACATCGAAAAAGTACTGATCATAAAAATGCAGACTTTCTATCATTTATGGCTATGACAATAGCTAAATTGTATCTTATATGACAGACCTCGGGGAATATAAAAAAAAAAATAGTTAAGCAAACTGTTAGAATTAAATATATATATATATATATATATATATATATCCCTTTGTACAACAGTGAACAGATGGTAAATTTCGCTGTTGTATAAAAAGAGGAATTGTGTTTTGGGGCCCTGAGGTGGAGCCTGAGGAGTGGTTGGGCTTTGGCTCCATCTCTTACCTGTAAGAGATCTGTACCTCAGTATGGGATACTTTATAGTTAAAAAAAATATATATATAAAAACACAGATAATTTGTGTTTTTTTTTGTCTTGAGCAGGGAGGAGAATGTCAAACGGTCTGGTGGTACAGTTTCAGGCCAGCCCTATCATATTTCTAAACAAGGATATTACTGTTGCGCCGTGACTTGCCCCCCCCATGTGTCTGCCCTCATGTCTATGTTTTGTGATTGTGACGTCTTTTGTGCATAGACTGGCCACCTATGCATTTTATTTTTATATATTTTGTCTGTCTGTCATTTCTCTGTCATTTTCCCCATCCTAGCAATTCAAGAAGTAAAGATACAGCAAGTAGTACCTGCCAGAAAATGAATGGGTACATTTTCTTTTTACATATTACAGCCCTGAAGTAGCGTGGCCCCTTTAAACCTCTCGAAAATTAGGAACCCTCAAAATTGCCCCTTTTGCCTCTGAAAGGCTCTAAAAGTGACTCCCCTTTCTAAAACAATGTTGGTTACACTATAGTTAGCTGTAAATAGAGCATATTTGCAAGATGCTCCTTCTCGGCGTTCCGAACGAGCTGCATGAACATGCGCACTTTCGTGCAGCTCATAAATGCCACGAACACTCAAAACAGCCTTTCTCTCACACTGAAACCTCTTGGCTTTAGGAAGTCCTTTCTCCTTAGCGCTAAAGCACTTTTTAGACTGCATTTTAAATGTCCTTCTTCTTCTGGCTGTGACTGAGCTGTCTTTCTGCCCTCCACAGCTCAGCAGGCAGCACAGTGTTTTTCCCTTTGCTCAGCATACAGTCAACCCCATTTACATTTAAAGCACAACATAGTATGCAGGGAGATGATAGGAACAAAAGAAAGCTAGGGGGATATTTTTTACGTGCTGTATAATAAATGATGCATGGCGATATCTGAGGGGTTCTCCCTGATGGATCCTCTCCCTAGGAACCGGCTGGCCATATTGTTGTTTATTTTATAAAGAAAGAGATACAAAGGGAAGGGGCTTGTCCCACAAAAGCTATGTTTGAAAGCTTTAAACAGTATTAATGATTTATAGAGATGCTATATGAAAATAAATTTGCTGTAGAGATTTTCTATGGGCTTTGTATCACATAAATGAGCTTATTTGTAAAAAGCTTTTTGTTCTAACTGATTGATAAGTATTCCAACCAATCAGAGATAACTACTAGCATATATATAGCTAGCTTCTCTAGCGAGAGATCAGATGTGGCTGAGGTTGATGGAGCATATACACCCTTAACTAGTGCTCTCTAGTTGCTATACTAAAGAAGACTCACTTGTTTTATTTTGCTTGGTGTACAAACATACTTATGATGTTATGTGCTACTCCATTCAAAACGTGCTTAATTTGCTTTTGATGAAACAGTCCACCTTTTTATTTTTTTTATATTACTTTTGTTTCGGAATTTTCCAATAAAGCTACTGTGGAGATCAACCTAAGAAAATCACCTATCTGAGTCCATCTGTATCCCATAGCCTCTTACATTGCCTTTGGGTCATTGCCCATAACGATCATGCCATTTCAGCTCACCCAACCCTGCAGACACAGACAAGTGTCGAGGGGAGCCTTGGAGTGTTCAAGCTTTACACTCACCCCATTTCTTAAGGAAATACACTGAAATGGGTATGGTACTGTATAAGAAAATGGAGTGAACTCTGGGACTGAAGAGTCAAAGGCACACCTCGATAACTGTCACTGGCTGCAGAGTGGGGATTGGGTGGAATGGCGTGAACATTACTGTTGACAATCCCAGATCACACCCCTGATGCCTGTCAGTCCCTACAGGGCAGGGTGTTATGGTCAGAAATCCTAATGCCCTGGGCATTGTTATGTGGCTTTTTAACCTAGTAACAGCATTTAATGCATTACATTATAAGGACAAGCAAATGTTTTTAATACATCTACAGACAGTTACATTAACTTAATTTTCTTCATAGAATAATTTAAATTTAGTAACAGTAGTAGTACAAAGCAATTATCCGGACAACTTGAAAACTATAACTACTTTATATTGTACATTGACACCCCATAAGGACCTACTTGAAATTGAGATGCAAATGTCACACATTTATCAGTTTTCTAACAGGAATATTTTACTATCCTAAATACATTTCTTGCTTCAGTAACTGCTCAGCACATCTATTGCATTACCTACTTATTGACATTTTGCACGTGCTATGCAGTGTACTGCTGCTTACTGCACCAACATCATGAATCATAAAACAGATGACTGCCATAACTAGGGAGGCAGTATAGCACAGTGGTTTAAGGCTCTGAGCTGCAAATCTGGAGATCTGGGTTTGAATCCCACAGCCCCCACTTGCATACTGGGTGACCCTGAGCAAGTCACTTAACTTCCATGTGCTCCCAGGTTGCCCCTGTAAACAAGCTTTCAGCTTAGTGTGCCACACCTGGTTAAACAAGTAAAAGAAAAAAATCACAATATATTATTTTGTTTGCTTTGTTTTGTTACTACAAGCTTTGACTAATGCATCCATCCTTAAATATACTTTTTATAGCTTATGTGTCTGTGACCTAGGCAGAACTACACTTAAAATCTTACACAAAATAAATAAATCATCAGAATAACATTTATTTCAGTAGTATCACCTTCCTTTTCAGGTGCCCATGACACTATGGCCCGGATATTCAGATGGCACCAAGCAGTGGCGCAAGCCTGAGTGCAGCGCAACTGTGATGTGCTTGGGCCAGGTCCAGGTGATATTAAATGGGAATGTGCCATGGCACAGCACTTTTGAATATGGCAGGGTCAACGCACATACAGCACATGGCGCAGTGGCACTGCTCCAGTGCAAGCCACAGATAGGGAGCACAGGGATGTGCCAGCACAAGTGAAGTTGCGCTAGGTGCATCACCCATGATATTCAGCAGGGGGCATGTAAATGAGGCCATAATATATGCAAGGCACAAATGGGGCCATTTGCATGTCATTATGGCCCCATTTGCATGCCTTGCACAGGGCAGCCCGGCGACTTGCACCTGGTACCCTGCACAGCATGACGTGTGGTGTGGGGATCCCAGGGCATCCCCAACCCCGTAGCTGTGATCACATGGTATATGTTCACAAAGAAATCCCTGGTAGTCTAGAGGGCCCCCGAGTCCCTGATTCCCCAATATATGTTACTATGACTGTCTCTGGCGGTCTAGTGGAACCCCCCCGCCCATTTCTGTGACCACAGTAAATGTGAATTACAACATTCCCTGCTAGTCTAGTGGACCCCCCTCCCTCTGAGTCCCTGATCATGGTAAATCACCCACACAGACTTCCCTGGTGATCCAGGGGCATCCCCACCCTCCCACCCACACAGGACCCCTTGCCCACCCTGCCTACCATAGTCATCAGCAGGCAGGTTGCATACCGCCCACCCGGCTGGCTGCCGAATGACAGGTACAGCATGGGCTGTAAGCTCATTTTTCCCTTGTGTGGACCAATGGGCTTGCAGGGCATACTGTACTAGACAGTGCCAAATATGTGAATGAATCATAATTTAATAGGGACCCTATTAGTCGATTGATCATTTTGATATAATAGAATCCCAACTCTAAAGGTTATGAATATATTAGAAAATAACAGCCCCATAGAACTGAATGGGGCGTGCTCACACAACCTTTGTTTTGTGGCATCACAAAACAGTGCTGCGTGGGTTGATGTGGGGACATGTTTTTCTAACCGGGAAGTCGGTCTTTTTTCCGGCAGCATTACAATTTACAATATTACAAGGGATATAACTTTGTGCAGTGATGGACTGTGTATGCCAAATGTCAGTAGCTTGATTCCAGTTAGGTAAGGAATTGAATTGGCTGGAGCAGGCAGCTACTAGGAAGCTGCTCTTTAATAAGCAGATAAATCATAAGAACAGCTGGAATCATGCCACAGAGGAGAAAGATTCTAATTCTAATCTCTAAACTAATTCTGAGGTCCGATTATCTCCTCAATTGAAATCTTGATGGTATTCTTTATATTTTTGCACAGAATGAAACTTTTGTCTTCAAAATGAGTATTGATGAATTATCAACTGAAACTAGTCAAGTAGGAGAGAGACCCAGAATTTTGTGTCTTGACAAAATAGAAATAGTAGCATACCATTGGCTTGAATTTCATCAAATACTCTTGGTTCAATAAAAGGTATCAAACCATTTGTTCTGGATCAAAGACTCTTGGAACAAATCACTAGCACTGAAGAAGTTAATTCAAACACTGAGGCAAAGACTCTTACAGTGTATTATGAGGTTTTGTTCTGCACGGATTTCCATGCCAACCGAAACCTTGTTGTACTACAGAGATAATTGTGGTACAGATTAGAACTAGCGATGTGGCAGAGAATAATGTGAAAGAAGTGCAGGCCAGATGCAGGGGACTAGCAAGATTATGCGTAGCTGAGAACTGCAAGGTCTCATTTTCAGAAATCTTGCCAGTACTGAAGGGTACTCTGGAAAGAAAGCAGAAGATTAGTGAAATCAATAGTTGGCTAAGAAAGTGATGTCCATCTATGGGGTATGGGTTGATGGGTGACTGGGGGACTACATGGGAGAACAAAGAACTTTTTGCTAGGGACAGGCTACACTTGAGTAAAGAGAGGAAGGAGGTCCTTAAGAATAAGCTAGGTGAGTATATATCTAGGTGGTGGGATTTAAACTAGATGAGGGGGAAGGGCTGGAATGTATAGGGCTCTTGAGCAAAACAGGAGAATGTAGACTCTTCTCCCAATCTTGAAGAGTATAGAAAGTGAAGGCCAGGGGCAAGGGGGGGTGGTAGGATAAAAGGAAAGTTCTGGGAGGGGCTGGAAAGGTGTTCTGATAAAGGCATGGAGTCTGGGAAATAAGATGCTGGACTTGCCTGCGTTGTTTGCGGAAGGGGGGTGGATGTGTCTGCAGTCACATAGACTTGGGCCACCCAGTACCATGACTGGGACATGAAAAAACCTGGGTACACCACACTTAGAAAGGAAAGGACAGTGGGTGGGGGGGAGCGGTTGCACTATTTGTTAGGGATGGGATAGTGTGCAGCAGAGAGGAGTTGGGGGAGGATAATGTGGAGGCAGTATGGGCCACATTACAGGATAGTAAAAGGAGGAGAGTTAATCTGGGGGTGTCCTACAGGCAATCAGAGCACATGGATGGGGAAATAATCAACAATTTGAGAAAAAACTGCAGTAGATGGAGGGATAGAAGTGTGATACTAGGAGACTTTAACATGCCAGGAACAGACTGGAGTACCATGGCATCGATGCACTCCAGGATGAATATCTGACTCAGCTAGTTGAGGTGCCGACAAGGGAGGGAAACATCCTGGTCCTGGTGCTAACTGATAGGGAGCAGGTCAAGTATCTGGTGGGGGAAGCCCCTTTGGTGGGTAGTGACCACTCCATGGTGAGTTTTAACTTGGACATAGGGAAGGATAGGAACCAAATGAAGACCACAGTAGTGGAATTCAGGAGGGCAAACTTCAGAGAGATGGCAGATATCCTCAGGGAGTATATCAATAAAATCAGAACTGGGATGGACACAGAGAGGCAGTGGGAAATCCTGAAGCTGGGCATCCTGGAGGCCACAAAAACCTGCACCAGGTCACAAAACAAGATAGCCAGAGCTAGGAAACCTTGCTGGTGGACAAGGGAAGTACAGAAGGAAGTAAGGAATAAGATGTTGGCCTTTAGAAGGTACAAATGATCCTGTAGTGAGGCAGACTGTGAGGAGTATCATAGGATGTCCAGGGAAGTTAGCAGAAAGGTTAGAAAGGCCAAGGCTGATAATCAGCTTAGATTAGCAAGAGGGATCAGGGAGGGAGGGAGTGAAGGAATTCTTTAGATATGTTAGGGAGCAAAAGAAGGGTGGGGCAGATAAGTAAGTTTAGGAAGGCGGGGGATGGGTAGAGGGGTAGAGCAGGCTGAAGTGTTAAAATATTATTTCAGTTTGGTCTTTACTAGTGAATTGGATGGGCTGTTTCCTCAGGGAGGGGGCAGGGAAGGGGGAATGGGGGAGCCTCTCACAGATGGGGAGATCCAGGCAGGGAGGTGCTCAAGTCCTTGAGGATGGTAAAAGTTAATATTAAATCCTCTAGAAGAATAAATGAGGATAGCTAAAGCTCCAGGGCAAGACGGCATCCACCCCAGGGTTCTGAAGGAACTGGTGGATGTCCTGGCGGCTCTAATGAGAGAACTATTCAATTCCTCCCTCCAGTCAGGATGTGTGCCTCTAGACTGGAGGTTGGCCAGTGTGATTCCCCTCCACAAGTGTGGACCTCGGGATGAACTGGGGAACTACAGATTGGTCAGCCTGACATCCATAGTAGGGAAAATATTGGAGGCTATCTTAAAAGAATGGATGGGGAAGTTTCTGTAGGTAAATGGTTTTCAGGATGATAACCAACATGGGTTTGTCTGGGGGAAATTGTGTCAAACTAACCTGGTCAAATTTTTGACTGGGTGACAAGATCCCTGGATGGAGGAAAGCTGGTTGATGTCCTGTACCTGAACTTCAGCGAGGCTTTTGATTCGGGCCCGCACGGAAGTTTAATTTGGAAACTGAGGGAACTGGGGGTGGGAGATAAATTGGTGAGGTGGGTAGCTAATTGGCTTAGGAATAGACAGCAGAGGGTGGTGGTAGGGGGTGAAGTCTTGACACCCAGAGGGGTCATCAGCGGGGTCCCACAAGGTTCAGTTTTGGGACCTATCCTTAATATGTTAATTGCGGACATCAGGGAGGGGGCTGGTAGTGAAATGAGTTTGTTCACTGATTCTAAATTGGGGGCAGTGGTAGACAGCAAGAAGGATAGGAGAGCACTGCAGGATGACCTGGGGAAGCTGGAAAACTGGGTCCACGTGTGGCAGTTAGGGTTTAACGCATGCAAATGTAGCATTCTGCACCTGGGTGTTAGGAACCCTGGGTATAACTACCACTTGAAGGGAGTACAACTGACTGTTGTAACGATGGATCTGGAGGTGATGATTGATGCTAAAAGGAACCACTCAAAGCTGTACAAGAGAGCAGCAGTTAAGGCAAACAAAATGTTTGGGTGTATAGGCAGGGGGATAACGTCCAGGAGAAGGGAGGTTATACTTCCCCTGTACACCTCACTGGTGAGGCTGCATCTGGAGTACTGTGTGCAGTTCTGGTACCTCCACCTAAAAAAGGACATCACACTGCTGGAAAGAGTCCAGAGAAGGGCGACGAGGATAATCAGTGCTCTGGGGGGTTTGTCATATGGTGACAGACTTAGAGAGCTGAACATGTACTCTCTGGAGGACAGAAGAGATGGGGGATATGATAGAGACCTTCAAATACCTGAAGAGGGTGAATAGAGGGAACAAGGAGGGTCTGCTCAAGTTGAGGGAGGAGGGGACTATGAGAGGCCATAGTCTAAAGCTGTCAGGGGCAGTTACCAGAGGAGAGGCAAGGGGGCATTATTTCATGGAGAGGGTGTTGTCACCCTAGAATGCACTTCCAGATGACCTGGTAAAAATGGTAACTATGGGAGGTTTCAAGAGGGGTTGGGACAGGCACAGGGGCATGGTACAAACTGGGGGTATGGTGAACACCAAAGGTCTACAGGTAGGGGAGTGGAGGGGAGAGGGAGGGGGGAAATAAGGAAGGGAGGTAGAGCAGCTTCTATACACTACCAGTGAGCTAGGTCAGGCAGACAAGATAGACAGTTAGACCTAATCTTCTGGCAACTATGTATGTGTGTATATATATATATATATATATATATATATATATGCATTTATGTATGTATGTACAGCTCAAAGGTTATGGAATGTGGTTGCACCTTCTATGGTACAATAAGGTTCAAGCTGATTGTAAATCCTGGATACAGCTGGGGCCTAATATTTGGAAAGGCACAAAGCTAAGAGCAAATATTTGCACTGCACTTTGCTATTGCCTAGGAGTCTGAGAATGCTATATTCAGTCGGGTGCTACCTGACTGAATATAAGGCCATGTTGGCACAGCGCTAAGTCAGGTAGTGCTGCCCCGAAGTGGCTCCCATTGTTGGGCTGAGAGGTTGATAGTGCCAGAGCACTAATAACAATTTTCAAAGGTTCCCATGCAAATGAGCCCATTGGGCATGTAGGGTGCTAAGGGGCCATTTATATGCCCATTATGGGCCTCTGCATGGATAGCAGAGGCTGTTAGTGAGTCGCCCCCCCCACCACAGTCCACACTAGCTAAGCTATTCCTGGTGCTAGTGATTCCCCCCCTCCGATCCCAAGCACAGTATTAATAATAAATATAGTCTCCCCCTCCCTTCAGTCCTCAGCCCCGTATTAATTACACACACATCCCTGGTGCCAGTGGTCCCTCTCCCTCCAATCCCAAGCCCCATATTAATTATAAATATCCATGGTGCTAGTGATCCCCCCGATCTGCGCCACTATATTTAGGGTTGAGTAGGCACTTTAATGTTAAACCCCAGTTTTCACACTTTAATAACTTCATAACTGTTCAACAGATTTGCACATTTAGCATTTGTGGTCTTGTGGGGTAGATCACTTGATGTGCCAAGTTTCTTTCCGGTCAGATTTGCAGATTCCGAGATGCGACTAGTGAAAAAAAAAAAACACTGCTTTTTGCTATTTTTTTGTCATTGTACCATGCCCAGATGGTTTGGAAAAGGCTTGGCAGAAGTGCCTTTTACTAATTTGGTGGAAAAATATTAATCCGTTCCAAAGTTATTCAATTTAAAAAATTGGGGTTCTGAGCGTGCTTAGTAAGCACTTTAAAACAGCAGTATGAAGCTTTTGTACGGGGAATCCTTTTTCATGAGGTTTTTCATATGCTGCCATCTTGTTTTCCTTTTTTTTTTTAATTTGAAAAGCCACAACAATGGCATGGTAGAGGGAGACTAACACATGTATGTTGGTCATCGCGACATCGTTAGCTGGATTTAATATTTAACTGTTGGAGAAATGCCCTTGAAATGTTCTTTTTTTAAGATGATAATTTTTTTCATGACCCCGTGATATGGAAAAAAAAATATTTTTTCATATCAAAAGTCACAAAAAAGATTTATAATCTTAAAGAGCTAGTGTAGCCAAGTGCCTTTAGTTTGTGGCAGTCCTGTTTTCTTGCTGTTTTAATGGCAGTAATGTATTGTGCTGTGTGTTGTTTTCATGGTTGTAGCGATCACAGTATTTTTTTTTTTCATATTTTTATTCTCTGCCCTGTATTTGTTACTGCCAGTTGTTAGGGGGCAGCGCAAGGCTTGTCTGTGATGTTCGAGGGGAAAGTTGTCTGTCAAATGCATGCTCTACCAAATGGACTGATGTTGGACGAGCGCTGGATCTGCAACTGTTTCTTCTGTCAGGGAAATGAAACAAAATTCAGGTGTTTCATTCTCATTTATTCTGTTAGAGGATTTGATATTAACTTTTACCATGTTTTGGTGAGAATTCAGAGTCCGTCTGTTCATCATCTGAAATGGTTGTGAATGTAAAGTTCATTTATATTTGTGACAGATTAACTCTGAGGACTTACTAATACATAATGATTGTGACAATTTTGTTCCTGAGCTTAGGGTTTTTTCCTCTCCCTATCTTGCTCACTCTCACTCTCTGCTTGAGCTGATAACACCCCACAAATTACGCATCTACGAAAACGCAGTGAAACTCATATCAGCACAGTACAAATCAGAGCAGCAAATTCAATGTGCTGGCAGTACCGCGCTGATAAAATATATTGAAACTCAACTCGCTGCAACTACCTGTAACAACACCCTCCAGAAAACAACCACAGAACAGCAGCACATTTTCTTTCAATGTCCATAATTAGTACACTGATGTTATGTATGTTCACTAGCTTTTAATTGGGACCTTCACCCCCAAACCTCCCCCCCTTTTTAATATAATCAACTCTGAAGTCATACATAATTCAAAGAAAGGAGAAAGTTTTCAAACCTGCATGGTTTCACCGTGTGAGGTGGCATCGCCCTGCCCTCACACCAACCTTACATGCATATCTGTATAACACAGCGCACATATGTAGAAAAACAGAAAGAAAAAAAATTGATGGGGACAGCAGACTCAAACCGTGGTCCCAGTGTAGCTCCATTTGCTCATATGTTGTCATTCTAACCTCTATGCCACATTGTCAGCTAAGCAGCATGGTGCACATCTACATACTTAGAGTGCTCGGCCAGGACGGAAGTAGGTATGCCTATAGTGTGGTATCAGACATCGCTATAACATTGCCTTAGCACATACATCTTTCACGCTCTTTGCTATGCAGTATTGACTGCATACTAATGACACTCATGGAGCAGTCATGCTACCCAAATTACATACAGTTATCTCTTTCTTTCTGTCTGCCCCTCATTGTCTCTCTCTACTTGAATTGCTGTAAGCATAAAAAAAGGACAGAGATACTATAAAACTTGAAATCTTCAAACGATTTTTGCTAGTTTGCTGAAGCACTAATTTGCACTAAAATTAATTTCCACTAATTTGTGTTATTTCACTTTTTCCTTTATAGTGTATGTGGTCCTAATGACTGAGTGCTAAATTTAATTTAGTCACTTATGCCTGCACTTGTGTTTGTGCTAAAATTGGGAGGGGGGGTGTAGCCATTTACATTCAGGAGGAAATAAAAGCCACTGAAGTAGAAGGACAATGTGGGGACTTCAAGTCACTGTTGACTAACAGTAGACATGGGCAAGGGAAAACCCTTCAGAATCAGCGTCGTGCACAGGCCCCCAAATCAAGGAGATAAAGGAGACAAAGACCTAATAGAGGAAAACCACAAAATGTCTGATAAAGGTGAAGTAATACTGGTGGGGGATTTCAACCTATCAGATTTTAACTGGAGCACACTAATGGCAGCAACAAGAAGTAGGGGCTTCTTATTGTCACTACAAGGTGTAGGACTGTGCCAACTTGTTAAAACCCCAACAAGGGGAGATGCCATTCTTGATCTTGTCCTCACAAACTCAGAAAGGATCAAGGACATCGAAGTGGGATGGCAACAGTGACCATCGCATGGTAAGCTTTAAGGTAAACATAACACAGGACACCAGCCACTCAAAGATAAAGATGCTAGATTTCAGAAAGGCTGACTTCCAAAAAATGAGGAACAACATAAGTAGCCAGTTAATGGAAATAGAAGTTGAAGAGGTGGAGGTTATGTGGGGGAGACTCAAGAGAGCAGAAAAAACTGCCGCAGATCAATGTGCCAGATGGGTCAGGAAAGCAAAAGGAAAAAGAAATCCTCTATGGTTTTCCAAGGAAGTGGCTACCACAGTCAAAGAAAAAAGAAGGCGTGCAGCATATACCAGGAAACCAAAACTGAGAAAAGACTGGGAGTTGTACAAGGAAAAAATGACAGTCTAACAAACAAATTAGAAAGGCAAAAGCCCAGACAGAGGAAAAGGTAGCAGAAGGAGCAAAGAGAGGAGGCAAATCATTTTTTAGATACATTAGGGAATGTAGGAAGGCAAAAGGGGGGATAATAAAGATTGTTACTGAAGAAGAGAAATGCAACAAACATAACCCAGAGAAAGCCAAAATCCTCAACAAATACTTCAGCTCAGTGTTTACCAAAGAGGACCCAGGGTATGGCCCATCCCTGAAAAACTATAACACCCCAGGACCAGGGGTAGACACAAGTCCCTTTACAGAAGCCGAAGTATAGGAGGTGCTAAATAAACTAAAAGCAGACAAAGGCATGGGACCAGACGAGATGCACCCCAGAATCCATATGGAACAGGGGACAGAATTAGCAGCCTCTCTGGTACTTCCATTCACAAAATCCTTGAAAAGCGGTGTGGTACCCAAAGACTGGATAAAGGCAATAGTGGTTCCACTTCACAAATCAGGCAACTGGAAGAGGCTAGTAATTACAGACTGGTGAGCCTCACGTCTATAGTAGGGAAACTAATGGAGACACTACTCAAACAGAGGATTATAGCATTCCTCAAAACTAGCATCCAACAAGACCCTAAGCAGCATGGTTTCACAGCAGTTAGGTCATGCCAGACAAATCTGCTCGAGTTTTTTGACTACACTACAAAAATAGTGGATTACAGTAGGCAGTAGATGTGGTTTACTGTATTTGTCATTTGCTCCTGGAACATCAGGAGATGTGGATTTGCTTAACATCTGCTTTGCTAAAATTAATGATGGGGTGGCTTCCAGCTGGCTGAGACTCAACCCGGCCAAGACGGAGGTGCTGGTGATTGAGCCTGGTCGCGGGCATGATAGGTTGCTATCCGGGGCTGATACTGGTCTCATTTTGGGTTCTACTCCGTTGACAGCTTCCCCAAGGGTGAAAAATCTGGGTGTGATCCTTGACAGCAGGCTGACCTTTGAAGATCAGATGTCGTTTGTTGTCAGTAGTGGTTTTTACCATCTACGGAACATTGCCTGGATTAAGCCACTCGTTTCCGGCCAAGGACCTGCCAACCCTAGTGCACACCTTTGTTTCCTCCAGACTCGACTACTGCAATGCTCTTTACTTCGGGGTCATGGAAGGGACCCTCTTCGGACTGCAGCTAGTGCAAACTGCTGCAGCTCGGCTACTGACTGGTCTTTCTAGGTTTAGTCATGTGATCTCTGTTCTGTGTGCTGTGCACTGGCCGCTGGTCAGGTGAAGGGTCCTTTTCAAGGTGGGGCTTCTTACCTATAAGGCCCTAAATGGACTGGGTCCTGGTTACCTGTTAGAGCTTCTGGCATCGGTGACCTCTGACTACTCCCTCTGTGCCACTTCGAGGGGCTTTCTGGTTGTTCCCAGGGTATAGCTCAAGACTTCTGGAGATCATGCTTTTAGCATTTCTGGGCTGTTGCTGTGGAACACATTACCATCTGCAGTCCAGGAGGTTCCCTTAGTAGAGGTGTTTAAGCAGAGGTTGAAGGCACACCTTTTCAGTCTGGCCTTTAATGAATTCTGAATTTTAACATATTGTCTGGTCCCTTTTTATGATATTTTATTAGCTTTCAGTATTTTATATTTTAGTTACTTTATATTGTATTATAGTGTATAGTAGAATGCTGTTGTGCATGGAAGTCCATGCCTGGAATATAGAGAACTGTGTATGAGAAATCATACACAACAAGGCAGTTGTACGATCGAGAGGTTTCCATGGTAACTGGAGACCTCGCAAGCGAAGCGCGAGAGGTCCGTTACCATGGAAACCTTGAGATTGTTCAACTGCCTTGTTTGTGGATGGTTGCTCATACACAATCTTTTATAGTGTATGGGCAACCATGGGTGGCACTCCTTTATCCCCCAAACAGGTCTCCAATAAAAACAATGCCATACTTAGGCAGCAGTTCTGCCACTCCGCTTACTCCCTCACCACCGTGTCTGCTCCACTGCGCATGCATGCCTGCGTTTGATGTTGTTGAAAGGCACTAGTGATTTATCGTTGCAGCACAACAACATCCTGATGCACCGAGTGCAGCACAACAACGCTGTTCTAGGCATGGATTTCCATGTGGAACAGCATTCCACCATACACTATATGCTTGTTCTGCTGCACTAATGACATCATTATGTTGTTCTGCTATAGTAGTGATGTCACTACTGCAGCAGAACCACTTGGAATGCTGGCACATTGTTGCTTTCCTCTATTTAATTCTGTGGTAAGCCAGTATTCTGGAACCTCTAGAGACTTCACAAGTCAGTTTCGTTATGAAAAAACAGAAAAAAAAATAATGAACACATTTGACATAATACTACTATACACTATAAAAAATACAGGATGAGCAACTTTATGCACAACCAGTGGGTTCTGTCACCTCAGGGTTCTGATTCCCATGGACCTCTTGAGCTTCGTTTTCGAGGTCAGAGGGAATCAAAACCCCTCTGTGGCAGAACACACTGGTTGTGCATAGTTGCCCATCCAGTATTCTCTATGATGTTATTGTATATTTATGCATTGTATATTTGTTGTATTTTTCTGTGAGGTGCCCAGAATGGGCGCTATACAGATAAAACTTGCCTTACCTACCTAGACTTTAGTAAGGCCTTCGACTGGGTTCCACACAGAAGGGTGGTAAAGAAGCTTGACCACACAGGGGTTGGTTCAGAAGTAGTCAGAAGGGTACAAAACTGGTTAAAAGGCAGAACCCAGAGCGTACAGGTTAATAGAACACAATCAACGGAAGGCAGGGTGACCAGCGGGGTGACCCAGGGCTCAGTGCTGGGGCATCTGCTCTTCAATGTTTTTATAGCAGACATCACTGATGGACTGGAAGGGAAGGCGTGTCTTCGCAGATGACACCAAGATATATAACAGGGTGGACACCTCAGAAGGAGTGAGCAAGATGGAAGTTGACCTCAAGAAACAAGAAGAATGGTCTGGAGTGTGGCAACTGAGATTTAACAACAAAAGGTGCAAGGTTATGCACATAGGAAAGAAAAATCCAAGAAAGGAGTGTTACCTAGGAGGTGAAAGACTGGCAGCCTCAAACCAGGAACAAGATCTTGGAATCATAATCTCAGACGATTTGAAGGTTAGTAAGCAGTGTGAGAAGGCAGCATTGAAGGCCAACAGACTGCTGGGCTGCATTGGGAGGGGAATCATGAGCAGGAGGAGAAAGGTGGTACTACCACTGTATAGATCACTGGTCAGGCCTCACCTGGAATATGGAGTCCGGTTCTGGAGGTCTCACCTCAGGAAGGACATTGACCAGGTGGAAACAGTACAGAGAAAGGTGACAAAAATTATTCAGGGTCTGCAGTACATGTGCTATGAGGAAAGACTTTGGGAACTGAATATGTACTCCCTGGAGCAGAGAAGAGAGAGAGAGAGGACATGATTGAAACATTCAGGTACATAAAAGGCATTAACAAGATACGGGCACAGAAACTTTTTTACTTCAAGAAGGGCTCCAGGACCAGGGGACATGACCTCAGGCTGCAAGGAGGGAGATTCTCTACCAACACCAGGAAGTTTCTCTTCACAGAAAGAGTGGTGGATGCCTGGAACAGCCTGCCCCAAGAGGCTGTGGGGGTCAACACTGTGGGGGGATTCAAGAATGCATGGAATAGACACAAGACAGCTGTGACTACAAAGGGCAACTAGAGTGTCAAAATAGGTCTTAAACAAATGGGCAGACTAGATGGACCTAGCGGTCTCCTTCTGCCATCAACTTCTATGTTTCTATGTGAAAATAACAAGGTCCATGGTAAATCACTTTGTCTCTCTCCCTATCTTACTCTCTCTCACTCACTACTTGAATTGATAACAGCATGAATAAAATAGATTGCAGCAATAGTAACACTCAAAATACTTCTACACTACTACTGTAAAACTCCATTATCGTGCCAGTCTGAATGTGTTATTGTGAGTAAATGTGTGTGTGTGTGTGTGTATGGGGAGGGGGGGAGTTGAAAATAGTCACACACACATACACACACACACACACGCACACACACACACAGACAGTTTGTACAAGGACCTTAGAAAGATCGGCTGTTGCACATTCAGTCAAGTGTCATTCAATTATGTGAAAATAATAAGAAACAACAGGAGGAGTAAAAGCTAGAACAATATAACCTGGTATGCAATACCTAATGCACTCCAGATTTTTGAAATGAAATTACAGTCTCATCCATTAATTAACATTTTTTCTTTTGAGATATAGGATTCAGTTAGGTACTGTACAGGTAAGGTTTTGAATACATGGGAGCAAGTGTTGAAAAAAAGATGCAAAGATACTAGATCCTTGAATCACTTGCAGTGAACGTTCATTCCCCCTGTCCCATTCACATACACACACACGCACACACACACACACGCACACACACAAGCGCGCTCAATGGCCCTTATGCACTAAAACGTGCAAGTGGTGCATTGGCTAGCGCGCAGCTCTGCACCTGTAGGGGTTCCATATGCAGGCCATATTCACTTACGCCAGCCTTCATGTGGCTCCCTTATGTGGCCATGCCCCCCAGGTGCACAGGATCTCTGGGAGAGGCCAGGTGTGGAGTGGAGGACCAGGGTATGTGGCCAATCTGCTGGCCATCCGGGTCACCGCAATTGATCACTTGCACCCTTGGGGCACCATTTTTGCAGCTGGTGCACAGTGCGCTGACTGTATTGAAGGGGGCCTGTGCCCCATCACCACGCCCTGCCCACAGAAGTGTGCCCCGACATAGGGTCATCCATACCGGGGATCCGTGGATCCCTGCTGTCAATGCCATGCCCAGCGGCTGCATCTTGGGGGGGGTACATACCGCGAGCTATGTCTGCCCAGATGTGGAGTAGCCGCCACCCCCCGAGTATGTCACACTGCACTGTTGTGCATCATGCAGAGTGCTGGTATGCCCCTCTCACCGCCCCAGGCCCACCCACGCATGGAGCTCTGTGATCGGCCAGGGGATTGGGTGCATAGGTGGGTGTATGTGTGTCGTGACTGCTGCGGAGGGGGCGCAGTGGGCATGGCGGGTGTGGAGTGGGCTATGCACTGGAGATACGTGGCATGTACCCACTCTGCACATTTGTGCATCGAGGCCAATAAGTGTGTATAGAAAATTCATTTTTTATACCAACTGTCATGCCAAGCAATGCAGCATGTGATGCTGTAGTATTTATAACCTGTTCAGATAATGGAGCCCTATAGGTAGATTTATGTGTTACAGCAAGAAATGCATAATTCACTAGTAATTTAGAAAGTGAATGACACCTTCTGCATCAAAGGGCAGGACAAGAAGACAATTTATACCTGCTTTAGAGAGTAGGGTATGCAGTAAAACTTGAACAAGGTGCCACTGATGTAGAACACAGCACCAAATGATGAAAATAAAAACCGAATAGCCTGACATTAAAGAAGACTAGGATGGCAATCGTATCTTAAACTTAAAATAACAAAATCACTCTTGAATGTACAATGACATAAATTTAGTATAGTTTTGAACAGCATAATGCACTCGTCAATCTGTCATGGTACATCATAACACATTGCATTATGAAATGCAATATGAAATGTATTGTTCTTCTTTTACTTGATGTGGAACCTTTGTAAACGAACTTCCAGCTCAAAGGTGTATTTTCAAGACTTAAATAAATAATTATGATTCAGCAATCATAGATACATAGATACATAGCTACATACATACATAGACAGTGTTGGCAGATAAGGGCCTACGGCCACCCAGTCTGCCCATTTGAGCTTGTAAGTTCACTTTATGTTTTCCTAGAAGTCTGTTGCCCCTCACCCCCGACCTCCAGAATTCCTTTATGTCTATCCCATGCATTCTTATATCCCATGATTGTTTCAGCCCCACCACTTCCTCTGGCAGGGTGTTCCACTTGTCCACCACTCGTTCTGTGAAGAAAATCTTCCTCGCGTTTCCTCTGAATCGTCCTCCCTCCAACTTCATCCCATGCCATCTAGTCCTGGAACATCTTTTTCACTTAAAAATAGTATATTCCTGCACCCTGTTCCTCCCTGTAAGATACTTGAATGTCTCTATCATATCACCTCTCTCCCTCCTTTCCTCAAGGGAGTACATATTCAAGTCCTTCAACCTGTCCTCATAGGACTTGTGATGTAATCCATGTACCATCTTTGTTGCCCTCCTCTGAACCTTTTCTACCCTGTCTATGTCCTTATGTAGGTAAGGTCTCCAGAACTGTACACTGTACTCCAGGTGGGGCCTCACAAGTGTCTTGTATAGTGGAATTATGATCTCCCTTTTCCTGCTGGTGATGCCCCTGCCTATGCATCCCAGCATCCTATTTGCTTTACCTGCTGCCTTGTCGCACTGTTTCCCTATCTTGAGGTCATCAGAGATGATAACCCCAAGATCCCTTTCCTGCTTGGTGCATGCTATATCCTCACCCCCCAACTGATATATTGTGCCAGGGTGTTTGTGCCCCATATGCATTATCTTGCACTTCTTTGCATTGAATTTCAACTGCCAAACCCCTCACAATTCTTCAAATTTCTGCAGGTCCCTTCTCATTCTGTCTACACCCTCTGGTGTGTCCACTCTGTTACAGAGCTTTGTGTCATCAGTGAACAGGGAAATTGTGCCTTCGAGATCCTGCACAATGTCACTGATGAAGATGTTGAATAGGACTGATCCCAGCACTGATCCACGTGGTACCCCACTGGTCACTCTTCCCTCTGTGGAGTGACAGCCATTTACCACCACCCTCTGTGTCCTGCTGCCCAGCCAGTTACCTACCCACTGCACAACTGTCCTGCCCACACCCATATTCCCCAGTTTGTGTAATAGCCTTCTATCTGGCACAGTGTCAAAGGCCTTGCTGAAGTCCAGATAGGCCACATCCACTGCCCTCCCCTGATCCACCTCCCTAGTCACCCAGTTGAAAAATTCAATGAGGTTGGTCTGACATGACCTCCCCCTGGTGAAACCATGCTGCCTTGGGTCCTGTAGTCTGTTGACAACCAGATGTTCCACCAATCTCTCCTTCAGTAGTGCTTCCATGATCTTTCCCACTATCGAGGTGAGACTGACTGGTCTGTAGTTCCCCGCTTCCTCTTTGTTCCCACTTTTGTATAAGAGGACTACATCTGCTGTCCTCCAGTATTTTGGTACATTTATTTTTTCCCTTTTCTGTATTTTTTCCCATGCAATCAGTGATGGCAGCTGATAATAAGAGATAAAGTGTGAAAGTGGAAGCTATAGAAAGATGAATATAGGGCTATCTTTTTTTTTTTTTTGTTATGCTGTCAGCATTACAAATCAAGAGACAGAGAGAGAGAGAGACAGACAGAAATAGAGAGTGGGAGATGTGCAGTGAGTGGTTGTCACAACTTATATTAGATGCCGTTCAGTATCAGCCTGTAAGAACGAAAATTGAAAACACTATTTGTCACAAAACTGATTGGCTATCCAGCATAAATGTGACATGAATCTTTCCCTGGTGTCTAGTAGCACCCCCACCCTCCAATCACCATTCTCCTTGACTTTTGTCTTTTCCTTGGTGTCTAGTGGTACCCCCCATCATCCGATCGCTGTCCTCTCTGGAAAAAAGAAAATGGTCCCTCAATATCTCTTTTTTAAACCTGTGAAAAAGAAAATTGTCCCTCACTGTTCTGACCCTCCCACCCTGACCTCTCACTTAGCACCCATCACCCCCAGCACCCCCCACATACATCACTCACCTGAACAGGTCCCAGTCTGATCACTGACACATCTTGCTGCTGGAACCGCTGACTGCTACATGAGAATCTAAGGTAAGTGCACTTCAATGTATTTCAATGGGGTTTTCAACCGTGGTGCATAACTTTGCCATTTCTGCATACTTTTTTGCCAAATTTTTAACATGGCCTTTTTGAGACCCCAACCTCATGAACAACATTGGTGGAATTATGCAAATCCGACCTGAAAGGTGATTTTATGATCGTGTAGTGAAATCACCTTTTGGCTAGGATTTGAACATTTTTACCACCCTTGTTCATGAAGTGGGGGTCATAAGATGGCAATGCTGAAAATTTGGAGAAAAATAAATAAAAATGGCAAAGTTATGCACATACGTTGAAAGTTTGCTACGTTCGCTCATAACTTTGGCAATTTTAAATATTTTGACCCCACATTTTCAACTTAACCCTCTCTTTACACCACCTCATAAATGTGACAGCTGTCATTTATCAAACCCTGACCAAACTGTGTTTTCCCATCTGTGGCACGCAATGACATTGCGGTGGGGCGGAATCACATTTGGGCACGGGGATTTCAAAATTTTCATTACCAGGTTCATGAGGTGGTGTAATTAGAAGGCTATGCTGAAAAGTTCTTTACTGTTTTTTTTTTTAAATCGCCTTTTATCCTCCTTACTCAGCCTGCCTCCTCCGACCCTTTGGCGATGACCCGCGAACATCCCGCTGCCCGAACCCCTACTTGCACAGACCACAAGCCCCCATGGAGCGCGGCTTTACCCCGGGAGGGACAGGTGGGGACAACCCCGTAACTTCATATTGTCAGCCCGTGGACTGCCGAGTAGGCACGGGCAAATCGCGAGAACACGTTCTGGGTCCTCGCGCTTCCTCCCCGACGAGGCAGGCTCTTTTTTTTTTCTGTTTCCTCCCCCGAGCAGTTAAGTCACCCCTGACGTCATGGCGTTATGCGCCCGGCGTCCGCTGCTCAAAGGCCGACCAGCCAATCCCTGCAAGGGCTTGCATTTCCTCGAGCCTCACTCGAGGTCGTGCAAGAGCTGGACTATGGCGAATCCCACCCTGGAGTAGGTGAGCGTAGGTGGACGCTCAAACCAAACTCCCAGCTGACCCACCAACTACCGAGTCCGCTCCCGAACCCAGGTCGCTGGCGTGGAGCGAGGTGTGGCGTTCAACGCCTCATCCCTCTGCTCCACCGGGCCAGCGTTCTTTACTGTTTTAATAGCAATGCATGCATAGGGCCCAGAGGGTTCTGCACTCCACAGCAACATATATGTATGCATCTAAGGAGGGATGGGAGCGCAGGGCCCAGAGGGCCCTGCAATCCCTAGATACTGCATTAGTGCAACATTTAGGGTTCAGACTACAACAACAAAAGTAGGAAATGTGACTTTAGGGTTTCCAAATGAAACCTTTACTTTGTTTTCTGAAGCAAATTGGTGTAGTCTTCCTTGTTTGGGTAACTCTAAAGTTCACCCCATTTCATGCACTCCAGAAAAATACACACCTAATGTGATGAACTTTAGGGTTGACAACCCCAAGGAAGACTGCACCCCTGATTTGCTTCAGGGTGGGGTTTTAGGATGGGACACCTTAAAGTCACATTTCCCTACTTTTATCACTTTAACCTGAACCCTAAATGTTGCATTAATGCAGGTTTTTGTAGAGAGTATCCATTATAAATATCCCTGGTGCTTGCGGTTCCCCCTCCTGTGATCACCAGCTCCAAAGTGATTCTATCTGTCACTTATGGGCTGGTGATCAGTGGGGGAATCCCTAGCACCAGGGATTCTGTCACTTTGGGGTTGGTGATTGCAGGTGGGACTACTAGCACCAGGGATATTTATAATTAATATGGGGCTGGGGATCAGAGGGAGGGGGACCACTGGCACCAGGGATATTTATAATTAAAATATGGGGCTGGGGATCGGAAGGGAGAGACCACTGGCACCAAGGATATTTATAATTAATAAGGGGGTGTGGATTGGAGGGAGGACCACTAGCACCAGGGAATGTTATGTTAGTGTTGGGGCTGGCAGTTGGGGGGGTGCAATGTACCAGAGGGGCAGGTATACTCCCTCAACATCCAACCAGTTGGTTGACTGCACTTCCTCTGGCAGTCGCTAGGGCTGCACAGAATAAGATGAGGTTATCATTGGCAGTATTCGTACACTGCAAAAGGATCATGCAAACCTTCTTGCACCATGCAAATCCACTGAATATCAGCTTGCACCAACATCCCTCTCCCCACCCCACTATTTGCATACCCCATTTGGTTTTCGCGAGCACTACCCCTGTTTGCTGGTGCAACAGAGCCCTTTGATTATTGGGCTGCAGCGCAAAGCCCAGTTTATGCGGGCAAATACTGGTTAGTACTCATGCAAACTTCTGAATATCTGATCCCTGGTGTTTTTCACAGTACTGCCAGATGCACAGCCATCAGTTCAAGTTCTGAACAGAAACCATCGGCACAGTCACTGCTGCCATTGAGCACTGTGAAACCACTTTTGCTTCTAAAAAAACTAAATCAAAAACACTATACCCTATAAAAAATGCAGTTTGGACAACCATATGCCCAACAAGCCTGTGCTGCCACTTCAGGCTTCTGATTATAACCGACATCTCAAGCTTCACTCTCGAGGTCTGATGTAATCAGAACCTATCTGTGGCAGGACAGAGTGGTTGTGCATGGTTGCTCAACCAGTATTCTCTATATGGCATTGTTTGTGAAACTAAAATGTTTGGAACTCACTGAAAGAAGCATTTTGTGCAATGTAAATAGTTGAGAAGCTTATTTTGGAGGCTAATCATATACCAAGGGGGTTAAAAACTGTTAAAAAATTGGGATCTACTTCAGATTATTTTTACCTTCATGATGACTGGGAGATGGCAATTCATAAATGTTCAATTAAATTAATTGAAACCTTAATCAAAGAAAATAAAATAGAGAATAATGGATAGTCAAGTATGTGTTATGGATTTTTTTACACACCCAAGGTGTGTGATGACCCATAACCCTCGAGAGTGAAGATCAAGAGGTTTATACAGTCATCACACACCGAAGGTGTGTAAAAAAAATCCATAACAACACAGTTGGCTATCCTTTATTTTGTATAATTACTGCTTGTTTGCATGGTTTGCGCAGGTTTGCGCAGCTTTACGTGGGTGCATTAATACGGTTATTACGGCATTTTTCTGATCTAGTAAACTGAGTTAATAAAGGGGGTCACCAGTAATTATCATATTATAATGTAACCTTTGAAGAAATCTCCAAAGCTCAGGAAAAGATTAATAAATTGAAGTCAATGCCACAATTTAAATACTATGAACAAAATGTGAACCCTAATTTAGTGAAGCATGAGAAAGAGGTGGATGACAAGGAAAAGTCACAATTCAGCTGTGACGGAAAAGATTATCTTGGTGGACAAGTGCACAGTTTGGAATGAAGAAGATCATGTAGCAGGGTCAGTATATAATTTAAACTGAAGCTCTTTAGTAGTCAAGTCAAGTTCAAGAGTGAGAAAGACAGGTCTGCATAATAGTAACCAGGACTCTAGTGCATTGAACCTAAAATCAAAAATATGAAACATCAACAAAAAAGACATAAAACAAGAAGGGGATGCAGGGGTAGCAAGTCAAAGAAAAGAAAAGAGACAATATCAGGTGAGGGAATGCCAACAATACATGAAAAAGTATAATTTAATTACCAAATGGGGTTCTGAATGAAGATAAAAATCATTAAGGAACACTGATCTGAAGCAGTACTATGAATTATTACAGATGAGGACCCAGGACTCTAACTGACAACAATATCCTGTAAAACTTTACATTTTAGAGAGGACTTATCATTTCTGGTAGAAGACATAAATCAAGCGTATAGAGTCAGATCATCTCCAATGGCTACTGCAAGACTAGCCATTGCTCAAGGAGTTCTCAAGCCAAACTAACCTATGGCTTTATGGCTTTTCAAAACTCTAATAAAGGAGCTTTGCAAAAATGGGACACTTGCTACAACAATAGCTGTTGTTTCACCTTGGCTGTCCCCAAACTTACCCACCATTGTATGCTCTACACTAGTCTAGGGTGGCTGTCCCTCTCATCCACTCATCAGTACACAGCAGGCTTCCTCATATACAACATTATCTGAGCTGGAGCACCCGAATCCCTGGCTGGTATGCTACACCATAGCTCTCAACCGTACCCACTGAGATCTACTGGCAGACCATTGCTCCACGTCCTTCGAAGCACAACAAAATTGGGGGAATGAGCTTTTGCTGCAGCTGCACCAAGGCTCTGGAATGCCCTCCTGGATCACATCAGGAGCTCACAGTCTCACCTGACGTTTAAGAAAGAGCTCCACTCATTCCTACATGCTAATGACAAATGCCCCTGTGCTGTGCCCTGAGTCTCCCTTATAATTTTAGGTGACCCATCCACTTAAACCTTAGCACTTAGTCACTTGATTTAGCTATAAGTTTGCCTAATCAACTGCTTCCTACTACGACACTGCTTACCCCTAAAATGTCTTATGGTAATTATGTAGTATCCTACTTACTGTATACCCTGCACTATTCCTTGTAACCTGATGCTGTTGTATCTTCTTTTGAAGTTATGTTGTGTTCTGCTGTCCTATTGTACTGCACTGTCCTATGTTATCTGACGTTGTTGTATTTCTCCTGGGTCGTGCCTGAAATAGGCAGTTTCTGTCTAGTACACTTGCCCAGTAAATAAAAATTAAGTAAAATAAGAGCAAAGACAGAATGGTAAAGAAAATGGCCAAGACCATTAGTTTTAACATGGACATGTTCAATACTAACACGATTGCTGTTTGCAATTCTTTTTATTTAGGTGAGACAGAAGGAGTAAATGAGGGGGTGTTTGTGAGAAGAGGCTGGCAATTTAAAGAGAAATCTAAGTTTTGTTCTGGGTCAGCTGCTTTGGCTATCTCCCTGTTTCAAAAGGTGGTAACACTGGAAGTAGATAAAATGCTTCAGGATAAGGGGAGTGGGTGGGATAATCTTAAGTCTGCTGAGAGGATGGCCCTAGAGTCACCAATAAAAATAAAACATAGAAACATAGATTTTGTCAGCAGAAAAGGAACATTATTCCCATCCAGTCTACTCTTTGTCCCTGCCTATTCCATCACCACTGACCCTAGTTGGTCACACAGGTGTGACTCCCTCCTCTTGTGGAAGATATTATACTTAGGGCTACCAATAAGGGAGGCAATATAGTATTGTTAGGTAGGGCAGATTATGTTGCAGCAGCTCTATGTTTACTAAGTGATAGCGTTACCTATGACATTTTGAGTTTTAACCCCTTTGTGTCATTTAGTAATGCTCTTTTTGATTTTGTGGACAAGTCTGTGAAACAAAGGGCATGATTTTCAAAGGTTGATGTAGAGCTTGCATCAAGGCCTGAGTCAACCCCGATGTTTAGTGCAACTGAGCGAAACTTCTTTGATGCAACTGCACCCAATTTTAGTACATTGGGTGCAGTTGTGATAGTTTCCACACTTTATGGCAGCTTGCGCTGCATGTTTGGTGTAAGCCCCATAAAAATGGTCCCCCAAATGGTGCACATTAGACCAGGGAGATACATAGATACATAGACAGTGTTGGCAGATAAGGGCCTATGGCCCATTCAGTCTGCCCATTTGAGCTTGTAAGTTCAGTTTATGTTTTCCTAGAAGTCTGGTCTAACTTGCAGCATTTGGCACACAGGGATGAAAATCCCGATCAGTGTCGAGAGACTGCCTCAAGCCCCCGGCACCGTATGTTCAGCCCACCAGGGGCTTGCAGCATATGCAGGGCTTTTGAAACTAAGGCCCGAGGTTTCATCTCAGGGTTCGAGGGGAATTTTTGAAAGTGAAATTCCCCATCACTCCAGTATTTTATTACTTATCAAAAGTCCCTAAAAATGTGAAAAAAACACCCAGCAGACTTATAATTTCTGGTGAAGGATCGCTTAGTGAGTGATAACCTCAGTTGATAGTTTTTTTTTTTGCAACTTTATTTATTTATTTATTCATTGAATTTTTTTAACCAGCTGGGCCCACTACTTGTTTATTTATTTTATTTATTTAATTTTTGTTTACGGGGTAAGCTACACTAAACAAGTAAATGCCTATTTTCAGGTATGACCCAAGACAGTACAAAAGGGAACAATATCATAAAAGAATATATCACATGGGTAACAGCCAGTGACAGCTAACATTGATAAATAATGAAATTAAGTAACAAGCATGGACTGAAATATAAAGATATATATATATATATATATATATATATAGAACTAAACAGAACAAAATATAATGTAAAAACCATACACAGTGGTAAACATACCATTTTACATGGCAAGTAAAAACCTGGGGTCAGGATTCCAGGTCAAGGGACTATAACAAGGAACAATCAACCTGGGATCCATTTAGTACAACTACAGGCTGGCACACTCAGCAGCTGTCTGAATAAAGCACTTTTAAAGAGCTCGTGTGAGGGGACACTCCTAATTTCAAGAGGAAGGGAGTTCCAGAATTTTGGAGCAAAGACAGAGAAGGCCTGATGCCCCATCTTGGAGACAAAATTACATATACCTACATAATGCAAAGCACCACTGGATGTATACGCAAATCACCATTACAATTTCAATTGGTTCTGCTCTAAGCAGGAGTGCATGGTACCAAAAGGTCTCTCACACATGCTGCAAAGGCTGAAAACAGAAGACACAGACATGGGTTTTGTCCATCTCAAGAATCATCAGTGTGCCTTATCTGTATCTCAACACAAGGTAAAATGAACCAGCCCTTATGTGTTTTTTACAGAAAACAGAAAAATGGAAGTAGCGGAGCACTCACAAATTTGCTAATACAGTGGATTCCACTTGTATGCCATTTGGATGTATGCACATTCTGGATGTATGCACAAAAAACTGAAGTCCCGATTCTTGCCCTATTCCAGCAATGTTATTTATTTCATTTGTAGGCACACAGTTTTTCGGTTATATGCACATTTTTCTTGACATGCTCCCCAGCAGGTCCCCAGAAGGTCTTTGTCACCTCTTTAGCCTTGTTTCTACAGCAGCAGCACTTCCCTTACGGCTCTGCTGCCTTCCCACTGTGCTGTGACTTGATTCTGCAAATTACTGTTTACATTCCTGAGTCTGATGTGCTGCAGATCGAGTCAAGAGGAGTGTCTGTGGGCTTGTGGGCCAGGTTCCTGAAAATGACATCTGCAGTGACTCATGGCTGGGAAATAGGGGATCACAGAGAATCAAGCACATCGGTCATTCATACTGTGGGGTAATGCGCTCAATCCTGTTTCTATCAGATCAAAAATGGGAGTGGGAGCACATCTATGGCAATGCAGTGAGAGTCCACAAGGCTGACTTTACAGCGCATCAACCGGAGTGCATTAGTTGATGCGCTGCAGAGACAATGGTGTAAACAGGGCTTTTGATAGTTACATTCAGTTGTCATTTCCTTGCAGCCACTAGATTGTCTCCTGTAGTTAGTCCACTAATCAAACTGACAAATGCTAGAACCCAGTTAAACCTCCCCCAGACCATAGTGCTAGAGACTGCTATTAATTTTCAGTTCTGATTAATTCAAAGAGGGTGATGGACTGATGGCAAAAGATCTAACTTCAAAAATCATGCTACTTACTGAAAGCTACATTCACTCTCGCTTGGTGCAGTGAAAGTGGGTCACTGTCAGCATCAGTGAGTGTTCAGTTTAGCAAAAAAAAAGTAATGTGCTATGGTAAAGGCTGTCACTTGTCATATTTCTTAAAATAACATTTAACAGTATTTAAGATGGCTTAGGTGTATTTGTGTGCATGTGAGTTACATTTGTAAATGGGTCCTCATTGATTTCAATATGTACCCATTCATTTCTATGGCATTCTGGTTATATGCACATTCTAGTTGTATGCACAAATTCAGCTTGTCCCTGGCATACGCATACATCAGGAATCCACTTTAATAAGTAATTTATTGTGGAAGTCACATATTCATGGGGCGTGGTGCAAACATACTACCCTACATAGCCCCCTTGCATATGGGGCTTTACTGAGGGAGTCGTGGTTTTATGGGTCTGGATCATGGTGGGCTCAAAATAAGAAAGTGATCTTAGATACATAGATACATAGACAGTGTCGGCAGATAAGGGCCTATGGCCCACGTAGTCTGCCCATTTGAGCTTGTAAGTTCAGTTTGTTTTCCTAGAAGTCTGTTTCCCCTTACCCCTGCCCTCTAGAATTCCTTTATGTCTATCCCATGCATTCTTAAATCCTGTGATTGTTTCAGCCCCCACCACTTCCTCTGGCAGGGTGTTCCACTTGTCCACCACCCGTTCTGTGAAGAAATTCTTTCTCATGTTTCCTCTGAATCGTCCTCCCTCCAACTTCATCCCATGCCCTCTAGTCCTGGAACATCTTTTTCGCTTAAAAATAGTGTTTTCCTGGACCCTGTTCCTCCTTGTAAGATACTTGTATGTCTCTATCATATCCCCTCTCCCTCCTCTCCTCCAGGGAGTACATGTTCAGTTCCTTCAACCTGTCTTCATAGGACTTGTGATGCAACCCATGCACCATCTTTGTTGCCCTCCTCTGAACCTTCTCTACCCTGTCTATGTCCTTATGTAGGTATGGTCTCCAGAACTGTACACTGTACTCCAGGTGGGGCCTCACTAGTGTCTTGTATAGTGGAATTATGACCTCCCTTTTCCTGCTGGTGATGTCCCTGCCTATACATCCCAGCATCCTATTTGCTTTACCTGATGCCTTGTCACACTGTTTCCCTACCTTGAGGTCATCAGAGATGACAACCCCAAGATCCCTTTCCTGCTTGGTGCATGCTATATCCTCACCCCCCAACTGATATATTGTGCCAGGGTTTTTGTGCCCCATATGCATTATCTTGCACTTCTTTGCATTGAATTTCAACTGCCAAACCCTTGACCATTCTTCAAGTTTCTGCAGGTCCTTCTCATTCTGTCTACACCCTCTGGTGTGTCTACTCTGTTACAGAGCTTTGTGTCATCAGCGAACAGTGAAATTCTGCCTTCTAGATCCTGTACAATGTCACTGATGAAGATGTTGAATAGGACCGGTCCCAGCACTGATCCCTGTGGTACCCACTGGTTACTCTTCCTCTGTGGAGTGACAGCCATTTACCACCACCTCTGTGACCTGCCACCCAGCCAGTTACCTACCCACCACACTACTGTCCTGCCACACCCATATTCCCCAGTTTGTGTAATAGTCTTCTGTGGCACAGTGTCAAAGGCCTTGCTGAAATCCAGATAGGCCATGTCCACTGCCCTCCTGATCCACCTCCCTAGTCATCCAGTCAAAAATTCAATGAGGTTGGTCTGACATGACCTCCCTGGTGAAACCATGCTGCCTTGGGTCCTGTAGTCCATTGACAACCAGATGTTCCACAATCTCTGCTTCAGTAGTGCTTCCATGATCTTTCCCACTACCGAGGTGAGGCTGACTGGTCTGTAGTTCCTGCTTCCTCTTTGTTCCCACTTTTGTATAAGGGGACTACATCTGCTGTCCTCCAGTCTTTGGATACCTCCCTGTTTCCAGTGATTGGCTGAACAGGATAGCCAGAGGTCAGCCACCACCTCTCTTAGTTCTTTAAGGACCCTGGGTGCACCCATCTGGCCCATTGCTTTATCAGCTCTTATTACTTCCAGTTCCTTCAGGACCCTTTCTCGTGTAAAGGGACTTGTGTCCATTTCTGCACCATTCTCACCCCTTGTACTCCCTTCAGACCCATTACCCCCCTCTTCCTTAGTAAAGACTGAGCAGAAATACCTGTTCAATATGTCAGCTTTATTGTTGTCATCCTCCACGTGGCTCCCATCCTCCTCCTTCAGTCTCACTATCCCTCCCTTTGTCTTTCTTTTTTCACTTATGTACCTGTAAAAGGTTTTGTCCCCTTTACCCACTGATTTTGCAATGTGTTCTTCTGTCTGAGCTTTGGCTTCCCTTACTGACTTCCCTGCCTCCTTTGTTTCTCCTGGTACTTCTCCCTATCCCCTTCTGCCTGTGTCTTTTGTATTGCCTGAATGCAATCTTTTTGGCTTCACTTTCTTTGCTACCTCTTTGGAAAACCATAATGGTCTCCTCTTCCTTTTCCTCTTGCTAACCTGATAATGCATAATTCTGTTGTTCTTATAATCTCCATTTTAAATACTGCCCACTGTTTCTCAACCCCTGATTCCTGTCCCATTCCCCTTAATGCCTCTTTCAAGTATCTCCCCATTTTCCCAAAGTCTGCCCCCTAAAATCCAGGATACGTGTTTTTGTGTGGTTTGGTTCTGCTCTTTCTGTGATTTCAAACCACAATGACTGGTGGTCACTGTTACCCAGGTGCTCCCCACTGTTACCCCCATCACACTGTCCCTGTTTGTGAGCACAAGGTCCAGTATTGCCTTCTGCGAGTTGGTTCCATGACCAGTTGCTTGAGGAAGGCACCCTGAAGGAGTCCAGGATAAATCTGCTCCTAGTTGATGCTGCTGCTGGGATGCTCCAGTCCACATCTGGTATATTGAAGTCTCCAATCAGTACTACCTCACCTTGTCTGCCATCCTTTGGATGGCTAGCATCAACTCCTATCTGTTTCTTCCTCCTGGGCTGGTGGTCTATAGACCACACCTGTAGCGGATGGCTGGCCCCATTTTCCTTTCCAGCTTAACCCACAGTATCTCTCCCATTTTGTTCCTCCTGGATCTGTGTGGCCCTTATGTCATTTTTCACATACAGTGCCACCTCCTCCCTTCCTGCCTGCTCTGTCTCTTCTGAATATGTTGTAGCCAGGTATGGCCATCTCCCAGTCATGGTTATCATTACACCAGGTTTCAGTGATGGCCACAATGTCCAGGTCTGACTGTACCATGACAGCCTCCAGATCTTCCATCTTGTTGCTAAGGCTCCTGGCATTTGCACTCATGGCTTTCCATGATTTGACCTCCCTAGACTGCTTCACTGTTCTACTCCAGCCCTTCCTTGGTTGTCATTTATCCCTGGTTCTCCTTGCTGTTTGCCCTTCTGCTGAATTTTGCCCTTTTCTGCTTATCCACCTTTTGGACACTAATCTCCATCTTTTGCACACTGCTTTGCAGAGATAGCCCTCCTCTGGTTCACTGGTTCCACTACTAGCTGTGGGGGTGAGCAAGTAGGTACCGTCCTTGCTGGCCTGCCACCCCTTTGCTAGTTTAAATGCTTGTCAATGTAGCATTAAACTTATCATTGAGTGCTTGGATTCCCCTCCAGGATGGATGCAGGCCTTCAGGCTTGAACAAACCTCCATCCCTCCAGGTGGGTCCCCAGTCACCAATGAATCCAAACCCTTCCTCACAGCACCAGTTCTTCAACCATGAGTTAAAAGACAAGAAGGAGCAGCATCATTATTTTTCCTCAGTCCAGGGTGGTGAGTGCCAGACTCTTTTTGTCTTTACTGTTCATGGCCTGTTGGGACTTTGAAAGCAATGATTTTGACTATATTAGGTCTTCAGAAATTGTAGGATTTTATAGCTTCACCAGCATCTCTTTCTCTGTTATGTAAGCCTTTTAAAATACTGCATGCCATACAGGATGTCCATGTCCATATAAACACCTGAACTTCTAAGGTTGGGACTATCTTTTGAATTGATTGATGCACATGCCCAAATGGTAGTGTATTGTTTTGCACTTTTTGGCCTAAGTATCTTTTCTTTAAGTGCCCTCCAGGTTTTGAATGTGGTCCAGCACCTATTTGTGATTTCTATATTCTATGACTTTCTGATCTTCTGACCTCAGAGGCAAGAGTTCAATATGCTGAGCCACTGACACTGCTGGACTAACATACTGAGCCACTGACACTGCTGGACTAACATACTGAGCCACTGACACTGCTGGACTAACATACTGAGCCACTGACACTGCTGGACTAGAATACTGAGCCACTGACACTGCTGGACTAACATACTGAGCAACTGACACTGCTGGACTAACATACTGAGCCACTGACACTGCTGGACTAACATACTGAGCCACTGACACTGCTGGACTAGCATACTGAGCCACTGACACTGCTGGACTAACATACTGAGCCACTGACACTGCTGGACTAACATACTGAGCCACTGACACTGCTGGACTAGCATACTGAGCCACTGACACTGCTGGACTAGCATACTGAGCCACTGACACTGCTGGACTAACATACTGAGCCACGGACACTGCTGGACTAATATACTGAGCCACTGACACTGCTGGACTAGCATACTGAGCCACTGACACTGCTGGACTAACATACTGAGCCACTGACACTGCTGGACTAACATACTGAGCCACTGACACTGCTGGACTAACATACTGAGCCACCGGCACTGCTGGACTAACCAATGATACGTTTAAAAAAAGTCTGGCTAAAATGTTATTTTTTCAATAAATGCTTTGAAGATTCCACAGAGGGAGCTAGTCACATGGACCTCCGGAGTGCATTCCTACACATAGGGGCAGCAACAGCAAATGCTTATTCCCCTTCTTTAGATAGGGCAAGTGATTCAGAAAGTCTGACACTAATTAACACCAGTATTCTGTCCAAAATCTAAACCTGTGGTAGTAAGTGAAAAACATGTTATAACTAGGGAGTGGAGAACAAACCACTGACAAAAGATGGTCAAGAAATACAAAAAGTAATATTCTTGTAATCCCAGACTTACTTGAATACTAAGTGCTCTGCTTCCGCTCTGCAGAGTGCCAAGTCCCAAGAATGAATGTAACTATTTGCAGATTCTGTAACAGGGAAGTAAACTGAGGAATGTGAGAGGGGAGAATAAAGCTAAGTAACTACAGACCTATAAGCCTTACCTTGGTGCTTTGCACAGTGTTTGTGATAATCATAAAAGGTGTGGCAGTTTAGCAAATGGAAGAGAAAAAGTTGCTCTTTAGCCCATAAAACAGCTAGAAAAAAGATAGATCCTGCCAAACCAATCAGCCTTTGGTGCTGTACCATATGGAAAACCAATGGATATAGTAGTGCAATATGAAGTGCATAGGATGTGCATTGTAAATTGGCATGTAGGAAAAAGAATGGTGGTGGATTGTCCCCATTCTGAGTGGAGGGATGTTCTGAGTGGTGGACTTCGTGGTGGACCCCCTGGGGTTGTTGCTAGGTCCATTGCTTTTTAATATATTTAATAATGACCAGAATCAGAGGGTCATCAGCAGCCTGCTTATGATTCTTAACTGGTAAGAAGAGTGGACATGTAGACATGGACTACAGGGGACCTGCATACATTAGGGGCTTGGACTGAGAAACAGGGCTTATATATAATGTGGGGAAATGTATGGTGCTATACCTAGGGGTGACAAATCTATCTGGATCATACATTCAACTTTTGTGGTTCATCACTGGAAAGTACAACTCAGGAAATTAAGTTTTAGATAATTGAAGGCAGGAAGCCAAAACAAGGCAGCCAATGTGCTGCCACATTAAAGAGAGCAAATCCAATGCTGGGATGCATTAAGAAGGAGGAGGAGGTGAGAAGCATTAATGGAGGTGATCCTCCCTTTTACAAAACCTCTGTTAGACTGCACCTGGTATACTGTGCCCAGTTCTGGTCTCCACAGTACAGAAATGATACAGAGAGCTTAGCCCCCTCTGTCCTAAGGAAACTGATGAATTGACAGAAATATCCCTCAGAGCAATCATAGGGAGATAAGCCAATATCTGATTGAAAAAAAAAAAGAAATGATATTGAAGAGATCAAGGGGTCCATCACAGTGCCATCAAGGTTACTGGTATCATGGAGGACAAGAGCTACAAGGAGAGATAGGACAAACTCACACTATTTAGCCTCTGGATGGGAAGGATGAGAATGGATATGACACAGTCACTGTGTTCTGAATGGTAATGGGGATAGAAGTGTGGAGTTTACACAGATGTTTAAACTTAGAACCTAGAGCAGAACAGTGTTTGGAGGAAATCAGGGTTTGGATGACCTCCAATTGGTAGCTCTTACTCCCACCAAAACCGAGTTGCTGGTGGTAAAAAAAGAGAAGCAGAGAGCAGCCATTCGAGGTGACCTGTGTCCCCCTACTTTGGTGGAGGAGCACAACTTCAGATGGCAGAAGAGGTTCACAGCCTGGGAGTAATTCTTGACAGTCAGTTGACATTTGTTTCTCAGGTGTTTTCTGTATTCAAGAATTGATTTTATCATTTGAAAAATACTGGTACCTCTGGACTGCATCCCCTGCTTGATTCTGCGGATCTTTTTACTCTAATCAATGTCCTCATTTTTTCTCAGCTTGACTACTGCTGTGTGCTATACAAAAGCTCACCAGGTAGTCAACTGCATAGTCTGAGCTAGTCCAGAATGTGGCAGTGAGAGTTCTGACCTCCATAAGAAGGTCACAGCATACTTGCTATGAGCTCTGAGCTAGCTGCTAATAAGGTAGAACACTGACTTCTGGAGGCTTTTACTAACATGCTGTATAAAGCCTTGACTGGTCTTGGCCCCTACTACCCCAGTGAACTCCTGACTCCCCACATGCCATGTAGGGTTCTTTGGTCGAGGAGGCAGGACTGCTTCAGGTTCCACCCTCCTGAATGAAGTCCATTGGTGATTGTGCCTTTTCTGCGGTGGCCCTGACCCTCTGGAATGCTTTACTTAAGGCAATTTGCACTGCCTATTTTGTACAACCATTTAAAAATAAATTTAAAGGGTCCACCCCACTGGCACAGCGGTAGAGCTACCACTTGTGATGCTGGTGACCCGGGTTCGGGAATGAGCCTGGGTCATCAAAGGGCCGGCCGGGGAGGGGGGGGAGGATTGAGCATTCCATTGATGCTTTCCTTCTCTGGGAAGGGAAGGTTGTCATACCTGCTGTGATACTGCCATCTGGGTAACTTCAGGTGGCAGTACAGTTAGGGATGCCAAGAGGGAGGGGAGGACGTTGGCTGGAGGTTCAGAGTGGCACCATGTTTCGGCATGTGCATTTCTCCATGGACTCCCTCACAAGCCACCATCCTCGGGGATCAGGAGTTAACTAAGAAGAACCTCCCCCCTATGCCTCAGTCAGGACCTCCTGGACTGTTTTCAGCTCCAGGCATGGCTGCAGTGGATGTACTGTGGTACAGAACCATCCTTCAGATGGCCTCACCAGGAGGGGTGAACTCGTGGGATTGATGTCCCATGGTGGGGTGTGTCCCAGTGTTGAAGGGGCAGTCCAGGGATGAAGCTACTTCCGGGGATAAAAAACTATAAATTAAAAAAAAAAGTAAATAAATTTCAAAATTGCCTACTCCATCTAGCACTTGGAGAGCTTTTTGGTCCTTCTGCTATGTTAAATATAATCTTTAATTTTCAATGTATTTATAAATAACATTTTAGGAATTAGTGTTCTTATATCTGTTAGAAATGTTTTGTGCTTTTTATTGCTAATTTATTGTACCTGTAACTCCCCTGTAGGGGTTTACCTTTTTGCCCCTGGGGGCTGCTGTTTCCCCATTCTGGTGCCCCCAGTTACTCATTTCTTTCACAGTTGTCCCTGATTTTGTCCCAGTCTTTCTGTGCCCCAGAATGGTCCCCATTGGTGTCCTGAATTTTCCACCAGCACCCGCATTTTATTTTTCCAGAATAGGGGCCAGAGGAGCTAGCTCGTGGAGTCGCTGCCTGAATTTGTACTCCGGTGCTGGGCTGGCACACAAACACATTTCAGTTTTGGCTGTTTGGGGGCTGTTTAAGTCACCTCTCTGGTGGCCCCAATTCCCTGGATTGTACAAAAGAGGGACTGGAGCCCTCAGGTGGTCCAGAGCGGTGACAGAGAAGCAGAAAAAACACTTTTTCGGAGCGACAATCATGCTCGAGAATCCAGGCGCCACCTCAAAAATGTTAATGAGGTGGCATGAATATTTAAGAGTGAGAGCCTGTCCAGCACCTGGGGGGTCTGGAAACTGATGCTGGCGACAGGCAGAAAAGTGAATAAAATAAGTGCACAGTGTAGTGGTACACAAGGGTAAAAGGGAACCTCCAAGTCTGCAGGGAATTAAGTAAATAAATATGTACATGTTGGCTGCAGCAACAAAATAATGTTGGGGCAATGAATGAACGGTATTGGGACTATGTATGAGCCAGCCTGGGAGGCTGTTGTAAATGGCAGCAGTGACCAGCAAAGAGGGAAATAAAAATGTTATAGGCTGCCAGTGTTCAACAAGGCACAGGGGCTGCTATAATTCTGTGGCACAATAAATTAATAAAAGCTTTCTGTTTGGCTGCAGGAACATTTTAATGTTATGATAGTAGATGGACGGCAGTGGAATGTTTGCTACAGCAGCCATGATTGCAACCATGTGACTACTGTACAGGTAACCAGAGGGCCAAGATTTGCCAGAAGGACTGTGGAAATACTGAAAGGACTGTTTTGAAGGAAAAGATTGGGGAAAGTTTAGATGCCTTTTTCTATGGTCAATTAGGCATCGAGGGAGCCTCATATTAATTTTGGTGAAGGACAGTGGCTCCAGCCAATGGGGAGATGCCAGAGAGCTCCCAAAAGAGAAAGACTTAGGATTTCTGAGTCAGTTTGACAGGAGCCCCTCCACAGGGAGGGGGAGCTCTAGCTCCTATGCAGAGAATGGGGCTGCAAGGCTGGGAAAGGGCCTGCCTGGGGGCTGCCAGCAATTTGTCTCCCAGGGCTGATCATGCCTTTCCCCATTTGGAAAAGTGTAATGATGAAGATTATTCAGGCAGTTTTTTTGAGAGAAAGAGAGAGAGATGCAGGATCCTGCTACAGGCTGCTGTGATAAGAAGTGACACCATGGCAGTTAAAGTGTTCAGAGAAAAGGTTGATTTGGAAAATGGATTATGGAATTCGATTGGTTTTAAGACAGAGAGGAGGAGAAGAGAGCCGCTTCAGTTTTCGTCTGCACCACAACAGGTAAACACTAGTGATGAGAGATCTGTACGAGAGAATTGTGAAAAGGCAAAGGTTCTGTCTGACCCCAGAGAAGACAAAGAGTCGAGAGAGAAAAGGGAAGGACACAAGGTTTAAGGACTGGTTTTGGCATTGGAACATGGATAATGGAAACTGGACTGGGATCTAGTTCTGAGAGGTTGAAGAGATACCCTCTTCTATGTTCTTCTTGACCTGCACAGTGAGAGCAAAGAGTTTCTGTCATGCTTTAAAGGGATTGAGAGAAACCCTGAACATGAGAGTCAGATTTGCTGGAACAGTATGTGAGCCAGAGCAAAAGTGGCTGCTGTTTTGAAGTAGAGAGACTGTAAAAGCAGAAAGATGGCCTGGTGCCTTCCGGGCCAGGGACCTGCCATCTGTTCTTGAAATACAGCTAGGGAAGAAATTGCTGTTGTGAACCTGGAGTTTGGACTCTGCTGCTTCCCCCAGGGTCTGAAAGACAGGAAAGTTTCAGAGGCTGCTCTGGTTGCACATGGGAGCCAGTCATCATGGAAGAGGAGAAAGATCCAAAGATCCATCCTAATCTAGAACCATGTGGGGAACTTGCTAGCCCCCACCAGTTGGGGTCTGCTGGCTACAGGGGCCACTGGCTCATGTGAAGTGTTAGGGCACCTGCAACCCGTGAAGGAGCTGGGTTGTGGAGGCACTTCCAGGTCTGGACTTCCATGTAGTTGGTGGGCCTTATGCAGTAGCTCTGCAACAGGCCTGAAGAGGCTGAAGGGGACAAGCTGTGAGACCTTCAATCAAGCTGAAGATCCAGGCTGCAGCATCCTTGCCCCCTCCTCAAGTCAGCCAATCTAATGAATCCCAGGTTCTGCTGTTCCATCAACCCAGGACATCAATTACAGTGCCACCAGGGACTGATTTCACAGAACTGTGAGTAAAGGCAGGAATTTCCCTGCACCTGGGGGATGTATAAAGTTTAACTCAAGTTTATGCCCCATGGTGTAGAGAAGTTTACAATAATCAAGAGAATAGGTAAAAAGTTAATTTAATTCATCAGGTGTACCAACGCCAGCTGACCAGCTGCATCTCCAGCTTACAACTAAAGGGCTGGGTACCCAGAGAGAGATTTCTAGGGGGTTAAAGTTGAATACCTGCAGCAATTATCCAGATAGGAAGTTGGTGGCTGCACTAATTACAATGTGGGCTAAATTCAGTGGGGAATGATTGTTTGAAGATGCAAATCTTTAAAATGCAAATTAAAAATGTTCTGCTTAACCTCTGGTCCACTTATCTCTCCCTAACCCTCCCCATGTAAATAAATATGGCATTAACTGTTTTGGAAACGTCTTGACTCAAGAGCCTGATTTAGTGAGCATATTATTACCTGAACCTGAAAATGCCAAGTATTGAATCTGGGGATTTTGGTTAATGCAGTGCCCATGTCTGGGGTGATTGTTTGGGGAGGTAGGTTGGTACAGCATCCCAGATAGTTGTACTGGTAGATTTCTTACCCACTTACATTGTACTCTGGGTGGAGGTACTGCCATTTTATTTTCATTCTTGGGAAAGGACCCCCAGTAACAGCTATATGGGAACCCAGGCCCCTTAACCTGGCTAGTGGCCACCCAGGCAAGAGTAGTAGCCCTCTTTAGGACAGTGCCAGGGTGACATACAGGCACTCCAAGCTTTGAATGGGCACTGCCTAAAAACTGAATTTACAAAACCAAACCAAATCAAACTAAACCAACCTGGTGAGTACTAGCAGATCTTAAGGCAATGCACTCAAATTGAGGGAGAGGGTATGCACTAGATATTAGTAAGGATTACATCATACAGAGGTGGTCAACATGTGGAATAGCCTATCTGGTGAGTTTGTAGAAGCTAGCATTGTTCAGGTTTTTAAAGCAGGTCTCAGTATATGCCTGAGGATGAATGGCATTGAGTACTTAGTATGAGCAGGAGTAGCATACTGGCGGAAAACCCAGGATGTGTATCCATTCTCAGATAGGGTATAGTCACTGTTGTGTGGCAGGAGGGTGGATTAGATGAAACCTATGTCCTTCCATTGCCACGGTACTATATTACTGTTACAATGAGTTTGCAGTACATGATCTATGAAAGGGCATGTGTAAAAATCTCATGTGACCTTACTTTTGGAAATATATCTAGTAATATTGAGGACAGTGTTCCTGGGGCACATGGAGACAAGTGCAAACAACATACTGCCTTTCTCAAACCATCTCAGAAAAACAGTCAGTAGTGATTATGATGTCAGTCAACTTTTCCCTCTCAAGTAGTCACAACAAACAGTGGACCTTCAACAAAATACTGGAAAGGCCAGGTACAGTAAATAGAAACATGGAAACATACAAAGGTGACAGCAGAAGAAGGCAACACAGTGAAACCAGTCTGCCCTGTAGTCTACATAATGTAGATAAGGTACAAATTGTAAAGTGTAGCAACAGAAATCAGTCAGTTGGTGAATGAATTGCTGAGAACAAGAGGCCAGTTTTCCATCATGGAAAATGAAGATTGCAGAACTCTTTTGAAAGATTTTATATAATGTATTTGCATTAAAAATCTTCCAAAACAAAATCCCTTTAACCAGAATTGCTAGATTAAGAACATTCCAGAGGATTTTAAACCATGCCCTTTTACTATCAGATTGCAAGCAGATTCTCAGAGCAAATTTTTTCTGCATAGAAACATAGAAATTGTCAGCAGAAAAGGACACCTTGGCCCACCGAGTCTGCCTAGACTTTCCGTGCCTATTCTGTCTCCACAGACCCTACCTGGGCTCCATCGACCCTCCCTCATCCCTGCCTATTTACCAATATTACATTATGCCTATCCCATGCATGTTTGAAGCGCCTCACAGTTTTCGTTCGCACCACCTCTACTGACAGATTTTTCCAGGCATCCACCACATTTTTGGTAAAGTAGTACTTCTTCATATCCTTCTTAAACTTCACCTCTGCCAGCTTCATTGCATGGCCTCTTGTCCTGGTGCACCTCCTCATTTGAAATAGACCCCCGCCGTACCCTGTTCACCCTCTGAGGTACTTGTAGGTTTCTGTCATGTGCCCCCTCTCCCTCTTCTCTTCTAGGATGTACATGTTAGAATCCCTCAGTCTCTCCTTGCAGGCTTTTGATATAACCCCTGGACCATTTTAGTTGCCCTCCTCTGGAATGCCTCCACCCTATGTCCTTTCTGAGATGCGGCTCCAGAACTGGACACAGTACTCCAGTTGGGGGTCTCACCAATGACTGACAGAGTGATAACACCCCAGCCTCTTTCTGCTTGTGATACCTCTCCCTGTGTACCCCAGAATCCCACTGGCCCCACTCATTGCCTTGTCACACAGCCCCTTCTACTTTGAGGTAATCAGATATCACGATATGATAACCCCAAGATCTCCTTCCTGCTTAGAGACCACCAGTACCTCCCGCTTTTTTCACTCACCTCCTGGGTTTCTATGCCCTAGGTGCATGATTTTGCACTTTTTCTCACTGAAACCCAACTGGTGTGCTCTCGACCACTCCTCGAGTTTTCTCAGGTCCCTACTCATTCTCTCCACTCCCTCTTGAGTATCTGCCCTGTTACAGATTTTGTTGTCATCTACAAAAAGGCATACATTCCTTCCAATTCTTCTGCAATGTCACTTATGAAGACATTGACGAGGACTGATCCCAGTACTGAGCCCTGCGGCACCCCGCTGGTCACTCTCTCCTCAGTAGAGTGACTGCTGTTTACCACCACCCTCTGTCGCCTTTCCTTTAACCAGTTTTTTTACCTAGTTTTCCACTTTGGATCTCACTCCTAGACTGCTCAATTTTTTTATCAGTCTTCTATGTGGCACAGTATTGAAGGCCTTGCTGAAGTCCAAGTAGGCCATTGCCACTGTCCTTCCATGATCTATTTCCCTGGCCATCAAGCTGAAGAAGTCAATCAGATTTGTCTGACATAACTCCCTCCCCCCATGAATCCATGTTGCCTTTGGTCCTGTAACCTGCTGGATTCAAGATAGTCTGCTAGCCTTTCTTTTAGCAGGGTTTCCATTAATTTCCCCACCACTGATGTGGGTCTCACGGCACTATAGTTACTATTCTCCTCCCTGCTGCCACTTTTAAGGAGTGGGACTAGTCCGATCTCCTCCAGTCCTCTGGAACCAGTACTTTTTCCAGTGAGTTGCTGAATAAGGCCATCAGGTTTGCAACAAGTGCCTCCCTGAGTTTCCTTAACACCCTTGGGTGTATCCCATCCAGTCCCATGGCCTTATCCTCTTTCAGATTTGCAAGTCCCTTCAGGACTCTTATCTCTGAAAATGGACTTGTGTTCAGATTCCCCCCAGTGTTCCAACTGCTCCTTGGTGGTCCATTCCCCTCTCTTGCCACTGCATGCACTCTACCTCTGCCATCCTCCTTATCCTCACTATCTCTCCCCTTGCCTTCCTCTTCTCACTTATCTACCTGAAGAATGTCTGGTCCTCTTTTTGCTACCCCTTTACTCTGTTTGTGCCTTTGCTCCCCTAACTCTCTTACCTATTTCCCCTTTGTTTTATCTGGTACACCTCCTTGTTCACATCCCTTTGCATTTCTTTTTACCTCCTGAATGCCACCCTTTTTTCCTCACCTTTGTGGCTACTTCTCTTAAGTATCATAATGGTCTTTTATCCTCCTGCTTTTGCTCACTTCCTTCACACATAGGCTGGTTGCCTTCACTATGCCTTGCCTTAATTGTCTTTATTGTTCCTCTACCCCTCCCTGGCAACCCTCCCCTGCTAGGTTACTTCTGAGGCAGTCACACATTTCTTTAAAGTCTGCCCTCCTAATATCCAGGACCCATTGTCTTTGTGCGGTTTACCTCTGCACCTGTCTTAATGCTGAACCACACTGTATTGTGATCATTGGTCCCCGGGGGACAGCCCACTGTGACATCTGCAATATTGTCTCTGTTAGAAAGCACCAGGTGCAGTATTTCCCCATACCTAATGGGTTCCTGAATAGCTGTTTGAGAAATGCCCCTACAGGGAGTCAAGGATGGCCCTACTTCCAGCCAAAGCTGCAGCCGGAATGCTTCAATCCACATCTGGCAGATTGAAATCCCCAACAGCAGCACCTCCCCCTGATGGTTTCCTTGAGTACTTTATTCAACTCCTACCCTTGTGATAGAGATCCATATATCACCCCAGTAGGATAGTGGCCCTAGCTCCTGTCTCCAGGGTGACCCACAGCACCTCTAACCCTAACTTTACCTCTAGGTTCCCTTGTGCTTCATAGCCCTCATACCCTCCCTCACATACAGAACAACACCTCCCTATCTCTGTTAAAATGAGAGTAGCCTGGTATGGCCATGTTCCAGTCATGATTTTTTGATGCTCCACAACTCAGTTATGACCATCTAGGTCTGCCTCTACCGTGAGCGCCTCCAGATCTGGAATTTTATTTCAATGACTTCTTGCTTTGACAAGCATGGCTGTCCAAACCAAACCTTTCTCTCTTCCTGCTTATGCTCCTCCTTGTCTTTCCCCTCCTGCCTGTACTGTACCCCATAACTCCCCGACTCTCCTCTTCCCTCATTACTGTCTCTGTTTCTTGTCTCCTCTACACCTCTCTTTCTACCTTATTTGTTCTTAAACTCCTTGCCCTCCACCTTGTCTACATCACCATTATCTTGTGCCCCTGTCCTGTTCCCTCCCAAAGTCCTCCTTCCTTGTTACTTCAACATACAGGTAAAGATGCAGTGAATTTATATTTCACTGGTGAAATGGCGGTGAAGTGGTGAATTTCGCTGCATGGAGTAATCCGCAAAATTTCCCTGCATTAGGCGGAATTTTGCCAAGGCGAAATTTCACCTCCCACGGGTGAAATTCCTCCTTCTGCAGTGAAATTTCACCTTCTTCTTAAAGGTGCAGAAGGGGCTGGGTCATCAAGGTGAGTCACGGTGTAGCAGCATCTTAAAGCCTTTAGATGAGAGAGACCATAACATTAAGATAAGGTAAAGATGGATTTTGAAATAAGGGGATTTGTATAGAGTAAACATACACTTAAGAAATTATAAGATGGCCCTTTATTTTACAGATTAAGTCCTGAGGGAATCCAAATACAGAAATATTGAATAAGGAAAATAAAAAAGCAAGCAATTAAGCAGGTTAGTTTTCCCTGCACTACACAACTTTTCATGTGTTCCAAATAAAAATATAATACTATATGTGAATTAAAACAGATTTGCAAAATTAAATATATATTTATTGATGTATTATTTACTCAGATGAATGAAATATTCATGTGAAAGTATACACAGCAGCTTTAAGAATATTTGAGCACAGCAGCTTTAAGAATATCTGATGAAGGGACAGGATGGTCCTGAAATGTAATACTGATGTTAAATGAGAAAGCTCAGCAATTAATGGAATAATGGAATAAACACCCCTTTATGCATATTTATTTAAGGGTCGAGTACCACAACCAGCATTACTGTGATCTAACATCTTGCCCTATCATCTACCCACCAATCACAAGTGGGAATAATCTGATACAGGTCTAGCTTTAATAGCATCATCCCATCAATTGCAGAAAAAGTAATGGAGCATCATTAATAAGCCACCCTAAAAACCCAGAGTATGAGCCCTCATAGACTCTCACCTCCCTGTAAGGCACACCTATAAAAGTTGCCATATGAGCACCAAAGTCTATATTTAATGAGTCTTTAATTAGCAGCTAATATCAGTTCAGACTATTATGAGAAACATCCCCTCTTCATCAGTTCCAGAGCAGAGTAATGTCCGATTTGTAGCATTACTCATGATACATCACTGTAATGAAAGAAATCAAAAGTAGCCCCTTCAGGAAACAGTTTAATGTCCCTCATCTGAGGATTTTCCTCCTTCTGCCGCTGCCTCACATCCCAGTCTATTAACTGTCTTATCCACCAGGATCCAGGCCACCTTAGCGTAAGTGAGGCAGTACTGTTTGTTACAATGTGAAAGCTTCAGGCTGGCCGGGAATCCTAAATGAGAGCCAGTACCACAGTACCACATTCACAGAGTTTAGCTGTGATGCCTTCAAGTGCCTTTCTCCTCTGCTTCATGGCAAAGGTGTAATTGAGGAAAAACAAAATCAGCTCCTTCGCCAGAGTTATTGGGTTCTAAACTTGCACCCTTTCAAGCGTGGTCATGAGCCTAGACGAGGCTGTGACAAGCAAGAATGTTTGGGGGCCATCCTCACCTCTGATTGTCCTCTTGGGGTGATGCTGTACTTTTTTTTTTGTATTATTTTATTTATGCCCCCATGTGCTCCAAAGCTGCCTCTTCTTCTGGCCGCCATGGTCCACAGACATTCCACCTACTATCTCCCCCTTGGCCACCTACCTCATATCTGCAGCCTTCCATGGGGTAGCCCAGTGTAACCCTTCACAGAATGGGTTCCCCTCCTCTGAGGGGGAAGGCACCAGTGGGAGGAGACCAGCACACTATTTTTCCAGTCCCAGGTGCTGCTGAGGCATTTCGTGGCTTCCGGGAAGTCTTTGGAGGTGCTCAGGGCTGGCAGCTGTCATCAGGCTAGTCTTCAGAGTGGTTTCCTGTTTTCTGGTTTTTCCCCGGTGTGCTGCTCGTGTAGTGCCTCCAGTCTCCACTGGGGGCCACTACCGAGCAAGGCCATTCCCAAACCCACCCCAGGATGGGAGAGCAGTCTATCAGATGCCCAATCCTATCCTCCCCCTGCCGACCCCCGGTGACCTGAGTCCGTTCCCGAACCCTGATCACTGGCATGGGTCGAGGTAAGGCACCAGCACCTCAACCCTCTACACCACTGGGCCGGTGATGCTGTACTATTTAATCACCGGTACTGCATGGCCAAGATCCAATACCTCAGAAAGCCATCATTCCAAAAACTCAAATGGATTGGCCCCTTTAGTGCCCTCTGGAAGTCTCAGTAGCCACATATTTGCAGATCTAACAGTGTTCTCCAGCTGCTCCAATCATAAAAGCATCACCAAGTGTTCCTTCACAGTTGAAACCACTATCATCATTGCTTTTGTAACAGCTTTCTACACTTACTCAGCCTTCTCCACATCCTCATCCATTTTTCAATTGTGCTGCAGCTAGCCTCTCAGTATGTAAGTCTAAGTTTTTGCCCACCTATGTAATGGATTGGGTCAAACTGTACTTCACTCATTGTAAGGAGTCTTGTGTGGTGGGAACATCACCCTCTTTACCCGCTGCAGACTGCTGTGCACCCAGAGCATTCAACGGCCCCACCACCAATGAATTACCCTTATTTGGGATTCCTGGGTCTTTCCATAGTCGAACTTTGGTATTGATCTGCTCAGAATACCATAAGGTGTTGTATTATTGAATTTAAATACCCAATAGACCACTTTTGAAAAAAGTGGATTGTTCCATTCCTTGAAGAGGGGGGATTTTTCATGTTATAGTTTAAAATCTTTGTATTGTTTAAATGCATTACTATTTTGTAAACTTGATGATTTATAAAGTATAAGTACAGTCACTTAGGTACCTCTGTACTCTTCAAGAGTATCACCTTTGGTGTTCTCCAGGTGCTGGAACCGGGGTGTAGCCAGGAATTTCAAACTTGTACTCAAAACTGATGCACTGTTGCCCCCCATTATGTAAACATAAATCAAAATATGTGCTGCCGCGCCACACCAACAATAGCCCCCCCCCCCGTTTGCTATATCTGTGTTCAAGTAATCAGTTTCTTCCTGTAATCCTCCTTCCTTTGTTTTTCTGCCTGCCTGGTAAGTTGTTCTTGTTTGTGTATTTGGCTGGTGGCATCAGTGCCCCATAGCAAACAACAAAGGCAAAAAGGCTCAGCGTGACACAGACACAATGTGACTCACAATGTCCTTGCTTTCCTCTTTTTGTTGCCCCTGCCTGATTTTTTTTTACTGTACTCTGCTGAGTACAGTGTGCATGCCTGCCGACACCCCTGTGCTGGAACTGCAAGGCAACACTCTTCAAGATTTTAGAGATGTCTCAGTGTCTATATTTACACACTGTTTAACAGATTTTTTCCTCTGGCTGCCAGTTTCAACCTCCATTTTTACAATATGTTGACCAGTCAACCACAACTGGAAGGATCTTTGAGCAGACACAGACAACAGTAGAGTAGAAGACAGAACTAGAGATGATCAAATAGCACCAAATCTGATCCAACTCGAATTTGTCAGATAGTCAGAAAATCTGAAATCTGATCTGAAATCCAATCCAAAGTCATAAAAGATTTCAAATCACAGATATCTGCTTCTGATCTGACTATCTAGCACAGACAGGTCACCATAAAATTAAAAGAAAAATCATTCTTTGGCATCCTGTTGCAGCCCCCTACCTCACCCCATCCCCTTCAAACAATTCCTGGCATCTAGTGCAGCCCCTTCCTCCCTCCATCCTACGTGAATAAATATATATTTATATTACTTAACTTACTGTGTTCCTATCATCCAGTGGCAACCCCCTCTCTCAACCCATCCTGAATACTGTCCATGGCTGGTATCCAAAGGAATCATGTGGCACCCCTGCCCTGGCAGTGGCGACTGGCACAGCCTTCTCTTACCCCTTTGGCCAGCTGATATCTAACACTTATCTCAAGCTGTACAATGTGAACCAGATTCCTCACCACTAGTTGTAAAGTACATTACACCAGTATATGTTAAATCTAAATGCATATTTCTCAGCCCATTTCCCTAATGTGTGCAGGTACTCTGTAGTGCACTCCCCTAATTTGTCTGCTAGCATTTCAAATTTAGTGTCATCAGCCAACAACTGTTGCTGGCCCTCTCCTCTAGGTCATTAATAAATATATTAAAGAGAAATGGAACCAACCCAACCCTGGGGTAGAAACAAAAAGTAAATTAAAGTCTTCAGGTTATGTTTTTCAGCCGTCTCTAAATAATTATATAATTTTTTCCATGCTCCTTTAATTGGAGCTCTGTGGGTGCTGCAAAGACTTGAGTCATCATGCAACCATGATTCAGTAACTTCTCATAATTCACTTCTGCTAACTGTGAATTTTAGGAAAAGTTTTGTTCTGCTTTTTTGTAATTATAGGTGCTCTGAGTTTAGTTAACAGGTAGATGTGGGAAATTCTAAGAGGAAGTTGTGTACCTGAAAACTAAATGAATGTACCTTCAGTGGTGGATTTTTCTAAGACTGGATTGAGCACTTCTTCTTCTACTCATTTCACAGAGGAAGCAGATGTACTCACTCAGTGCATGCAAGATCCTTTTGTATAATATTTTGGCATAATGATATGAAATTATGGTGTTGAAAATGCAGTATACATAGTAGATGTAATGTACAATCAGGGAAAAAGAAAACTTGAGAAATTTACCTGGCTACCACTCCCTTTAATCATGGATCCTGAACTTAGTGGCAGAGTGAAATGTTTTAACTCAGAATGTGCAATGTTTGTTTCTTTTTGGAGCATAACAATATGTATCATCTAAGTATTAGCTGTCTTTTTTGTGTTTTTTCCCTAAAATATGTGGCTTAGCTTTCTATGCATTTTTTTTTAATCATGGTAGAGACTGTTGGGTAGAATGGAGAATAACGGAGGGCACGAACAGAGAACTAAGCACCCCAGACTCCAGCCATAGAATCTACAAGGTATCTATTCAGGAGACTGAAGCACAGAATCCCAAAACTGATGGGACCGAGTTCAGTTGCTCAACACATTCAGATGTCCAACAGAAAGAAGCCGATGCCGACAGGGGTACGATAGTGGATGTTACGGACTGCTACCCTACCCCTAGCCAGGCATCAAAAGTAACTGGAAAATGCATAAGCTGGCTGAGCTGCTCCCATGGCATGGAGGTCTAATACAGTAGCAATTCAGCCAGCATGGTGTGGTAGACCAGGGTTCTGTTCCCAGTTTCCACTGTTTTGGTGAAACTGTGTTCCACCCCCCCGCCAGTAATTTTTTTTTTTTACTCTGAGGTCCGCTCCCCCCTCAGAGCTGGTTATTTAAGTTATGGAGGGTTCAGGGGCAAAGCCCCCTGCATTACATTTAATTGTCTTCCGATATTCTGCAATTCAGTCTCCTGAACTCAGTCTTGTAGCATTTGAGATATTGAATTTCAGTCTTTCAAAACATATCCATCTACACTTTCAATTAGATTTCTGTTGGTTAAACAAGTATTATGTCAGTACCAGCTACCACATTGGTATCAACTGCAGAGCTAAAAAAAGACTTGGTTTGAGGAATTTGTGACTGACAACTTTTGAGCAGCAAGTAGTCACAGCTGACCAAAAGACTGCTGGTTTCATGCCCAGAGAATGAATCAGGAATTTTTCTTACATCTGTCGGTGCTGGGCCAGATTGCCTATGTAATAATTAGGCTTTAGTTATATGAATACAGTATGATATAAGCAACAAGAGTTGTTAGGTAAAGTTAGCACAAATTGTCTGACACACACACACACACACTCACTCCATGGCAAATGAGATATTGTTTTTTTCCTGGTCACATAATTTCACATTAATACTCAATGTAAAGAGCTTACAGACTGGGTAATTAGTAGATCAAGCTAAATTATACATCACACAACTGGCTTTTTGTACTTTCTTTAGCTTTACTAGTCTTACAATGCCCTCCACTCAACACAAAGATCAAGCAGTAAGGAATCCCTTTTTTACTATTATATGTGAACACTTAGCTTTCTATGCTTCTCTCAAGTCATATTTTTTATAAAGAACTCTATGCAGTATATTAACATATTTGACTTAAACAGAATGGGTGGGATATTCAAAAGGGTTGCGCAATGCGCAATAGGGTTGCGCCTGCGCAAGTCCAAAAATGCACCATTCTGCGATATTCAGCAGGAGGCAGTTGCGCCACTGAAAACATGCTGAGCAACAACGCAATGCTAATTAAGGCATGTGCAACCGAAGGGGGTGGAACCATGCATAAAGTGCGCAATGCGATATTCAATGGCTTGCTCAATGCGCAGCAGTGGATCAGGCGGAAGTTGCGCCATAGTGGAAATGAGCCAAAATAAAAAAGGATCAAGGAAGAGGTGCAAGAACGCTACAGGGAAGCCACATGAGGCAGGGAGACAGACAAGGCCAGAGGGAGAAAGAGTGCAGGCCAGGGAGAGCAGAGGACAGAATAGGGGCAAGGGAGGGTGCGTGGGGCCACAGAGTGCAGAGGCCAGTAGGTGTACCCGGTGCAGTGGAGGTAGCAGTCAGGACAGTGGGGGGAACAGAGCAACAACAGCCAGAGGGGGAACACAAGCCAGGGACATGGACAGTGCCAGCTCCACATGGAAGCTGTAATGAGGGGGGTGAGAAAGCATGCTGCAGGGGGACGTGGCCATGGAAGGGCCCGTCGTCGGTACGCCTCCAACAGGCAGTACCGAGCCCGCATCAGCTTTGAGCTCTACTCAGATGTTGAGATTGTGGGCTGGTACCGCCTGAACAGGGCAATACTGAGGCGGCTCTGTGAGCTGTGCAGTGATGTGATGCAGGCACCCTCACGATGAAGTCATGCTCTGTCAGTAGAGACAAAGGTAACAGCTTGCATGTGCTTGCTCACCACGGGTACCTTCCAGAGACCAACAGGGGACACCACAGGTATAACACAGTCAGTCACGTCACGCATCCTCACCCAATTCCTCAGCACACTGCTGCCACATGCTGTGGAGTACATCCACTTCCCCAGCACCACAGCGGAGCGCACAGCAAACATACAGGAGTTCCACAGGGTAGCACGTATGCCTGGTGTGCTAGGGGCGATAGACTGCACCCATGTGGCCATTCGCACACCACCTGGCCCCAATGGGGCTGCCTATAGGAATCGGAAGGGTTATGCCAGTGTCAACTGCCAGGTGGTGTGTGATGCCAGTGGGCGCATCATCAATGTCCGTGCCATGCACCCTGATGGAGCACACGATTCATTCATATGGTACCAGTCAGCGCTGTGCCATTGATTTGAGAGTGGGAACATCCCCACAGGACATCTAGTGGGTGAGTATGCATGTAGGACTGGCAAATTGGGGGCAAGGGTGGGTAAGCCACAGGTGCCATGGGTGTGGCACACAGGGCTAAGGGCAATATGAACCTGAACAAGACACTAACCTCCACTGTCTCCACACAGGTGACAGTGGATACCCACTCCGTCCCTGGCTGCTCACACCCTACTGATGGCCCATGACCTCATCGCAGCAATGCTTCAATGAGGCACATGCCGCCACATGCAACATCATTGAGTGGGTGTTTGGGATGCTGAAGGCACGCTTCCGATGCCTAGACACCTCCAGCGGTGCCCTACAGTATAGCCCCTCAAAGGCCTGTGGGATATTCCTGGCCTGTTGTATCCTGCACAACATGGCCAAAGACTGTAGGATAGCCATACAGGTGAAGAGGGGGACAGCGATGGGGACGACGGTGACACTGGTGATGATGGAGACGGGAAGCCCCCCCTTGGACGACGTGACCCCTGACTGATCCGGCTGGCCCAGCTGCACCGGGACACCATCACAGAGGAGCACTTCACCCAACACAGGTAAGTCATGGGGCCATGTGCAACCAACAGTGGCTATGGCACAACCCTCATACACACAGGGAAACACACCAGGGGTGCTTGATGGCAAGGGAAGTGGCAGGGCACAGAAGCACACACATACAACCAGGGAGGGGTGAACAGTAACACGCCACATAGACAGACACACACACACAATAGGCACAAAGTGCACAGGGGTCAGGTGCACAACAGAGCAGGAACACAGACACTAAAAACACACATGTCCACAGGCCACCACGTCCACTGACTGTCCATGTATGTGTGTCAGATGCTGGGCACCTTCGCACTTTGGTGCACAGCGCAATGCAGGCATCATCATGCACACACACCTGTGTACAGCAGTCAGGAGGGTGTGCAGGTGGTCCGTGTGTCTGCGTATAGGGCTGGGTACCCACTGGTGCACTGCCCACTGAAACACACATTGCACACAGGGCAGCACCAGACAGGGCCCACACTGGGAGACAGCTCAGTCTTGCGGCACAGTGCCACGGCCACCTCGGATGCATGGGCGGCCCCGCCGAGACCCAGCAGCATTGGCAGGCTGAGCACAGGCCTCATGGGGTGGCACCAATGGACCACCAGGGGTTCCACTGCATGAATGCGACCTTGCCCGCACAGGGGTCTGCAGCACACCGAACATACCTGCACCAGGGGTGCTCAGGATGCCCACAGCTGAACCTGGTGTCGACAGGGTGGGTGTCACATGATGCTGGGAACTTGGAGTGGATAGTGTACTGCGTGGTGTGAGTGGCACAGGGGCACCTGACTGTGTGCCCAATGTGGCCACGACAGCGACCAATGCCTGTGTCTGCCTGTCAATGGCGGCTGTCACATCCATCCACAAATGGTCAATCCATGACAGGATCCTCTCATTGTCCCTGCTGTGCCACTCCAGAGCCATACACAGTGCCTCCACGGATGTTGCAACCCACATCTGCTGCTGTACTGATGCCTGCAGCAGGGGAGTGTGCTCATCAAAGAGGTCGTCTGCCACATCGGCAACCTGTCCCTCAGGGTATGGAAAGGCCTGATGTACAGCACCCCTTGAGGGTGGGCTCTGCTCACCAGGACCAGGTATGGGCAAGTCCACAGGCAGTGCACCTACATCACCGCTGAACCCTGTACCCCCAGTCCCGGTGGGTGACTGCTGCCCCTCCGCCTGCTGTGCCCAAGGAATCAGTTGTTCTGCTGCTGTGGCTGCAACAGTGCCAGTGACCTGCACAGCCACTGGTGCTGCCCCACTGGTGCTGACAGGCACAGCCTGGGACTGTGCTGACGTGCTGGCACACATGTCGGAACCAGCTAGGTCCATGGGCGTGAGCTGTCCTGCTGTGTGTCCATTCAGTGACACACACATGTCAATGCCCATAGTGGTCATTGCATCATCAATGGTGCAGGTCTGTGCCACAGCCACAGCCACAGCGTGCTGGCATGCTTGCATGCCAGACCGCTGAGACACAGGAAGGGCACCCCCCACACCTGTCTCAATGACATCAGTGATGGTAGCCAGGCGGACACACTGGTGTAGTGCACGGCGGCAACCTGCGGAGGTGGATGGTCCCTCCTCCAACTCCGGATGGCTGTCCGCAGTGGACAGGTCCTCCATCGCTGACCCCTGCTGATGCACAGGATCTGTAACAGAAAGGAAGGACACGTTAGTGCATGTGATCTACCTTCCTCCCCTGACCATGACATACCATGCAGTGATGGGCTACCACCTGTCTGGAAGCCACCTCCAGGAACGTCCTCAATGGCACTGCGCTGCATGCTTGCAGTGAGCCTGTCCTATGCTGGAGTCAGCTGCACCACCTCCGGCTGGCCCCCGCCTGTTGCAGCACGTGCCACCCTGATGGCTGCCACCTTCTCCTTCACCCTCCTCCTGTCAGTTCCCATCTTCTTTTTACACTCCTGCACAGAGCGCTGGTGGCTGCCATGCAGGTTGATGGCATGTGCCACCCCCTCCCATGCAGCAGCATGGGCCTGAGGGGTGCCCCGCTGTCCACTGAGAAGTGGCTCTTCATCCAGGTAGGCCTCAAAGAGTGCCTCCGTCTCAGCCTTTGTAAAGTTAGGCCTCCTCTTCTACCCACCATCATCCTCCTCACCCAGTCCTTGCTCAGTCATTTCACAGCCTGTATGGGTGAGAGTGGTCACCTGTGACTGTGCAGTACACAGCAATTCCCTGAGGCGATAGTGCAGAACATCACAATGCATGCTACTCACCTATCAACTGCAGTAACCGAATATGGCCACTGCAGAACAGTGTTGCATATTTATAACGCAATCCATGCAAATTAGGTGTGGAGCAACTTTAATGAGATGCAAATCGTGCTGCTGCGCCGTTGAATGGCTGATCGGATGATTTGCATATGACGGCTGAATATCACGCTTTTGCGCTTTGCGCAATACGGTTGAACATGCTGAGCTAATGGCGCAGTTCTGTGACTGCATAGTACACCACACTGCACATGCCCAGGTAGCTTATGCAGGCATCTGCCACACTGATGATGTGCTGTGCACGGTAGGCTATTCAGGGCATGGCCACCATTGTGCCAGTGGCACTACAGCGATGGTCACTACATGGCGCTGTGGCACAACTGCACAATAGTTCACTGTGGCAATGGCACACAGGCGACCAATCGCTCTGGATGCATAGACATCTGATAGCGCTGTGCGTGGCCATGTGCCAGAGACCCATGACCCTGTGCCTGACCTTTGCCCCCTTGGTGCTGTATGTATGGCATGTCTGCAGCTCTATCGTGCTGTTCGGTGACAGCGCAATAGGGACTGGCGGCACTGTACCGACAGCGCGATAGGGAAGAGCAGCATTGTATTGAGCAGCAATTCCATGTGGGGTTGCCATGCTGTGGAGTACCATATTGCCTACTATACATCCAGAGATGGCACGCAGAAGAGCCCCCCAGTGGAGTGCCCTTGAGCTGGCGAACTTGGTGGCCGTTGTGGAGCCTCACTATGGCCCACTATATGGGGAGGTTCCCCTAGACAGGGCCAGGACACGTGTGGCAACAGGTGGCCAGTGAGCTGGAGGCGGCCACTGGCCAATGGAGGTCCACAGAACAGTGCAGGCACCGCTATGGGGACCTGCGGATGAGGGAGCCGGCACTACTGGCACGTCTGCGGCCGCGTGCCAGGAGGGGCATGGTGCCTCGGCCAGGTGGGTGATCCATCTATGCACCTGTATGGTCCATATGGGTAACACTGTCTATTGTGTCCAGTACATGGGGAGGGTTGGTCTAAGGTTGGCTGTGGCAGTGTTAACAGGATATGTGATGTATGGGTCTGGCTGAGTGGGCGGGCACACTCATTGGGGCAGGGGGAATATGCTTTGGGATTGTACTGATGTGTTTCTCACCTTTTGTTTCCCACAGGCGTGTCGGAGTGGAGGAGGGCCATGGCTGAAGAGCAGGGAGTAGTGCCAGAGGTGCCCGAGCGTGGTGGTGGAGAACCATGACAGGAGCAGCAGCCCAGTGAGGGTGAGTGCCATGACAACATGATTGTTATAGCATGCTGTGTGACAGGGTGGGGGGCAGGACATGGCCACCATCCATGGACACCACTGCCATGCACGTGACATGTGACAGTCAGCACTGTCCGGTGGCACTGCATGTCTGGGAGTGCATCAATGGTGGTCCATGCATGCACTGGGCACATGGCTGTGGCACTGCCTGCCCACTGCGTAGCCACGTTACTGTATAGCCTTGGTTGTGCTGTGCTGTGCTGGACATGGGCGGTGTTTGTGTGCAGTGGCACACATGGCTGTTGCTGCCTGGTTGGGCATGTCTTGAGCACACGGTCACTGTGGGTGGGTGCAGTCCATCACAGGAGCGGGGCACTTAGCTGTATGCCTGCATGATGGGTGGGCTTCAGGGATATGGACAGTCACACCCACTGACTCTGATCCCTTGTCCTAGGTGTCCAGATACTATGCCGGATAGAGAGGTCCATGCAGCAGCTGTTGCAGGTGGCAATGGACTCACTCATCATCCTGCAGGACCTATAGCAGCATGGGATGCAAAGGAGAAGGAGGCTCCAGGACCAGCACCAGGCAGCAGAGGAGCAGGCTGGAAGACGGTAGCTGCCCATCACCTCCCCCCTTTAACTATCCCTCACACCCCTCCTTCCCTCTCCCAGTTGTTCACCCCTGCCCCTTACCCATCCCTACCTTGTACCCGTACCCCCACCCCTGTTTTGTACATATGTATATAGTTCTTGCTGTTGTTATTCTTATTGTTGTTCTTTTTGTAATACAGATATTTTGATATGAATACTGTGGTGGTCTCTGATTTGCAGCTGGCTATAGGTGCTCAGTTGCAGTGGTGTGCATGGCATCTGGGGTGGTATAGTCATGGGTATGTGTGTGTGCGTGGGGAGGTGTCTCTGGTGGGAGTGGTCAGTCGGTATCTGTGGTGTGTGTTGTTCCTGTGCATTGCATTGCTGTGTGCAGTGTTCCATGGTGCCTGCTCTGTGTCCATTGTGCCCCTATCAAGCTGTCCTTGGCCTGTGCAGCTGACACCCTTGCATGTCTGTGGCCTGCCAGGTCTGCTGCCTTGTCAGTGGGTGCTGTCCCTGCAGGTCATCCACTGTGACTGTCATGATGCTGGGTTGCCACCTGTCACCAGTGGGTGCATGTTTGCCTCGGGTGACACTGTGGCCTCCACAGTTGCTGTCCCACCTCCATGCTGTGTCGTGTGTGTTGCAGGGGCAGTGCAGCACTGTCTGTGACTTGTGCTCCAGGTGTATGCTGGTGGTGTACAGGGCCACAGTACATGCACAGGGTGGGTGTCACCCCTGTGCCATGGTGGACTGCAGGCTGTGTGTGCACAGTTTACATGTGCCCACACTGGGGGCTGGGTTGCCACACTACTGCGTCCCTGTGTTGGTGTCCCTGAGGGTATGGATGTGTGTTTGCCCCTTCACTGTGTTGCATCTGGTGTGCTGCATGCTTCCACGCACCACTGTGGGTGTCTGTGCTGGCTGCTGTGGCTCATGGTGGGTCACGCTGTGATATCTGTCTACTGTGCAGGGTGCTGTGTCAATGGCAGTGGTGTCAGGGGCATGCCCTTTCCCATGTGGTGTACCACTTGTGGCCACACATGTTCGGTGTCTCAGCTGTGCCTCAGGGGGGTTGTGCGTGTTGGCACTGTGTCTGCTGTTGTTGCATTGCCGTGTGCTGCCACCCACTGCTGGGTGCTCATGGTGGGTCTGGCTTGTATGGTTCTGTGGTACACGGGGTTGCAGTGTGATGGGGGGTTGCATGGGGATTCCTGCAGTGATTGTCACTGCTCATGGGGGGTGTCTTGGGGTCACAGTGCAGGGTGTGCTGTGCACGGGGGGGGCTTCTGTACACTGGGGTGGTCCACTCCCCTTGTGTGGCAGTCTTAGCTTGCCAGTGGGTGTGCTGGGGCAACATGGCCCGGCTGTGCTTTGTTTGCTTGTCCCCATGGGCCAGTGGATATTCCATCCCTCCCCCAGTTATGCTGTGCTTGGGGTGTGGGGGTGCGTTGTCAGTTCTGCAGTGTGTTCCTGTGCCCATCTGTGGCATGGGTGGTGGGCCCCTGCCTACCTCCCTGGTTGTGCAGCTCCATTGCTCTGCTGCTGGGGAGCTCCCTGCTTGCACTATGGCGCCTCTGGACTGCTCAGCTGGGCTGCCCTTGTTGTACTATAGCCCATCGTATCTGCTCAGCTTCCTCTTCCTGGTTGCGCTATGGTGCAGGTTGTGCGATATTCAGACGTTGGCTGGTTGCGCAATTTGGCTTGCTCCATGTTTGAATATCGAGTCTATTGCGCATGTGCACAATGGACTTGTGCTTGCTCCTGCTATTGCGCACATTTTGGGCGCAGTTTGAGTATCCCACCCAACAAGTTCACTTCTTCCTCCATTCTTCCTTTTGCTTTTCTTATTGTTTATGTCGGGGCAGTTCAGTTAGGTTCAATGTGAGGGGCCAAAGAATCTCCACCAAAGTGGCAGGGGGTCTGGGGCCCTAGGCAGCCCCCAGGCAATTTTACACTTTTTGAAGTGTTTTGGTGTCTTTTTTTTAATCTTTCACAGTGTTTACTTCATGTACATAAATTACATCAAGAATTTATTCTAGTTAATAATAATCTACTTAGATTAATTACCTTTAATGGTACTGTGCAGTACATTGCTTCTTGTACCCAGCATGCACAAATGCTGCTTGACATAACCCCCCCGCTGCAGTTAACTGATCCTGCTCGCATTACTCTTGTACTAGGTGAGACCAGCAATGCCAGGTTATGTTTTTATAGTAGGTGCACAGAAGACGAGCTGGCGAGCTTCAACAACATCTCAAAGTCAATGCATTTCTTAATGGGTACTCCTTCCCTGCCTCTCTTTTAATTTCAAGATGCCTAAATTCTGAGACCAGAACACAGACCAGATTGGGGCTGAGTGGTCAATGAGCTTCTTTCTTAGGGGGTCCAAGAGTTATATTTAAAAAGAGATAATTTCTCAGCTTCTCCATAAGGGGAAATACCTCTTAATGTCCTCAGGGTTTGCTTATTTCCCCTTAACTCTCAACTTAGGTCACTTGTTGAGGTCCCTTCCGGTCCATCGGTTCTGGTATAATGCAGCCCTGTCCTGTAAGTTGTGCTTTAGCTGTTCCATGTGTTGTGTATATGCTACTATTTTTTGCCATTCTTGTAAGGTTGGGGGTTTAGAGAGCAGCCACTTTTTAGTAATAGCTTTATAAGCTGCAGCTATACATATAGCCCAGAGATATAAAGTATCGCTGTCTTTTAGGGTTTTAGCAGGTATGCCCAATAGAAGGTTTTGAGGGGTCAAGGTTTCCTGTGTGGTCACTATTTTAGTTATTTGGTGGGTGATTGCTTGCCAAAATGGCTTAATCACTGGACAGTTTAAAAATATATGGACATGGGAAGCCTCTAGTGTCCCACATTGTCTCCAGTAGGATGAAGATGCTCCAGGGTTACGCTTTGCTTGGAATAGGAGTACTGGAAAGTATCTAGTGCGGACCTTCCAGACATACTCACTCTCCAGCTTGGGGACAAAGTTGTGGACCATGTTGATTGCCACACCTTCGGCCAACAATGTTCCAGTAGGGGGGTATCCAAGTCTTTCTCCCATCTCCTTTTTATTAAGTCAGTTAGATGATTCTGGAAAGTGTTAAGGAATTGGTATAATAATGATATGGCATGGTCTTTTCCAGAGATTGTCCATATGCGAACAAAGGAACTACAGTCCTCTTCTTGTAATGATCTAGAGTTTTGGGTTTTTATTTGCATATTAATCCAATCTCTCATCTATAAATAGTATATGTAGTCACTGGAAACCCAGCCATACCTTGTTTGTGCTTCTGTGAAATATATTGTGGAAGAATTTTGAATTATTTGCCAAGGTGCCACAAAGCCTTTAGTGGCCTGATGAGCATACCATTTATATTCTTGTGCTGGCAGAAAAGTAGGATTCACAGAGAACCAACAATATTTCCAGCCATGGCTAGAGAACTGTTTTGTGGGTAGCCCTTCTTCAATCCTCCAAGATTATTCCTGTACTATTTGGTAATAGTCCTTGAAGTTGTCTCATCGGGGGGGGGGGGGGCGAAAAGACTCTAGGATAAAGGGTGGGGCAAAACTCTACAAAGATCAATTTGCTTCCAGTGTGCCATATAATGGGTGTTTCCCCATAACAACACCAATCGCATTTGGGAGACATTCCAATAATAGTGTAAATTAGGAAGTGCTATTCCTCCTAAGTTTTTGGAAAGCATCAATAATTGAAATTTAAGATTTTTTTTTTACCTTTCCAAAGGAACTTCAAAAATGTTCATTGCCAATTGCTTAGGGATTGTAAGGACACTATACTAGGTACAAATTGAAACAAATATAATAATCTTGGCAGAACATTCATTTTAAGTGCTTGATTTCTGGCATAGAAGAATAGAGGTATCACTGTCCAATGATTAAAGTCTGTCTTCAGGGTCTTTATTAAGGAGCCATAGTTTTGGTTGTATAGTGATCCAAGATCAGCTGGAACATTAACTCCTAAGTACTGTATTATTTGGGAATTCCATTTAAATTGAAATGTTTCTTTAAGTTGTCCAGAGGAGTTATAATTAAAGGCCAATAAATCAGTTTTGTTAGTATTTAAGGAATATCTAGCCAAGGATGAAAATAAAGTTAGTTTTTGAAATAAATATGGAAGAGAATTATTCAGGTTTGCTAAATATATCAAAACATCATCAGCAAATAATGCTATTTTGTGTTCGCTTCCAGCCAAGTTAATACCAGGAAGATTTTGGTCTTGTCAAATCATTTGGGCCAAAGGTTCAATGTATAAAGCTAACAAAAGGGGAGAAATAGGGCAACCCTGCCTGGTTTCCCTATGCAAGTGAAATTTATGAGACAAATGGCCATTAGATCTAATATAAGCTTGAGGGGTCTGATACAAATTAAATACGATGGTTATAAATTGCTGTGGAATTTTCAAAGTATTCAGTACTTCCCTTAAAAAGTGCCATACAACCTTATCAAATACTTTTTCAGCATCTAGACTAAGAAGAAGGGTCGGAGTTTGTGCTTTTTGGATATGCTCAATTAGGTATACTGTTCTCCTAATATTGTCTTGAGCTTGACGACCTTAAATAACCCTGATTGATTGTGCTGAATTAAAATGGGGGCTAATTTGGCTAGTCTGTGAGCTAGTACAGATGCCAAAATTTTGTAGTTAGTATTCAGAATGGAAATAGGGCGATAGGAACCAGGCAGGACTGGGTCCTTCCCAGGTTTTGGGATTACTGAGATAATTGCATATTGCCAGGATGGAGGGATAGGAGTTTCAGGGAGGGTTATATTTCTAAAGAAACGGTGTAGTATAGGGGTTATGTCTTGTTCAAAAACTTTATAGAATTCTCCTAGCAGAACGTTGGTCCCCGGATATTTATTAGTTTTTAAATTTCCCACTTCTGCTTCCAGCTTTTTGATTGAAATCGGGGCCAGTAATGTTTCTGCTAGAGTTTTAGAAAAGGTTGGGAGGTTTAAGGTTTGCAAAAAGTCTCTGATTTTTGTTGCTGTAGGTTGTGGTTAGGGTGTTTCATATATTAGCTATAGTGTGTTGAGGTGGGTCTTTAGGTGAAGATCTCAACGTGGTGATCATGGCTCTAGCCTGTTGCCTTCTTAACCGTCCTGCCAGGAGTTTTAGTGAGTGGGAACCACCTTCGTAATACCTCTGTCTGAGGAATAACAGGTTTTGTTCAACATAATAATCTAACAGGGAGTTATGCTCTTGTTTCAGTATCTTTAATTGCTTAGTGACCTCTGTTGTTATTTTTATATGTTGTTGCTCCTCCAGAGTTTTTATTTGAGCAAGTAAAGTATTTCTTTTCTGGTCTCTTGGTTTTTTTTTTTTTTTTTATGTGTTGCCACTGCAATGAATTTACCTCTGCAAATGGCCTTGACCGTGTCCCACAGTATAGATGTATCTGGCATGTCGTTAAATTGTGTTTTTGGTCTCCTATATAATTTCCTTATCTCTTAAAAGAGATATATTTAGTCTCTATATTGTAGACTTTCGAAATAGATAATTTCTGAAACACAGATACTGCAGGGAATGATTGGAGAGGACAAAGTCAACTTGTCAGTCTTTGAGTGACATTTGAGCAATTCCTGCAAGACCGGAAAGTAATCAATTGATGAATAACGTTGATGGGCTTGTGAAAAAGAAGTGTTGTGGGTACCAGTGCCATTATGATATCGCCAGGCATCTACCAATCCCAATTCCTTGATCAGCTTTACTACGTTCCAGTGTGGTCAATGAGCTTGACCAACATAAGCCGATCAATGGAAGGGGAAAGGGTGAAGAGTGCAAGGGCAATGAAGAGACAAGCAAATGGGCAATGGCATTAAGCTTCCTAACTCCATCAGTGTTTAAAAAAAAAAAAACTACCAGATACCACACACAACAGCCAGAGAGCAGGAGGGGCTTTTAATGTTTAATGGGTATATATAACTGCTACAGTTAAAAAGTAGTCAACTGTCTCCATCTCAGATTTTATTTTGAAGGACACCACTGCGGAAACAGTAAACTCATAGATACATATACAATGATGGCAGAAAACTCTGGACAGTTCTCATGTCCAAACTGGGTTGTCAGTGTCTGTCCTAGACTCCTCGTCACCTTGCACATGCCCACCACAGTCATCTACAGGCTGATGTCACACATGAAGAAACATTACATCAGTTGGCATCAATGCACATAGTGTGCCTCAAGAGAAAGATAGAGGATAAGGGGTGTTTCAAAACCAGCAATCTTGCCAGATTTGTTTTCCTTAATTATGAAAAGACAGCCCATCACACTCCAGAGCAGCAATGACATATAGCAAACACACTTGCTAATCAACTTCTGGTACCGCAGATACTCACTACATTTTTGCCCTTTGGCAGTGGGGCAGATGGAGTTGTTTGCTGCAGTAACCCCACCAAAGCATCCAGACTGAATAGGTTATAGTTCACAAATGTTACAAAATCATCAAGTCACACAAAAAAACTCTTGTTACAGCTAAATGTGCACTGAACATGAAACACACTGTATGGAAGGGATGAGGGCTTAAAATAATAAAAGTATGTCCCAAGGCCACATGAAGCCACACATTCACAAATAAAAAAACAAACTTGATACTAGGCAGAAAACACAAGTCAAAGCCACTCTTATTTAACTAGATGAGTGACTGAGGTCAATTGTCAAATCCACCTGTTTTCCATAACAGTATGATCTGCAATACAGATCAAACTGTTATGGCAAAAATGGCTGAATTTGACAATTTATCTGTCACTCACTCAGCCTAGGATCTGGCACTTCGATTACCCACAAAGAAAAAAAAAATAATTAGCCAGCAAAAGCTAATCTGAACCACTCTAAATTAATAGGCAGCAGTAGCAGTACAAATCATACTGTTGTGGAAAATGGCAGGATTTGACAATTTACCATAGTCACTCAGGATTTAGAACTTCAATTACCCACAAAAAAAACATTAGGCAGCAAACACAAATCAGAACCACACCGCTCTTAATTAATAGGCAGCAGAACAGATCATACTTCTGTGTAAAAAGGCAGGATTTGATCATAAATTTATTACCTCAGTCACTCAGGATCTGGCACTTCTATTACCTGCCAGCCAACTCAGTTTGATTACCACTATGCCATGTTCCCACTCTGACTAGTGGCTGCTGTGTGCTGATATTTAATTGGCTTGAATGAAGAATTTATTTATTGGTTCCCCAGTATTACTTGCAGATTGCACTCATCACCATAGTAATACTGGGAGAAGCAATAGACAAATTCCATATTCAAAGTTATGTAGTAACCTGGCAGACAGATAACTGCATTGATGGTATTACTGTCATGATATCGGTATATAATTGGTGTTCATAAGCAGCTAATTGTACTACACAACTGAAATTTAAATTTCTGTGCTGCATATATTGATTGAGAACCTATACAGGCCATGTATACATTAATAAAAAAAATACATGGACCCGGATATTCAAACTGTGCCACAAAGTAGCGCAATAGCGGAGCAGGCGCAAGTGCAGTGCGCCCATGTGCAACACGCACGATATTCAAACACAGCACAGGCCAAGGTGTGCATGCGCAACACAACTGAATATTGTGCCAACTGCACCATGGCACAACCAGGGATGCGCAGTGGCGCAGGGCTGATACACAGTAGCACAACCAGGGATGTGCAGTGGAGCAGGGTAGTAGCACAGTAGCACAATGAGGGATGCACAAGGACAGGATGCAGGGGTGTACCACCCATGGAAGCCATGGGCAGAGGAGCACACAGCAGACCAGACAGTGCCCCCCACCCCATGAACTGGAAAAAACTGTTGTGAGCTGGATGAACCACCAGCCCATGAACACCAGCACCGAATCCACAGCTGAGGCACAGTGCCCCAACACACCCCGTGGCAAGCAGTGACCACAACACAAGGAGGGCCGGCCACCCAGTGCCACCCCATCCGACCAATGCAGAGAACACCCTGCACAGCGATTCCCAGACACCCTGCCCAGGAGCAGCACCCAACAGTGCATGGCACCGAATGCATGCCACCACCCCCACTGTGACAATGTAACCCTGTGCACCATGGAGCCATGCATGGCAGCACCACTGTGAGCATCCCGCAGTGGGTGGCACCAGCCACTGACAAAACAACTGCAGACATAGTGCCACCCTGCACGCCCCCCCCATGGCACAGCAGAGAGGTTGACCTTGCGTCAGTACCCGAGGGACCCCGCATGCGACAAGGCCTGCCCTGGACCCCACCACCAGCAGGACAGCACCCGCACACCCACCCAAGCACACACCCTGTCCCAGCACTGGCCCCAACAGCCAGCACAGATGCCCACAGTGGTGCATGGAGGCATGCGCCACACAGGATGCAACACAGGGCATGGACAAACACCCACCCAGACCCAAGGGCACCCCAACACAGGGATACAATAGTGGGGAAAATAATTCTGCTGGTGTGTGACCACTGATGCTGTGTACCCACAGCCTGCACCCCTCCATGGCACAGATGTACCAGCCATCCTGCGCATGCACCACTAGCATGTGGCTGGAGCACAAGCGACAGACATCAGAGCACAGACCCCACAACAGACACCAGTGGCAGCATGGAGGGGGGACAACAGCATAGGCCACAGTGCCACCCAAGGCAGATGTACACCATACCAGTGACAGGAGGCAAGCCGCCATTGTGCCGGAGCCAGAGGGGGGCCAGCATGGACAGCCACCACTGACATACTAGCAGACCATGCATACCACAGACATGCAAGGGTGTCAGTTGCATGGGCCATGGACAAACTGACAGGGGCACCAGGGACACAGTGCATGCACCAGGGACCACTACACACAGGCATCCAGTGCACAGGGAACAACACGCATATCACAGACGGGGACCGGGTCCCCCACCCACACCATAGGCGGGTCCCTGCCGGACACACACATGCCCATACCTGCACCACCCCCCAATGCCATGCACACCACTGCAACCAAGCACCATAAGCCCGCTGCAAATCAGAGACCACCACAGTTGTCATAACAAAACGTATGTAATAAGGATGTGTGAGAAATACAAAACATATATACAACTATTTACAATGGGGGGGAAGGGCCACAAACCAGATGGGGGTGGGCATGGGGCAAAGGTGAACAACTGGGAGTGGGATGAAGGGGTGTGAGGGGTGGTCCTGGGAAGGGGAATACAAATTGGGGCATAGTGGGCCTAGCGCCAACCCCTCTTCCCACTTCTGTCTCTGTGCCTTCTCTGGTGCCGCCATCCTCTGCCCTGATCCAGTCTCTGTAGCAGCTTGAGGGTGGCCCACATGAGCTGCAGCAGGTCCTGCACACTCTGCTTGAGTGCGGTTCAGCATTGTCCACCTAGGACAAAGGATGCAGAGTCATTACGCATGACTGGCCAGACCCCTGCAGCCCACCCATTGTGCACAGCATACAGTCATGGGCCATGCCCCTGTGATGGCATGTGACAACCCAGAGTGACTGTGCCCACATGACCCACCTACCCAGGCACCCACAGCCATGTGGAACACTGCACACACCCACCGCCCATGTCCCGCACAGCACCACCATGGTCGTACAGTAACATGGCTGTGCGGTGCAAAGGCAGTGGCACAGCCATGTACCCAATGCACGCATGGACCACCTGCGATGCCCACCCACACATGCAGTGCCACAGGACAGTGCTGAGTGCACCATGTGGCGTGAACAGCAGTGGGGCCAAGTGCTGGTGGCCACGCCCTGCCACCACCCCTGCAACCCAGCATGCATAGATGTAAGAGGAAACACGGCACTCACCTGCATCCAGGCCAACTGGGAACTGTTGGCCCATGGCCCCTCCACCTCATCCCTACTGCATCTGCGGCACACCCACTCTGTCCTACTCCTGCTGTAAATGGTCTTGCTCACCCTACAGCGCTCCTCTGGGCCTAGGGTGCAAACATGGAGAGGGAAACATCAGTACAAACCAGTAGCAAAGCTCCCCCTGTGTATGTGTGCCCATACAGCCCAGCCATGACGCACCCCCCACCACCACCACCCCCACTAGATGGCCCCCACCCTCCTGCGGGGTGGACACATGCACACCTCGATACCAGGATGGATGGACGCTACCAGTGTATGGATGGAACACCTACCTGGCCTGCAGACACCCTAGTCTGTTAGGGTCCCTCCGCCGTAGGTTGCCATACCTGTGGCGACACTGCTCAGCAGATCTGGTGATCCTGGTTGCCTCTTCCAGGTCATCAGCCACCTTCTCCCACACAGCACTGTGTGGCCTGTCCAGGAGATCATGGCCAAACAGGGCCCCAGCATGAGGCTCAACTCTGGCCACCAAGTTGGCCAGCTCTATAGCACTCCACATCTGTGCTCTCCTTCATGCCATCCTGCAGAGTGTATCGCTATCAAAATGGTGCTCTGTAGTGCACGTGCCCCACATGCAGAGGCAATGCGGTACTGCACTGCCAGTCCTCATTGTGCTGTCACTGAACTGTGCAATGGGGTGCACCCATGCGGACGCATGGTGCTTAGGGGCAAAGGTCGACTGCAGGGTCAAGGGTCTGTCCATGCACAGAGTGCCACAGCACTATTGGGATGCCTTGCATGTAGTGCGGTAGGGTGCTTACATGTGATGCCCTGCAGTGGCCTACTGCACTGTGGATTCATGGCACACTTGGGCATGAGCGCCACATGGGCAAACAGCGCACTAGCGGCACAGGCACAGTGGTGGCCATGCCCTGCACTGCCTCCCATGCAGAGCACATCAACAGCACTGCATGTGTTGGTGTCAGCACCCCTGGCATGTGCCGTGCGGTGCCGATTGCACATGTCACAGTTCTGCGCCATAGCCTGATCACACTCAACAACATTGCACAAGGCACAACAGTGTGATATTCAGTCAGCATATGCAAATCAGCTCATCAGCCATTCCACGGCACAACCACTGCATTAGCATCCACTTACAATTGCGCCTCGCCTCATTTGCATGTGTTGTGCTGTATAAATGTGACGTGGGCTGCAGAGGACATAATTTGGTATTACAGTCTATTGTGGTGGGTTGCATGCTGTTGGGATGTGGGGACTGTGGTTTGTGAGGGCTGAATGGGACTGCACAGTCAAAGGCAACACCTGTCATTCCCACAGACTCGATCATGACCGAACGTGAAGAGGAGAAGGAACAGGGATGAGGGAGAAGGAGGAGGCCCAACTTCACCCGGGCTGAATTAGATGCCCTGTTTGAGGCATATCTCGACAGGGAACCACTGCTCAGCAGACAGCAGGGAATGCCACAGTCCTGTGCTGCAGCGTGGGGTGAGGTGGTGCGTGCCGTGAACCAGCATGGCAGTCACCAGCGGTCCATGCAGGATTGTAAGAAGAAGATCAGCATGGACAGGAGGAGAATCAAAGATAAGGAGGCTGCCATCAGGGCTGCACGTGCTGCCACTGGTGGAGGCCAGCCAGATGTGCCACGCCTGACACCACAGGAGGAGCAGGTGGCCGGCAGCATGCGGTGTTGTGCCACTGAGGACATTCCTGATGGTGGCTTCCAGATGGGTGGCAGCCCATCACTGCATGGTAGGTCCTGTGCTGTCACTGTGTGGGTGGTGGAGGGAATGCCACAGGACAGGATGGAGCAACTAAAGCTAATGTGTTTCCTTACAGCTCCTGAGTGTCTACATGGGTCAGTGGTGGTGTGTGTGTTCACTGGGGGTGATGCCCTGGACATGGAGGTTCACCCATCTACCTCCACAGGTGTCCGAGGGACCAGACTAGTGCATACCTGCACGCCTGTCTGGACTGATGAGGGTGGTGCAGGTGCGGACGAGGCCCTTCCTGTGTCCCAGCGTGACAGCCCCCATGGTCTCCAGCATGCTGGGACATGGATTGGTGCCGGATCCAGCACCAATGATGATGGACCACACATCCTGGACAGTGATACATGTGGGACGCAGGAAGGTCCCACAGCAGGCAATGGTATGGGCGTTGCCATGGGTGGTGCCGCTGTGGAGGCCTGCGTAACAACACAGTCCCAGCCTGTACCTGTATGCCCCAGTGGGGCAGCACTGGTGTGCATCCAGGGAGGTGGGGCTGTTGTGGCCGCTGCGGTGGTGCCGGTAAGCCCTGGCGATCGGCAGCCGGAGGGGCAGTGCCAGCAGTCGGCCAGTGGTGATGGGAGGACAGTGTTGGGGATGGTGGCAGTGCACTGTGTGTGGATGTGCCCCAGCATGGCCCATCATCAGGGGGTGCTGGTTAGCAGGGCCAGGAACACCACGAAGGATGGCATGCCGGACCGGCAGATGACCGCTTTTTGATGAGCACAACCGTCTACTCCAGGCTTCAGTAGGTCAGCAGATGTGGCTTGTGATGGCAGTGGATGCACTCAGTGCGATTCTGCACCAGGCAGAGGAGCGGCGCAGCAGAGACCACGGTCTGCTCCTGGCAGAGATGGCCTGGCAGTGGGCGGATGTGACCGCTGCCATTGACAGGCAGACCAATGCGTTGACAGCTGTCATGGCCACATTGGGCACCCAGTTCAGTGCCCATCCACTGCAGACACTGAGCAGTGTCATGTCCACCCCCCATAACTGGCACTGTGCGACACCTGCTATGTCAACACCGGTTCAGCTGTGGGCATACCGAGAATGCCTGGCACAGGCATGTTCAGTGGGCTGCAAACCCCTGCATGAACATGGTCATGTTCATGCAGCGTCACCCCTGGGGGCCTGTCGGTGGCACCCCATGAGGCCAATGGTCAGCCTGGCATGGCTGGCAGGTCTCAGTGGGGCTGCCCATGCATCCTTGGTGGCCATGGCCCTGTGCCGAGTGACTGACCTGTCACCCATCATGGCCACTGTCTGCTGCTGAGCTGTGTGCAGTGTGGTGTGCATCATGCAATGCACGGGTGGGGTACCCAGCCCTGCACACACATGGTCCCTGTGCACACCCTCCTGGCTGCTGGCCACTGTGGCGTGTGCATGATGATGCCTGCGTTGCACTGTCTACCAGTGTGCAATGGTGCCCAGCATCTGAGGCACGCTCAGTGATGGCCACTGGGCATGGTGGTGTATGGACCTATGTGGAGGTAGGGGTGGCAATTGGGGTTGGTGTGCCATCTACCCCTTGTGCATGTCTTGTGGTGTGTGTGTGTGTGCATGTGCACGTGTCATGTTCAGCCCTGCCCATCCCTGACGCCGTGTGCGGTGCCACACTCAGACCCATTCCCTTACCGCCGTCCACCCCTGGTGTTCTGCCCTGCCTGTCTGTGGGCTGTGACCTTGCCACTGGTGGTTGCACATGGCCCCGTGACCTACCTGTATTGATGAAAGTGCTCTTCTGTAATGGTGTCCCGGGCAGCTGTGACATCCAGATCAGGCAGGGGTCTCTTCACCCAGGGGGTGGCTGCCCATCACCGGCTGGACTGGTGTCCTCATTGTCTCCACTGCTGTCCCCCTCTTTGACCTCTATGGCTATCCCACAGTCAGTGGCCATGTTGTGTGGATACAGCAGGCCAGGAATAGCCCACAGGCCTTTGAGGGGCTGTACTGTAGGACACCGCCAAATGTGTACAGGCACCAGAACTGTGCCTTCAGCATCCTGAACATCCACTCGATGACATTCCATGTTGTGGAGTGTGCCTCATTGTACCATAGCTGCGATGGGGTCATGGGGCACTGGTATGGTGTGAGCAGCCAGGGACGTAGTGGGTAGCCACTGTCGCCTGTGTGTAGAGGGTGGACATTAGTATTGTGGTCTGTGTCGCTTTGCCATGGGCCAACAAGGCCAGTGCCCATGGTATGTCTGACTATGCACCCCCACATCTGCTCATGTCATCCTGCGTGTTATGCATACTCACCCAGTAGATGGCCAGTGGGGATGTCCCCACTCTCAAACCTGTGGCACAGTGCAGACTGGTGCCAGATAAAGGCATCGTGTGCTCCCCCAGGGTGCATGGCACAGACATTGCTAATGTGCCCCCTGGCATCACACACCACCTGGCAGTTGATGCTTGCATACCCCTTCCGATTGATGTATGACACTCCATCCAGGTCAGGAGACATGCAGATGGCCACATGGGTGCAGTCAATGGCCCAGAGCATGCCAGGCAACCATGCTACCCTGTGAAACTCTTGTATGTGTGCTGTGCACTCTGCCTGTGTGCTAGGGAAATAGATGTACTCCGCAGCATGTGGCAGCAGTGCTCTGAGGAATTGTGTGAGTAGGCATGACATGGCCAACTGGGTTATGCCTGTCATGTCCCCTGTTGGTCTCTGGAAGGTGCCTGTGGCGAGCAGGCACATGGCGGCTGTCACCTTCATCTCCACTGACAGAGCATGGCTCTGTCGTGTGGGTGCCTGCATCTCATCACTGCACAGCTCACAGAGCTGCCTCAGGATCGCCTGGTTCAGGCAGTACCGGCCCACAATCTTTGTGTCAGAGTAGTGTTCAAAGCTGCTGCAGGCTCAGTAATGCCTGTTCTGGTGTACCACCAATGGGTTCTTCCACAGCTGTGCCCCCCTGCTGCCTACCTTATCACACCCCTCATTACCGCCTCCATCTGGAAGGTGGCACTGGCCATGTCCCTGGCTGGTGTTCCTCCCCCTGTGGCTGCTATCCTGTTCCCCCCACTGTCCCTTTCTGATGCTCCCCCTGCACTGGGTACACCTCCAGCCTTTGGCTGTGGCTGTCCTGCCTCCTGCCACTGCCCTCAGTCCAATGTGGCACTCCACTGACTTTCCTGCACAGTGGCACTCGGTCCCCACTCCTACCCTGTTTCTGGCTCAGTTCTGATGGGCCTTGTCCTGCTCCTGACCAGTCCTGCTCACTGCTACCCTCTATACTGCCCTTCTGTCTGTCACCACGCTACCACCTGTGGCTTCCCTTTTGTGTTCTTGCTCCCTTTTATTTTGGATAATTTCTGCTGTCACGCAACTTCCGCTAGCTCCCCTATTGCGCATGGCACATGCTGTTGAATATCACACTGTGCACGTTATTCATGGTTCCGCCCCCTACGGTTGCACATGCATTCATTACTATTGGACTCTGGCGCATTGCTTGTGCACTGGCAGCCACCTCCCGCTGAATATCACACAATGGTGCTTCGATTTGCGCTGGCGCCCCTGCTGTGCAGCATGGCGCATCCTTCTGAATATCCTGGCCATGGTGTCAAAAAAGTGGAAGGGCCAGAATACATATGTGGCCCTCCCAGGAATAAGACTGGGTGGGCCATGTCCGGTCTGGACCCCCCAGTTTAGCTGCTCCTGATTTGTGTGGCAGTAGACCACGCAGCCTCAGAAAATGTGGTTTCTAGTCCATCATTTACTTTATATTCTGTTACCAGGATTAATAATGATGTTTATAACATTATGAGTTTCTGTTCTACTGATACTGTCATTAAATTCATTGCAAAAAGTTATGTTTAGGCATCAGTTCAGGTTGAATCACAAAGCCTCACAAGTAGGGAAATGCAACATCAAGGTACAAATGTACCCTGGTTCTTGGTGAATCTGAGGCGTGATGTTCCTCTGGGTCTAAATGATTGCTTGATGCAGTGTTGATGTTGCCCTCATCTAGGCACTATTCTTTAAGTCATACATGTTTATTTACACACCGGTGCTTTGAGAGTGGGCAAAGTTAGGGTAGTGCCAATGCTGTGACAAGCAGTCATTCAAATCCTGATGAACACCATGCTACACATTCTCCAAGAGCCAGGGTACTTTTCACCATGATGTTGCATTTCCCTACTTAAGACTTTCTGCTTCAACCTTAATGGATGTCTAAAGGTAGTTTTGTGCAGTGAAATTCCTTGCTCTTTTCTGACTGAAAAAAACATACTTAATAACAGATGCACTCTAGTTTGTATTGGCAATGCTTGCCTTCAGTCAGTGTTGTCAATAGATTTAATGGCAAGCAGCCCCTATGGTATAGTGACACCCTTTGATGCACCCTGCCACCTTTCCATGCAATTCTTAATGCTCAGTGGTACCCTCGTACCTCATCCTGTACCAATCCAATAAGTTCCTTGAGTCCACTGACACACCCCATACCCTGCCCCAATTCATGCCTCCCTAGTGTCCAGCAACACCTCTCTTCCACAGTCTGCCTCAATCCAATGATTCCTGACATCCAATGATACCCCTCCAAACCCTATCCCATTTCATAGGTTCATAGGTTACAAGCTCAGACAGACAGAATGCCCTTATAGAGCTCTCCACCAATATGGTGGTTGGAATGTTATCCTAGATAAGATGTTTTTCTATTACCCATATAAATATCTAATTTTTTTTTGAATAGATCCATGGTGTTACTCATTACTATTTCCTTTGGTAATGCATTCCACTGGGACACAACCCTTTGAGTAAACCAGCGGCTTCTTTTATGGGTTTTTCAATTATCTCCCCTTAATTTTAAATTATGTGTCCTAGTAATAGTGCTGGATGTATTTCTTATTAAGCCCAGTGTTTCAAAGGGAAGACAATCCTGAAAAGCATTATATGTTAAACATAGATCACCTCATAATTGTCTATATTCCATGGAATAGAGGTCCATAGCTTTTAGTCTTTCTTCATATTCAAGATTCTTCATGTCCTTTATTTGTTTAGTTACCCTTCTTTGTATTCCTTCCATTAGTTTCCTTCCTTGGATTGTGACAGGTGCACAGAAGGGAGAGCAATAGTCCAGTTGCGGTCTAACTAAGCTTGCATAGAGCGGAAGAATAACCCTTGAATTTCAAGCCTCCCTGCTCTCCTGTGGTACCCCCCAAAACCCTGTTCCATACCAAGTATCTCTGGTATCCATATGCACCCCCTCCTACACCCTCCTACACCCTGCCTTAAAGCATGTTTCTGTGCCGCCTTCTGTACCTCCATTTCTGACACTGGGAGTCCACCTGTCAGTGGTAACTTAGGAATACAGTAAACATAAAACAACAGCTCCACATCTCAAATAAAACTTCATCTTTCCCTACACATTACCACCCCCACCCCTGTATAGATGACTTGCACTGGAACCCTCTCCCCAGAATAATTTATTTTATTTTGATAAGTGAGTAAAGCTCTCTGGAACATATGCACCCAATAAAAAACAAATAATTAGCATTTCCAGCTTTCTCTTTTTCACTTATGCAACAGGGGTGGGGTGTCAAAAGTCAGAGGGAGCTTCAGTTTAGTTACAATCCAAAAGAAAATAAGGACTGTAAATTATTTAAATCTTTAAAGCTGGTTGAAGTATTTCTCTAATTTCTTTCTATTGTAATCTTGTGATTTGTATCCAGATATGATTGATAAAATATGCTGTCAAAGACAAGCATCTTTTTAAATCTATAGGTCCATTTATGCTCTTAAAAGGCTGTAAAGTGAGGGCATTCCAACTTTCAAGTATTTGGCTCTTTGTCACCCTTGTGGCTAGTGCACATATCTTTTTCTTTATCATTTCCTAAGGAGGTAAAATCATTAAAGATGAAAAACTCAAAAATATTTGGTAGTTTTGTGGTTAAAAACCTCTCCAAAGTTTTTACAGTCTCTTTCCACCAGTTCTGTAGTTCTGGACAATCACATAACTGGTGTTTTTAGTTAGTTGTTTTATTGCAGCTATACCAGCATCATATGGTTATTACTACACCCCTGCGGTACAATCTGTTTGGCGTCACATACACCCAGTAAATTATCTTTTGCTGAATTGTTTTGTTTTTGTCATTTGAGCATATTCTATTTGCCTCCACTAAATAAGTTAGCCAAACACGAATTGCTATTTACTTCTGCATTTCTAATTCCCTTTTTTTTAATTATAATCCTTTGTATATTTTCAGGATCCTGCTCAAACAATATTTTATACTAATGCACTTTGCTTTTTCTTCTCTCCAAAATATATCTGCTTGAGCCATCTTCTGTCCTACATTATATATTTTAATTTCTCTTCCACAGTGTGAAAAATAGACTCTTTTGTGTGTTATATTCTAATACATTTAGTGGTGATTCCATCTCTTGATATTCATCACATCGGAGTAGTGAATAGATTTCCCATCTTGTATCACCTCCTGCCAGGTTGTGAGTAGTAACCTCTATCATTTCTGAGCATTTCTGTTATTCTTTAAATGTATACTTCAAAGATCCTTATTACAGAATGCACTTTTTTGAAATATCAGGTTGAGGAAATTAGTATTTGATTTTATAGTATTCGCTATATCTATTTTACTCTGCAACAGATTATCTTGAATTAGTTTAAAAAGATCGTATGCAGTCATTACATTGTATATGGCCAACTTATTGTCTTCTAAATCCAATATTTGCTGCCAGATGTTCTCACACTGCTCTTCTTTAGTATTTATTATATGGTTGTATATATACATACATTGTTTTTATTTTATATAGTATATAATATTTATTCTGATCTGGACATCTGAATCCCCATCGCTTCCTATGGACTATCACATTCTGCCAAGCGATTCTTGATGATGCCACTCTCCAAAGGAATTTAATAAATTGTTTCTTGATTTTATTGAACCACACATTCTTATTTCACCTACTAGTGATTGTAGTTGAAAAACTACAATGAACATTAACATCATTTTTGAGTTCGTGTGCACAAGCACAGACGAACTCATTCAAATGAGAGTTGCTATAAAGGGGTGTGAGGGGGTTGCGTCCACTGGAGACCTCTGTTCCAAGGGGCAGGTCCGCAGCAGGTGAATCAGTAGGCAGACTGCTGCGGTGGAGTTGGCAAAGTTTTCAAAGGACAGAGCTGAACCAATAGTGGTGACTCGGTCCTTTGAAACAGCCCTGCATTACATTAACTTCCTGGTTGCTTGTTCACACTGCTGTAGCACTTACAGCAATGATGGTAGATATGAAAGTGCTGAGCATGTGTTTAAAAGCAAATGAATCCCTCCCGCTCCCTCCCACTGCTCCTGTTCTCCCTCCATTCCCGTTCGAGCTTCCCTGCCAGAAAATCACTCCCTCCTGCTCCCTCCCACTGCTGCTATCCTCCCTGTGTTCTTGTTTGAGCCCTCCACCAGCACATCAATGCCTCCCGCTCCCACCCACTGCTGCTGTGCTCAACACACCATCCGTTCTGTTCTAGCCCCCCCACACAGACACAGCAAATCCCTCCGTCTCCCTCCCACTGCTGTTTTCTTCCCAGCACCCTCTGTTTCCCATCCCCATGGACACTGAGGAGCCCACTCCCAGTGTCAAGAAATGTACACATTGTTTCCCATAAAAAAAAAAGAAAACTGCCTCCAATTATTTTTTAAACCTGAAAAAAAAACAGTCTATAGTTGTCTCCCGGTCCCCTTCCCCCATCCCAACCCTCCCACTGTGCACCCACCCCCACATCCCCCCTTACCCAAACTTACCTCTGGAGGTTGGAAGCAATGATCTTCTGTGGACTGGGACACACCTGCACTCTTCAAGCCGACTTGGCAAAGTGAAGATTTCAAGGTAAGCTGAATAATAGGAATCAATGGGGGGGGTTCAGCTTAGGTTGATATCTCAACCATTTTTAGGAATTTTGGCCCCAAATTTTCAACATGGGGTTCTTGGGACCCCATCCTCTGAACACTGTCACTGTCATTTCATTACTTGGTCCTGAAAGGTGATTTTGCAGTCACTGCATGGAATCACCTTTTGGGACTGATTAATGAAATGACAGTGCTACTGTTCATGAGGTGGGGTTCCAAAAAGTCCATATTGAAAATTTGGTGAAAAAATTCCCAAAAATGACTGTGTTATGAGAGTGTGTTCTGCACTTTCTACGCATGCTCCTAACTTCACCAGTTTTTAATATTTTCACTCCAGATTTTCAACATTGCCATTATTTCACACCTCCTTATGAACAGTATAGCTGTCATTTTTCATATCCTGCCTGAAACATGTTTTTGCACCTGTGGCATACAATGGCATGGTGGCTCTGCAAAATCACCTTTCAGGATGAGTGAATGAAATGACAGTAGCACTGGGTCATAAGAATTCTACATTGAAAATTTGGTATGAAAATATTAACAAACCACAAAGTTATGAGTATGCACTTAAATTAACAATCACAGGCTCATACTTTTGGTACTTTTCAATATTTTGACCCCAAATTTTCATCATAGCCATTTCTTCACTGTACCTCATGAATGTGACAGCTGCCATTTTCCAAATCTTGGGCAAAATGTTTTTTTGCATCCCAAGAGGTGATTTCACAGCCACTGCATGAAAGTGCCCACTGGGTTTACGTGTCCTAGGTGCATGATTTTGCACTTTTTTGCATTGAAACTCAGTTGCCATACCCTCAACCACTCCTTGAGTTTTCTCAGGTCTCTACTCATTCCCTCCACCACCTCTGAAGTATCTACCCTGTTTCAGATTTTGGTGTCATCTACCAAGAGGCATACTTTCACTTCTAGCTACCCTGAAATATCACTTTAAAGACATTGAAGAGGACTGGTCATAGTACGGAGGCCTGAGGTACGCTGCTGGCCACTCTTCCCTCACCAGAGTGAGTGCCATTTACCACTACTCTCTGTCTCCTATCCATCAATATGTTCTGTAACCAGTTTATCACTTCAGGCCCCGCTGCCCTGTTTCCTTGTAAACCTCTCACGTGGTATGGTTTCAAAGGCCTTGTTGAAGTGTAAGTAAGCCACGTCCACTTCACCACCCTGATCTATTTCTCTGGTCACTCAGTCAAAATAATTGATCCTGTTCGTCTGACATGACATGGCATGACCTCCCCCCCCAACCTGGGTTGCCTCAAGACCTGTAATACAGTGGACTCAAGAAGATCCACCAGCCATTCTTCAGAAAGTGTCTCCATTAACTTCCACACCATTGATGCTAGACTGACTGGCCTATGGTTGCTGGCCTCCTCCCTGCTGCCACTTTTGTGAAGCAGGACTACATCTGCCCACCTCCAGTACTCTGGAACCCCTTCTGTTTCCATTGAGTTGTTGAATACTGTGTTGGAAGTGCAACCAGTACCTCAGTGAACTTCCTCAGCATCCTTGTGTGTTCCCAGTACAGCTCCATAGCCTTATCCACTTTCAGATTCATAAGTCCTCTCAGGACATTTTCATCTGTGAATGGACTTGTGCCTATTGCACTCTCCCAAGTGCTCCTGCTGCATCTACTGTATGTGGTCAACCTCTTTCTCCATTCACTGTAAAGACTGAGCAGAAGTATCTGGTCTGGATAGCTGCTTTTCTCTGATTCCCATTTGTGTAGTCTTACCCTTCTCTTCTTAACTCCACAATCCCTCCCCTTGTCTTCCTCTTTTTGCATATATCAGTATAGGTGAAACACCCTATCTAGGAGGGGTAAATAGGAGTTTATAGTAAGCAACAAGTTTGGGATTAGGTGTAATACCCTATCTAGAAAAGGACTTACAGTCAGCAAAAGTGTGGGGATAGGTGAAACACCCTATCTAGGGTAAGGTAGAAAAGGGTTTAGAAAAAGCAATAGTTTGGGAAAAGGTGAAGCATCCTACCTAGAGTAGGGTGGAAAGGGGTGTTAAATTAGCTCCTATATAGGATAGTGGAATAAAAGGAATTCAAAGTGCTCAAATTACAGAGAGAGAGAGAGAGAGAGATCAGGAAGTATAGGATGATGGGAGTGGTGTAGCAAAGTGGTTGTGGGGCAGAAGACTTCAGGGAGACCTTCTGGAGGCTATGTTACTGCCCCATCTGTATACACCTCTCTGGTCTGAGGGAGGAGGTTGCCAAACTCAAGGCCGAGTTGACTGGGGTTCAGAAGACATGCTCCCCCACCCTGGGACCACAAAGCCTGCCACTGCTACCTCAAAGGATGCCAAGAAGGGGGAGCAGCTGGACAATGGTGGGCTCAGGGAAGGTAAGGGTGGTGGAATACAGGTACATCCCCCCTTCAGTACCACTACAAAACTCCTACACCACACTGGCCAGGCTTGGAACATCTCACAGAGGCACCCAAAGTAGTGACCAGGGTGGATGTGGGGGGTCCTCCATAGTGGAGACCCCAAGGGGGGTGGTAGAGGACCCCAGAGGAGGAGAAAGTGAATCTTGATGGGGGATTCCATAGTGAGGGTGATACAGCTGGAGTCAGGTAGGGATGAGGAGAAGGAGATTAGGTGACTTCCTGGTGCCATGGCTTGAACGGGTGGAAAGAAGATCCAAAGGATCAATGGGGCAGCAGAAAGGGAGGGAAAGTTGGACATTATTGTCCGTCTGAGGACTAATGACCTGGCAAGGGATAAGTCAGCAATAGTTCAGGCGTTCTATGTCAGAGAAGCAATTGCCAAAAGGCGATCATCCTTATGGCGTGTGTACATCGCTGAAATTAAATTTTGGCAATGTACAACCCCGGTAACAGAGAAAACGGCACAAGGAATTGTAATTTTACTTTTATGCAGGGGGCTGTGCCCCTCACACTCCCCTCAGGGGGCTTTGCCCCCATACCCCCCCTAATTTTAGATTCTCAACTCCAGGGGGGTGCATTTTTTTGGGGGGTGCAACAGTGAAAAAAAAGAAATTTCAGCTACTTGGGCAGGGCACAACAAAACATACCTGTGCCTGGACCGGAACCCTGCATCCCAGCCATGCCAGGCTAGCACCCACCCCACCACACCATGGAGCCAGCTCAGTGGCTGACTGCGACACCACCCCTCACAAACCCTCCTGCCCCTCGCTCAGCATGCTAGCTCCCCCCGTGCATGTGTAACTATAGTGACATCCAGTCACCATTCATGAACCCTCCATTCGCCCTCCCTACTCCCTCGCCATCTGGGTATGTGCCACAAGTGGGTGACCGTTTTGGTAGGTGCCGACTTGTGACATGCCCAACTCACAGGATACCTAGTTCAGGAGGAGTTCAGGGAATTGGGGAGGGGTCTTATGCAATTAGCATGATCTATGACTTTCTCAGAGGTGTTACCTGCCTATGACAGGGGGGAAGACAGGATTTTCTGCACCAGGAACTACAATGCATGGTTGAAGAAATGATGCCAAGAGGAGGGATTTGGATTCATTGGGGACTGAGGACCACACCCAGAGGGTTATATCTACTAAGGAGCTGCACTATGATCTTCAGTGAGCAGTTTAAATGCTACATTGGTGAAAAGTTATACTAGCCGGGGGGGGGGTGAATGAGGCAGGGAGACATAAACTGCCCCCCCAAAGGCTTACAAGGCCAGTAGGGGGACTCCGAAGGAAAAATCCCCAAAGGAACCAATTAACATAAGAAACCTGGGGTAGAAGGAAATGAAGCTAGAAAGAAGAATAGCGGAGGAAATAATGGATTGCAAATGGGAAAAGGGAGGGGGTTGGCAGTACAATCTTGATAGCCATGCTCGAAGTCTGGGCAATATGATTACAGACCTAGAGGCCACCATGGCACCTGGACATAGTCGCAATTACCGAGTCCCGGTGCAATGAAAACCAGGACTGGGATGTAACCATACCAGGTTATACTCTATTCAGAAGGGTCAGGATAGGTAAAAAGGGGGAGGAGTGCCTCTGTATGTTAATACTATTTATTTATTCATTTATTTAGAAATAACCTTTCAGTCAAGGACTCCTTTTCAAAGGTTCCATGTCAGAGCAGATATAACATGAAGAGAACAGTACAGAGTTGTACAGCAATAGGGCACAAGCAACAATCATGATACAAGAAATACAGTGAAAGGCTAACATTTGGATACTAGTAGATTCAGTGTATTAGTCTCAAGTACCATTACACATAAAATCTCCACTAAGCGGCTAAATTCAGGGAGTTCAGGTGGGAGTGGTGGTCAAAATGGCCAGAGGCCTTAGTCAAACGAGAGAGGGAGCTGGGCTGGGCTTGGTTCAATGGCAATCACAGGGATTGGAGGACTGTAGATGATTCCTGAGGTAGGCTTTGTAGGGACCAATGCTATTCATGTTTGTGAGGGCGCTAGGTAGGTTATTTACCCAGGTAGAGGCTTGGAAACCAAAGGAACTTTGGAACTGGGAGGTGTGGAAGCAGGGAACTACGAGGAGTTGCCTGCTTGCACTACTGGTGTGCTGGTATGTCGTGGCCCGTTGGATTAATGGTGAGAGACCAGGGGGGTGAGACTGAGGGAAATCTTTTTGGCCATGAGGCAAGTGTGAAACCTGATTCTATTATCAAGGTTGAGCCAGTTAGTGGCATTATATAGGGAGCATGTGTGGGTTAGCCGATCACAGCCCAGGATGAGGTGACAGGCTTTGTTGAGGGAGAGCCATAGTCTTGTTAGGACCAATGAGTTAGCAGCTCTATAGATCAGAATACCATAGTCAAGAAGGGAAAGGACTGAGGAGGAGACTGCTAGGTGAAGGGCACCTGGAGTAAGACAAGGTTTAAACTGGTAGAGGAGACCAAGCTGGATATTGAGGGCAGTAAACAGTTGATGAATGCATTGGCGGAAGTTAAGGGCTGGGTCCAGTGTGATGCCCAGGTATTTAAAGGAGTCCACTTGTTCAAGTGGGGTCAGGTTGGCAGTTAGGACTTGGAGGCAGAGGGCTTTCTTGGAGTTAAGGAGGTGTGAGAAGAACATACCTTTAGTCCTCTTATAGTTTAGGATAAGGCCCTGCAATGTGAACCATTTTTCTGCATCCCTGAAGGAGGATTGGAGGGAGAGGTGGAGCTGGATAGGGTCAGGATTGGAGGAGTACAGGGCAGCGTCGTCCATGTAAAGTAGGAGGTTGCCTGAGCAGGACTGAGGGATGGTGTTTAGGAAGAGACTGAATAGTAAAGGTCCAAGAATGGACCCCTGTGGGACACCGGAGCAGACTGGCAGTCTGGTAGATAAGGTAGTGCTAATTTTGACCTGTGGGAAACGGGCCACCAGGTAGTCTGAAAACCAGCAGAGGGCATCTTGAGAGAGATCACGTTTGGAGAGGGTAATTAATAGGAGGGAGTGATTGACAGTGCCAAATGCCTTGGTGAGGTTAATGAAGACAGCACCAGAGATATGACCACTGTCTTGGGGCGGTGTGGAGGTGAGTGGTGAACTTGAGTAGCGCGGTATTCATACTGTGACCTTTGCAGAAGCCATATTGCTGCTTGCAAAGTATTTTGTGTTTGTTGAGGTGGTCCGTCAGTTGATCCAATACAATATGCTCCAGTGCCTTAGATAGGGGAGGGAGAATTGAGATGGAGCGATGGTTGTTGGTGGATGTACGGTCCCCACCTTTAAATATAGGCATAATGGAGGCAGATTTCCAGCACATGGGGAATTTCCCAAGGTATAAAGAATGGTTGATAATGTGGGTGAGGGGGATAAGCACCTCATAAAGAGTGAGCCATAGAAGTCTCAAATCTAAGAGTCACTACTATACTGGGAGTGGCTTATGGCTTCTTTGAGATAAGGCTCAGCAGAGTTGGGGGAGATGCAATGAAGGTGAAATGGAGGGTGTGCTGGGGGGTGGGGTCGCAGACCGGGGGTGGATCAAAGAAGTTGCGAGGGATGACATGACTGAGGTTGGTGAAGGCGTGTTTAAAGGCTGAGGCTATTCGAGTGGGATCGGAGGTCAGACCCCCATCAACCAGGATTTGTGTGGGGGCAGGGTTAGGGGCTTTGCCGCAGATTTCCTTTATATTATTCCAAAATATGTGCCCAGAACCCCAGGTGGAGATTAGGGCGGATTTGTAATACTCGGCCTTGGCTTTGTGCAGGGACCATATGCATTGGTTCTGGGCCTCTCTGTACTTCTATCTGTCAGCTGGCCAACCAGTCTCATTTGGGAGGTGCCATAGGGAATCTCTGGTCCGTATCAGGGCCAGGAGGTTGTCAGAGATCCAGGGTGCTGGGTTGTCTTTGACCATCCTTTTGGTAAGAGGGGTAAATATGTCACAGAGGGCATTAAAGGAATGAGTGAAGAAATCAAGGGATCTGTATGGATCGAGGGTGTTGGTTATGAATGACCAATCCATTACAATTAGATAAGCTTTTAGAGGAGCAAGTTTACCAGGACCAAGTTTATGTTGCATGATCATTTTCGGGGGTTGACTTTGTTGCCTTGCTAGACCAGAAGAAGATGACTGGGGAGTGGTCACTGATCGCATTTGGGAGTACAGTAGTGCTAGTGATTTTGTGGAGGTGATTTCTGAAGACTAGGTCCAGTAGGGAGGAGGACCCCATGCTCTGGTTCAACAGGGTCGGGAAGGGGACTATTTGAGTAAGGTCATGGGCTGTTGCTGTATCGATGAATGGGGCTGCGGACTTAGACAGCCAACTGATATTAAAATCCCCAAGTACAATTTTTTCATTTTTGGATGGTAAGGTGGATGGCACAGCCTCCCCCCTGCTTACCCAGACAGTCGGCCCAGAATACATTATACCAGGAGAGGGACACAGAAGAATCAAGGATACAAGGGGAGAGCCAGGTTTCTCCCACTGCGATGATATCATGCTGATGCTGTAGGACCCACCCTTGGAAGGAGTTCCATTTTTTTAGTAAGCTGCAGACATTAAGGGTGGCAAAATGCATCCCACCTGAGGGGGAATATGAGAGTGTGGCGGTTGCCAATGGTCCAGGGTTAGGGTGTATATTGCCAGACCTAAGGAGGAGAAGCAGAAGAGACCTGAGGATAGGATTCCAGGTCAGCTTTTAAGGGTAGTGTGATCTGCATGTCTGTGACCATTTTCTGTTTGAAAATGTGGGAATGGGGAGGGTTAGAGTAAGGGGGGAAGCCAGGATCAGGAGCCGCAGTGAGGTGGGAGATGGCTGGATGGGGGGTGTAGAGTGGGATGGCCTAGAGGAGTAGCATGCCAAGTTCCCACACTTGGGGGCTGCTGGGGTCACAGGGAAGTGGTTGCCTGAACAAGGGATCATTTGTAATCCTGTGGGACAAAAGATTACTTGCGGTGCTGATGGATAAATTGTAGGGGAAGGCAGCCACACAGGCAAAAATAAGTCGTTTCCGAAGGAGGGAAGATACTTGGGAAAAATAGTGGGTGGAGGTGTCAACGCTGGTAGCAACAGCGCAAGTAGAGGGAGGAGTAACAGCGACATAGTGACTAAGTGGAGGGAGGTTGGTAGACCGGAGGAAGAACCAGAAGTAGGTGTGGGAAAACAGACAAACAGCCCCTAGAGGCGGGCGTGTATAGGCTGCTAGTGGAGAAGTGGGCTGATAGGTTTAGACACACAGCCACACGCAGCCACTCACCCTGTGTAAGGGCGAGCCCACCAAGGGTGGTGGCAGGGGCGGTGGGGAGGTGATGCGGAGCATCGGCAGGGCCAAACTCAGCAAGTTCCCTGAGTGAGGAGATGGCGCTCCTGTGTTTCTGGCACTGGTTCCTGGACCTTGTAGTTTGGTGGTTTTGGGGGGGGGAGGGCGACCTGTCCGCTTGCCCTCTTGACCTCCGTTGACCCGATCCTCGCAGGATCCGAAGTTAACTGTGGAGAAAAATAGGAGGTCCAAGATAAGAATATAAAGGTAAAGGGGGTAGGGGTAGAGGTTCTAACAGGGGTCTGGTTTGAAATCAGAGTCAATCTAAAACACCTCTGGTTGCAGGGGACTGTGTCACAGGTTGGTAGAAGAGACAGTCCTAGTGAAAGGAAAAACTCTAATTTTCTATTACATTTTTACAAAATATTCAGGACCTGCAGTTAGCAATACTGGCAGCTCTTAGTTATTTTTTGCGGTTTACAGTGCAGAGCTAATAATACTGGCAGCACTTATCTGTTTTTAGCAGTTTACAATGCAGAGCTAATTTGGAGTGAACACTAGGGAGCATCAAGTTAGACTTTAAATATTCAGAGTCCTGCAGTGAGAGTTCTATCTGATCATAACTATTTTAATGTATATACATTCAGTCAAGGTAACTGTGCTATGTGAAGCAGTGCTGCATTCCTACTGTTTGCCTCCACAAATTAAAGCCACATTGGCATTTAGCAAATTCAGGCAAAGAGAGTAAGAGAATAATAAAGTTAAAAATCTATCTCCACTTGCAGGCCGACAGGAATTTCAAACTAGAAAAATGGCGCCAACACAGTGGAGCAGATTTTAAAATTAAAGTGGCGCCAGGTAGTCTAAAACAAACTCAGCAAGTTCCCCAAGTGAGGAGATGGAGCTCCTGTGTTTCTGGTGCCGGTTCCCGTACCTTGTGGTTTGGTGGTTTCGGGGTGGGGTGGGGAGGGCGACCTGTCCGCTTGCCCTCTCGAACTCTGTGGACCCGACCCTCGCAGGATACGAGTTAACTTGTGGTTTGGTGGTTTGGAGTGTTGGTGGGGAAAGCGATCTGACCGCTTGGCCTCTCGACTTCCGTGGACCCAGCCCTTGCAGGATATGAAGTCAACATGTGGTTTGGTGGTTTTGGGTAGGTGGTGGGGGAGGGCAACCTGTCCGCTTGCCCTCTCGACCTCCATGGACCTGACCGTCGCAGGATCTGAAGTTAACTTGTGGTTTGGTGGTTTCAGGAGGGTGGTGGGGGAGGGCAATCTGTCCGCTTGCCCTCTCGACCTCCGTGGACCTGACCCTCGCAGGAGCCGAAGTTAACTTGTGGTTGGTGGTTTAGGGGTTGTGGTGGGGGAGGGCAACCTGTCTGTTTGCCCTCTTGACCTCCATGGACCCGACCCTTGAGGATCGAAGTTAACTTGTGGTTTGGTGGTTTCGGGGGTGGGGGGGTGACCTGTCCACTTGCCCTCTCGACCTCCGTGGACCCGACCCTCGCAGGATCCGAAGTTAACTGTATGAAAATATAAAACTACAGAAATAGAGGGGGAACAGGGAGAAGCAGAGGTACTGTGGGTCACTCTAGAGACATGGGAGGGGGCTGCCATTCACGCAGGGTGAGATGGATAAGGACATGTTGGAAGCAATCCAAAGGATGGTAAACAAGGGGGAGGTATTGCTGGTGGGGGACTTCAATCTACTGGACGTAGATTTGAGCCTCCGACTGTGACAATAGTTAGAAGCAGGGACATCCAGGACTCCCTGCAGGTGGTATTCCTTAGGCAACTAGTTAAGCAACCCACTTATTGAGGTCAGTACTGGACCTGGTACTGACAAACGGGGACAATGTCGCTGATATCACGGTTGTCAGCCATCTGGGGACCAGTGATCATCGTACAGTGTGGTTCAGTATAAGAACTTGGCCTGTATCAAACCACACTAAAATGAAGGTCCTGAACTTCAGGAAGGTCAATTTAAAAAAAATGGGATGATGCCTTAGGGACGCTCTAGCAGGAACAGGGAAACTGGGTGGAGTTGAGGAACAGTGGGCAAAAATAAAGGAGGGCATTGAGAAGGCAACACACCTCTGTGTCAGGCAGGTTAACAAGAGAAAGAGAAAAAAAGAGACCGCTATGATTCTCTAAAGAAGTAGTGGAGAAAGTAAGGGTAAAAAGCTAGCATTTAGAAGGTTTAAGACAACACATAAAGATAATAATAACCGACTTCCCCTTTTTCCCATAGGGAAACCGTGGCGTAATTTGCCGTTATAAAGGAGTGTTTATAACAGCAAACATGCGCATGGTTTCCCTTGCTGTGTGCAAGCTCACACAGCAGCGCCACCATTCAAGACTGCTGACCACTTCCATCTCTCCCGAAACAGCACCGCGACAGCCAGAAGAACTCGGCGGCAAGTTCTTTTTTCCCCCCTATGCAGTGAAAACCTCACAAACCAGGGCTTCGCTCTCGGAGTTTATTCAGCATCTAACCGCTTGGGTGTGTGTAAACTTCTCATTACACACACCACCCCATACTTTATATATAGTGCATAGCGGAATGTTGTTATGCATGAAATTCCATGCCTGGAATATGCTTGTTCTGCTGCAGTAGTGATGTCATCATGTTGTTCTGCTGCAGTAGTGATGTCACTACTGCAGCAGAACCACTTGGAATCCTGGCACATTGTTGCATTCCTCTATTTAATTCTGTGGTGACCATATTCTAGAACCTCTAGAGACTTTTCAAGTCAGATTCATTATGAAAAAGAGAGAAAAAAACACAAAGCACACATTTTACATAGTACTACTATACACTATGGGCTGGATTTTCAAAAGGGTTGCGCCATGCGCAATAGGGTTGTGCCTGCACAAGTCCGAAATTGCACCATTCTGCGATATTCAGCAGGAGGCAGTTGCGCTCCCCAAGTCATGCTGAGCAACAGTGCAATGCTAATGAAGGCATGCTCAACCGGAGGGGGAGGAACCATGCATAAACTGCACAGCCCGATATTCAGCCGGGCTGTGCAGAGTTATGCAGGCGCAACCCCCAACCTGCTCCTGCACAACTTTGAGCCCAAAAAAAAAAGGAGTAAGTTGAGGGCCACCCACAGGTGAGCTGCTGCATTGCAGGGTGCAACACAGCAGCTGCCACCTGTGGGTGGCCCTCCCACTTCCTGTGCCCCCCTGCAGCCCGGTCGCGGGCATAATGGTGTAGCCTGTAGCCCGATCATAGGCAGAACATAACTGAACAAGCCCCCAACTGGTCGATCGTGGGCATAACAGAAATGACCCCCACTAGCCCGATCGCGGGCAGAACAAGTTCAACCCCCAAGACCAATATCCCTGGTGGTCAGTGGACTCGCGAAAGCCCGATCGCGGGCATTAGAGTCAACCCCAGGTCCAATTTCCCTGGTGACCTAGTGGCCCCCACCCCACCCACCCACAGGCCCTACCACCCGCCCCGTCAGCGGCGGGCGGCAGCACCACACCCTGACTGACTGCTTGGCAGGGCTGCACGCCCATTGGTTCAAAGCAAGAGCCAGTAGTTGTGCAGCCATACCGTACAAGGCATTCATTCATTCACATATCTGACTGCTGCCCGCCGCTGACGGGGAGCGGGTGGTGGGGCCCGTGTGGTTGGGGTGGGGGCCACCAGATCACCAGGGAAATTGGACTTTGTGGAGGGTTGACCTTATGCCCACGATCGGGCTTCGCGGTCCACTGGACTACCAGCGATATTGGTCTTTGGGGGTAGATCTTATGCCCGTGATTGGGCCAGTCGGGGGTTCATTACTGTTATGCCCACGATCAGGCTAGTGGGGAGCTTATTTCTGTTATGCCCGCTTATCGGGCCAGTCGGGGGATTAGTTCTGTTTTGCCCGCGATCGGGCCAGTGGGGGGTTAATACTGTCATGCCCGCGATCGGGCCAGTCGGGGGGGGTTAATACTGTTATGCCCGCGATTGGGCCACTGGGGGGGGAGATTTACTTCATGCCCACGATCGGGCTGCAGGGGGCGTCGGTCCCCGATGGCTGCTGCCTGGCAGGGCGCCAGGCGCAAGTTGTCGGGAATCGGCGCACCTGCATGCTAATGGCATGCAAATGGAGCCGTAAGTAGATGCAAATGTCCCCCCCTGTGCCTTGCATAACTTATGGCCCCATTTGTGTGTCACCTTTTGAATATCGGAAATTTGCGCATGGCGCAATAGAACTTGTGGCACCACATCTTGAATGCTCCACTCTGACCACTTGTGGTGGCACAAGTTCCACTGCGCCATGCACAGTTGCTGTGGCCAAGGGGCGATATTCAAAGGAGTTGCTCAATAGCGCAACTCCTTTGAATATCACCCCTGCCACACCACTGTGCAACTTTTTTGAGCAGCGCAAGGGCTTGCGCCACAGAATGGCGCAGTTTGAATTTCCAGGCCTATAAAAAATACAGGATGAGCAACTTTGTGCACAACCTGTGTGTTCTGTCACCTCGGGGTTCTGATTCCCATGGACCTCTTGAGCTTCACTCTCGAGGTCAGAGGGAATTAGAACCCCTCTGTGGCAGAACACACTGGTTGTGCATAGTTGCCCATCCAGTGTTCTCTATTTTATGTATATAAGCGAAAAGAGGAAGACCAAAGGAGGGATGGTAAGGCTAAAAGGGGAAAGATCGGGTTTGTGTGGAAGAGGACCCCCAAAAAGCAGACATATTTGACAAATACGTTTGTTCAATATTTACAGAGGAATGGGTAAGTGACAGGTCACAAATTAGGGACAAGGGCATTAAAGGAAGGGAGATGGACACTAGTCCTTTTACAGAGTAGAGTCCTCAAGGAACTAGCACAGCTGAAAGTGGACATGGCAATGGGGCCTGATGAGGTACACCCTAGAATACTGAGGGAGCTCAAGGAGGTGCTGGCTGCACCCCTGACAGCCCTGTTCACTAGATACGGGGGAAGTTCAGGGGGACTGGAGGACGGCAGATGTGGTCCTACTTCACAAAAGTGGAGCAGTCAGGAAATTACAGACCTGTCATCCTGACTTTGATCCCAGAATCACAGAAGGTGATGCCAGAAAAGGACCACATGGCCCATCTAGTCTGCCCCTTGCCCCCCTAGTCCACCCTACTACATCTTGAGACAACCCCCTTCCCCTTAGCCCAATGTGTCTGTCCCAAGCGGACTTAAATCCCTCTATGGTCTTTGAATTCTCCACCTCCTCCGGAAGCCCATTCCAGTTCTCCACCACCCTTTCCATGAACAATTGACCTCTCACATTGCTCTTGAAGTGCCCTCCCCCAGAGTCTCAGTCCATGCCCGCTTGTTATGTTTTCTTCCTTCATGAGAAACAACTTCCCTAGGCCTCCCTTGTTCATCCCTTTGGTATATTTAAAAGTCTCAATCATGTCCCCCATTCCCTCCTGGTCTCTATTGTATATAGCCCCAGTACCTTGCACCTCTGCTCATATGGCTTGCCCTTCATCCCCTGCACCATTGTGGTCACCCTCTGCTGGACCCTTTCAATTGAGTCTATATCTTTACACAGATATGGTCTTCAAAACTGCACACCGTACTCGAGTTGTGGCCTCATCAGAGCTTGATACAGGGGTATCAGGACCTCACTATGCCTGCTGGTGATCCCCCTGCTGGTACTTGCCAGTATCATATACGCCCTCTGCACCACCCTCGAGCATTGCTTCCCTACCTTGAGGTTGCTGGAGACTGTTACCCCCAGAGCCCTCTCATCTCTGACACCCTGACTCTCTCTCCACTCAGCATATACTCAGCCGTTTTGTTCCTGTGCCCCAGGTGTATAACAGCACACTTCTTAATGTTGAATTTTAGCTGCCAGGTCTCCGCTTACTCCTCCAGTAATCTCAGGCCTCTTCTCATGTCCCCCGGAGTTAACTCAATTACAGATTTTCGTGTCATCTGCAAAGAGGGCCACCCCCCAGTAGTACATAGATATTGAACAGGAGGGATCCCAGCACTGATCCCTGGGGAACTCCACTCCTCAACTGCCCAGTCCCTGAGTACACCCCACTCACCACCACTCTCTGACTCCTATCTGCCAACCAGTTTTCAATCCATCTTGTTATTTTGACCCCTACCCCTATGCTATCCAATTTGTTGGCCAGCATCCTATGGGGTACAGTGCTGAAGGCCTTACTGAAATCCAGATAGGCCATGTCCACTGTACCCCCTGGTCCACCACTTGCATCACCCAGTTAAAAAATATGATCAAACTGGACTGGCATGACCTGCGACAAGTGAACCCGTGCTGTCTGTCTTCCAGCAGTCCATTCACCTCCAGGTACTTTGTTATCCTTTCACCAGTGAGTGTCTCCATGACTTTCCCCACCACAGCGGTCAGGCTGATGGGGCAGTAGTTTTCTCGCAGCTCCCTGCTTCCTCCTTGTGTATAGGTACCACTGTCACATTTTTCCATTCCTCTGGCACTATCCCGGTGTCCAGAGACAGGTTTAACAGCCTCGCAAGTGGGGCAGCCAGCTCCTCTCTTAGTTCCCAAATCACCCTTGGGTGCAGGCCATCTGGCCCCATGGCCTTGTTGACCTTCACCCTGGTTAATTCCTCCTTAACTCTCTCTGTGGTGAAGGGATCCAATACTATACCCATGTCCCCCCTCTCCTTTCCAACTGTGGCCCTCTTCCACCCTTTTCTCCCGTAAATACAGAGCAAAAATATCTGTTCAGGTCTTCTGCCTTCTCCCCATCCTCCTCAAAGTGCTGGCCTCCTTCTCCCCTCAGCCTTTCAATCCCCTGGCCAGTCTTCCTCCTCTCCCCCACATATCTAAAGAATGCCTTTTTTTCTCTCCTGGCCTGTTTCGCTATCCTAACTTCTGTGTCTGCCTTAGCCCTCCTGATGACCTTTTCTGCTAGTCTCCTTGCCTCTCTGTAAGCCTCCTTATCACCTCCCCCTGACTACTCTTGTATCTCCTGAATGCCCTCTGCCTACCCCCTACTGTTCTAGCTACATCCCTGTTGAACCAAAGCGGCTTCCTGCTTCTTGCCTTCTTCCTGACACCTTTGATGGATGCCTGTGTGGCCTTCCAGATCTGATCCCTGATAGCTACCCACAGTTTTTCTGAGTCACTTATATCTCCTAAACCTTCCATCACCTTCCTCACCAGCCTTCTTAATTTGTCAAAGTTCACCTGCCTAAAGTCCCTTACCATTGTGCTGGTATGAACCCAACAGTCCTGTGATCACTATTCCCTAGTTTTTCTCCTATCACCACCTCCTCCACATTCTCTCAATTTGTCAAGACCACATCTAGCAGATTGCTCCCCCTGGTAGGCTCCCTGACCAGTGGTTTCAGGAACACCCCACTTAGTCTGTCCACTAACTCCCTACTTCTTGCTGATGTTGCTTCGGGGATGGTCCATTCCATATCTGGTAAGTTTAGGTCACCTACCAGTAATGTATCCCCCTTGAGAGCCATCCTATCAATATCCTTCAGCATCACCTTGTCCTGATCTTCTCCCTATGAGGGTGGTCTATATATGACTCCCAGTCTCAAGTATTCCTCCTTCCGCCTGCATAGCTTTACCCATAGGAGTTCCATGGCCCCATCACCCTCCTGTCCCTCTGATGCCTGGGTGTCCTCTTTGACGTACACATCTACCCCCACTTTCCTGTCCCTCCTGTCCTTCCTAAACAGCCTAAAGCTCAGTATAGCTTTCTCCCATTCATAGAGGACTGTCCACCAAGTCTCAGTTATCGCTATGATGTCTAACTTGTCATGCATAATGATGGCCGTCAGTTCCTCCATCTTACATGCCAGGCTCCTAGCATTCACCACCAACATGTTCCACCAGCTTTCCCCCTCCCTTGTCCCCCCCCTGCCTGCCAGCCCCTCTTTCATGAATCTTTCCTAGGGAGGGGACCTATGGTCCCCTAACTCGTACTTGGTACAGTGTGGGTATACGTCCAGTCCCCCCCACTCATTTTAAATTTAACTTAAATTCTTTTTAAAAAACTCCCCCATCCGACATTTCAGTATGGCCACCCCCTCTCTGTTGAGGTGTAACCTGTCCGTTGAAAAGAGGCTTTCATCCTTCTAAGTTGCCTCCCAGTCCCCTATCAATCCATACTCCATCTGCGCACACCACTCCACTAGCCAGCTGTTGAGTTCCCAAATCTTTTGCTTCCTCTCAGTGCTGGCTCTTGGTACTTGTAATACCTGTGAGAAGGTAAGAGATTTGAAGATCAACCTCCTGCAGAATCTAGCTACAGCTCCAAATCTTGCTTGCACCTCCATGAGACTACTACCTGCTAGGTCATTAGTCCCTAAGTGGAACACTAGATGCGAGTTCCTGTCCTGATCCCCACCCCACAAGGGAATATGGTGCACAACCTCTGAAAAAGTCATCCCAGGCAAGCATTCAACCCATATGACTCTTTTTCTGCCACCCCACTTGACCCCCTTTAATACTGAGTTACTCACCAGTAGCACCTTGTCCCCCTCATCATTCCAGTTTGTCTGTGACATTGCCCTTCTCCCCCTTGTTGCCCTTGTATTGTCAGCCCTCCCTGTCACAGCAGTCCCCCCCAGCCCCCTACCCTGTTCCTTCTTGCCTCCCCCGGCCCCTTGTCCTTACCGCATGCCCCCTCAACCACTTTGTCTATAACTTCACTGACTCCCTGCCCTTCTACCCCATCCTTGCATCCCTCTGATTCCACCTCAGCCACTGTGTCCCCAGTGCCTTCTTCTTTGCTTTCCCTGTTCACTTCCCCCTTCCCCCTGACTCATCTACCCCCAGCTCCTCTGCTTCCCTACCCCCAGCATGCAACTCCCTCTCTGCGCTTGCAGCAGAGGTATCCCTCTACCTTCCCTGATTATTATGTTTCTCTTCCCAGTGGCTTCCCTGTGCCCCCTCCCTACCTGGATTGGCCCTCCCTTCTTTCCTTCCCATATCCAGTATTTCACCCCCCCACCACTTTGCTTGGTGTCTCCACCATCTTTTTCCTTACCTCCAGAGTATTCCCTCTGGTGCGTTCTCCTTGCACCCTTCTGGTAGGGTCCCCTCTGGCTATGGTCCGCCCACCATGGTCCAGCTCCGTGGCCCCTACAACTTCCTCCTCTTGCCCCATCATCTTCATGAAGATCCAGTACCTACTTGTGCCTAATGTGTATCTATTCCCCTTTCATTTGTACTGTTATCCACTGTACCCCTGCCTCCTGTCCTGGTACCCACTCCCCCAGCCCCCAGCATGACCTGCTCTCTCCACCCAGTCATCCTGCTGACCTCATGCCTCCTGTCTTCCTGAACACCCCCACTAGCTTTCTTTTCTATATCTCTCCTTGTCCAAATAACTTCCCTTTTTAGCCTGTCCACCTCTGCCTACAGCCTCCTTGGTTTTTGACAGATTGGGCATTCCCCTAACTTCCACAAGGTACTCATGAACACAGTTGCCCCACAGTTATTACACCCCCCGATCCTCCCCCCACAGCTTCCCCATCTACCCTCTTCCCCTCCCACCTTATTCTGCGACTGGCCACTCCCCTGTTGTGTCCCCCCCACTGTCCATGCTGCCACCAGTCACTAAATTCCCTCTTGACCCAGTCCCCCCATCCCTATGCCCCATGTACACCATGTTTCTCTGGTATGTAGTCTCACAGCTCCTTGGCTAAAATCTCAAGGTCTGCTTAACCTCGATCAGACTGAGTCCTTAAACTTCAATTTTCTACATCCCCCTTGCAGTTTATAATTTTTAACCTTCATAAATTTATAACATTTCATTTCATTTATTTTTTATTCTTGTAGGCCTGATGAGCACAAGTGCCCATTTTCACAGGCGACAAGTAACAAACAAATAATACTTACACAACATAAACTTAAATGTACAATACAATACAATAAAACAATAACAGTCATATGTATAACAACACTTCATATACTATAAACTACATGCACATTCCTGGTTATTCTTCAAAGAGGAAATTAAACTCTTTTTAAAATTGAGAACTGTTCTACAGTATACAATGACAAGAAAATTTCCTGGTCTCTGATTGGTCAATTTTGGGATGGACCCGTGATGTTATCCCAGTACAACATCACGGGTCTAGTCTCAGCCTCACTGTGAACCTGTAGATGAGCTATATGATGAGCTAGATGACCTCTTTTTTTGCATCTCCTCTTAAGAAACAAAAATATTTTTCCACACTAAAAAACATTCTTTAAAATTATTTTTTTATTTTACATATAACAACGAGCAATTGTATAATAGCAGTACTCCCCTCCAGGGTGTGTGTCGTTTGGGATAACGTCACGCCTCAGTTGTTGGACGCACTCGGCCTCGTACCCAACCACCTGAGGCGTGATGTTATCCCAGCATGACACACACCCTGTCAGGCATTATTGCTTAAGTTAACCATATCTCCTGCCATGGAATTAAAAAAGAATGGGGCACGATAAAGAAGAGCTCTGTGACCAATTACTTTTCTGAACAAAGGAACTTTAAGAGTTATTCTGTCCTGAGATCTAGTCCCACAACTGTTGACAAATCGTGGGGAACAAGTTTGAAATGGAGTTTGAGACATTCCCAGAGATTATTTTAAAGATAAAAATGCCCATTTTTAATAAAACTCTATTGTCCAATGACAAACAATTTGATTGTCTGTATAGAAAGCAATGGTGCGTATGAAAAGGGGCATTTTCCATAAACTGATTTATTGCACTGTAAGTGACCTGAAGTCTATCAAGTAGCTTAATACTAGTCGCAGAATAGACAATAAGGCCATAGTTCAAGATACTAAATAAGAAACGATGTGCCATCAGTCTTTAGTAAATCTCTTGGAGATTACAATCTGCAACCTTGCTGTAGTAATGTTCTATGTTCCTATACCTGTATTACCTCCTTTCAGACATCATCATTGTTATAGGGCACTTTCAGCTCACCACCATTGCTTACCCATGCCCCAAGCACACTCGTGATCCCCTTTACCAGTGCTCCCCTTCTTAAGCCCCACTCTCCAATCACATACAGTACCTTTTGGGCCCCCTTGCTTAACCCCCTTACTCGAGTCACACATAGCACCTTAGATTTGCCCTTGTTCAGCACCTCCTTCTCCTCCTTCCCCTCTTCCGGTAGTGCCCTTCCCCTGTTAGCTCCTAATTGGCTATTCTACCCTAGGAGTGGTTAGCCAGAGCATTTAACTTGGGAGGCGGTGCGGGGTGGGTGAATGAGAGAAAATTTAAATCCCAGAATCAGCAGCACTGATAGTCTAAGTGGGTAGCAGTCCAGGCTGCCTCCAGCAGAGCAGTCCCAATCCATGGGCAGCAGGCCATTAGCAGCACTAGTAGTACAAGCAGGCAACAGTCCAGGCACCCCCCAGCAGAGCAGCCCCAATTCCATGGGCAGCAGACCAGCAGATACGCACTCAAGTGAGCCAGCCCTTCTCTGTACTATTTGGAGTGCGTTTACCCTCGGCGCTCACCTCTGCCTCCGATGAGCTGGATCTTCCATTCAGCCACTGACTGTGGCCCTGCTCCTCGATTCTGCAGCTATGGCTGCTCTCCTCCTCCTCCTCCTGCATAGCCACCGACTGTGACCCAATTCCTCCCTCAGGCCACCAATAGTGGCTCTGCTGTTTTGCTTGTGTGACTTTGGCCACACACCGTTTCTTCTTCTACTCCCCGAGTTCAGTTTCCTGACCGGCAGGCACTTTCTTTGTCTATAGGCTCCTGCAGGAGCCTATGTCAGTGCTGGGTACTTCACTGATTGGTGCTGGGTCCCTAAACCTGATTGGCACCTCTGGGACCCAGCTCGAGTACAGTAACAGGCGGAAAATTCAAATCCAAGAACCAGCAGCACTAGTAGTCCAAGCGGGTAGCAGTCCAGGCTGCCCCCAGCAGAACAGTCCCAATCCATGGGTGGCAGGCCACCAGCAGCACTAGTAGCAGTCCAAGTGTGCAGCAGTTCAGGCACCCTCCCCAGCAAAGCAGTCCCAATTCCATGGGTGGCAGGCCAACAGATACATGCTCAGGTCAGCAAGCCCTACTCTGTACTGTTTGGAACACATTCACCCTCGGAGCTCACCTCCACCTCTGATGAGCCAAATTTCCCATTTGGTCTCTGACTGCAGCCCCGCTCCTTAATTCTGTGGCAATGGCCGCTCTCCTCCTCCCGCACGGCTGCTGACTGTGACCCGATTCCTCCCTCAAGCCACCGATAGTGGCTACGCTCCTTTGATTATGTGACTCTTTTGCTTGTGCAGCTTCTGCCGCATGCTGTCTCCTCTTCTGCTTCCCAAGTCCAGTTCAGAAATGGTGGGTGAAGTAATGGAATCACTACTAAAGGAAAGGATTAGTGAATACATTGTGACCAGTGGATTACAGGATCTGAAGCAACATGGTTTCACAGGGGGGAGATCTTGCCAGACAAACCTGATCGAGTTCTTTGACTGGGTGACCATGGAAGTGGATCAGGGAGAAGTGGTGGATGTGGCCTACCTGGATTTCAGTAAGGCCTTCTACATGATTCCACAGAGAAGACTGGTAAGCAAGCCGGGCAGCTTAAGAGTAGGTCCAAAAGTATTAAAATGGGTAAGAAGTTGGCTAAGCAACAGGAGTAAGAGGGTGGTGGTAAGTGATGGTCGCTCTGAAACATAGAATCTGATGGCAGATGAGGACCTCGTGGCCCACCTAGTCTGCCCATTTCCCTACCTAATGGATAAGTGGCAGATCCTAGTTAACCAACAGCCTTCTTCTTCCTACCCCCCACAAGAATTGCCTTACATCTGTCCCATGCATTCTTGAATTTCCCCGCTGTTTTTGACTCTACGACCTCCTCAGGAAGGCTGTTCCATGCATCTACAACCCTCTCTGTGAAGAAATACTGTACTTCCTCACATTACCTCCGAGCCATCCCCCTTCTATCTTCAAATTGTGCCCCCTTGTTTTTGCACATCTCTTTTTCTGAAAGATGCTACCCTCTTGGACTTTGTTGATTCCCTTGAGGTATTTGAAAGTTTCTATCATGTCCCCCCTCTCCCTCCTTTCCTCAAGGCTATACATCTTAAGCTTCTTTAGTCTTTCTTCATATGTCTTCTGCTGCAGACCCTGCACCATTTTGGTTGCCCTCCTCTGGACAGCTTCCACCCTGTCTATGTCTTTGCGGAGATGGGGTCTCCAGAACTGTACACAGTACTCCAGATGTGGTCTTACCAACTGTCTGTACAGAGGGCCAACAATTTCATGTTTTCTACTGGTGATGCCTCTCCCTATACATCCCAGAATCCCCCCAGACATCCTTACTGCCTTCTCACATTGCTGGCCCACCTTTATGTCATCTGATATGACTATCTCCAAGTCCCTTTCCATTTTTGTTGTTGTCAGTATCTCATTCATCGTTGTGTACTCTTCCCCTGGGTTTTTGCTTCCCAGGTGCATTACTTTGCACTTCTTTGTGTTGACTCTAAACTGCCATACATTTGACCATTCCTCCAACCTTGCCAAGTCCCTTTTCATCCTTTTCATCCTTTCCACCCCACCTTGTGTATCAACCCTGTTGTAGATCTTTGTGTCATCTGCAAAGAGACATACTTTTCCTTCCAGTCCCTCTGCAATGTCACTTATAAAGACATTAAAAAGGACTAGCCCCATTATTGAACCCTGCGGTACCCCACTAGTAACCCCCCTTTCTTCACTGTGGCTCCATTTACTATTACCCTCTGTGTCCTGTTGTCCAGCCAGTGTTTTACCCAGGCTACCACCCTAAGACCCACTCCCAGGATGGCTAATTCATTTATTAATATTTTGTGTGGGACTGTGTCAAATGTCTTGCTAAAGTCTAAGTAGGTCATGTCCACAGCCCCTCCCTGATCTACTACTTTGGTAACCCAGTCAAAAAAATCAATTAGATTTGTCTGACATGACCTTCCTGCTGTGAATCCATGCTGCCTCAGGTCCTGTGCCCCACTAGCCTCTAGGTACTCAACAATTCTTTCCTTCAGAAGTGATTCCATCATTTTCCCTACCACTGAGGTCAAACTGACAGGTCTGTAGTTTCCTACTTCTGTCTTGCTCCCACTTTTGTGAAGGAGAATCACATCCACCCTCCTCCAGTCCTAAGGTACCACACCATCCTCCAATGATTTATTAAAAAGGGTAGTCAGTGGTGTTACTAGTTCTTCCCTTAGTTCTTTTAGAATTCTGGGGTGAATCCATCAGGCCCCATTGCTTTATCCACCTTCAGTTTTAAGAGTTCTTTCAGAACCCTTTCTTCTGTGAAAGGACTAATTTCAATCCCCACTGTCCAGAGTGCTTCTGTTGACTGGATTAGGTATCTCCCCCTGTTCTTCCATTGTGAATACTGAGCAGAAGTATTCATTCATTATCCCTGCTTTTTCACTGTTGCTCTCTTCCCAATCACCTTCCTCTTTATTCAGCTTCAGTATCCCTGCTTTAGTCTTTCTTTGCTCCCTAATGTACCTATAAATGGTTTTATCCCCCTTCTTAATTGAGTTGGCTATCTTTTCCTCGGTTTGGGCCTTTGCTATTCTGACTGCCTTCCCCACTTCATTCTGCTTTAACTGGTACAGTTCTCTGTCCTGCTCCTTCTGTGTTTCCTTATACTTCCTGAATGATATCTTTTTCTCCCTAACCTTCCCCTCCACTTCTTTTGAGAACCATATTGTTTTTTTCTTTCATTTTGATTTGTTTATATGCTTCACATAAAGGCGTGTTGCCTCTATGATGGCGGTTTTGATGTTTCCCCATTGTTGCTCCACCCCACCTTCTTGCCTGTTTGTGAGTGTTTTTCTGAGGCACACTCCAATTTTGACAAAATCAGCCCTCCTTAAGTCCTGCACCTTCACTTTTGTGTGGCTTGAGTCTATAGCTAAGCTTATCGTGAACCACACTGTTTGGCGGTCGCTTGTTCCCAGGTGGCTCTGAGATCCTCTCTCCATCCCCATTTGAGAGTACCAGGTCTAAGATTGCTCCCTCCTGAGTGGGTTCCAAAACTAGCTGTCTGAGGCATTTCTTCTGTAGGGCATCAAGAATGGCCCTGCTCTTGGATGTGACTGCAGCAAAGGTGCTCAAGTTAACATCTCACATATTCAGGTCCCCCATTAGCAATATCTCCCCTTTCTGCCATCCTAAGGATGCCTTCTATCATTTCCTTGTCCATTTCATCTCCCCTGAGATGGGGGTCTATATACAACCCCTGTGCAGATTATGGTGCCATTTCCAGTCTCTGGCGTGACCCAGAGTTCCTCCTCTCCTCCCTGTTTGCTCTTTAGTTTTGTTTCTTTGATCCCTTCCCTTACATAGAGAGCTACTCCTTCTCATCTTCTTCCCTCCCTGTCCCTCCTGTAGATTTTGTACCCTGGTATGTTGACATCCCAGCCATGGTTCTCTGTGTACCATGTTTCTGTGACTGCCACAATATCCAGGCATCCCTCTTCCATCAAGGTCACCATTTCGGGGAGCTTTTTACCTAGACTACGGGCATTGGCACTCATTACCCTCTATTTTTTTATGGCCATTTTCCTTTTTGCCCCATTCCTGTCCTTTCTGCCTTTGTCTTTTTCTCCATTTACCCCTACCCTTCTCCCTATCTACTGCTCTATCTTGGTGTTTACCTTACTAACTACAATGATTTTTTTGGGTGGGGCAAGGATTTTCCTTCTCCTTTTCAGTGCCTCCCCCCATTGGGTAGTTTAAATGCTTGCCAATGAAGCATTTAATCCTATCACCTAGGATCCTGGTTCCCCTCCTGGATAGATGCAGACCATCACACCAGTATAGGCCTGCATCCCTCCAGGTGAAGTCTCAATCCCCAATGAAGCCAAATCCCTTAGCTCTGCACCAGTATTTCAACCAGTCATTTAATCTCATGGTGTGGAGTACCCTAGCCTCATCCATGCCATAGACATGTAGCACCTCCGAGAACATTTCTGTGTATGCTACTCATCTAAGGCACCTCCCCAACTCCACAGATTCTTGTTGCACTGCTCTGATCCCATTCTCAGCCAGGTCATTTGTCCCTAGGTGGATAATGACATCCAGCTCCCTCCCCATTGCAGCTGCTCCCACAATCCTGAGGATTTGTTTCCTGTCCTTCCAAGCCATGGTTCTGGGAAGGCACCTTACCTCCCTTTCCCCTCCCCCAGTTTTACCCCCCTAACAACTGAGTCCCCTGCCAGGAGTTATTTCTTTCCCCTGTGGGATCCTGCACCACCCTCCTGTAGGTCTCCATTGTGGAGGTTCCCAGCATCCTCCTAGGTCTCCACTGCAGGTGCTTCCATAGAGGAACTATACTCCACCAGAGTGGTGAATGAATTGTGGAGAGGCACAACTGGAGGGATGTGCCTCTGTTCCACCACCCTCACCCTCCCTGAGCCCATTGTGGTCCAACCACTCCTCTTTCTTGGCAACCTCTGAGGTAATGATGGTGGCCTGGGTGGTCCCTGTTTGGGGGAGCAGGTTTCCCAAATCCTTGCCAGGTCAGCATGGAGATAAACAACCTCCTCCCACAGATCAGAGAGGTGCCTACAAATAGGGCAGCAACACAGTCTCTAGAATGTCTCCCAGAAAACTGCTGCTCCACAGCCAGTGCATTGCACCACTTGCCACATGTCTATGTCCCTTCCTGTTACAGATGCTTTTCTTTTTCCTTTTTTCTTGTTTTAGTGTGTGCAAGCTTATGAGTGTCTTTACCCCCTATTCAGTGTGATGTGCCTTTAAGGATATGAACAGATGTATGTTGTTAGCAGTTTTGGGGAAGAGATGTCAGAACCCCTGCTATAAAGGAAGTTATGCTCTTGGGGCAGGTGGGGTGAGGGGCAGAGTGAATGGGAGTGAACCTGTACCCTCCAGAAAAAATCAACTACAACTCTGACCCTCCACCCCTGGGAGTGCCTTCCTTCCTTTCAGACACCTATTTCACAGAGGTTAAGTAACAGGTCTAGTCACAAATGACTGCAAATATCTCCCAGCTACAGTTCCTCCCTGGCAAATGAAAGTTAAGCTAAGAAAAGTCAACCCAAATACAGAGAATCAGCACTAGTTACTTACATAGGTCCAACAAGTAATAATTCAATTCACTGAAGTCTATTAAATAACCTTCTTGATTTAAGGAAGCTTTGACTGCTTTCTCTCTCTCTCTGTCTCTCTGCTCTCTCCCTCTCTCTCTGTCAGCAGCAGGCAAGTTGACCAGTTGGGAGCTGCAGGGGTCAGTGCTAGGCTCGGTCCTCTTCAATGTCTTTATTAGAGACATTGCAGGAGAGCTAGAAGAGAAAATGTGCTTGATTGTGGATGACACAAAAAATCTGCAACAGAGTGGACACACCTAGGGATGGAAAAAATGAGGGATGACCTGAAAAAGCTGGAAGACTGGTTAAGGGTTTGGCAACTGGGTTTCAATGCAAAAAAGTTCAAAATCATGCTGTTGGGGCATAGAGACCTGGGGGCAATGTACCAATTGGGTGGGGAGGTATTGACAACTGCAAAACAGAAAAGGGACCTGTGGGTAATTATTTCTGATGACCTGAAGGTAGCATAGCAGTGTGATAGGCAGTGAGGAAGGCTAAAAGGTGGCTTGTTACTGAAATCTTGCACCTAACTGAACTGTTGAAGGGTGCATTTTTACTTTTGGGAAACCTCTGAGAGAGGTGCTGAGACTAGTGCAATATTAACTAGCTGAGAGAGGACTGTAGCGTGACCCTTGACCTCCTGAAGTATAAGAGGCTGAGATTTTGGCTGAGACTTTGTGCAGGAGCAGATAGGGGTTGCGAATGCATAACTCTGAATGAATTCATTCACATATCTAGACTGACTAGTACGGTATGGGCTGCACGCCCATTGGCTCATGCTCTGAACCAATGGGCATGCAGCCCTACTGAGCTTTCAGTCAGCGGGCGGCAGGGTGGCAGGCGGGTGGGGCGCTGCTGCCCGCCTGCTGCCGGGGGCTGCAGGGGTGAGGGGCTCAGTGGGTGGTGGGGTGGGGACACTAGATCACCAGGGATAGCGGACTTGGGGGGGATGACTGATGCCCACAATCAGGCTCCGTGTGGTGCACTGGACCACCAGGGATAGCAGACATTCTTTGTCCCTTATGGGACATCCCGCGATCGGGCTGCAGGGGGCGTCAGTCCCCGACGGTTGCTGCCTGGCAGGGTGCCAGGTGCAAGTCATCGGGGATCGGCGCACCTGCATGCTAATGGCATGCAAATGGGGCCATAATCAGATGCAAATTGCCCCCTGTGCGCCTTACATATATTATGGCCCCATTTGCATGTCCCCCTTTGAATATCACAGGTGCTGTGCATTCCACAATGGCACTTGCGCCACCGCATCTCAATGCTCCACTCTGACCACTTGCGCTGGTGCAGTGCCACTGTGCCATGCACAGTGGGGGTGGCCAGAGTGCGATATTCAAAGCAGTTGCACCATAGCGCAGATCCATTGAATATCGCCCTGGCCACACCCATGCACAACAAAGTTGAGCTGCGCCCAGGCTTGCGCCACAGCCTGGTGCAGTTTGAATATCTGGGCCAATGTGCCGAACTAAAATTTTAAGAATTAAGCTGCCGGGACTTGAACTGGAACTAAAAAGTTTAAAAAATACTAATATCCAACCCAAAGATACCAACAGAGAAGTAACCCCAAAAAGACAGAGAGAAGCAGAAGAGAAAGGTAATTGGCTGTTGGCTACAGGTCAAACAAAAAAGGAGATTAGGGCTATGAATTTTACATTACAAACTGAAAATAGATATGCACCACTAATGGATAAAATAAATAACTTAGAAGTGGAAACATAGGAAATATTAGAGCTAGTTAAAAGCATTGATACACAAGAGGGACTTTTAGGAGAGGGAGATGAAAAGACAAGGACAACACAACTTCAGGTGCAATCAAAAGAAACACTAACTCAAAATTCAAACAGTGACTGTCTAATCTCTACTCAGAGTCACAATATACAGGGAGAACAGACTGGAATTGAAAATGATGAAAACAGTAATGAAACTATAGAAACTACAGATAATCTAGTACACAATAATGACATAAAAGCATGGAAACTAATAGCAATCACACTGCTCAAACTACACCAAATCTTGTCTACATACTTGGTGATTCTATTTTTAAGTATACTGACCATTATACCGCTAAAAATAAAAAAGAAAGTGTTGTTAGCAACTGTTTTCCTGGAGCAGGCTTACAGGACATCAAATCCATTATACCTGATCTAATAAAGAAAGATGATGAAACAACAATTGTAGTAGTTAATGCAGGAACTAATGAATTTGAAAGATGTCAGAGGATGACATTTTTAACAATTTAAAGACAACACATACATTATTGGAGGAACTTGATTGTGAAGTCGTATTGTCTGGAATTCTTCCTGCGCCCAGGGCAAGTTTTAAAATAAGTAGAAAGATAGTGAAATTAAAGAATTGGCTATGCCAAAGGTGCTTTTTAAAGGGAATTAAGTGTATCTGAACCTGGGAAAAATGTAATGGAAGAACCAAATTCTGCTCCAGGCACAAGATACATTTAAAAAGAAAGGGCAGCAAACTCCTAGGGGAAACTGTTAACTAATATATAAATATGAATATTTTAAACTAGACACCTGGGGGAGAGAGGTATCTCGACCTAAAATTGCCATGGTTAATGAAGATGCTGTCAGGAAAGATACAGATATACACCCAGACACCACAAGAATGTTTAGTGATGCTAAAGCAAAGTACTACAAAATGCTATTACTAAATGCAAGGAACCTTGCAAATACAAAAATGGGCTTGAACTTATTCTGCACAAGGAAAGCACATATATATATATATATATATATATATATATATATATATATATATACAGTATATATGTATATGTGTGTGTGTGTGTGTGTGTGTGTGAAGCACCAAGTGAGGTCGACAGTGAAAATGCCGACCTCCCCCACAGCGGTGGCACAATACCGACATTGGTATTGTGCTGCCCATGCAAGTGAGTGTTTTCTGTGGGGGACTGTCCAGGTCAGAGTTGGTCTGGAGGGGGGCACAGAACACTGGCGGAAAGCGAAATACAAAAAAAGGACCATTACAGCGACTGTCGCCGTAGCTGTCTTTTTTTGTGTTTCGCCATCAGGGTGTCGACCTGAAGGTGCACCGGTGTAGGTGTGTGCAATTACAGAGGTGGGGCTAAAGGATGGAGACTGGGATACAGATATCAAAGGTTACCCTCTTTTTTGAAAGGAGAGGCAATACAAAAAAGGAGGTGGTGTAGCGTTATACATTAAAGATACAATACAAGTAAAGGAGATAAATAACGACTGCACAGATGTTGAACAGTTATGGGTTGAAACAAGTATAAATAGCAAACCTGTGACACTAGGAGTTTGCTACCAACCCCCAAATTTGCATCATGAAGAGAATAAATTATTCATGGAGATTAGTGAAAATCACATGTCAAACAAAGGTAATGGGCGATTTCAATTTACCAAATATAGACTAGGATAATCACATGCTGTAGGATCAAATCTCCTCAACTATAGACTCATAGACACAGCAATAGAATTCCAATATAATGTAAAAAGCGGCTAAGGGAGACCACATCTGAAGCACATTAAAACAATAATCAAAGTGAGAAGCAAAATGTGGCTAACAGGCACTAGTATGCATCATGGCAGTAAAGAGATTCCCGTAGCGTGGTTCTTAGCTTAAAAGTATTTTATTGATATAGATAAACTCTTCCAAACTCACCCCACCAGCATCTGCCAACATTTCACCCACGTGATTGTGGGCTTTCTCAAGGTGTGGCTACTGTGATTACTAGCACTCCTTTCAAACACCATTCTTAAAAGTAGCATACTAATTTCACATTCATATATTTAAATATCTAAGTCTGCTCATTTCCATAGCAGTGTATATAAATACACCTAAAATACACTATTTGAAAGAGCTCCTGGTGCCCTACACCCCTCTGAGACAGCTCCGCTCAGCTGAGGAGGGGTTGCTGGAGATTCCGAGGGTAAATCTGAAGTCTTCTGGAGCCCGTGCCTTTGGTTTTGCTGCTCCTACCCTCTGGAACTTTCTGCCCCATCAGCTCTGGGAGAGTACGATGGTGGGGAGTTTTAAAAAGGCACTAAAGACTTTTTTATGGGAGAAGGCATTTTCTGCTGTGTTGTAATTGATTATTTTAGTTTTGTAATATTCGTTTTGTGTAGTTCTATTGTATGTATCGATTATGTTTGTGTTCTTTATGTTTTTCATGTACAGCGCTTTTAAAAATTTTGAAAGGCGCTTAATCAAATAAATTTTATTATTATTATTATTATTATAAAATTCGTCAGAGGGGAAAAAAGGATCACATTGCACCTACCAGCAACTATTTAAAGCAACAGTTATTAAAACATAACTTATAAATATGAAATGTGAATATAAAACAATATGAAAAAACTAACAATTTGTACACCTAACAACAATAAATATACATACCATATAAATAACGAATGATTATTAACATTCTGTAGTGCCCACACTAATTACACAGTATATCTGGATTTGTCTGTATGAATGTGGGAATGGGAGGTCAAGTTATCTAATGGTCAAAGGAGCATGTTTACATGTTTCCCCAATGAGAGATTTTGTTATCATTATTTCCTCAAATCCATTATTTTTTTATTATTTTATCATGCAACATCAATAATCCTTGCAGATCAGATCCAAAACATACTGCAAACTTGGAGGTCAAATGTTAGTGCAAAAGGTCATATCACAATATTTACATTGTATAATATTATAACTAATGTGTACATCCCAATCCTACCTAACTTAAACAAATCCACTATCTACAAATGAATATCATAAACAGACCAATCAAAAATAGTCTAATTGATTAAGCACAAGGAGACTAAGGCTCAGATATTCAAAACGGTTGCGCCATGCGCAACAGAGATGCGCCAGCGCAAGTACGAAAATGTACCATTTTGCGATATTCAGCGGGAGACAGCTGCGCCGCTCAAGTTGCGATGCGCAAGAGTGCAATGGTAATGAATGCATGCACAACCGTAGGGGGAGGAACCATGAATAAATGGCACAGTGCAATATTCAACAGCATACGCCTTGCACAATAGGGGAGCTAGTGGAAGTTGCACAATAGCAGAAATGAGCCAAAATAAAATGGAACAAGAGAGAGGCGCAAGAACACTACAGGGAAGCCAGAGGTGGAGCGAGCTGGCAGCCAAAACAAACAGGGCAGCAGTGAGTGGGACACTGAAGGATCAGGACAGGGCACACCTGTGATCACACAGGACAGGAGTGGGGAGCCTGAGACAGTCGTGCAGGACAGACAGGGTAGTGCTGCAGTGTAGTGAGGGCAGTAGCAGTAGGAAGGACAGCCAAAGGCTGGAGGTGTACCGGGTGCAGGGACAGCATCACAGAGGACAGTGGGGGGAATGGGATAACATCTGCCGGGGGGGGGGACACCAGCCAGGGACATGGCCAGTGCCACCATCCAGACGGAGGCAGTAATGAGGGGTGTAAGAAGGCAGGCAGCAGGGTGGCATGGCCGTGGAAGGGCCCATTGGTGATATGCCCCCAACAGGTGGTACTGATCCCGCATCACCTTCGAGCAGTACACCGACGCAGAGATTGTGGGCTGGTACCACCTGAACCGGGGTAATCCTGAGGTTGCTGTATGAGCTGTGCAGTGATGAGATGCAGGCACCCACATGATGGAGCCACCATCTATACACACAGGTGACAGTGGCTACCCACTCCGTCCCTGGCTGCTCACACCATACCAGCACCCTGCAACCCCATTGCAGCAACAGTACAATGAGGCACATGCCACCACACATAATGTCACTGAGTGGGTGTTCGGGATGCTGAAGTCATGTTTACGGTGCCTGGACACGTCTGGCGGTGCCCTACAGTACAGCCCCTCAAAGGCCTGCGGGCTATTCCTGGCCTGTTGCATCCTGCACAACATGGCCAATGACTGTGGGATAGCAGTAGAGGTTGAAGAGGGGGACAGCGATGGGGACGATGAGGACACCAGTCCAGACGGTGATGGGCAGCCACCCCCTGGGTGAAGGGACCCCCGCCTGTTCCGGATGGTGCAACTGCACCAGGACACCATCACAGAGGAGTACTTCGGCCAACACAGGTAGGTCATGGGGCCATGTGCAACCACCAATGACAAGGGCACAACCCACAGACAGGCATGGATGAACCCCAGGGGTGGGTGGCAGCAAGTGAATGGGACTGAGCATGGATCCGCACACTCCATCAGGGATGGTCATGGCCAAACATGACATGCACTCACGCACACACAAACACACACACACACACACACACACTACAAGACACGCACAAGGGGTAGAAGGCATGCTGACCCTGACTGCAACCCCTAGCCACACACAGGTCCACACATGACCATGCCCAGTGGCCATCACTGTGTGTGTCTCAGATGCTGGGGACCATTGCACACTGGTGGACAGCGCAACGCAGGCATCATCATACACTTGTCACAGTGGCCAGCAGCCGGGAGGACATGCACATGGACTGTGTGTGTACAGGGCCGGGTACCCCACCCGTGTGTCATACAGTGCACAGCACACTGCACACAGGGCAGTGGCAGACAGTGGCCATGGTGGGAGACATGCCAGTCATGCGGCACAGTACCATGGCCAACACGGATGTGTGGGTGGCCCCACCGAGACCTGCCAGCCATGCAAGGCTGACCATTGGCCTCATGGGGTGGCACCGATGGTCCCCCCAGAGATGATGCTGTGGGAACACGACCATGTTCATGCAGGGGTCTGCAGCTCACTGAACATGTCTGCTCCAGGTGTGCTTGGTATGCCCACAGCCAAACCCGGTGTTGACATGGAAGGGGTCGCACAACTCCAGGTACGGGGGGTGGACATGACACTGCGCGGTGTCTGCAGTGCATGAGTGCATGGGCAATGAACTGGGTGCCCACAGTGGCCATGGAAGCAGTGATTGCACATGTCTGCCTGTCAATGGCAGCGGTCACATCCTCCCGCAGCTGGTCCATCCCTGCCAGAAGCAGACTGTGGTACCTGCTGCGCAGCTCCTCTGCCTGGCACAGAACCACCGTGAGTGCATCCACTGCTGTCATAAGCCGCAACTACTGATCCACTGAATCCTGGGGTATATGGCTGTGCTCATCAAAGAGGTCTTCCGCCTGATCGGCATGCTGTCCCTCATGGTGTTCCTGGCCGTGCTGGGCAGCACCCCTTGAAGTTGTGCACTGCACACCAGAGCCATGCCTGGACATGTCCACACATGGTGCACTGTCACCACCTTGTCCCCATTTGCCGACTGCTGGCACTGCCCGTCCAGCTGCCGATCACCAGGGCTCACTGGTGCTGCCGCAGCAGCCACAACAGCCCCACCGGCCTGGACACACACCAGTGCTGCCCCACTGGGGCATACAGGCACAGGCTGGGACTGTGATGTCATGCAGGCCTCCACGGTGGCACCACACACAGCTATGTCCATGCTGTCCCCCGCTGTGAGACCATCCTGCATCCCACACGTATCACTGTCCAGGATGTGTGATTCATCATCATCGGTGCCTGATCTGGAACCGATCCATGTCCCAGCATGCTGGAGTCCATGGCCGCTGTCATGCTGGGACACAGGCAGGGCCTCGTCTGCACCAGCACCACCATCTTCAGTCCAGACAGACAGGCAGGTATGCGGTGGTCCTGACCCTTGGACACCTGTGGAGGTGGATGGGTGCTCCTCCATGTCCAGGGCCTCACCCACAGTGGACACACCCACCACCACTGACCCATGTAGATGCTCAGGAGCTGTAAGGGAATACAGTAGCATAAATGTCTCCGCCCTACCCTGTGGCATTCCCCCCACCTCCCACACAGTGACAGCACAGGACCTACCATGCAGTGACAGGCTACCTCCCATCTGGAAGCCACCACCTGGAATGCCCTCTATGGCACAACACTGCATGCTGCCAGCCACCGACTCCTCCTGTGGCATCAGGCATGGCATATCTGGCTGTCCACCACTGGTTGCAGCACGTGCTGCCCTGATGGCAGCCACCTTGTCCTTAATTCTCCTCCTGTCCATGCAGATCTTCTTTTCACGTTCCTGCATGGACCGCTGGTGGCTGCCATGCTGTTTCATGGCATACGCAACCTCACCCCATGCCGCAGCATTGGCCTGTGGCGTTCCCCACTGTCCACTGAGCAGCGGTTCCCTGTCGAGGTATGCCTCAAACAGGGCATCTGATTCTGCCCATGTGAAGTTGGGCCTCCTCTTTCTCCAATATCCCTGTTCCTCCCCTTCCTCACTTTCCATCATTATAGAGCCTATGGGAATGACAAGTGTTACCTTTCATTGTGCAGTCCCATGCATCTCCCACATACCACAGGCCACACTTCCAAACAGCATGCAACCCACCACAATAGACTGCAATGCCAAACTATGGCCTCTGCAGCACCATGTCACATTTATATAGTGCAAAGCACACAAATTAGTTGAGGCAAAACTGTAAGTGGATGCTAATGCAGTAGCTGCTCCATAGAATTGCTGATGAGCTGATTTGCATATGCTGGCTGTATATCACACTGTTGCACCTTGCGTAATTGTGTTGAGCATGCTCAGGCAAATGCACAGCTCTGTGACATGCACAGTAGGCACCGCATGGCACATGCCTGGGGGTGCTGACGCTGATGCCTGCTATGCTGCTGACATGCTGAGCGCAGGAGGCAGTGCAGAGCATGGTCACCTCTGTGCCAGTGGTGCTAGTGCACTGTTCACATGTATGGCGCTCATGCTCTGGAGCGCCATGGTGCCACAGCGCAGTAGGCTACTGCAGGGCATCTCACACAGGCACCCAACCGCGCTACATGTAGGGAGTTCCAATAACACTGTGGTAGTCTGTGCACAACAGACCCTTGACCCTGTGGTCAATCTTTGCCCCCTAGGTGCCATGCATCCACATGGGTGCACCTCTATCTTGCTGTTCGGTGACAGCGTGATGGGGAATGGTAGCACTGTACCATGCAGCATCTGCACGTGGCGGACATGCACTACAGAGTACCATTTTGTGATCCTACCTGCAGCAGTGATGGCAAGGATGAGAGCTGCTTTATGGAGCCCACTGGAGCTGGCCAATTTGGTGGCCATTGTGGAGTCCCATGCTGGGGCCCTGTTTGGGGATGGCCCCTTGGACAGGACAAGGAGTGCAGTTTGGGAGGAGGTGGCAGAGGCACTTGAGGAGGCCACAGGGATCGGCCGAACAGCCAAGCAGTGTCGCCACCACCAATATGGGGACCTCTGGTGGAGGGACCCAGACAGGCTTGCCCATCTACAGGCATGCGCCAGGTGAGGTGCAGTGCCACGTCCAGGTAGGTGCTCCATCCATACACTAGTAGCGTCTGTAAGGGTATCGCAGTGGGCATGTGTACACCACACGGGGGGGGCCGTCCAGTGTGGGTGGTGGGGTTGGGGTTGCAGCATAACTGGGCTGTGCGGGATCACACACACCTGGGGGGGCCTTTGCTACTGGTTTGTACTGATGTTCCCCTCTCCATGTTTGCACCCTAGTCCCTGAGGAGAGGCAACAAGCCAGAGAGGCACGGGAAAGCTGAGAGGCAGTGGATGTAGGGCAACAGGCACGGGCTGCTGGGCCCATCCAGCATCAGCGCCCAGATCCAGTGGATGCAGGTGAGTGCCTTTCTTCCAGGATATTCTGTGCATGATGTGTTGCAGGGTAGGTGGCGGGGCATGGCCACCATCCATTGACACCACTGACATGCACACCACACGGTACACTTAGCATTATCCTTTGGCACTGCATGTGTGGGTGTGCATTGCTGGTTGTCCATGCATGCACTGGGTACATGGCTGTGCCACTGCCTTCGCACCGCATAGCCATGTCACCGTACAGCCATGGTGGTGCTGTGCGGGACTTGGGTGGTGGGTGTGTGTACCTGGGTAGGCAGGTCTTGTGGACATGATCACTGTGGGTGGTCACACACCATCACAGGGGTGTGGCCCATGGCTGTATGCCATGCACGATGGGTGGGCTGCAGGGGGATGGACATTCACACATATTGACTCTGCTCCCTTGTCCTAGGTGGATGGCTGATGATGCAGCTCAAGAGGGCCATGCAGGAGCTCCTGCAGATCACACAGGCGTCCATGGAGATATTCCAGTGCATGGAGCAGCATGGAGTATGGAGGCGGAGGATGAGGAAGCACCACAGCAGTGGAGAGTGGGGCAGACGATAGGCCCTCCATGCCCCCTTCACTCTACCCCCCTGGACCCACCCTCACATCCCTTCTTCCCTCTCCCATTTGTTCACCCCTGCCCTTTACTCACCCCCACATGGTATGTGGCCCTTCCCCCATGTACATAATTGTAAATAGTTTGTTTGACCTTTATTTAATACATTTGTTTTGTTATGCCTACTGTGGTGGTCTCTGATTTGCAGCTGGCTACAGGTGTTCAGCTGCAGAGGTGTGCATGGCGTCAGGGGTGGTGCAGGCATGGGCGTGTGTGTGTGTGTGTGTGTCCAGAGGGAAACCACCTATGGTGTGGGCGTGGGAATCAGTCACTGTCTGTGGTTTGTGTGTTGTTCTCTGTGCACAGGATGCCTGTGTGCAGTGGTCCATGGTACATGCACTATGTCCATGGCGCCCCTGTCAGACCATCCATGGCCTGTGAAGCTGACACCCTTGCATGTCTGTGATCTGCATGGTCTGCTGGCATGTCAGTTATGGCTGCCCATGCTGGACAACCACTGTACCCGGCATGATGTCGGGTTGCCTCCTGTCACTGGTGTGGTGCACGTCTGCCTTGGGTGGCACTGTGGCCTCCACTGTTGTTTTCCCCCCCCTCCATGCTGTCACTTGTGTCTGTTGCAGGGGATGTGCTCCACTGTGTGTCACTTGTGCTCTGGCTGCATGCTGGTGGCATACAGCTTCATGGTGCCTGAGCAGGGTGGCTGGTACACTTGTGCCATGGAGGGGTGCTGGCTGTGTGTACACGGCTGCAGTGGCCACATGCCAGTGGCTTTGTTGACCTGCTACTGTGTCCCTGTGTTGGTGTGCCCTTGGGTATGGGTGGGTGTTTGTCCATGCACTGTGTTGCATCCTATGTGGCGCATGCTTTCATGCACCACTGTGGGTATCTGTGCTGGCTTTTGTGGCCAGTACTGGGATGGGGTGTGTCCTTGGGAGGGTGTGCAGGGTGCTGTACCACTGGTGGTGGGGTCTGGGGCAGGGCCTGTCACATGTGGGGTACCTCATGTGCCGACGCATGCTCAGTCTCTCAGCTGTACCTCATGGGGGGGACGTGCAGGGCGGCACTGTGTATGCAGTTGTTGCATCGGTGTCTTCTGCCACCTGCTGCAGGGTGCTCATGGTGGGGCTGCCTTGCATGGCTCCATGGTGCACAGGGTTGCATTATCAGAGTGGGGGTGGCAGCATACATGGGGTGTCCTGCACTGTTGGTTGCTACTCCTGGGCAGGGTGTCTAGGGATCACGGTGCAGGATGTGCTCTGCATTGGTGGGATGGTGTGGCACAGGGTGGCTGGACATCCTTGTGTGCCAGTCACAGCTTGCCAGGGGGTGTGCTGGGGCACCATGCCCCAGCTGTGGGATTGTTGCTGGTGTCCATGGGCCAGTTGTTCTTCCAGCTCTCCTCAGGTTGTGCGGTGCATGGTGTGTGGGGGTGATGTCTGTTCTGCTGTGTGCTTCTCTGCCCATATCTTCCATGGGTGATGGACCCCTGCATCCTGTCCCTGTGCATCCCTGGTTGTGCTGATGCACTGCTACTCTGCTCCACTGCACATCCCTGGTTGTGCTATTGTGCATCAGACCTGTGCCACTGAGAGTCACGTGATGGCCCTGTAGTGGAGACAGCATTGCTGATCGCTTCCTCCTGGAACGCCGACTTTATGCTTTTAAAATAAAGGTATTCTTCAAAAAAATAAGTAAAAGGCAGAGTTTAGATTTGTGTTACAGTTCTACTTCTATTCCGGTGGGAGAGTTTGTGGAAATTGGTGATCTGCAAACCGACACTTGAAGTGAAGAATTCAGGCCTACTGACGTAATGGAGGCCGAAATGAGACAGGCCCCCCAATGCATACCCCGCTGCTAATGCTCGAAACAGGGCCGAAAAGACCGAAAGCCCAACCCGCTGCTTCAATTAAGCCTGCTGCACCTACATCTACAGCTCAACTAAATGCTCCGCTCACTGAAAAGAGATTTATGGAGGAGCCATTTAAGTCTGCATTACAAGAGCTGACTTCCGAGTTAAAATCCCTCAGAGGAGACCTGGCTGAAATGAATAGAGCTGTCTCAGACACCTCTACAAGAGTCACCTCCTTGGAAAACTGGAAGCAATCGGTAGATGCTGAGATGACAGTTCTAAGACAAAGACAACATAAGATGGATTCCAAACTAAAAGATCTAGAGGGCCGAAGTAGACGAAATAATGTGCTTATATTAGGTCTCCCTGAGGATGCTGAAGGCTCAATGCCAATTACTTTTCTGCAAAAGTTACTTGTTAAAGTTGCAGGTCCATCACCTAATAATTCTACATATATTATTGTAAGTGCGCATCGCTCTCTACGTCCGAAACCAGGAGTTGGGAAATTACCTCGCCCTCTCATTGTAAAATTCCTGAATTACCAGGATAAAATTCATGTGCTGAACCAAACAAGAGATGCTCGTCAGGTTTTATGGGAGGGTCAGCAGCTTCACTTTACTCAAGATTTGCCAGCCGCTATTAGGCAGAGGTGCGCTGAATATCATCCCATGGTACCGAAGTTAACAGCTGCTGGGATTCGATACAGAGTTCAGTACCCTTCGCGTTTTGCAGTTCTTATTGCAGGATTGTGGCATAATTTTGAGACTGCTCAACAAGCACTCCCTGCCCTTCAATCTCTACTGCCAGATTTGTCTGCAGCTCACTGAGGGCCTACTGTGACTAAGAAAGTCTTTCTGATTTTTCTCTAATGTTAAGTTCAGCAAGAATGTGTGCTAGCAAACTTATAGTGCGTGGATAATATTCTGTGGGGTCACAAGAGGTCGACAGAGTCCGGTGGAAAGTGATGTTTTTTTCTTTTTTTTTTCTGTTCCAGTTAGACAATTACAGAGATATAGATGCTGGCAGATCTATTATATCTAGAATATTGTTTATATGTTAGTTCAATAGCTCCCATTACTACGTTGAGTTAACTAGGTTCTAAACAATGGGGAAGCTATCCATGTGGGCTTAAGAGAATATTGGCTGACTAAGCAAGAAGTTATATTGTTTTTACATGATGATTGGATTTTTATTTTCTTCTTCATTCGGGTTGGGTAATTCTTCAATTCATAATTCTCTAAAGATGGATGGGTTGGCTTTTCGGGGGGTGGAGAAACTCAGCAGTGAGAATAACCAGCAGGGTACCATGTGCTATAGAACTGGATGGGGGGCAACCACAGTTACACACAGCCTTTACTTGTGGAACATCTTGTCAGTAATGGTAAGGTTATATGTTGGTGTCACATAGTTACTATATTCAACAGGTTTAGATTTATAAGGGACGTGGTAGCTGGGGACAGTTACTTATTTAGAGGAAAATGTATGAATAATTATACTTTAAGGGTTACAAAGCTTTGTCCATGTTCAATTTACATAGGGTTGGGATATTATGATTGTTGGGAGATTATGGGTATCGGAAAGGGGGGGGCTAGGGGTATTGGGTTGTCTGCCACCAAAGAAAATAGTATTAGAACGTATTTAGATATTTGTTCATGGTTGTATATCCACAGTGGTTACACTCTTCTAATGTATTTTATTAGTGTCCATAATGTGGCTTAAATATGGTTCCTGGAATATAAAAGGGGCGCAAACCCCTGCAAAACGGACCAACATTTTAATTCACCTCAAAAATCTGCAAATTGATGTAGCTTTTTTGCAGGAGACACATCTCAAGTCAACATGTATTCATTACTTTCATAGAAACTGGGTGGGTCACGTGTATGGAGCCGGCCGGCAAGGATTGAAAGAGACGAGGTGTAGCTATTTTAATTGCTCATAGGGTTCCTTTCCAGCTTTTACAAATAATAACAGACTCAGAAGGTAGATTTGTCATTATAAGAGGCCTGCTGGTTCACACAGAAGTTATCTTGGGGTCAATTTATGGTCTGAATTCGGATGATCCTGAATTTTTCACCTCTATAGTGTCAATACTTGCTCCCTGGTCCAAGCTGCCAATATTGCTTGGTGGAGATTGGAATCTTGTACTTTCAAATGTACTAGATAGATCTGCCTGAACTAGATTAAGGCCCTCTCCTGGCCAAAAAGCCATGTATGAATTAATGTCCTCCCTGGGTCTAGTGGATCCCTAGAGACTTACATACCCAGAAGATAGGGAATATTCATTCCATTCTCTCCCACATAATACTTTTTCCCATATTGACTTTTTTCTCTTATCAGTAGATCATATTTCAGGGGTCTCCACAGTTCACTATTCGCCTAAGGCCATCTCAGATCATCGGATGGTTAATCTCCAAGTAGATTTTTCACCAAATGTGCATAGAGATAGAGTTTGGAGATTTAATAATCAGCTTCTAAACTCAGAGGAATATGTCCCGCTACTGTGAGATTTTATTAAGACATATATGGAGTACAATGCCTCATTGATGTCTAAAAAATACTTTTTATCGGGATCCCTGAAATGTGCATTGAGGGGAGAAATAATCTGTCTGACGACTATACGTAAGAAACAAAAAACTGCCGAACTCTCCCTAAAATTAAATCAAATAGCAGAGCTAGAAAATTCCCTCTCTCCCTCCTCCTCAGAGGAGGATTGGACCAAACTGGAATCTCTTAGGGCTCAGTATAATAAATCATTAACTGAAAAAGCAGAATTTATGTTAATTCATTCCAAAATTTCCTATTTTGACCAAGATGAGAAGGCTGGAAGTTATTAGCCTTGCGTTTACGTATTCAATTAGTTGAGAGAATAATTCCGTCAGTTTATTCTCCCTCAGGGAAACTCCTAAGCTCCCCCCAGACATTGCAAACGCCTTTCATGAGTATTATAAACAATTATACTTGGCCCCGACAAATCACCAGCTTACTCAGCAATTGGAGCTATTTCTCCAAGATATTGAGCTCCCACTACTGGCCGATCATCAGATTAAGTTAAAATGCTCCATTGCATTATCAGAAATTCTTGATGCTATTGACTCTCTTTCCGCAGATAAGTCTCCCGGGCCTGGTGGCTTAACAACTAATTTTTATAAGGTGTTAAATGACAATATAGCTCCTATACTACTGGATACATTTAATTATTTATTTAAGTATGGTTTATTGGATACTTCCCTGTCTCTAGCCACTATAGTGGTACTCCTGAAGACTAATAAGGACCCTTTAAGAATTATTAATTACAGGCCCCTCTCTCTCATTAATGTAGATTTTAAAATCCTAGCCAAGATTCTTTCATCCAGACTTAGTCAGGTATGGGAACATCTTATTAGTACAGAACAAGTTGGATTTATCAAAAATAGACTTTCTTCAGACCATCTCAGTAAATTAGCCTATCTTTTCTCTGCATCCAGGGACTCAGACACAGCTGCTGCTTTTGTGTCCCTGGATGCAGAGAAAGCCTTCGATAGGGTGTCATGGGAATATCTTTTTTTATTGCTTCCTAAATATCAGACACCCCAGGAATTTATACAATGGATTAAAATATTGTACACAATACCGTCTGCTCAAATTCAATGTAATGGTGTTTTATCTACCCCTTTTTCACTGTCACAAGGTACACATCAAGGTTGCCCTTTATCTCCCTATCTCTTTAATCTTTATCTAGAACCCCTTATTATGAAAATTAATCTCTCTCCATTTGTAAAAGGTATACAAATAGGTCACCAGGAATATAAGATATCTGTGTATGCAGACGATTTATTGCTACACATTGATGATCCCACGCAATCCCTTCCAATGGTATTCCAAATTATAGCACAATTTGAGTCCTTTTCAAATTATAAGTTAACTTTGGCAAAAATAGAAATTCTTCCCCTTAATAAATACACTATGAAGGCGGATGTTGCCCATATGGGGATACAATGGAACTCTGAGAAAATGAAGTATCTTAGAATTTATCTTCACCCTTCCCCGAGAATCATGAGACAACTCAATCTAGAAAATTTGGTTAATATCTTAATAGAAGATTTTAAGCGTTGCCTAAATTTACCTTTAACCTTATGGGGGCGTATGAGTATCATTAAAATGAATGTGCTGCCACGCTTGCTAAACCCACTTCAAATGCTCAATCAGGCTCTACCATATTCATGGTTTTCTCGACTACCTGGCATTCTTAGTAAATTTATATGGCAAAATAAAAAGGTCAGAAGAAGTTATTTAAAATTAGCTAGGAAAAAGTTAGATGGCGGTCTCCAGGCTCCAAATTTTTATATATACTATTTGGCAATCTACCTGACCAGAATTCGATACTGGTTACAGCCTATGCAGGGTTCTGGTTATCTACCCTCTTGGGTTAAGATCGAGCAGGATCTCTGTGATAAATTCGGCATAGACCCGAAAGTTCTACCTTTTATCCCCCTCAGAAGGCTTCCAAACCCTCTACATAATACTCCCTTAAATTCTTTAATTCAGGCTCAGCAACAGTTAAGTGCTTTTCTTAAGAAAGACAGGTTAAGGGACATAGCACAACCTTTGTTTTGTAACCCTAATTTCTTAATTGCTGGCAAACCAATAAACTCAGCTCTTCTAGCCTCAAATAGGTATAGAGAGGGTGGAGCAGATAGTAAGGGATCCGAAAATGATTTATTTTAAGGAAGGTTGTTCCCTTTTTAAATGGGGAAAAAATTCAATCTTTAAATATTTTCAGCTATCTCATATGTTGATGCAGCATTTTGGGACAGGAACGTAGCTTAGTTCTTTTTCAAGTGCGCTACTTCCTTATCTGGGGGTTATACCTTCTTCCCATTTAATATCTTAGTCTTATGATTTTATCATATCGACAGTGGCCCTAGCAGACAATCAAAGATATTACCAATGGGGTAGGGTTCTTCAATGGGGTAGGGTTCAGACCTCTTCTAACTCTAGAGATTGGGCTCCAATTTGGGCACATTTATATAAATACATTAGATGGGATAAATATAGGTATATGCAGTTTTGTATAATACATAACTTATATTATACTCCCTCCAAATTATACCGGTTAGGTCTCCTACCCACTAGTCAATGTTCTAAGTGTCATCAGAATGCTGCAGATTTAATTCATATGCTATGGTCTTGTGAAAAGATTGCCATCTTTTGGCGTAGTATAGAAAATAGTTTAAATCCATTATTAGCCTTTGACAGGTAGCTTCAGCATAGAAACATGCCTTATAGGTGATTACACATCAATACCAGGGGATAATCAGAGGGCTCACATGGCATTAATTTCTGCAAGTGCAAACATAGTTATATTAAGACATTGGTTGGACCTAACTGCTCCAAATTACCTGGAATGGTTGAATTAAATTCTGTTTGCTTTGCAGGCTGAATTTACAATAGCAAAGCTGTCAAATGGTATGAAGAAATACGCTAAAAGATGGGAACCTCTTTATACTCTTCTCACAACTAATTAACTGTGGTCTTAGTCCACCTTAAATTTTTGGGTAGTGTTCTCCTTGTTTTGATTCTGATGAAAATCAAATGTATCTGTTTATTGTAGTTTTTTCAGGTAATCTGTCCATCTGTGTCCCCATTAGGTAATGACTGCATGTTAGCAACCATGGTTTGGGTCATTTGTAATTGGTGGCAGACATGGGAAGGGAGGTTGGTGGGGTGGAGGGGGGGAGTGGGTGGGTAGGGGACTTAGTAAGCAACAAGTTGTTGTAGTGTCTCTTCATGTTGTGAATGTCTTTTATCTATTTTTTCATTCGATTTGTTGTCTTGTTTCTTACTGCCTGCTTACTAAAAAAATTAATAAAGTATATTAAATAAAAAAAAAAGACCTGCTCCACTGCACATCCCTGGTTGCACCATGGCACAGTTGGTGTGATATTCAGTTGTGTGGCACAAGTGCATCTTGGCCTGCGCAGTGTTTGAATATCGTGTGTGTTGCACATGGACGCACTTGACTTGCACCTGCTCCTGTTATTGTGCTACTTTGTGGCACAGTTTGAATATATGGGCATCAGTGTACTCTTTGTTAAATACTAGCATTCGTTATATTGTTTTAAAAAAGGAACAGTTTGAAACATTTCATTCAGACCAGGTTTGATTGTTGCCCTTAACTCATACTACAAGAATGTTTCCCTTTTTAAAAGGGCATTATTCAGATCACCCCCATGAGGTCCATTTTTGACTTTTTCCAAACCACAAAAATGAAATACTGTATATGCCCATGAGTATCTTTCTCTTGTTTTTTTTTTACACGTAATGCCAATGTGTTTGTCAATTCCATTTTACTAATGGCACCCAAATGTTCTCCAATTCTTTTCTTGAAAGTCTGTTTTGTTTTTCAGCTATAAAAAGCTGTACATGAACACACAGTCTCAAATATCAACGCTTCTGATGTACAGCTAATAAAATCCCACATCTCATATCTCCGTTTTTTTACTGGATGCTCAAAGAAAGGTGTCTGTAAGATACTCAGACAAAAGTTACAGTTTTCACACCTGTAAGTCCCATGTGGCAGTTCTATTCAATCTTGGATTACAATACCATTGAGCGGGAGACAGCTCTTTTACAAAGGTTCCAAGTTGTAACGGGTGGGTATACATACATTGTGGGTTTAGGAGTATCTAGCTAGGTGAGTAAATATAGACAAAAAATACATTGTAAATAGGAAACAGAAATGGTTTTAACAATAGGATAATTCAGGTAACAGTAGCAGCCTAGGTGGCATTGTCAGGTAAAAGACAGTAAGCAGCTATCCAGAAAGGAGAGTAGGGGGCACTGAGTGGGGGACATGATGACTATTTAGGGGGAGGTGGGAGAGGAGAGTGCAGGGTATTGCAGTGCAAAAATGGGGACAATCCAGGGTAGAAGGACAAGTAGGAGTAGCGAGGCGATGGTGATAACCTGAAAGGTCAATAAGACCAGGGTCAGAAGTGGGTGTGTGTGGAGTAATTAGAAAGTACAGTCACAGGAGCTTTTCTTCAGTAGGTGTTGTCTTAGCATGGTCTTGAAAAGCCCCAATCTCTGCATGGCGTTATGTTCAGTGCCGAGGTTATTGAGCCAAAGTGGTGCCCGGTAGGCATATGACCTCTGCCCTTGGGAGGTTCTGCAGCAAGAGATGATGAGAACCTGATGGTCAGAGTGCCTGGTGCGGTGTGGGACTGTGAATGAGCTTAATAGGCTTGTGACTCCAGGATACTGAAGTCCAAGTAGTGATTTTTTGGCTAAGAGGCAGGTTTGGTATTGTATCCTGTTTTCAAGTTGTAGCCACCCAGCTTGCTGATAAAGGTCACATGTGTGTGTTAGTTGGGGGGAACTGGTGAGCAGTCTGCAGGCTTTGTTTAGGGCTACTGCTATCCTACGTAATGAGGTGGGAGTGGCTGAGCTGTATATGACCAATCCATAGTTGATGACGGAGACAACCGTGCTATGGATTGTGGTTTGGAGTGCTGCAGGAGTTAGCATTTCTTGTGCCTGTGCAGGAGCCCAATTCTTATGTTGACTGTTCTGGCCACATTCTCAATGTGTTCTACATAGGAGAAGGAACAGTCAAGCGTAAGCCCCAGCTATTTGAATTGCTCCACTTGTTCAAGTGAAACCCCCACGCAGTTAGTGATGTTGAGAGATGCTGCTTTGTGTTTACTTCTAGCACTGCTAAAAAGCATTACTTTTGTCTTTTTATAGTTCAGAACCATCTTGTGGGCTCTGAACCAATCTTCAGTTTGTTTAAAAGCATGTTGTAGCTGATAGTTTAGGATGTGAGGGTCATGTTGAGAAGTAAAAATAACTGCATCATCTGCATAGAGAAGTATCCGTTGGTCACATGATTGAGGTAGGCTATTTAGAAAGATGTTGAAAAGGAGGGTTCCAAGGATTGACCCTTGGGGGACCCCACAATGCACTGGCAGGGGCCCAGATGGGATATTTCCAATCTTTACCTATTGGTAATGATCAGCTAGATAGCTTTTGAACCAGTTAGTAGTGGGGTTAGAGAGGCCTATTGAGGGGAGCTGTTGAAGTAGTAAGGAGTGACTGACTGTGTCAAAGGCCTTTGTTAGATCAATAAAGGCTGTGCCAACAAGGTTACCCTGGTCCAGTGAACTGTGTATGCCACTGGTGAACTCCTGAAGAGCTATGGAGGTACTGTGCCCTTTCCGAAATCCATGTTGTTCTGGACATTGAATGTTGTATTTATTAAGGTATTCAACCAGCTGGTCTGAGACTATGCGCTCCAGCACTTTTGACAGTGGTAGAAGGATAGAAATAGGTCTGTAATTGGCATGCAGTGCCCGGTCACTGCTCTTGTGCACCGGAGTTACCAGAGCTGACTTCCAAACTTGGGAGAATTGAGCCAGCTACAGGGATAAGTTCAACAGTTTTGTAATGGGAGCTAGGAATTCATCAAGTGCAAGGGAAATAAATTTGAGGTTGAGTGTGCCGCTGCTTTTCCTGGATTTTCCAAGTACCTTATGAATGTACTTTCTTGCTTAGTTGTAGTTGACAGATTTGAAATAGAAGTGTGTGGGGGGGGGGTGGTGTTTGAGTGAGCCCTAGGCTTTGGCTTGAGCTTGGGTTGGTTTCTTCAAAAAAAAAAAAATTGCTGGAAGTACACTGTTAAGGTCAGTAAATGCTTTGTTAAATGTGTTGGCAATAGTCAGGGGTCAAAAATAGGGGCATCATCGATGTGGAGCATTTGTGGAGCCTCTTTCTTGACTTTCCCTCTTACATCTTTTAGGTTATTTCAAAAAGACTTGCTGTTTCCCCATGATGTTTGTAATGCTTCCCTAAAATGTTTACTTTTGGCAGAGTGGATGGTCCGGGTGCAGTCATTCTGTAGTCTTCTGTATTCCTGGAAGTCTAATTGCTTGCCAGAGTTCTGTTCCCTATGCCACAAGTTGTCCCTGTTTTTTATGCAGCCTATTAAGTCTGGTGTGATCCAGGGGCTGTATCTTCCATGGATCTTTGTCCTCTGCACTGGGGCATGGCAGTCACAAGCAGCATTGAATTGTTTGATGAAGTACTCTAGTGCAGTGTTCATATCCTCCACTGTGTCAAGGGGGCTCCAGTCAGTATTGTGTATCTGCTCCTTAAGGTACTCCAGGTGACCCCTTTTTAGTTTACGGTTAGAGATTATTTGGGAGGGAGTTGCATTGAATTTGTTGGTCCAGCTGCAGGTTACTGGAGAGTGGTCACTCAGTGAGTCTGGGTGGACTGTCACGTTGGAGATATGATCCGGGCAGTTTGTGAGGATCCAGTCAGGTAGTGTGCTAGATCCAGTTTTGTAATTTGTTCTGGTGGGTGAGTCAACGAGTTGTGTAAGATGCAGTGCAGCTGTAGTGTCCTTATATGTGCCAGTCAGTGGTGCCAACCAACTGATATTGAAGTCCCCTAGAATGATGGATTCAGAGTTGAGGTGCTGACATCTGATAACCTCCATGAGTTCTTCAAATCCTGGAAATTTCACTTCAGGAGGGATGTATACAGTAAGTATAGATAGTGCTTTATTGCGGGCCCCCCAAAATTTTTTTATGGGGAGAATTTGTGCAGTACTGGTAAAGTGGAGAAAAGGAAGAACAAACCCTTCTATTGAGTCTTTAATGTATAAAGCACAGCCACCTCCTCTTTTTGAGATCCTGTCATTCCTGAATAGTGTGTAACCAGGTACTGAGACAGCAGAATCTGGTGTTTTCCGAGTGAGCTACGTCTCAACGACTGCGGGTATGTCAGGTTTATGTTGTAATGTCCAGACTTGCAAGCAGTGTATCTTTTTGAGTAGACTGCAGATATTTATGTTGGTAAGTATAATTGTTCTTTCATTATTATTGTTGCTTGACAATGCGACCCCAGCTGGTCCAGGATTTGGGTGTACATTGCCAGAGTAATCCATGGTAGAGCTGAGGTGGCGGCACTTGGTTGGTGTAACAAGCACACCAGGAGGAGATGCAGAAAACAACAAAAAAGCATTATTTTACTATGTTGGTAACTTAAAGGGAAGCCAAAAAACCATAGGGCCTATTAAAAAAGAATCATCTTTGAAGATGAATCAGAGTTAGCCACAATTTTCCACAATTATTTTACTAGTATCTTCCAAATTACATCAAGTGATGGAATAAAGGACAAAGATACAATCAACAGCCCAACAGACACCATTAGCCATCCAACACTAGCCTCGCCAGTACCTGAAGACAGAGTGCTTAATAAATAATAAAAAAATAATAAAACTTAAATCCCCTGGACCTGACATGATACACCCATGTTTTATTAAAGAACTTGTGGAGAAATTGACTGGACCCATCTCATACCTTCTTAACACATCCCTACGGGATGGTATAGTATTAACAGAATGGCAAACGACGAATGTTATACCTATTTTTAAAAAGGGCTCAAGGAAAGATGTATCAAATTACAAGCCAATAAGTCTTACGTCAATCCTGAGTAAAATTATGGAGGAATATATTTAGGGACTAATTGACTGGCACATAACTGATAGTAAACAAGAGAATATTACACAACATGGCTTCAAACCAAATATATCCTGCCTTACTTATGTGGTGCACTTTTTTGAAACTATAAAGTTGTGTACTAGACAATGGACTTCCGGTGGATGTGATCTACTTGGATTTCGAAAAGGCATTTGATCTAGTCCCACATGTAGAACTAATAGCAAGAATGATATAAATGAATTTCCACCCTCGTATTAGAAATTGGACAAAGTCATGGTTATCCAACAGGATGCAATGAGTGGTTATTAGGGGCTTTCATTTAGATTGGGGACGTGTAACCAGTGGAGTTCCCAGGGGACAGTTCTTGGTCCCACATTATTTAATATCTTTATTTCATCAATGCAGATCTTCTTGCACAACTCCTGGCTTTGCAAGTTTGCTGACAATAGAAAACTCAGGGCTATTGTCATAAATAATCAGGATGCCATTATACTACAGCAAGAACTTGAACTACTGGGACAACAAACAAACTCATGTAAACTAAGATTTAATGTTAATGAATGCAAGGTTATGCACTTTGGCCATAAAAAAAATACAGGCTAAATATGTTAGATGGCAAAGATTCACTGGTTACTGATATGAAAAGAGACTGGGGAATTCTTGTGACTGATAAACTTACCTTTGATTGTTATGTGAGAGAAACAGTCCAAAAATATAATAGAATATTAGGCTGTATTTTCAAACATATATAAAGCAGAGACCCAAGTGTTATTATGCCACTTTATACAGTTATGGTTAGGCCTCATTTTGAATACTGCAGTCTATTTTGGTCACCTCAAAAGACAACTGGTGCTAAATTGTTAGTAAGGGTACAGAGAAAAGTCACCAGAAATAGCAATGATCCCAAAAATAAGGCATATGGAAAATGATTTGAAACACTGAAACTATACTTCATTGAGTATAGATGTATGAGAGGGGATCTTTGTTTAATATACAAAGCTTTTATTGACCATGAGCTTTGAGAGTTTGTTGGTTTACAAAAAAAAAGGATATGTTGGTGGGAAGGAGTTCCAGGCACCATAATATGCAACTAAAAGGATAAACTGTAAAACTCAAAAGAAGAAGTGATTGGGTCAATCAAAGAGTTATCACCACTTGGAATTTGCTTTCATCTAATACTGTCTCTTGTAAAACTATGGATGGTTTTAAGAAAGTATTAGACAATTATCTGTGAATTGCTGTTACTATGAAATTCCACTGATGTGTGGTGCATCACATTGACCAAAGCTAACAGACTCAAATTCCCATCTATGACATCTATGATAGCTATAGAGAGGGGTATTACCAGCAGAAAGAGGGAGGTAGTGTTAGTCCTATATAGATTGATGGTGAGGCTCCACCTCAAGTACTGTGTCCACTTCTCTAAGCCCTATCCCTGGAAGGAAAGAGAAAAGGTGGAGGTGGTACAGAAGAGGGCAACCAAAATGATGCAGGGCCTGCATCAAAAGCCATACAAGGAAAGACTCAAGGAATTAAATATGTGCTGTCTAGATGAAAGGAGGTAGAAGGGGGGGCATGGTAGAAATGTTCAACTATATCACTGGTATTAATATGGTACATAAAGGTAGCATTTTACATAGCAAAAGATACTCAAGAGTAAGGGTCACACTATGAAGCTGGGGGACTCAGAGGAGATCTGAGGAAATATTTCTTCATGGAAAGGGTAGTGGACACCTGGAACAGCTTCTCAGTGGAGGTGATGGGTGTTAAAATGGCAATAGGATCAAGCATGCATGGGATAGACACAAGGGGACCTTAGAAATAATGCAAGGGGGGAAGACTAGAGATTGAGTAGGGTCTGTGGTGGCACAGTAGATAGGGAAAATAGGGCAGACTAGGTGGGCCAAGAGGTCCTTCTCTGCTAACAATGTCTATATTTCTATGTTTTCTATACGCATCTGTGGCAAACTGGTATATCCTAGACTCAGCTTGCCAGCTTTGCCAGCTTGTCAACCTTTCAGTAGCTGCCACCACTCAGCACAGACACTATCTCAGGGTATCTCAAGACCTGAATCCCTCCAGAGCCACTGCTCACACAGTACAGCACTCCTTGCATGAGGGCCCATGATCCACCCCTCTCTGTCATAGCTGAGAATACCATACTTTAAAACAGATTATGGTAACTGCACCCTTCTCTTCAGAGGTAGAAACAGCTTTATGTCAGTTATAATCAGTCAGCTGTACCTCAAAGGACTCAGTCACAGAAGCATGAAGTACATAAAAAAATAATGTTTTAATTGTTCAAGATATTTACACATATAATACAGGATACTAAAGAAAGACTATGAGGAACATTAATTCTTCAGAAATGAAAAATAAATTGTTTGAACAGAAGGTTACACACAGAAAAAACTCTCTCTCTCTCTTTCTCCATTTAGCAAGCTAGAATAGCTTACCGCACAAGTTACCTTGGTGAATTAGGGCAGACTTGGACCTTAGATGGCAGATGTCTGTAGTCCCAAACCTGACTGACCCTTTTAGGCTCTGCCAGCCCTTAAGACTTTCAAGCTGCCCCTCCATGGCATGTCATCCAGTATGTCACTTTGACATCATAGATTTAACATTCTTTGTGTTTTGAGAGCTGGGTCCACTTGAAAAACTGGTCTGATTTGGACTTTGTATATACAAATAGATCTGTGTTTTGTCCCAATTCCTGGCCAGCACAGCAGGAGTGACTCCTTTACAAAACATGAAAGGGTTGTTTTTACTTCCAGCTCCCCCATTAACAGACCAAAGAGATTGTTATCACTCACCAGAGCTCTCTGGCGTGCTTCTTGGCTGCTAACTTTATCAGATAATGTTTAACTCAGTTGAAATACTTACAAGACATCTAACTAATAACAGAAATGAAATATAGAAACATGAAAAGAAATTACACAAAAGTAATTAAATCTTTCTTCCCCCCGGAATAAGGAAAAACAAATATTTTAGTTACACTAAATGATGTTAGTTTATTGTGTGATCTGGCTGGTTCCCACTGCCATGCCCTCAGTTCCCTCTCTAGGTGAACCTCCCCTTAGTTTCTCCTCGTGTACCCCTTACTTAAAAGAATAAAAAGGGCACTGACTATTGTTTGGACAGCACGTCTGCATTGCCATGCTGTGACCTGCTACAGTGCCTAATGTCCATATTATTGGACTGCAGCACCAGGCTCTGCCTTAGCAATTTTGTGTTCTGGTCACTGCTTCTATGCAACTGGTTGTGATCAGTAACCAGGGTGAATTCCCTCCCATACAAATAAGATTGTAGCTTCTGCAAAGTCCAGACAATACCTAGACACTTCTTCTTTACTGTGTCATAGGTCTCATCTCTGGCAGCATCTTCCTTATTCAGGTACCTGGCAGGGTGTTCCTCTCATGAGTGTGTAACCTGACTCAGAACTATGCCTAGCCCATTATCAGATGCATGTATTTGCACAATAAACCTAAGAGAACAGTCTGACTGGTGAGCAAAGGTGACCAACACAATGGGCTGGATTTTTAAAAGGGCAAGAATGCCACAAGCTGCAGGTGCACTGAAGATATGGAGCACCAGGCTTGTGGCATTCTCCAGGCTGGCAACTGGGATTTTCTATCCCATTCACCAATTGCTGCAAATTGGACCAATTTTTTGTGCTCTAGCTTGCACAATCCAGGGGGCATTTTTTACAGAGCTTGCACCAGATATTTGGTGCAGGCTGCTGTAAATTGTGGAAACTGTTACAGCTGCACCTAAGATTGTAAAATTGGGTGCAGTTGCAGCAAAGGGTGCAGCACACCACCAGAATCTAAGTTTTGTGGCACAGGGCTTGGCGTAAGCCCCGCACCACACTTTGAAAATCCTACCAAATGCTTCTCTTAGGTGGTGGAATGTGGTATCACAGGTTTCTGTATGTAGAAACTTTTCCAGCATTTTCTTCCTGGTGAGATCAGACAAGAGTTTGGCCATGCTGCTGAAATTCAACACAAACTTATGGTAGTATCCTGCCATCCCTAGGAAGGCTTTTACTTTTCTTTTGGTCATGGGTGTGGTCCAGCCCTTCTTGGCCTCAATTTTCCCTGGCTCAGGTCAGATATACCCACTTTTTACCCTGGGCACAAGGTATGACTTCTGCCATTCCTACCTGGCACTTTTCTGACTTGACTGTCAGCCCAATGGTCAGCAGTGGTCAGAACACCTCAGTCACGTGCCTGACACGATCCTCCCAAGTCTGGCTTTAGATTGCAGTCTCCTTCCTCATTCAGAATGCAGTCCATGAGCCACTGAAAGGTGGCTGGTCTATTTTTCATCCTGAATGACATTACTTTGAACTTGAATAATCCAAATGGGGAGATGAAAGCTGACTTTTCTCTGGCATTGGGGGTCAGGGGTACCTGTCAATAACCCTTTCTTAGGTCTATGGTGGACAGGTAAATGGTTCCTACTAACCTCTCTAAGACCTCATCTGTCCTGGGCTTGGTGTCTGTATCTGACTCTGTGCTGTTGTTGAGTTTATGGTAGGCAATGCAGAACCTCAAGGTCCCATCCTTTTTGGGAATCGGTACCACTGGTGAAGCCCAGGAATTACTGGACTCCTGGTTCACCTGGAGAACCAGCATCTCCTTTATATCCCCCTCTATGACATGCCTTATACCTTCTGGGACTCTGTTGGGTGGCTGTCTCAGTGGGGCTTGGAACTCTGTATCCACATGGTGCTCTATCAGTATTGTATACCCTGGTTTCCCCATGAACATTTTACCAAATATAAGCAGCATTCCACACATTTCAGCAGCTTGGACTTGTGTCAGCCACTCTGAGAAGGTGATGAATCCAGTGAGGATTCTCTCTTAACCTCTCCCAGGAGATCCACCAGCGGGTCTGCTTCTGCCCCTTCCTCTGGATAGCTGCACACAGCCAGGACCATCTCATCCCTGTCATGGTAGGGTTTCATAATATTGATGTAGTAAACTCATTGTTTGCACCTCCTGTCTGATAGCTCCATTATATAATTAACATCATTCACCCTCCTGACAACCGAATGTGCCCCTTCCAAGTCACCTGTAATTTGTTCTGTTAGACAAGGACAAGCACCATCATCTGTTGCCCAACTTCATACTCCCCAGCTGTGGCCCCACAGTCATAACATGTCGTCTTCTGCCTCTGTTGTACAGTGGCTAGGTGCCCCTGGGCTACCCCATGAGCTCCTTGAACCATGACCTGAAGTTCAGGACATAATCCTCAACAGATTCCCCTTGGGGAGTAAGATCAATCTCCAATTCATCCCCTAACAAATTAAGGGGATCCCTTATCCTATGACCAAACAGGAGCTTGAAGGGTGAGAACCCTGTGGACTCTTGGGGGAGTTCCTTATATGTGTATAAGAGAAGGGATAGATACTTGTCCCACTCTCTCACATGCTAGTCAGCAAATGCCCTTAACATGGCCTTAAGAGACCCATTGAATCACTTGACTAGACTGTTAGTCTAGGGTGGTATGGTGAGGACATGTTCTGCCTTATTCCTCACTTCTCCCAAAGACTAACCATCAGATCAGACATGAAGTTGGTGTCCTGGCCCAACAAAATCTCCTGGGGAAAAGCTACCTGACTAAATATCCCCAGCTGTTTGTTGACCACCTTCTCAGCCTTGATGCAGAACAATGGCATTGCTTCTGGGCATGTTGTGGTGTAATCTACAACCACCAAAATGTACCACTTGTTGGTGTGATTTGGTGTGTTATGTGGCCACACAATGTCCACAGCAACTTGTTGAAATGGCTCTTCGATAACAGGTAGCTACATTTTCCTTCTAACTGGTATTTTGCCCTGCTGTTCCTTATTCCCCTAACACTACTTATTCTGCTGCAAGTTATTGTTGAACTACTGTGCTCTACTTTAGTTTTATCTGGCCACTATGGCACTGAAAGGTCTGGCTGCAGCCTGCCTCTGTATCCTACTTATCTTGAGTGCAGATAGCCTATTATCTGGAGCTCCTCCCCCCTCTCATGAGGAATTGTACAGACAACTACCTTACAGTGAGGCCCACTGTGCTTCCTACTGCAACCCATTTGCACTCCTCTTACATAGTATTATATGTGTAGAGATGGTAACTTTTACAAAATACTGCCCACATCTGTTCTTGCTAACTCTCCCTGACTATTAAGGAAGATCAACATACCCTGGGTCCTGTCTGCTTGCAAACTTTTACTATCTGGTGAAATTGAGAAAAATCCTGCCACCCCCCCCCCCCCCAAGCAGACCTCAAAATTTGCTCTTCCTCTGATCATGGATGAGCTAATATTAGGGCTCTGAAGCTGGCCCTCTTAAATCTAAACAGCTTAAGGCCTAAGATGCAAGAACTAGAATACTGGGTATAAACCTATAAACCTGACATACTGACCTTATCTGAAACCTGGCTGAAACTTCAGATCCTGCCCTATGAAGTTGACCTTATAGACTATTCTTCCTTTAGAAGAGACAGAATTGGCAAGAAAAGGAGGAGGTGTTCTAATCTATGTTCACTCCTTCCTAGATGTCTCCCCTCTTGACTTTATCAGCCAAAATGTATCAGGGGGTGAGTCCCTCTTTTTCAAGGTCCTTCTAGTTGGTACAAAGCCACTCTATGTGGGCTGTGTTTATAGCCCACCTCAGGTAGCTGTTGAGGCCCTCGTGGAAATCACACAAACACTCTCCATCAAACCACATAGTGAAATAATTATTCTTGGGGACTTTAATATCAACTGGGCAAGGGACGCTACATCTGAGCTAAAAGCCCAGCTACTTGACATACACCTCATTCAAATTATCTGTGATTATAATAGATTTAACAACAAACCTGGGAACCACTCTTTGTTGAATTGGATACTTGTCTCCAGACAGAGTCAAGGCAGAGGGTACTTTTCCTGATTCAATAAGTAGCCACTCCCCCATCTTCTGTATGTGGAAAAAATTCTCCCTCAAAATTCGGCCAGGGATGCTCATCACTCAGGATTACTCTAAGTTTGATGTGGAGGTCTTTAAGCCTACACTGACAAAAGTTGACTGGGGTCAAATTAAGACTCTCCCTACAACTGATGATGCACTGGATTTCTTTGTTAATAACTTTCATTCAGCCACCGATAAATGTGTCCCACTTAGAAAGCTCAGGTTCAAAGGCAGTTGTTATAAATGGTTCTCTCCTGAGTTAAAAAAAAATGAATGATCTCCCAGGACAAGGCCTGGAGGCGCTCTAAAGAGACAGGCTGGTTGAAGGATGTGAACAGATACAGGGAACTTAGGAATCAGTGAAAAAAGGAGGTAAAGCTAGTGAAAAAGGATTACACCCAGAGGCTACAAAGCAACAACTTGACTGATCCAAAGCATTTCTGGTCCTATGTCAATTTGTTGCTGAATGGACATGCCAGTGCTCCTGTAGGGAACATAGTAGCTGATGGCCAGAACATTAGTGAGCCCCTTCAGATTGCCAATGCTTATAAAATCTTCACTGATTTAGCAAGATTCAAAGCTGACTTTTCTGACTCCCCCCCTACTCTGAGGAGCACATCATAAGTCACCTATTTCCCAGCTTCCACTTCAAGCTAGTGCAGAGGAGGGAAGTCTAAACCCTCCTGGTGCATATTAAAATGGATGACACACCTGGGTATGATGGTTTACAACCCAAATTACTTAGAATCGCAGCCCCTGTGACTGTCTGGCCAGTCGCCCTCCTTATCAATCAATCCCTCATTGAAGGGAAGACACCCCATAAGTGGAAATTGGCTGCTGTTGTCCCTGTAAACAAAGGTGACCTTAAGGAATCAATCAAAAACTACCATCCCATCTCTCTCCTTAGCCCCCTGGCTAAGGTACAAAAGAGGTTAATTTGCAATCAATTCCTGAACTACCTGGAATTGCATCAACTGCTTTCTGACAGGCAGCATAGCTTTGAGAAAAAACATGGCACTGAGACTGTTCTTGTTAACTTCACCTCTGATGTGCTGGGGGCAATGGATAATAGTTTGCCTACAGGGGTGGTCTTTATTGACCTGACAAAAGCCTTCAATTTGGTGGACCATAAGCTGTTCCTTCACAAACTGTCTCAACTTGACTCTGATGACTTAGCTGTAAGCTGGTTCCGACACTATCTAATAGGGCTAAGGAGGTCAAATGGAAAGGTTCTCACTCTGAGCTCTGATCTGTTTCTGAAGGAGCTCCACAGGGATCAAGCTTGGGGACCTTGCTATTTTCTGTCTTAATCAATGATTTACCTAAGCACTGTGACAGAGGTAACATTCTACTTTATACTGACAATGCTGTTCTGTATAGGAGCTCCCCTGACATACAGATAATCGGAGATCAACTAGCCTCAGATTTTAGCACACTGGAAAAATGACTCCAGGTAAGATAACAGACTTGTCCTGAATGACAGAAAAACAAAAGTTGTTCTCTTTGGCCAAAAAAAATGACGGGACAGACAGACAGCACTTGCTTCCACTATACAACTCCTCAGGATTACATATTGAAGTAGCTGACAACATAAAATCTCGGGGTCTATCTGGATCAAGGCCCAGGTTGATCACTTAGAGTGCTGCATCACAAAATTGGCATACTCTATCACCTAGGCAACATGCTTGTCCCTGAAGGCAAGGCTAGCTATAGCTAACTGTGTATTGCTTACCACATTATGATATGAAGCCCCCCTTTACCACTCCCTCAGGAGCTCAGAATTCATCAGGCTCCTGGTATTACACAACAGAATTAGCATATTTACATCCAGTGCTCTTCCTTGTAAACACCACTGTGAAGTCCTCTCCTCCCTTAATGGACCCTCCCTGGAGGGGAAACTGCAGTTTTCCCTGCTGAGCCTCACTATGAAGTTGACTAAAGTTTATACCCCTCCAAGCCTAATTGGCATCCTGACCCCTAAGCCCAACAGGTGTGAGCTCCAGTCCTCTAACTGCAACTTACTGGAAATCCCTAGGATATCTTCTTTGGCTGGTAAACAATCCTTTGCCTATGCAGCTCCTTACCACTGGAACCTGCTCCCAGTTGATCTGTGCAACTGCTACTCCCTTGGGGGTTTTAAAAGAGACCTAAAAACTCTCTTACTTGAAAAATACCTATAGTATGTTCCTGCTCTCGCTGAGCTTGGAACATAACTCCTCACTACCCACCATTACATACCTGACCTGCATGTTGCTATTCCCCCTTCCTACCCTTGTCCTTGTCTCCCACCCATGTCCCTGTCTCCTTCTGTAACTTCTATCTACCTCAGTATGATACAGTATTTTTTCTACACTGTACTATACTGCTTTTTGTTTGCACTTATAGCTACATAGTGTATAGTATCCTCGCATAATCTAATGGCTCTTTGGTATGCTACCTGTGTACCATATTTGAATGTCTGGTTGTAATTAACTTTTTACAATGTTCCATTGTCATGGATACTGTGAATTGTGCCTGTTTTCTGTACTATAACTGTAACTGGTGTTTATTGTACTGTGATCTATTCCTGGTACTATATGGAAATGCTGTGTTTAATTAACCCTGGGTCACCCCCAAAAAGGGACCACTGGTTTCAAAGGGTTCACCTGGTTACCAAAATTGAAATAAAAAAATAAACAAACAAATGAATAAATAAGGTAGATGAATCAAAGTAACCTTAGCCTTATTCCCAACCTTTCCCACCTCTGGCACTGCTGACAAGTCTGACAGTAGTTTGCCATGTCTTTAAAAATAATGGCCTACTAAAAAATTCTTAGTCAGATGTCTTTGTGTAGGCTGACCATGAAGCGTCCCAAAAAGGTCTGTCAGGGGGTTAAGGCCAGAAGCTGTTTCCTATACTCCCCAGGAACAATCATCTGTCGGAGTATCCCTTCCTCCGATCCTCCCTGAGGAACCCATTCACAGTACACAAGCCTATTCTCCCTGTACACTTCCATTTTCCTAGAACTCAGAGTCATCTTATACACTGGTGGCTAACTCCCTTATTTTTTTGCAGGGATGGGTCAGCTTGGTGGGCTCTCCTTAACTCTGCACACCAGACCTATCGTGAAACACACACTCTACTGTGGGAGAGCCATTCATGGCTGGGCTCTCCTCAGTCTGTAGCTGTGGCTCAAAACTGCTGCTCCCAACTCATTCTTCAGCTACAATTTCTCCTGCTACTGAGGTACAGTAGGAGTTGCTTCCTTGTGCACTGCTCCCTCTGTCTCAAGAGTTGGTACCATTGCCTTGCCATGAGTAGTGATGACACAATATTAATCCTACTATCGAAGTCATTACCCATGATTACATCCATGGGCAGGTCTGGGACAACACTCACCTACCATGCGCCTTGGCCACCCAGCATAGAAAGATGCAGGCCATTGGCACCGAGACAGCAGGACCAGTTCCTCCTCTAATCCTCTAATCCTAGAAAATATTGGTTACAATGAATGTAGTTATGGATGTATGATTGAATCTTAGTATTTATAATTTTAGTAATCAGTTTATAGTGGGAGTTTAAAATTGCTATAGGATGATAATTGTCAGGACTATCTGCAGGTTTAGCTGGTTTAAGAATTAAAATTATTTTGTCCATTTGCATTGTAAGTGGAAAATCAGTTTCATCTGATTTAAGTATCTCTTTTACCATTTTTTCCAACCAAGGGGCCAAAAGAGGTGCAAAGGCCATATAAAATTAATTTGACAAACTGTCTAACACAGATGTTTTGTTTCTGGAGAGGTTTCGGATAGTTTCAGTAATTTGTTTTTGGATTATCTGTTGGAAGTCAAAATGGAAGGGTTTAATATTAGCTTTCTGAATAAAATTTTCAATCATTATTTGGTTTGGCTCAAAGGCTTATTGATACATAGATTTAGAAAAATCAGTGAATATTTTTGCAATTTGAGTATCAGAATTATGAATATGTCCCTCTTGGTCTTTGATTCCTACAATAACATTTTTTTGCTTCTCTTGATGGAGCAAAGATGCTAATAATTTGCCAGATTTGTCAACATGAAAATACTTTGTTAGTCTGTTTCCTGAGCGTTTTTTTTCTTTAGCTGACTTAATTTGATGTGAAATTACTACCCCCTTATTGTTACATTAAATGCATCCCATAATTGAGATACAAGTTTATGTTGATTATAATTAAAAGATCAAAAGTCAGTAATACTTTTATATATTGACTCTATAAATTGAGGGTCTTTTAGCAAATCATTATTGAATTTCCACTGATCAACAATATTCCTATTTGTTTTTTTTTAAATGCAATAGAATACTTACTAGAGCATGGTCAGACAGGCAGATGGAATCAGTTTCATTTTTTTCTACATTTTTGACTAAATTATTAGATATGAAAATTACAGTATACAGTATATGTGTAAAAGATAGGATTTTTTTATCATAATGGGTAAAATATTTGCCATTAGGACTGTTTACCCTGTAAGGATCTAGTAGCTATTCACTTTGTAAGAAATTCAATCATTTTTGGCTAAGGTTAAATTCACACTATTAGGGTGGGATGATTTATCCAAGTAAGGATTCAAAACAGCATTCATGTTTCCAGTTAGGATGATGTCTTCAGCCTGAAGAGCTTGCAAACCTGTAATTTTTGCCAAAAAGTTAGAGTAGTGGGATATTAGTGCGTAAACAGATCCCATTATAATATTATGGGAGTTCAGTTCCATCTTGACTAAAATGACCCTATCTTCTTTGTCTCGAAAAGAATCAATTATTTTAACATCAGTTCCCTTTTTAATAAGTATAGCTATCCCCCTGCTTTTTCTTGAACCAACACTATAGAAGCAATGACTACCCCATTTCCTTTTTAATTTGAATGTTTAGTTCTCTTGAAAATGTGTTTCTTATAAACAAATTATATGAGTCACCAATTTCTTAATGTAATTTAAAGTTTTGTTTCTCTTAATTGGGGTATTGAAACTGTTCACATTTAAGGAGGCCACTTTAGTATTCTAAAATGCCATATGAGTTATTCAAAATGAAATTATATAAACCTAAGAAGCTGGGTAAATTCCCTTTAGTGTTTCCATCCCTCATAGTAATATACTTATAAATCCAAAAGGATCATGGATTGCATACTATATGCTTTCTAGCAATATCCCTTCCGTCCCACCCCTTTAGAAAGAAAAGAGAAACAAAATATTCCAGTTTCCAAAGCTAGAACATTGATTAGAACCCAATTATAACTGACATTCTCAGTTATGCTAAGGGAAAGAACTTTCGTTTCCTTACTAAAGATTGCTTTGGATAACTGTAAAGAGAATAAAGCCATCATGAATAATAAACTAGGAAGCAAACCCCTTGTGAATGACAATGCTGAGATCTCCCCTCCTCCCCCACACCGAGTTGAAATCATAGTGACAAAAAGAATGATTAAACTCTAATTATTGATCATAAATTATAAACAAAGTTCAGGTAATTTCTGTTTTAGGTCTTTAGTTGCTTCTTCAACTGTGTCATACACATGTCTAACATATCTTTCAGCCAGTTGATACCTAGTTCTCCACCCTCTCCCTCACCCCAAGGCTGCTAAGTTTCTTTACCAGATTCCTGTGTGGTACAGCGTCAAAGGCTTTACTGAAGTCCAGATAGGCCACATACACTGCAGTCCCCTGATCCACTTGCCTAGTTACCCAGTCAAAGAAATCTATGAAATATACTGAACATGACCTCCCCACTGTGAAGCAGTTTTGTCCATGTTCCTGCAGCCCATATTTTTCCAGGTACTCCTTCAGTCTCTCCATCAGCAGGGACTCCATTAACTTCCCCACCACCGGTGTGAGACTGAATTGTATGTATTTGCTAGCCTCCTCCCTACTGCCACTGTTGTGCAGGGGGACCACATCCACTCTCCACCATTTCTCTGGAACCACACATCATCTCCAAAGAGGTGCTAAATACTGTTGTCACAGGGGTGGCTAGCTGTTACATCATCCGTTCTGTCCCTTGTAGACTATGGTCTACCAGTATACGGTGCTGCCGATGCCACTGCACTCCACAAAATTCACCTAACCCTGAATAAAGCGTGCAGATTGATTACTGGTGCCCCCAGGCTCACACACACCTGTCAGCTATATGTCGATGCTAACCTGCTTACCCTGGATGAACGGCTCCGATACCAGACCTGTCTCCTCACCAAAACCCTACTAGGGCTCTCCTCCTGGGTAACGATCCATCCACCAGAGCCTCCCACCATTGCAACACGGTCTTCCTACAAGACCACTCTAAAGATCCCCAGAACAAGAACCAGCCATGGCCAGAGGTCCTTCAGCTATAGAGCCCCAACCTGGTTTAACTCTCTCCCTGCCACCATCACCAATGCCATCACCATCTCCACATTCAAAACTGCACCTGAACCACATCTTCAGCACTCGTAACTGCTCCTGTCTCTGAACATAGCCTCCACCTCCTTTTCTTTTGACAATGCCCCCCGGGCAGCTCTCCACCCAACCATCCCCTCCACCACTTCCCTGTACACCATGCCTAGGTTTAACCTGGCCGGTACCAGCTGTTTCAATGTTTATCTACCAGAATGCTCACTTGATACTGACTTGTTTAATACCTGTTATCGATTACATGTACCCTGTACCTGTACCCAATTGTATCTGTCTGTACCCAACTGTATCTGTCTGACCACAATGTGATGTGGCACCTCTGGTGAATGCCTATTGATTTTTGGCAAATCTTTGCTATGTAACCGAAACGCAATGTATGTCTTTATGTGACGAAGTACCTTTGTAAACGAGCCTCTGGCTCAAAGGTTGTAAACTGATTCTTAAATAAATAAAATAAATAAAAATTGTGCTCAGTTCCTCATGTACCCATGGCTGGATTCCATCTGGCACCACTCTTTATTCAGTAAATGAACTTGTGTTCACCCCCCCATGCCTATTAACGCATATTAGCCCATCCCCCCTGCCACTGTGAAGGCAAAGCAGAAGCAGTCATTTAACATTTTAGCTTTTTCTTGGTCTTTCTCTGTGTAGTCTCACCCTCCTGGTCTCTTGATATTCACTATACCACCTCCTGCCATCTACCTTTCACTCACACACCTGAAGAAAGTCTTATCCTCATTCTTGCTTCTTGGGTGATCCTTTCCTCAGTTTGAGTCTTTGCTGTCCTTACCCTCCTTCTTTTGTTTCTCTAGATATACCTCTCTGTCCAGCTCCATTTGGGTCCCCTTGTGCATCCTGAAAACATTTTTCTCCCATATCACCTAATCCACCTCCTTTGAGAACCACAGAGGCCTCATTCTCTGGTTACACTTTAAGTGTCCAGTTCAAAGTAACTAATCATTAATTACATGCAACAGGGCAATTACACTGTAGTTACATGTCTGTTACATGCAACTACATTGCAATTGCAATGCAGTTACAGTATAGTTACACTGTAACTATGGTGCAGTTATTTGCACTTAAAGTGTAACCCATTCTCCTCTTATGCTTGCTTATTACCTTTAAAGAGTTTGCCGTTACCTTACAGTAGTTGTTCCTTTCTTTTATATTAGTCCATTATGCCTCCACCCCACTGGTTAGCACCCCTTTCAAGGTATTCCCTAAGGCAATCTCCCATTTCTCTAAAATCAGATCTCCTGAAATCCAGGAAACTTATCCGAGTGAGTTTTTTCTCCTGCTCAGTCTGTATGCTAAATCACACTGTGCAATGATCATTTGTATCCAGGGGCTACACACCGTAATGTTTGCAATGCTGTCTCTGTTTGTAAGTACCAGATGCAGCACTGCTTTGTCTCTAGTGAAATCTGTAACCAGCTGATTGAGAAATACCCCTTGCAGGGAGTCTAGGATAGCCATGTTCCTAGCTGCAGCTGTGGCCAGGGAGTTCTAGTTCACATCCTGCCTACCTTCAAAACTCTGTCCAGTTCCTCCCCCTGTGTTGGTGGCCTGTACACTAACCCCACTTGTGTGACCCCTTGTTACCCAGGGTTACTAGAATCCCAGTAAGACCTAGTGGTAGGCAGGGAAGGCAGCTTGTGAAACTCCAGTTAAATGGGTTTCACACTGTCTCACTCTGTTCTCAGTCTCAACTGAGACTGAGGGATGACATCACCACAGAATTATCGCAGCTGCATGAGCCACAATGGAATCTGCAGCAGGGAGTTGGAGTAGAATGTTGGGAGGTTTGAACAGTAGTCTGTAGGTCAGTTGGAGTTTGAGCTTGTTGTAGAGGAGCACATCAGTTTGTGTTAGGCTCTAGGAGCCTCAGCCCTGACATAGGGCTACATTCAGGGAAAAGGTATGTGTTTCCACCTAAAGAGAGACACAGTAGCTATTTTTAAAGTGATGGAGACCACTGATTCAGGTCTCTGTGCCCCATCCCTCAGGAGATGGGGCAGGAAGGTTTTGCCTGCATTTCCAGGGGCAACCCCCTGGCTACTGCTAGTGAAGAAGCTGCCTTATTTTGTCCAAGAGTCTGGGAAACAAGAAGATTTTGTGATTTGCCTGTGGGGCACCTGCAACCGGAGGGTGAGTTTCTGCTTTTTCTAAAGGGCCCATGTTTTCACCCTGGAACTTTGTAAAAGTGGGGATTGGACTACTGAAGTAGTGGGAGGCCTAGAATAATAGGCTTAGCCAAAAGTAAAAGTATGTTCAAGTCCAGCACATAGGGGAAGTCAAGACATGTAGAAGAGATGTGACATACGTCTACCCAGTAATCCACATTGCCAAGCTTTCAGAAAAGAGTTGTTTAGTTTCCAGAGAAATGGCCAGGTATGGATTGGTGGGAGCTGGAGGTGGGAGACCCTCATCTTAGTAACCAGGTCCACCTTTCACGGATTTACTTGTGGATTTTCTACTTTGCTCTCATGCACTTGGCTAGTGATGAGGGAAGTACCCAGACGGATTGAAGGAAAATCTTCTAGGAGTCAAAGGCTCTAAGGTGGTTTGGGGAGCCACCAATTGGAAAACTGGTTCATTCCCATAATGGACCATGGATCAAGTGGCCGGCGGGGGAGCCAGGCCAGTGGGGAAAACCCAAGTAGTGTACAAGTCGGGCTGTGTACCCAAAGCTGTGTGCAAGTCCCGGCTGTGTGCCTGAGGGCTGGAAATGTGAAAAAGTGTTCTGTGGTCAATAATCTGCATTACCAGGAATGTAGCCCCATGGGGGTCCGTCTATGCTTTGTTTGTTCAGTTTGGATGTGAATAAAATCCACACTGTAGAATCCCATTCCTGGTTTTGGACATTACAGTATTGCTTCCTGTGTTCAGATTTACTTGGGTGCCCCTGTGCAGAGTAGCCAAACCTAGGCCCCCTGTGCTGAGTAACCTAGTCCTCCCCAAACTTAGTCCCCACCAGGTACTGCTGTCAGCTTCAACAGCATGCCACCTGTTGTTTTGCAAAAAGGCAGGGGTGAGGGGTTACACTTGTATAAAGGACCCAAGGCAAGGCAAGGCAAATTTTATTTAAGAGACACCCATCCCGGATCCTGTCTCTAGGCCAATCCAAATAACCTTCAGCCCCTCCTTTCCCCCACTGTGTCCTTGTATTTCCATGGCCTTTATACCTTATTTTACATATAAAACAGTCCCCCTTTCCTCCCTGCCCTATTCTTTCAAAACATGTTGTAACCCGGTATGGCCACTTCATATGTGTGGTTGTCAGTGCACCATGATTCTATAATGGCCACCAGATCCTGGTCCACCTTAGCAATGGCAGCCTCAGGGTCAGGCATTTTGTTTCATATGCTCCTTGCATAGGTGCACAGGGTTCTCCCCCCCTTTTGTCCCTTCCCGTTCCTACTTTGTTCTCCCTTCCCGAGTATATCCTTCACCCTTCTCTTTTCACTGATGCTGCCCTTCCCATTTTTTATCTCCTCTCTACCCACCCTCCCTAGTATTTTTCTCAGCCTCAGTTCCACCTCTTGACCCTCCCATCCCTTCCCATCTTGGCCCTACTCCCCACTGTATCTGAAGAATTTATTTCCCCAGGGCATTTCTTCACTGCTACCCCATTATCTGGGGGGCATTCCCTGCCTACCCCTTTCTTCTGCCACCCCCCTTGGCTAGTTTAAATGCACACTGAAGTGGCATTTAAACATTCCACCCAGGACATCTGTTCTCCTCCTGGATGGATGGAGGCCATCCCATTTGTACTAGCCTTTGTCCCTCCAGGTAGGACCCCACTCCCCAAGGTAGCCAAACCCTTCCTTCCTGTACCATGCTTTCAACCAGTTGTTGAAGACCATGGTGCAGTGTTCCCTCTCTTCCTCCAGCCTTGCACAAGCAGCACCTCAGTGAAGTCTGCCATGAATGCTACCTGCTCCAGGTCTCTTCCCACTCCCTAAACCTATTCTGCATCACCCAGGCTGTGTCCCCTGCCAAGTCATTTGTCCACAGATGGACAATGACATTGAGGTTCTCTTCTGGCCCACCGCCCGAACAATCCTAAGGGTACACTCCCCATTGTCTCTGTTCAAAAGCACCTGGTGGGCACCCCAAAGCTCGCCCTCTCTCCTGTGGTGTTCCCCAAAATATCTCCCTGATGATTGAGTCCCCTATCAGAAGTTGCTTCCTCTTCCTCTAGGGTCCTCTTCCTTCCATTTTGGGGCCTCTGCTCTGTAGGACCCCCATATCCTCCCTTGCCACCACCATGGGTGCCTCATCTCTGCAGTCCCATCCTCCCAAATGGTGATGAGTTCTGTAGTTGTACTGGCTGAGGACTGTGTTCCCTCACACCCACACCCACCCCCACTCTCTCTCAGAGTCCACCACAGTCCTGCTGGCCCTCCACCAAGGCACCCTCTTGGGGCAATAGTAGAAGACTTGGTGATCCCTGGGTGTGGAAGAGGTGCCCTGAATCCTAACCAACTCAGCCTGGAGTCTAGAGACTTCCCCCCTCAGCCCAGAGAAGTTCTTGTATATGGAGATGCACCTCAGTCTCCAAAAGGTCTCCCTGAAGACTGCCACTCCACAGCCACTACACTGTACCACTCCCATCATTCCCAAATACACTCCCCCTATTGCCTAAAATGAATTTATACCCTCACCCCTGACAAGTTTTTTCTTGATTTCCCTTTTTTGCCCAGATTACCCCCATTACTATACACTACTTAGGTACTAACTTGTTTCCCCTTAAATGTTTGAGAAGACTTTTACTAGCTTTTCCCCTTTGTATCCTTACTCTAGATAGGGTGTTATTAGTTTTGCCCTATTCCCCCTTAATATTTTTGTTTTCCTGCATTAGATAAGGCATTGCACCTATTTCCAGTTATGGTCCACCACTTACCTTTCACTCTTCCCAGCAGTGAATGCCACAACAGAAGTGACCAGGTACTTTACCTTAGTCAACCAGCAGAGTCCTCTGTTTTTGTGCTTCCTCCTGTGGATGACTGCTGATACTTAAGATGCTAGTTACCTGTTCCACTCCTTCACTGTTCCACTCACTCACTGGGACATGAACATGCCGGGACATACTAGGTGGAAGGATATTCATACTCTGTTAAAGGGCTTCCAGGTCTGCTCTAATCAGCTGCTTGAGGTCACCTGCATCTGCTTTTCTCCCTGACCTCTACGATGGCTCATGAGTCACTTTCTGCCTGATCCTCTTGGACTGATCCCTCCTGCTGAGAAAAAAAAAAAAAGTAAGTGAAATTACAGCTTATTGTGAGTAACTTGGCTGTTTGCTCAAAGTGTACCACTCTGCCAACACCATGGCCAAATATACGCTCGGTAGACTTACTTCTTCTCCCCTAATAGCCAGTCAGGGTTTCCTGGTCTACCTGATTGGTTGCTTAAGATTACATGCATCTGATGCACAGATCTATATGTCCTTTGCACCCAGGATGTTGTGTGTGATGGGTGTGTTTAACATGCCTGGCTGAGATCCAAGATTGGAAGCTATTGAGCTGGCTGAGGCTAAGCCCAAAGAAAACTGAAGTTCTAGTGATTGAGTTGTGCTGTAAACGGTGTGTGGGGGGTATTGGCTGCTGCTGAAAGAGAGACTGGACTTCAGCTTGGTCCCTCTGGACTTGTAGCTGCCACTAAGGTGAAAAATCTAGGAGTCATTCTGGATGAGAGGCTGACAATGGAGGCTCAAGTGTTGGCTGTAGTTCAGTATGTTTTTTTTCCACCTGTGGAATATCAGCCAGATTAGGTCTCATTCCACCTGGTGTCCTGGCCACACTGGCACATGTGTTTGTGACCTTGAGACTTGACTATTGTAATGCTCTTTACCTTGGGGTCAGTGGAGGTATGCTACAACTCCTGCAGCTGCTGCAGAATGCAGTGGCTTGGTTACTAATAGGCCTTCCAAGATCATGCCCTATTCCACCTGCGCTGCATGATCTTCATTGGCTGCTGGTCAAATGGTGAATCTCTTTTAAATTGCATCTTCTGACCTATAAGGTCCTACATGGACTGGGCCTGAGCTATCTGGCTGAGCTCCTGCATCCTTATATGCCATCTCACCCACTTTGCGCCGCTGATGAAGGCCTCCTGGTAGTGCCAAGGTTGAGGCTGAAGACATTAGGGGACTGGGCATTTGAAGTGGTGGGTCCAGTCCTTTGGAACACGCTGCCTGTTGATTTGGGGGGCCCTCAGTGGAGGCCTTTAGAAAGGGCCTGAAAACCTATTTATTTCAGCAGGCACATGTGGTGGATTTGTAATATCTGTACCTCTTTTTAATTATTAATAAAGTATCTAAGTTACTTATTTTATATTTATGTAGTTTACATGCTTTATAACCGATTTGTATCTGATTATAGTTTTGGCCCTATTTTATGTAATGGTGCCCTGAGCCTTAGGGGGAGGGTACCACAAATAAATACTACTACTACTACTACTACTGCTGCCATGCTCCCTGACTACTAAGATGGCTCCCAAGACACTTCCAGCTTGCTCCTCCCTGCCCAACCCCTCCTGCTGCAAAAAGACTGAACTGTAAGTGACATTATAGTTTATTGTAAGTAACTTGGCTGTTCGCCCCGAGTTTAGCACTTTGCCAACACTGCAGCCCAAAATGTGCTCAGTAGACTCACTCTGTCTCCCCTTATAGCCAGTCAGGGCTTCCAGATCTACCCTGATTGGGTGCCTGAGGTCACGTGCTTCTGCTTTGCTCCCCAATCTCTAAGATGGCCTCCAAGTCACTTCCTGCCTGCTCCTCCTGACCTGACCCATCCTGCTGAAAACCAAAAATCAACCCAAAAAAAACCCAATAAAAATAAGTGAAATTACAGCTTATTTGTTTGTTTGTTTTGTTTATTTAAAATCTGGTAAATCCATGGGCCAAAGTCCCATTTTCATGGGTGACCAGACAACAAACAAATACATTTCATCAATACAGTATATAAGTTAAATACAGGAAAACTAATACAACAGAGCCACTTACCCACTGTTATCCTGAGCATGCTGCAGTAGCTAAGTCTAAGAGCAAGGTTCATGAGTTATCAGTAATTAGTGTGGTATTTTGCAACAGGTTAAATTGCCATTTGCTCTGCTTCTGTTAAGAAGCTGGTGCTGAAGTGCACTTTCCCAACAAAATGACTGCACTCACATTTATATCCTTTCTTGGCACTTCCCCCACCCCCACTGATTTCTGCAAAAGACATTATGCATAACAATGTGTATTTAGTTTGACCTTTTTTGACTGAGAAGTGCGGCATCTGTGTTAGTCCAGCCTATGATGTAGAAGACAAAAATGAAAATATGTTGCAAGTGATACTTTTTTTGGACTAACAAAATTGTTTTTGACACTAGCTTTCAGGCGTTACATGTCCAATAAAAGGTATCACTCACTGGTAACATATGTGTTCTTTTTTCATCTGTTCTTATGCAAAGCGGTGTAATTACAGTCCAAGCCAGTTAAATGGGATGTGCTTTAAGTGGGATGGCTGCTTAAGTGGGATGCACCTGTGGGAATGGATTTGTCTCTATTATTAACATAGTGTCCCTACTTTGCTTAAATGGGACACTAGTAATCACCTATGCCGCTTTAGAGAGATACCTGAGAGCAGATTTTGCTGATTATAGCCAATTACCTGACACCTAGAACAGCATGGTAATTGGCTGTAATCAGCTGTACCAGTTAACAAGATCATTAAAATGGCGTATGTTGGAATGCAGGTCAGATCTGTGCTTACCTTTGATGCAGAAGCCATGTCTGTTCTCCCCCGAAACAAGCTCACTCTGGCAGAAAGGGTTCGTGTCATAGAGGCTCTCAGTGACCAGTGCCCATTCTTTTTTGTCAGTAGCAGCTGAGTTCCAGATCTCAAAGAGTCAAGCTGGCCACATAAGTAAGAATCACAATGCAATTCTAGGACAATGGCATGCTAATTCTAATCCAAGCCACAAGAGAAAGAGAGAGGGCAAGAACACTGATGTCGATGATGCCCTTCTCTTGTAGTTCTCACAGGCACTGACTAAAGGTGCTAGGATATCAAGGCCCATGTTAAAAGCAAAAGCAGTAGACTTGGCTACTCTAATGGACCATCACATCTTTGATGCCACAGATAGTTGGTTGTCCAGGTGGAAGCAGCAGCCTCAAATTGTGTTCAAAAGAGAACACGGTGAAAAACAAGATGCCAACGCAAATGCTGCTAACACCTGGGCAGCTGACATTCTCCCTGGGATTCTTGCTGGTTACCAACCTGAGGACATCTGGAAGGCTGATGAAACAGGGTTGCTTTTCTGGGGTTACCATGATTGTGGGCATGCTATAAAGCATACAGAACTGATTGACAGCAAGAAGGCTAAAGACCGGATCTTGATCTTGTGCTGTTGCAATCAAACTGGTACTGAGAAAAGACCACTGCTCATAATTGGCAAAAGTAAACACCCTCAATGTCTGCCAAAAGACCTGAAGACATTGCTTGTAACCTACACCAGCTCATCCAACACCTGGATGGCAGGGTACATTTTTCAGGAGTGGCTAATGACATGGGAGGCTGAGCTCTGGCAAAGGTGAAGGAAGATCCTTTTGTTCTTAGACAATTGCTTGGCACATCCCCATGACCCGGCAAGACATTTGAAATTCATAAAGCTGGCTTTTTTACCCCCAAACATGACCAGCATCCCACAGCCCATGGACATCGACATCGTAAAAAATGTAAAAGGTCATTACAGATCTTATGTTGCTGGTAAAATCCTGCAGACCATTGATGAAGGAGAATCAGTACATGCAGCAGAAATCACAATAAAAGTCAATCTGCTGGATGCAATCTATATTCTGCATCGGGCATGGCAGGCAATTAAACCAGACACAAATGAAAACTGCTTTAAGAAGGCTGGATTTGGTAGCACACCTGTGGGAGACATAGCTGTCACTGGGCTAGAGGATGTGGCAATCCTGGGGTTTATGACAGCTGACACTTTCAATGCTTTGTGGAGATGGATGCCACAGAGCCCACAGTGGGCAAGCTTTCTTGCACAGATGTAGTCAGTGCAGTTTCAAAATCCATGGATGTTACCATGGATGAAGCAGACAGTGAAGATGAAGAGCCACAAGTCAGCATGAGTGAGGCACTAGGCAGATTGTGGTCTGCAATACTATGGAGCCAGCAGCGTGGTCTGACTTATATGTGGGAAGCCCTGTTCGATGCCGAACAAGGAATGCTGACACAAGCTCAGAAGGAGAAGCAACAAAAACGAATTACAGATTTCTTCAGTCCTGCCTCTACTTCCAGCTCTCAGAACCAAACAGAAACTCTGACTCCAGCTTCATCCAGCTATCTGTGTCACAGTTCACTGATCTTCTGCTAGGGAAAGACTTTATACTGGAAGAGTTTTTTTCCGGAAGAGCGAGTCTACACAATGATCTGACAGTGCTGTACTGTACTGTCAAATTGTTCACAAGCACAATCAAATAAAAAAAAAAGTTTGCACAAACCACCATTCCCTACCTTATAAAGCAAAGTAAGAAAAGCACAACCCCCCCCAAAAAATATAAGCACATACTAAATAAGCGCTAGCATGCTACTCATAGAAGCCTGTCAGTGGCAAACAGAAAGTCGTAAAACATGAAATTCATTTTTACAGGACAGCAGCATAAGTGGGACAATTACCCTTCCACCTAGGCATCCCGCTTATGCGGCTTGTACTGTATTTGTATTGTGATCTTGGGTTGGTACAGTTCCTTGATGATTGGGATCTGACATACTGCAATCACATTTCTAGCTGTCCAACTTTAGTTGTAAGTGATAAAGTTCCTTGGTGATCTGCTAGACAGCAGAGGAATAGTCAAACCAGAACTCAGATTTCAGTTTGCATTGCCACTGTCTGCATATCTGTCAATTTGAGTCATCAGCCTAATGACTGCCTGTCTTATTCTCTCTCCATCATGCGTTTATTCTGTCAGTACAGTACAGTACATACTATGGAGGTAAAAAAAAACTGTTTCTGCTATGTCAGATGTACAATACTTGATGATAGAATTTTTCTTCAGCCACTGACACTTGTCCCTGCTGTATTATATATACTCAGCAGCATTCATCCAGCTGCAAAGGTGGCACAGAAAACAGAAAAAAAAATTCCACAGCCATAGATTCATGAATAAAGTAGATCTGGATGGAGTAAGGGGAGAGGGAGTGGCACAGGCAGACACAGGAGGGCAGGGATCTCTTGCATATCAGTATGGTGATGAAATTCCATTGTGGAAGTAGAAGGTATGTATTAGTTTCTGTTCCTGTCTGCCCTGCTCCCTCTCTGCTTATTAGCAGTAGAAACTACTGTACCTGGAATTCAAGGAGCATATGTAGGGCCTGCTTACAAAATGATGGCTCTCACAGTTCCAAAATAAAATCCTGGATGCACTCTTTCATAAGCTGGAAATATCACTATTTTAAGATGTTGGGGAAGCCCCTAGTGACTTAGTTCTAGACATTCTAGAAGATAGGGTTCGCTCCAATAGTAAAACAATCTTTAAGAAATCCTATATTTTTTTAACTTTGATCAATTGATTTTCGATCAAAGCAAAATATATGTATACATTACATAATGAGACCATCATGTAGATATAAAAAACATTAAGCAAGAATCAACACCTTCTCCCACATTAGTGGTAGAGCTGTGGGAGAATTTCTACAATGGTACAACTTAGAATTTAATCACAACAATTAAGTATGTGGACTAACCACACCTTATAGCAGGGATCTGGAAACTATATTATTTAAAAAAAAAAAAAAACAAAACAATTCTTGCATTAGGCATACAGTAACTGTCATGATTCCTATAAGTTCTACTTAGCTAGAATCCAAAAAGTTCTCACACAAAAAAACTGAACTTCTGCAAACATTATCAACATTAGAAACTTCTACAGTACCCCTCCCACCCTGCAAATCTGCTTTGTCCCGTCAAAAATCTCCCTACATAACAGACAAATATATCCAGTTTTAAAACAGTGATGCAATCCAAGTGTTGGCAATTACTCTAGTAAAATAACACAGTACATTGTATTCATTCAGGCATACATGAGGCACCCCATAGTGCAATGTGCATGTCTTAAGACACGGCTCTCACCAACAGTAACAAAGTTGGTGGCAGTATTAACAATTGTGCCATCATACGCTGCATCTTTACTGAAGGAGTCTGGCCTAGGATACCAAAAGAAAGTTCAGAAAAGTCTCTAGAGGAAGCACATAACTAGCCAGAAACCCCTGTCCCACCAGTCTTTAAGGGTTTTTTTTAATACTAAGTCCCTTGCGTAAATAAAGAACAAAACGAATTACTACACATGCAGTCAATTCAATAGTCCTCTCCATCCGAGACAATCTCTTCTAGCTGAGCTGGCTCTTTTTTTCCAGCTTTTAAATTCATCTCCTGGCACCTTTGGGGCCTGTAAATAGGAAGACATGGTCTTGTGCACAGTATGAAGATGTACTGTCTGAAGTATGTCGTGGGTGATACCCTGTTCCGCAGACCAGCTCTCACTCTGTCAAATTATTTTCACTTCTGCCTACTAGCATAGCTTATGTCTGGGTAGATTAGGACTCTGAACCCATCCATCAACAAATTTCTATTTTTCCTTGCTAACTGTAGGATATGATCATGGGCTCTAACTCCTGACATTATTGACAGAACCGTTCAGGTCCAAACAGTTCAGTGTTGTGCCGGTGTGGCACAATTTGGTAGGCTTTCTCTATGGTGAGCTGCTCCCCTTCCAAGCCAGTGCCAAGAGCTTCAGGCAGCCATTCAGTTAGAAATACAGTAGGTAGACGGAGTCTCCCTCAACCACCTTCAGCATGCCAACCAAGTCTAATGTTATAGTCTCTAGTTTGATTTTCCAGGATTTCAAGTCTTTTCTTCAGCACAGTGTTCTTGATGATAAGTAGCAACATATCCTGTTGAGCCAGTCCTGAAGCTGCCACCACTCCCTCGACCTTGGTATGTATAGCTTCCACTTCAGTTTCAACATCTTGCAGTCAGTAAAGGTATTAATTTTCTTGTCAGTAAGGGTCACCAGTTTGCAAAACTAGTACAGTGTCAAGCTTACACTGGCAAAACTCAGTTCTGCAGTTGAATTCGAGTACCCCTCTGCTCCCACAGCCTTTGTTCCTTTTCTTGAGCAGTGATCCTGGGACCCTGATTCCTTGGTTTTCCCATATTATGGAGCAGATGAGTGAACTTTAGCCAGCTTTTTGAAAATCTCTTAGCAAACACAGCAGAAAAAATGAGTTTTTAATCATAAATCAGTAAAGGTTGCAGAACTCCAGCAGATGTAGGCTATGCCATCATAAATTCTGTATTTTAACACTCAGAAATACAGCTAAGATGATATTTCATTACCAATACACCACTTTGTCAGGCTCTAAAATAAGATGTTCATCTGTATAAACCAATAAAAGAGAAATATAAATCACCATATGGTCTAAAAATAGATTGTAGGCATCCAGCACCACCAGAATACCAAAGTACCAAAATGTGTATTTTCAACTATTATACAACATTGTTTTATTTATTTTTATTTTCTGGTTAACTAGGTAAGACCCACTGGGCACAACGCCCATTTACAGGGTGACCTGGGACCACTAGGGAGGTTAAGTGACTTGATCATGGGAATCAAACCACTGTCTGCTGGATGTATCAAGCTCATTCACAGTGTGTTGCTGTAACATCCTCTAAGCTCTTCTGCTAGGCCCATAACAAAAACCTATACATTTTAGTAAGCTTGTTATGGTATGTTTGCTGTCATAAGAACACATGCACAGGTGCACATGGAAACATGACAGGGCCACTGACAACAAGAGGACCAGCCCTGTCCCCACCACACCATAGCATGCTGGAGCGGAGGTGGTGGCACCACCTGGGCCATGCCACCGTACCTGCCCCACCACTGCCAGAGTGTGGAGCTGCCCAGCACGGCAGGCAGACATGCCACACGGCCATGTGGCATGTCGCTGTACACAGGGCATGCCATATAGCACTGCACCGTACACAGAGCATGCCGTATGGCATGACGCTGTACACAGGGCATGCCATATGGCACATGTGCCATGTGCAGATAGTACATGGCAGCAGGCATGGCACACAGTGCACATGCCATAGACTGGCGGTGACAGGGGCACAGTGGCACAGACCCATGTGCCACATGTGGGCATGCCACATGGCATGCACAGGCACAGTGCAGCAGACCGGGACACAAGGGCCTGCACCCACAAGTGCAACAGTCGGGAACAGGCCATGGCAGCACCCAACAGACAGTCCCCCCTTGAGTCAATGAATAAGCAGTTGGCAGGTACACTGTTTATTGCAGGCACAAGGAACACAACATTATAGGGTGCACCCCACCACAACAGGTAGAGACAACCCCAATGCTCTGCCCCCCAAGCAGCGGGTGCCTACCACACACGGTCTGTCAAAAGGGCGGCCACACTGCACCACACCCCAGACAGTGTCCATCCAAAAAGAGGCACCTCCCACACAGTCCAAACACAGTGGCTGCATGACCCAGCACTGCCTCACAGGCTAAACTCCGTCCAGGTCCCCAACACTGCTCATGCAGCTATCGCTAGCCTCCGGCTCCTGCAGTGGTCGGCCGATGTTCTTCAGCATCATACACTGCACTGGAGCCCTGTAGTGCTGCAAGACAAAGGGGAACATGTCAGTCCCGGAGACGCATCACAATCTCTGCCATGCGCCCCACGCCCCACTACCAACCGGTGATGGGACGTACACCTCCCAGCACCTGTAGTCCATGTCTTCGTAGAATAGCATGCCACCCTCCTCCTTCAGGATCAGGTAGTTGGGGTACCTGTGCCAGTACTGCTGGCGCTGCTGTCCAGGAGCACACACATAGAAGAGTGCTCCATCTGGCTGTACTTTCAGACACATCTCCATCCTCTCTGGCCAGCCATGGGGATCTTGCATGGGAAACAAGGAGGTGTAGGTCAGACACACGTCCAACACGTGCAGTGGCACATCACAGCTCATGCAGCATACATGGTACCCACCTGCCCAAATGCATGGACCTGCCACAGGTCCGCCACACCCTAGTTCGGGGTGTATGTTTCTTCTGACACACTGAACAGGTGCCATGGGAAATGGGCCATCCTGTCCACAATGCTGAAAGCCATGGTATGTATTGACCTGTCAACACACCGGGCACTGCGTGGACGTGGGCACATGCCATGGGACACGGGGTGGTGAGAAGGTGTGCCAATGCCTGCAGCCACAATGCCCACAGAGGTGTGGGGGTATAAGGGGGAGGTGCCTGCCAGCTGCACTGTGTGGATGGAGGTCTACACAGTGATTCAGGATGTGCCCATGAGTGGGACTGCATCTGCTACTGTTGAAAGAGCAAGACAGGAGACATCGGAACTGGCTGCCGCAACCCAGGGTGTTCCATGACAGGGTCAATGCCACATGGTGGTGGGACACACACTGTCTGGAGCGGTTCCGCTTCCTATGGCCGATCATTGCATGGCTGGGCAACATGGTCCATGTGGCCATGGCACCCAGGACTCGGTGCTCCAGGGAGATGTCGGTAGAGACTAAGACTATGTGCGCCCTATCCTACTATGCAATGGGGTCATTCCAGTTTGTGACCAGGGATGCACTCAGCATGAACCAGTACTCCGTGTCCTGTGCCATGGCACAGGTGACAGATGCACTACTGCCACACATGGGGGACCATGTCTACCTGCCCGGTGACGCATAGGAGCTATGTGCGATGAAGCAGGTATTTTTTGCCATGCATGGGATGCCCAACGTGTGTGGGGCTGTTGACAGCATGCACATTGTGAACATGACCCCCACAGTGGATGAGGAGACCTACTGCAACAGGAAGGAGTTCCACAGTGTGAACTGTCAGGTGGTATGCGATGCGACTGGCCTCTTCACGGATGTGTGCACCAGGTTTACAGGGTCGACGCATGACTCCTACATTCTGGATGTCTCTGGTCTCAGTGCAATGATGCAGGATGGGTAACTTGATGGCTGGCTACTGGGTACATATGCACACATGGCCCAGTGCACACACCGCCATGTTGACCTGCTGCCCCACTCTCACAGTGTCTCTCCTCCCTGCAGGTGACAGCAGCTACCCCCTGCGTGCCTACCTCATGACACCTATCCTGGCACTGGGGACCCTGTCGGAGGTGGCATACAACACTGAGCATCGCAGGACATGCAGCATTGTGGAGTGGACCATTGGACAGCTGAAGATGTGCTTCCAGTGTCTCAACCACTCAGGCTGCATGGTCATGCTATCACTTGCTAGGGCCTGCAGGGTGTTCACCATCTGCTGTATGTTGCTCAACCTGGTCAAGTGTTCAGCCATGCCAATGCCTCTGGGGCCACCCCCGGCCCCTATGGCAGATGACAAGGATGATGATGATGCCCATGGTATGCAACATGTGGAGCAGGGCACCACGAGTGGCCGTGCTATGTGGCTTGCACTTTTGTCAGGTACATTCACATGGTGATGGTGATGGTGATGGTGCGGCAAGTTGAGACATGAACAGCGCTCCCCTGGCAGTCCCCGCATGGCCATGCCAGGGCTTCTGCCAGGGTGTTGCGTGCAGTGTGTGGTGACTGCTGCCATTGGCGGGGTATGGCCATGATGATGAGGACATCTGCTGAGTGGCCATCCAAGGTGGAGTTAGGGGCGGCCGTGGAGGGTCATGTGGGGCTGCGGAGGGGCGTGCTCTGTGCATGTGCAATTACACTGCTTGGGCCATCACGAGCCTGAGGTGTCAGGCTGGGACTGGGACCATGTTGATGCACATGTGCCCAGGCACCTGGGTGCCACCTGCACCCATGCTGCCCTACATCCCCTGTGCCCCCCACATGTGCCTGGGATCTGTCACTGCTGGGCTGAGTGTCCGCATTCTGTGTGTCCCAGCCATCTGCACTGGTGGCGTGGCTAGTGTAGTTCATGTCAGTGCCATGCTCTGGTTGGCTGTGGTGGTGTGGCATGTGCCATGGTGCCTGGGCATGTCATGTGCGGGGATCCCTGCACACACTCTGCTCTGGTCCATGGTGTAGTTCAGTGGCCTGTGTGGCTACCGTATGCATGTGTGCCAGTGGACCTGTGGGAGGGCTGGTGGGGTGTTGCTGTGGGCACAGTATGGAGGTGTTGCATGATCCATTCCAGTGCCAAGACAAACCACGTGATGCCATTGCTGATGGTGTGGGCAACCTCGGTCAATGCTGCAATGGTGGCCGTGGTATTCCCGCTGTTTAACGAGGTGGTCCTGCTCCAGCTACTGCAGCATGCATTACTATTCCCTCTGGTATGGGTCATGTCAGGGTGTCCAACCACATCTGCTAGTGCCTGTAGATGGGCCCTCATCACTACTGTTGGTGCTGCCCATGGCTCTGTGGGGTGCCGATGTTGCTACTTGGGGCACGGTGCCAGGAGCTGCCCCCATTCACCCACCAGGGTGGGGTGTAGGTGCATTCTGTGGTGGGGGCGGGCCACCGCCGTGCCCATTGGTGGGCTCTGCATGCTGTCTGTCCTCACTCCTGATGCTGCTGTGGGCCTCTTTGGTGTGGGAGATGGTCGGCTCTGCTTCGCTGTTGTGCAGCTGTGTCTCAGTGTCCACCTCTGTCCCTGTGGAGATAAGATACTGTGCATCATTGTACCAGTGTTCCACACAGCTCTGCAGTGGTGACACGCTATGCTAGCATGTTACCTACCCAATGGTGCCTCCCGTTGCATGGCACTGTGTGGTGCTGCCTCCAGCACCCGTGCCTTGTGGTGCCTGCCTCCTGGTGCCTGCTGTGTCCCATGGTGCATGGCTCATATCTGCGGAAGGGGGAGGGAGTTATTACTGTGGTGCTGCCTGTGCATTCCCAGCCACCTCCCACCCTGTCCCCGCACTACACCTACCTGCCAGTGTGTCCACTCCTCCATCCACGCCATGGACCGCCACCTGTGTGAGGGTCTCTGCCACTAGTCTCTCCATGGGTGACAGCTGTGTGTCCTGTGCAGGGGCGCCACCACCCATGCGGTCTCGTGAGGTGGCCACCAGCTTCTTCTTCACAGCTACATGGAGGTCATGCCACTTGTGCTTGATAGCTGTGGGTGTCCATGCCTCTGACCCTGTGGCATTGACGCTGGCCTGGATGTCCAGCCACATTTGAGCCTTCACCTTCAGGGTGGTGATGAATGCCAGAGCCCTGTACAGTCTGTCATAGTGTTGCCTGATGTCGGTTACCATCGCAATGACCTGCCCACTGCTGAAGTTGGCGGAGCATGTCCGCGTTCCACCTCCACGGAGTCTCCATCACCCTTCCTTGCCTCCTTCTCCATCTCCTTCTGCTGGTGCTTCCACGTCCTCTTGACATCTGCCATTTCTCCTGTGCACTGCTGCTGCGCTGCATTCATAGCCATGCTGCTGCATCATGCGATCTGCAGTGCCTTATATGGTGGGGTCAAGGAGCAGTTCTGTCTCTCCTGACTATGCCCCCATCCTGTCTGCACATCCCTCAATGTGGCACTTACTCACTCCCCCTCTGTGTGCACGCCATGCGCATGCAGCCATGAATGCTGCATTGCCGCCCTGCCCTATGCACCACGTAGGGGTGCGCATGGTTTACTACTGCACAGCACATATTTCGTGGCCTTTCGTGCATAGCACCCTTTGTTTGCAGATTAATTTGTGCATTCGCCACAATTCTCAAAGTTATTGCACCCTGAGAAGTTTCAATTCTCAGTATAGGGCTAACTTCAGTAATGGGGAATTTAGTAACTTTTCCAGTGAAGTTGGCACTGTCTCTGGTGAAGTTGGGCCCACAGGTGAAGTTTGTAATGTATCATGGAATAGTAGGTCATATTGTACTGAAATAAACTGTATGCCATGCGTTGAGTGCAGTCTTATGAAGAGAAAGAGTTGAACAGAAGGGTTCCATGATACCAGTTCAACAACAAAAACCACAGTTGCACTTTCGCCAACAAACCTACCCCAATAGCAACTACACCACCACCCGATATCGCCAGCACCCACATCACCGACAGCAAAACCCAACTCAACACTTCTCAATATGTACAAATGTGGGAGGCTCCACCACTGCACCCCCCAGAACTTAATATAACAAACTCCATGGTGCACATACTATGGAGTCATAGACTAAACACAAGATCGATGCTTCTGTGCTCTATATTGCTGAAACATCCATACAGGCAGTTAGGACAGTAGCAGCTGTTCTTTGACCCCATCACCAGTAACAACAGCCGACAGTCACACCACTATGACACTGACACCCAACTAATCCACTAGCAATCCCAGCAGTCGATGAGTCGATGTACCACACCTGCTGGCATAATACAGGTCGATTAACACACATGCCAGTGTTGCATACACTTTGCTGGGAAAGCATTTGTTGCACTTATTATGCTCTAATTGATTCACTGTAATTCAGTTGCTGTAACAATGGCATACCAAACAGAAGTCTGTCCCTGCTTGTCTGAGGAAGAAAACCTTTAAAACTACTCTGAGAGCAGCATATTTAAAAACCAAATAATTCACAAAAATATCTAGAGGGAGTCAGCCCGCTGTCATAAGCAGTAACGCTGCTACTTGCAGTGCTGATGACCCAGGTTAGGGAAACAGCCTCAAGCATCACAGGGTTGGCTGGGGGGAGAGGACTGAGTATCTCAGGGACTGCTCTCCTCCTCTGGGGTGGCGCTGTGGACTCCAGGCACACGAGTAACACCCATTGGAGACTGGGTATACAACAGGCTGGGACCACATGCCTCAGCATGGGCGGAGGCAATGGCAGATGCCCACAGAATGCGTGTAGGAGCATGCACATTCTGCGCCAATATCATTGCATGTCTCCACCTCCAGAGAAAACAAGAAGCTGGAAAACCTTTGGGCCAGCTGCATGATGAAGCCCCTTGACCTCCGTCGAAAGGTTACACCCAGGTATAACAGCTGGGGTCTCAAGGTAGATCTTGGTTCCCCCCATGGGAACTCTGCTGCAGGGGGTTAAGCTGCAGGCCTCTCAGTCTGGGGGACTGGGGGAGATGCTGGGTGGGTGGTCCAGGTGAGGAGAGAGGGGGCACAACCCCATCTGTCACCTAAGTGACAAAAACAGAGTAAAACAAAAATCTAGATTGCATCATGCAGCTAGATTACCATTATTTATTTGTAGTTTTTCAGATTTATTTAGCTGAAAGTAGCAGTTTTGTTTTGTCTCGTGAAGCAGTGCTGTGGGGGAAGGGAAGGTGTTCCAGCTACCAAGCAAGGCAGCCCTATGAGCACTAGTCTGTTTTGTTTTCCTCAGTCTTTCTTCTTAATAATTTTTGTCTGTGGTTCCAAAGGAGGGGATATTCAGACTTAGGAATGGGGAGGGTGGGAGGGGAAGGGCAATGGAAAGGCAGAAATACTGAATTAGTATTTGTCTTTGGTGAAAATTTTGGAGGGTGAGAGACTGTCACAAATCCACTCCTGGGGTCAGACCCTCTGCTTCCACAGTGCCCAACCTTGAAGTGCGATTCGTGAACAGGGGACAAACAGGGACACCCTCCTGTTTGTTTTGGGTCTGAGCAAACTACCAGTCTCGAGTCCTGGGGTCAGTTATGAAGCCTTTTTAGCTAGCACACCCAGGTAACAGGTCCAAATATCACACTCTCTTTGGGGAAAGCAGCACAATACTTGACCCAGCGGGTATACAACCAACCTGGTTCACCAACTCCTGCCAACTCAGTTGAGACGCTGGTATTTTCTTTCCTTGCTGGATCTTTACATAGATTCTTGTTAGCATGACTGCATATGGTGACACTCTAAGCAATTTAACAGTTATGTCAGAATTATCACTACTGTCCCACCCTTCACACTCAAAATGTGCAAGTTCCCAGGCAGGTTTAAGGAAAAACAACGTTTACTAAAATTAAAAATAATAAATAAATATAGAACATATAGAATTGAAATTGGATGTTAGAAATGCAAGCAGCTTGGGATGGTTTAGAAGAGGGTTGTCATCAATGTGAAAATTAAATTGTCAGTATTAGGGTCCTAAGGAACTCAAATTGTGACTCTTGTGTTTGTTTGCATCGGTTATTGAATGTGTCTTTATTTGTTATTGTATTATGTATTGTGATTGAGTTATGTTGTTGCATTATTATTTGTGGAACCATATCCAAATTTTGTACCTTGTAACCATAATCTACACAGGACAATCTTGTAAACAGGACATGACAGTCCTAATGATTAACTCCTGTCAAAAAATAAACATTTTTATCTATCTATCTATCTATCTATCTATCTATCTATCTATCTATCTATCTATCTATTTATCTATCTATCTATCTATCTACATTAAGGTTACAGTCAGAAAAGAAATGTACAATATATAACAAAGCACCTTGTAACTGATTTACCTAATTCTACCTCATGTTTTCAGTTGGCAAACGAGTTGGGCTGTTACCTATCTTGGCAGAAGTGTTCCTTAAAAGTCCAGAAAGAGAGATGACTCTTAGAAGTCCAGAAAAGAGTATCCATCCTTTCAGCCAAGTGTCACCAATATCAGGGAGGCCAGAATGTCCTTCCCTCCCTGTGATATCACAGCTCTGACCTGCTAGTGTGAGGTCACAGTCCTGCATACTTAATTTGTAACATGCAGCTGCATAGGCAAACAGGTCAGATTACTACTGGATTGAAATCTCAAAATATATAATAAGACAGTCTGTATTCCTCAGAGTATGGTTTACAACACCTTTTGATGTTTCAGAAATATCCTGTAAAGTTAATGCACATATGCCTTCCAAAAACAATCTTCCTCCTGTTATCCTATAAAATGTAACTTTTTACTGCAGTCTTCCTAAGTTCAAAGCACTTGCTTTTTTATAACCTGGTTGTATAACAGCCACACAGGTTCTAGCAGGTAGGTATTAAAACAGGAAAGGAAGCTCTAGCCAATGTATCCTTTAGGTCAGTGAGAGGGCAGACCATTTTATTCTTACCTTTTAAAATCCAGTTTCCCATGAGGCTCTGCTACTTGAACTGTTTCCTAAGCAGGACTGCCATACAAAATATAGATTTGTAAAACAATTATATACACATAACTGGCAGACGGCTATTCCCATCACATCCCACCCTCCTAGACTGAATTTGTGGGAATCCATTCCTAGGCATGGGATGAGTTTCACAAATTCAGTTCACTGCTTTGACAGGATAGCCTGTCTGCAATGGCATTTGCTGCCCCTGCCCTGTGAGTGACTATCATGCCATAATCCTGTAAGGCAAGGCTCCATCTAAGAAGCCTATCATTTATTTCACCCATTTGTGACAGCCAAACCAGGGGGTTATGATCTGTCTGTACCTCAAAGTGCCTCCCATACAGATATGGCTACAATTTCTTCATTGCCTACACCAGTGCACGGCACTCCTTCTCCACTGTAGAATAAGCCTGTTCTTGGGGAAGTAATTTCCTACTGAGGTACACTATTGGGTGATCTTTCCCTTGGTTAGAAGTCTGGCTAAGTACTGTCCCAATATCCACATCTGAGGCATCTGTCTGGACTACAAATGGCTTACTGTAGTCTGGACTGGCCAACACAGGAGCACTGCACAGTGCCTCCTTTAGCCATTTAAAGGCTCGTTCACAGGCTGGATCCTATTTTACCTTTTCAGGCATTATCTTCTTTAGTAGGCCAGATAGGGGATCTGCCAGGGCACTGTAGTTTGGTACAAACATTCTATAGTACCCTACAGTCCCTAGAAAACTCTGAACCTGCATATGTGTTTCAGGTCTGTACCACACCTCTATTGCCTCAATGTTGGCTTGATTAGGATAAAGCTGTCCCCACCCTACTACATGCCCTAGGTATGCCACCTCTGCCATGGCCACCTGGCACTTTTCAGCTTTGACAGTGAGTCTGGCCCTCTGTATCCTGCTCAACACTTCCTTGAGGTGGGACAGGTGTTTCTTCCAGCTGGCACTGAAGATGGCAATATCATCCAGGTATAACACTGCATACTCTTCAGTACCATGTAACACCTGGATCACCAACCCTTGGAAGGTGACAGGGGTGTTCTTCATTCTGAAAGGCATTACTTTGAACTAAAATAACCCCATCGGAGTGATGAAGGCCAACCTTTCCCGTGCTCTGGAAGTTTACTCCATCTGTCAAAACCTTTTTGTCATGTCAATAGTGGTAAGGTATGTCGCCCCTCCCAACTTGTCCAGTAGTTCATCCATCTGGTCGTTGAGTGGGTTTCTAACTTCATGACTGCATTGACTCCATGATAGTCCACACAAAAATTGGTAGAGCCATCCAGCTTGGGAACGAGGACTACAGGTGAGGCCTAGGGGCTGTGGGATTTCTGGATTATCCCTAAATCCAGAATTTCTTCCACCCTTATCCTAATGTCCTTTAGGACAGCCACAGACACCCAATATACTATCCACCATATGGGTGCTTCCATCCCCATGTCTACATCATGTGTCACCAAGGGGATTAGTCCAGGGTTGGCATTAAGCAATGGGGCAAAGTCTGCTAAAATCTCCCTTACTTCCTGGGTCTGTTCTGGGGTCAACTGGGGTGACAGTTTGATTGCCTCCACAGAGGCCTGACACTTGCTTTCCTCCAGCAAGTCCAGAAGAGGGTCTGCTTCATCCATCCCCTCCCCAGGATCACACACTGCAAAGACCATGTCAGCCCTATTTGCATATGGTTTCATCATGTTGACATGGTGCATTCTATGGGTATGTCTCCTGTCAGGTAGAATCTACAGTGTAGTTTATGTCATTCACTTGTCTGACTGCTTTGTATGGTCTTGCTCACTTGGCCTGCAGCTTATCTTTCTGGACTGGGATTAGGACCATGACTTCCTGACCCACAGTGTATAAGCGAGCTCTAGCTCTGCAGTTGTGCCATATCTTTTGCCTTTGCTGGATGGCTGCCAGGTTGCTCTGGGCTGTTCCCATAAGCTCCTTCAGCGTTTCCCTAAACTTAAAGACATAATCCACTACGGAAGTTTCCTGGATGGCATGCTTGCCTTTCCAGCCCTCCCGGATCAAGTCTAGGGGCCCACATACCCTACGTCCATGTAAGAGTTTGAAGAAAAACCCTGTCGACTCTTGAGGCACCCCATTGTATGCAAACAACAGGTGGGGAAGGTATTTCTCCCACTCCCTCCCATGCTGTTCAGCAAATGCTTGGAGCATCCATTTAAGGGTACCATTAAATCTTTTCACAAGCCCATTGACTTGCAGGTGGTAAGGTGTCATGCATCTCTGCACTACCCCACACTTCTCCCACAAACACTTCATCAGGTCAGACATAAAGGTACCCCCTCAATCAGTGATAACCTCCTGCGGAAACTCAAGCAAGGCATCTGCTACTTTGTCTGTCCTCAGCAAGGATAGTGCAACTGCCTCTGGGTATCGGGTGGCATAATCTACCACCATTAGGATATACCTCTTCCCAGAGGAGCATAGGGTACTCAAAGGTCCCACAATATCTGATCCTACTCTGTGGAATGGCTCTCCACTAGGGGCAAGGGAATTAGGACAGCTTTGCTTTTACTGCCTGCTTTCCATATTTCTTGGTACCGGTGACAAGACCTGCAATATTCCCTCACCTGCTGGGTGAAGTTGGGCCAATAGAAATTCTGGGCCAAATGCTGCATAGTGCACATGATTCCCAGATGTCCAGACATTGGGATATCATGAGTGGTCTTGGGCAACCACTCACAGTACCCCTGGTGAATGACAAGTTGCCTACCCATCACCTCTCCCTCTGTCCTTACATCCTACATATACAACAGTCCATTGTCCCAATACACTCTATGTCTCCCATCACTTCCCTGTGTCCCAACAGATTCTGCACAAGCCCTCAGCCTCTCTAAACTAGGGTCCATCCTCTGAGCAGCTGCAAAATCTTTACATTTTCCCAAGGCATGGGACATGTCCCCTTCAGTCTCTAAACTGGGGCCCATAGCTCTGGCATCAGGGCATTCATGGTCACTGCCATCCCTGACCATCTGACAGTTGGCTACCCCTTCCTCCTCAGAGTAACCTTCTGTAACTATTTTGTTAACTGCTACCTGGCGGAGTTCTATCTCCCTTTCACTACTCTCTGTTCCAGGAGATACAGACTGGGGAACCAGCCTCCCAATGTTTTCCACAGGGGCTTCTACGTGGTCCACGGAACTAAAATCTGCCTTTGCCACCTGACTGTAGGTAACCACACATACCACCTCCTTTTGTAGATTATTCCCTATAATCACATCCAGGGTGAGATTTTCTGCCATAGCCACTTTCTGCACCCTCTCTCCTGTCTCACCCCAGTCCAGGAGAACACTTGCTGGGGCAGAGTTTTTTCATCCACAGTAAATCCCCTTACAGTTATGAACTGATTAGCTATAAGCTGTCCAGGCTCAACAAAATCCCCTTTTACCAAAGTAAGGGACATCCCCATGTCCCTTAACCCGGGTGAATGTGCTCCCTCATGTTTACAGGCATGCTTTCAGGGATGCACAATGCACCCAACTCTGTTTGAGCACCACTTTGTGTACTCTGTGCCTTTTTAGGATACTGTCTTGCAAAATGCTCAGGTTGTTTGCAAAACCAACAATCATCATTTCTTTTATCAGGCAAAGCCTTTCTCTGTAACCTGGGGCCACCTGCTTTCTGGGGAGGCAGTGAGGGTTTTAGCTGCCCTGAAGGCATGCTTTTCCCTTTCTGCACTGCCACGCCTGTCACACTCCCTTTCAGAGCAGATCTGTTCCTGGCATAGCAGTCCAAGAGCTCAGCAGCCTCCTGCACTGTTTTTGGATTGCAGTCCTCCAGCCAGGATTTCAGCTCTGCTGGGCAAGCCCAAAAGAATTGCTCCAAAAGTACCACATCCTCTATTTTCTCTACAGAGTCTGCTTTGATGCCCTCCCACCAACGTTTTAAAAAACGATGTTGCTTTGTGGCTAGTTCCTCATAGCTCATGCCAGGGCTTCTCCTGAGCTTATGGAATTTAACTCTGTATGCTTCAGATGTCAGGTAAAACTTTTTAAGCAATGCAGCTCTAAGTTTGTCATAATCATTACTGTCCTGATTGTCAATTTGACCCAATGCATCACAAGCTTTCCCAGTAATCTGTGAGGATAGCTGGAAGCTCCAGGACTCTTGGGGAATTTTTGCCTAAATGCGTAACTTTTCAAATGAATTTAAACATGCATCCATATCCTTCCCCACATCAAATTCAGCTATCAATTTAGGAATTTAATTTGTACCCTAGTCGTGGAGTTACAGGTTCACCCATGCCATTTACCTGCTGTGGTGTTGGATGCTAGAGTTGTAGCTTCTGCAGTTCAAACTCCCTCTGGTGCTCTCTCTCCTCTCGCTTAGCCTCTCGCTGCTTTTGCTTGGCCTCTCTCTGAAGCTGTCACTCTCTTTTCTTGGCCTCTCTCTGAAGCTGGTTCTCTTTTTCCTGCTTCTCCAGCTCCATCTGAAACTTCCTCTGTTCAAATTCCAGCTCCATTCTCCTCAACTCTAGCTGTAACCTGGTCCCTTTTGGCTCCAGCATTGTGGTGACCTTCCCCTGCTGTTGCTGCGGCTCTCAGTTCCCACTGGTCCCGCTGACCTCCTCCCTGGGAAGGGACACTGCGATGAACCCTGGCCCCTCCATGCCCAAGGTCTGGTCCCTTTCAGTCACGGACTGTGACTCCAGGTCTTGGGCAGTTGCTGGTGCATTGGCTGCTACAAGAGCCTCCATGAGATGCTGTTTGGTTTGCCCCTCACATCGGATGTCTCTTTCCTGGCACAACTGCCACAGGTGGTCTTCAGTATATTTGCTGTAGCTGGAAGCCATCTTCTTCCTTAATCTATGGCTTCACTAACTTGCACCCCCCAAAAAAAAGTAAAACAGGTAGGGAATTTAGACTGTAACCAAAATTATATATTTCTTTTAAAAATCTCTGCCTTGTTTGTGTGTGAACTGTTACAGTTTATCAATCCAACACACTGGACTGTTAGTGCATATGCCACCAAATAATTGCACAGCATGCAACAGATCTTTCAGATCTCACTGCTGTGCAACAGATCTGTCACAAATCCACCCCTGGGGTCAGGCCCTCTGCTCCTACAGTGCTCAACTTTGAAGTGTGATTTGTGAACAGGTGACAAACAAAGATACCCACCTGTTTGTTTTGAGTCCGAGCAAACTACCAGTCTCGGGGTCAATTAATGAACCCTTTTTAGCTAGCACACCCAGGTAACAGGTCCAAATATCACACTCTCTTTGGGGAAAGCAGCACAATACTTGAGCCAGTGGGCATACAACTAACCTGGTTCAAAACCCCCTGCCGACTCAATTGAGACACTGGTATTTTCTTACCTTGCTCAATCTTTGCACAGATCATTGTTAGTGTGGCTGGATATGGTGACACTCTAAGAAATTTAACAGTTATGTCAGAATTGTCACTACTGTCCCACCCTTCACACTCAAAATGAGCAAGTTCCCAGGCAGGTTTAAGGAAACCAAAATGTACTAAAATTAAAAATAGTAAATAAATATAGGACATATATACATTAAGGTTACAGTCAGAAAAAAATGGGCAAGTACAAAACAAAGCACCTTGTAACTGACTTACCTAATTCTACCTCAGGTTTTCAGTTGGCAAATGATTTGGACTGTTACCTACAGTATATTGGTAGAAGTGTCCCTTAGAAGTCCAGAAAGACAGTTGACTCTTAGAAGTCCAGAAAAAAGTTTCAGTCCTATCAGCCAAGCATCACCAATATCAGGGAGGCCAGAATGTCCCTCCTTCCTTGAGATGTCACAGCTCTGAGCTGCTAATGTGAGGTCACAGTCCTGCATACTTAATTCATAACATGCAGCTGCATAGGCAAACAGGTCAGATTACTACTGGATTGGAATCTGCAAATAAGGCAGTATTTTAAATATAACAAGACAGTCTGTCTTCCTCGGAGTATGGTTTACAACACCCTTTGATGTTGCAGAAATATCCTGTAATGTTAATTCACATATGCCTTCCAAAAACAATCTTCCTCCTGTTATCCTATAAAATGTAACCTTTTACCGCAGTCTTCCTAAGTTCAAAGCAATTATTTTTTTATAACCTGGTTGTATAACAGCCACACAGGTTCTGGCAAGTAGGTGTTAAAACAGGAAAGGATGGTCTAGCCAACTTATCCTGTAGGTCAGAGAGAGGGCAGGCCATCTCTTCTAAAATCCAATGTCCCATGATGCTGTGCTGCCTGGCCTGTTTCCTAAGCAGGACTGCCATTCAAAACATAGATTTATAACAAAATTTTACACACATAACTGGCAGACAGCTATTCCCATTACAGAGGTCTCTGCCTGAATGTGTTCTCAAGATCAGAAAGGGAATGGGTGAGGGTGCTCTTATAGAACCAATTACAGTAGGGTCTCTGACATTGCCCCCATTGTCAATTATCCAATGTAGTATCCTTACTGAATACCCTCTGCTGGTGCATTTTCTGCTGCCCCATTCAAAATCACCACTACACACTTTATAATCACCTAAACCAGCCTTCACTGAAAGACAGATGTGTGCAGCACCTGCCTCTTTATGGGTTCACATTCTGGTCAAACAAACTTCCTAACTACCTGTGAACCCTGCTCACCCCTGCTGCCCCCTTAGCTACCTCCTTCACTCTCACTTGGGAAATAGATTACTTCTCATCAGGCATAAACATAATTCTTGCCAACAGGCTTTCAGTCACAAACTCCTGCAGCTCTGGTTTAACCTAGCCTTGGGGAATAGCCCACCCACTAGCATTGTTTCAGCCAAGTGGTACCATAAGAATGTAATGGTCTCTTACTGTGACTGTACCTGAAATTGACCTACGTTTCTCAATGTGTCCAACTTCCCTTGATTGTTCTGCTCATCCAATTGTTGTTTGCCTGTTATTATTTGTATATTGTGTATGTGATTATTGCATGTGCAGTGGAGCCAGTCATGATGCAATACAGTAACTTGCAATGAGTGACATGTCACAAAATACTGCATGACAAAACAGCTTAATTACCATTGAATTGCACTGTTCCCTGCAGTACACTGCAGCATTTTGTGATATACTGCTGCATTTGCATCCTTCTGGCATCGCTGCACATTCTGTATTTCTTATTTTTGCTACCTCTCCCAGGTAACGAGATTATTCTTCTATCTCTGCATACTTACTTGGTGAAACAATGACAAATAAATAAATAAACAGACAGATGAGTACTGAAATGACTAAAAGTGAATAAAACAATGGAAATATGAAAATGTCCAGGATATCCAGTTTCCTTATTAACTCTTCCAAACGGTTCCAAAGATGACTGGACATAAATAGAAGTAAAAAGTCAGAGAGTGGATCATACAGCTACTCTCATATGAAGTGCACTGTTTTATTTTTCATCAACCAACATGCTTTTTTTTTAAACTTCCAACATTTCAAGATCATAAAGACCTCTTCATCAGGGATTGGCTGAAATTTGCATAATAATCACAACATTAGTATATGCTTTTTCAATGTTATTAATACTAAGCAAATAATTTGTCCACTTTTTTTTTAATATGAAGTGGAGAAATCTCCACATTACCTTAAGTATTCCACAGTATATGCACTTTCTTAGCTTCTTTCTTTTAACAGTATTTTCAAAAATTGGTATGCGTAAACACATACAAATTATGCATAAAAATATTATTTATCACTCTGGATACCTCAAAACCATTTCAAAACTTATGTTAAACCTTATTGTTAATGTCCTTGTCATTCCTGAATAATAAATTAAATCTTACTCATTCTAAATACAAGTAAACTTTTTCTTATGAAATTAGTTTGCTTGGCAACCACATTTGTTACTTTCTTAAACAATATGACATCATATAAAGAAAACATGCAATTCATTATTCACCTTTTTAAATGTAACTAAACATTAAGCAGTCTACTATTCCTTCCCTCACACAATTGCCATTGGAAATAATTAAAGAGTGCAAAACACTTACTGGTAGTCAAGTAATTTAATTTTTTCCAATGGCCATCAGGTGAGGTAGAAAAATGCTAGACTGCCAGGGAGGGTTTGGCATTATTTAATTATTCCCAGTCATGATTGGGTGAGGGAGGGGGCCACTGGACTACCAGGGAGGGTTTTACAATACCTATTTCCAGAGGTGATCAGGTAAGGGAGGGTGTCCACTAGACTTTCAGACAGGGTTTGGTAATATTTAGTTGTGTGTCATGGGGATCAGATGTGAAAAGGGGTCCAGTAAACTGCCAGTGAGGGACAGGCATTATTGTGCTTGGTTGATCTACTTGTGCAGTGTTGATCGATAGCTGCCATTCATGCACATTGTGGAGGGAGAGAGGGACGTTTACAAAAATTAAACTGCTAAGGGTAAGAATAATGCAATTTTATGTTTCTGTGACTTCATTTAGAGATATTTGTCTCATATTAGAGTGCTAATGCAGAGTAAAATTGGAAGCATCCCTCCCTAAACATCATGTTTGTAGTCAAGAGGCATCAAAATATCAGTTTGATCTGTATAATGGCATGCCTTTTCTTCACAGGAAAAAAAATACTAATTTCCTAGTGGCTCATTCTAATCCTAATTTTATTGAATCAGTAATCCCTTCTACAGTCCTTGCCTCTGGCATTTGTCTGACACATTTAGAATATTATCAGATGTATTTCAGTGTTACTAATTGTTAAGTGGTGGTCAGGAACCCATGGACTTCTGGAACCCCACCATAAACAGGTCCCTTTCTAATATTAGTAACAAGGCCTGATTTTTACAGTTGCATAGCATAATTATGCAAGGTCATGTAGATGTCAGTAGGAGTAGGGAAAGCGGAAACTGAACTAATTTTTGGGGTGGGCAGTGACTCTTCATACTAGCCTACAATCTATAACAGTTTCCTTCTTTGATTATACAATTTAACAAGTAGGCTTGCTTTGAACAATTCTCACTGTGCAGCCCCTGTGAGTAAAAACATCTGTTGATCTGATGTTCAGTGTTGGGCTGGCATGGGGGGGACATGGGATGGGGGTGTGGGATAGTGGTTAAAATTAGTTTATTGGTGATGCAAACTTTTAAAATATTCTTTCAGCAACTGAGTCAGTTTTGGATGGCAAGAGAGAGCAAAACTCTCAATGCTGATGCAAATTGCTGTTCCTTAAGCAATGGTTTAATCAACAGCAATCCATCACATATTCTGAAGTGCAAACTGAGCAGTGGCTGCATCAGAAATGTTAAGGTGGGGGAACTCTCACATCAAGACTTCTAGGCCGGGGAACTGTCATTAGTAGGTGGTGGAACTCTCCGATATTATTCAATGATGAAAGATGACAAAAGTGCAGGCACTCTCATACAGTGTTGTCATAGGTGGGAGCACTAAGTTCCCATGCATTCCTGCCTAATTTAACTTCTGGATCAGGAACAGGATATTGGTATGAGCACAATGCACCTCCCGTGTTGAACCTAAGGGTGGCGCATGTTTTGATAGGCAATGTTTAGGTCTGTTTACACTGAACTTTGTGCTGCTGCTGATCTGCAGTTAGATCACCAGTAGTGTCAGCTTCAAGAACATTGTGCTGGTAATATGATGGGGTTTCTCTGAGACACTGTAATTGTGGGGAGTCAAAATGCTGCAAGTGTTTTGGTCCTTGTATGTTTCCCACCACAAGCATCAACATGGCTGTATTTGCCGGGTCATAATTCAGGGGTCAAGGGAGGTGAGTCTGAAGAGAGAGAGAGAGAGTGGGAGGGAGTTGTTTTTTATCTAGCTTTTTTCCCCCAAACTGTTGACCTGCTCCTCTTTTTCAGGTGATTCTTCTGGCAACCTCCCAACCCCATCTACCTCTCTCCCCACTGTTAGCCTCAGCAGGGATCTATGCTGCATGAGGCCTGACAGTGCCAGCAACCAGCATACAGACAGTTCATGGCACTTGTTTTTTATTCTAGTTTCTGCCCTGGTTCTCTTTGGTCCCACCCATCTTCCACATGGCTCCAGTCAATGCCCTGACAGACCATGTTTGCACACACCATACCACTGTGAGGGAGGTAAGCTGTCTATTCCATCACTGGCTGGTAGCAGTGCTGTGCAGCACTGCCTCTCCAGCCCTCCCATGCCTTCTGGCCACCTCCTGAGTCCACTGCTGAACCCAGATCATCAATGTGGGAGCACAACTGGCTACCCACTGAGCCATTACATGGCCCCTGATAGAGTTGTTTTTAAAACAAAACATAATGGGATTGGGTTGGGGAGGGAGTCGGGCTGCTTACAGTGCTCTGATGTCCTGTGTATAAACTCTCATGAAAGGGCTGCAGCACTGCACTCCACACTGAGGAGTTGAAGTGCTGCTACAACACAGCTGTAGTGTACATATACAGTAAGATGTGTGCTACAGTTTGTAGCATTCTGCTCCATATGATGCCACTGTTCCTGGAAGTGACCATAAGGAAAGCAAAGACTAGACATGTCCCATACTTGTCTACCAGTGTTAAACTTCCATGAGTGAGTCATTTTATGCTAAAATCTCACAGCACCATGTGTCGGTATTTTGGTGGGAATATGCACTGCAAGCCCTTCTAAAATCTGGTCTTTAGCATCTACCATTCATTGGCAAAACCTCCTATAACATGCAGGTACAGTGTTTAAGGTGGAAGTTAAAAACCCTGTAGTATTTGGTTAATTCTTATGCAAACTACAGATACAGTATGCAGTCCCAAATAACAGAATTTCTAGCTAAACCCCAAGGGGAATACAAACCTTTCACGTTTTGGAAAAAGTGGAGAAAGCTGAGCTGCACACATCCTGGAAGAACTAAACAGGTCCCCACAATGTTGAAGTATTTATAAGGCTTTATTGATACACAAACAATGGTAAGGAGCAATACCCCGGCCCCTTACTGGCACCTAACATTTCACATCACTATCTCACGCTTTTTCAAAGGTGTCATAGGTGAGGTAATAACCTGTTCATATTGTGTGTATGAATGCAAATTAGCAGCAAACTGAAACCAGTGAATTCAAAGTACTCATGAATATTACAGTGCTTAACATGTGCGAGTAACACAAAAATATTGGAAATAAAGTGCTAGCCAATCTTATAAATTGCTACAAAAGTTTGTGCAAAGTGATAACAGGTATTACCTCACCATATCTGCATGTGTAATAGGCAGTATAATAAAAAATGAAACAGAATATAGGGGCCGGGAAGGGAAAAAAGAGGGGGAGGGGAGCACAGAACAAGGAAAAGGGAAACAAAAGTAAAATGATGACTGCAATGACTACTGTATCATTCTATGTGTAAGGCAACAACATAATACCATATATAAAAAACGTTAACTTCTACTATCATCTATCAGGAAGCAGCATATCTATATGTCTGTCTGTCTGTCTATCTATCTGTTATTCAGGAGAGAAATGGACCCAACTAAAAATGTCCATCAAGTCCATTGAGTTCTGGTGGTGACATAGTCCCTAGCTAATATTGCCAGAAAGTTTTTCCCTTCAAAAACATATTTTTCAAATGCAGCCCCCATCCAAGTTGTGCTCTTTCTATTGCTTGGAAAGAGAAACAATAGCCTGTACAAGTTTTTGCCACATGTGCTACCAAGGCACCGTTCAGCTGCTGTTTTGCAGTGCACCTTAAGTGTTCCCTTCTTCAGACTTCAAACTTCCGCATAGCCTTTCCCACATAAATGGATTTACATGTGCATGTGGCCACATATACAACTGCTGAGGTACTGCAAGAAGTGAACAAATGTACCATAATATTTTCCCCTGTGATTAGATGAATAAAAAAATGTTCACACCTTAATGTTGCAACAAAATGTGCAAGTTTCACACAGCAATTTTCCCTGTGGAAGATTCAGTTCGTTTTCTTTATGTTATGTGTAGGGGTGTGTGGAGGCTGTGAACCAGGGCATCAGACAAATTTCATCCTCTCCAATTAACCACCTTTGGACCATCTGAAATAAAGTTTTGCAATCCAGGCTTCATGTTCAGAATATGGCAGTTTTCTTGCAGGATCCCCCTTATTGCAAAAGCCTGTGGTCTGAAGGTGGTTATGGTATAGATCTATGGAAAATTGCCCATTCACATTTTTTTCTAATCTAACAATCCAAAAAATGTACAGTATTTATGTGAGCTTCAATCATAAATTTCAAATGGGAGTTACAATTTTCCAGGTATTACACAAAAACTCCCAAGCCATCTGTTGTACCCCTCCAAATTAAAAACAAGTCGTCAGTGACTCTCCTGTAAATCACAATTTCATCAAAGAATGTTTTTTAGATGTAAGCACAACCCACCCCCACCCACTTAGCCAGATAGATATTTGCTTAATTGGGGGCTAATGCTGCCCCAATATCCGTCCCTTTAATTTGATGGTAAAATCTATCCAGAAACATGAAAATGTTTTCTGATAATACTTTTGTCTGTTAAGGCTAATACGAATTCAGTGACTGCAGGTCTATGAGTTGTTTTTTTTGGTACAATAGTTCACTTAAAGCTTCCAATCCACCATCATGAGGTATGCTGGTTTAAAGGGACTGAATGTCCTTGGTGACAAACACCCAGCCACCATATATCTCAGTCAACCCCCCCCCCCACAAACACCTCCAAGCTGTGTGCCATACAGTATCTCTGCTGTAGCTAGGTGAAGGTTGTGCTATTTCTTTAATGTGACGATCCACAAAATGGGTCAAAGGCTCCATTAAAGCAATGATACTTGCAACAATAGGATGTGGTGAGACAATAATCAGATTTTTATGTATTTTTGGCTGTACACAAAAAGTTACATATATTGGGTGGGAGACAGTTAGCAATTCAAAGGACTCTTTCTTTATAACACCCCTTTTTGTGTGCTTTAAATTACTCTGTTGGCTTGAATACTGTATGCTTTCCCTTCTCTTAGGCTCCAGTCAGCATCAAAATCACAGCAAATAAAAATAAACCAGTCAATGGAGAATTACTTGGTATTAAACAGCATGCCACCACAGTCAGTCTCTCAGAATCTCACTGGGATCTATTTTCCTCTGTGCTGCAAATCTCAGTGAGGGCATAAAAACTGCATGCCATTCTCTCACTCTAGCTCTGGTCAGTGTTCAATCCTGGGCTGCTACTCTTCTCTGTTCTTCTGGTTAGAAGCAGGGTCCCAGGCAACTACTCAGCTAATTTGGGGGTGGGGGTTATATACCTTTCCTATTGGACAGTTCATCACAGAATGGTTTCCAGGCTCCAGGCAGTCTGCAATAACATTGTTATTTACAACTGTTTTCAAGGCTTACCGTCCCACAGGTTCTGGGCTGTCTGAAAACAAGGTGCCCGATTCCAAGACAGTGGGGAGAGCATGGCGCAAAGTACACTCATGTAGAAAGTTATGCCAAAACCCCTGTGACATGTGAGCTGCGCCATATTCCAAAAGAATTACCAGATACGATGGAAATTGCTGAATTATGCATGTCGCAAGTTATGCCTGCAAGACATGGTGTAACCCGCAATGGCTGTGTAGCAATATGCATGTCGCAACCCAATGACCATATAAAAGTGTGTAAGATGCAGACATGGTGTAGGAGCTATGGGAAATATGGCACGTAACAGTGGAGAGGCGGCAAGCGCGAGTAAAAGACGAGAGAGGAATTTCTTACACGAGGAGATGGATGTTCTCCTCAATGAACTGGAGGCCCAACCAGAACTGCTAATGGTCAAGGGAGGGGAATGGGAGCAGCGCCTCCGGTGGAAGGAGGCATGGGAGGAGGTGGCCAAGAAGGTCAATGCCATGGCAAATGCAAGGCACACCGTGCGATGTACAAAAGTGGCTAAGTGACCTCAAGTGCCACGTGAAGGCCAAGGGGGCCCAGAACAGGTGGCAGGCGGTGGCCACAGGAAGTGGGCCAGAGGAGGTGAGACCCCCTCAGTGGACATGAACAGAGGGTGCTGGCATTTATGAGCGAGCACAGCATCCATGGGGACATGGACTTCAACACATTGTGGATGGACACAGGGATGGGTAATTGGATGGCCAGCACTGCCCGCAGTGGGTGGGACAGTGATGCAGGGGTGGGGATGGTGGCAGGCATGGTAGGCATGATATGGGAGGTAGCACTGATGTACTGATGTCTCCCCACAGGCACAGCAGCAGTGGATACAGGGCCGGTGGACAGTGGAGACACAGGCATGGAGCAGGAACACAGGCAGCTGACCACTTGATAGGCTAGTGTGACGCACACCCCTGGTGTTGCTGATGTGGCACAGCAAGACACAGCCCAGACATCAGTGGTGGGGGAGCATGAAGCATCAGAAGAGCAACAGCGAGGGAGGAGGGGCTTGACTTGAGTGACTTTCTCAGCTGCGGAAGCCTAGGGGATGAAATTGAACTGGACCTGAGCCCTGCATCATACAGCAGGCTGGAGGAGGCCCTGTACGGGACCATACCATCCCCGGAGAAGGACCACCCACAGACACCCACCGACTATGCGGGGTTCTGCTGGACGCTTGTAACAGCACATGCCGAACAGGGGGAGATGCTGGACTGCATCAGGCTCAGCATAAATGCACACCACGCTGTGCTGGAGGAGCACATAGGCACCCTCATAGGGGTGCTTGAGACAGGGACACACAGCATGGAGGTAGCCATAGATCGCCTGATGGATGCCATGGTCAAATCCCAGGCCTGTGCGCAGGCACAGACAAGACCCATCACCCATCTGGCCATGGCTGTGGAGGGGTTGGTGGCCCAGCAGACAAGACAGGTGGACGCACTGGCTGCCATGCTACAGGGTGCACACACCAGCCAGCAACTGCGAGGCACAGTGGTGAGGGATGCCACCACACAGGTGCCACAGGTGGTGCACCTGCCACTAGCACCACCACAACTGCCACCAATATCAGTGGCGACAACACCACCAACCCCAGGGGTGTCAGACCCAGCAGCAGCACCTCCCCACCACTGCCACATCACTGGCACCCCTGGAGCAGCAGCACCCACCACCGCCACCAACACCCCCAGATGTGTCAGCACAGGTGACCCCACCACCACCACCACCACTGGCAGCACCAGCAACACCTGCGCCACAGGCAGCACAGCCCCCTTTGTCGACAACACCTGCAGTGCCAGTGCAACAGCATCCAACACCTCCCACAACAACAGTACCAGTGGCACAACAGGTGGCCAGAGCACCAGGGCGGAGGGCCGCATCAACACCCACCACCATGGCCGTGGGGCGGAAGGCACTGGGCACAGGGCACAGAACCAGTGCCAGACAACAGGAGTCAGCACACGTTGTGGTGCAACAGCAGGCTGCTGAAGGCAGTGGGCCACAGGATACGGGACTGGGGGCTGTGCCAAGACATGCACCAACCGCCCCAGGGAGGAGCGGAAGACCCCGGAGGCCAGCAGTGCCGGTGGGACCACTGGACAGTGGTGGCCCAGAGGTCATGCACCAGGGGCAGGGTGGACCCAGTACTACCACCCGGGGCAGCAGAGCCTGCAACACAGGGTGCAGGACAGGGTGTGAGCACAGCCAAGAGCAAGAGATCTGGGCGGTAGCAGCAGGCGACAGACTGCCAAGCCACTATGGCGCGCCGCTGCTATGGGAGGTGGGCAGTGGGTGGCATGGCAGTTCAGAAGGGCACCTAGTCCTGACATATGGTGTATGTGTGTGGGGTGTGCATATGTGTGTGCATGGCTGCACTGTGTGGGGGTGTGGGGGGCACTGTTGCACAAAGTGTGCGTGTGTGCATTGCACTGTCACTAGGTGTGGGTATGTGTGTGGAATTGTCACAGCTGTACTGTTACACTGCACTGTGTCACATCCTTTGTCACCAGCACCAAGTAAAACATTATGCACTATACATCCATGAGGACTCACTCATTCCAGCCACTGTTATGGAACATATTGCATGTATCACACATCTGGTGCCTGTGTGAGGTGCATACCCCATGTCGCATATGCACGACCTACGCGTAGGCTGCATGTGTGGATAGGCCGTACATGTGGCCCGTGGTTGCGTATCTACGGTGTGCATTGGTGCATGATGCATATGCGCGGTACCACTCTGCACTGCACATGTAGCTTCTACGTACAACATGTGTGAGGCGAGGCGAGGAGTATAGGCAGATCCTAGGTCGTAACACAAACACGCTGGTGAGACAGGGGGAGGATCTGGCAGCAGTGTTACACAGCACATGCCACGTTGGAGCCACAGAGATCCCTGATACACTGTAGGCCCAGGTGGGACACACTCTGCAAATTGGTAAGTACTGGGACAGTGCACTACTTGAACCTATGCTACAGACAGTACTACATACAGTTGCTAATGTTGTGCTACAATCTGTTAATCCAGGAGAGTCACACCCCGACAATAGGTGAGTACTGGACAGTGCACTACCTGCACATATACAACAGACTGTACTACATACAGTTGCTAATGTTGTGTCTTAATCTGTTTGTCCAGGAGAGACACACTCTGAATGGTGGCAGGTAGTAGGACAGTGCAATATGACCACATATGCAATGGTGACTGTTTATACTGGTTGTTAATGCTGTGTTGCCAATTGTTTATCCAGGAGAGACACACTAGGCTGCAAGCCTGCCCACAGGTGCAAACCAGGAGCACAGGGAAGGTAGGTGTCTTTGCTGAGATTTACACTGTTTGCATGTGGGGGCTGTGGGATTGCAACCCTGAACACAGGTGTATCGGCGCACAGCAGTATACCACTGCACAAGCAGCTGCACATCCCAACTGCAGGGTGGTGAGTAAGAGTGTTGGCAGCCATCCATGCTGTGTACCACCACATGACAGCTAAGCATCTTGCAGCTGGACTAGACCATTGTGCACAGACATAGTGCAGGCTGCTGTTGTGTGGGGGACAGCCATGTGCCTAGGCACTCCTGTGCATGGGAATGGCAACAGGGCAGTGCACGGATGGGTATGGTGGGTGGTGGTGTGGGGGAGTGTGGTGTTGGCAGCTGATGTGGGGTCATCCATTGCACACTGTATGCACATGGCACCACACAGCCCTGTCACGCAGTGTGTGGTGTGTGGTGGCAGCTGTACACCATTGGTAGGGGGCGTGGCCCACAGCGGCATATATGTGCAGCACAGCACAGCACAGCTGTGCCGCATCCCTGGGACGGTGTGTGGGGTGCACTGCTGCACCCATTGCCACTGTACCCCAGCCCTGTATATCATGCTGTCCACTACAGTACATGCCAGGCAGCATGTAGGGGGGAGTGACAGTATGGTCACCACACTACTGTGCACTGACATGTGTGCCGTGACATATTGCCTTGCAGATCAATACCGCATGTGCCATACACCCCTGTGCCAGGTGCCATCGAGTGGACAGCATGCCAGGCAGCACAGGCCTGAGTGTGAGCGGGAGGGCCCCCAACTTCACCCCAATGGAGACAGCACTGCTGGTGAACCTCATCCAGCAGTCAGGGACAACACTCCTCCCGCCTGGGTGCAGGAGACACACAGTGGAGGAGTGTGCCAGGGCCTGGAGGGCAATGGGTCATGCCTAGGCACCAGCAGTGGCATGCTCTGCACTGTGATACAGCTGCAGCACCACTGGCAGGACCTGGCATGGCAGGACCAAGGACCCCTGCAGCGACTGGTGGACATGGCGTGCCAGAGGGACATGGAGATGAGCACGGTCCAGGATGCAGGTGCAGGTGGGTATACAATGTCTAGTCACACATTGGTGTTATGCTGCCACACAGGCCATGGCCAGTACTGATACACACATGTACCTGTGTTCCCCTTCCCCACAGGTGCTGAACGTGGTGACCAGGGACCACAGGGACAGCCAGACGGTGCACAGAAGTGCACAGAGGGCCTGCCACAGGTGATGAGGCACAGGTGGTCTGGTAGGTGCATCCACTGTTTGCCACATGTTGTGTCCATGCCATGGTGGCCCATGGGGGCAGGGGTGGTGGCTGTGTGTTGCGCGCGTGTGTGTGTGTGTGTGCTGCGTGTCTTGGACCAGCACTGACCACAGCCTTTGCTTCCTTACAGGTATGCATAGCAGACTGATGCCCTGCCAAAGAGCCCTGCTGCGGGTGATGGTGGGTATGAAGGCAGTGGACGCAGAGGCCTATGGGTGCCGCACCCAGCGCTGGCTGCGAAGGGTCCGGCCCATCCCACCAGCATCATCATAGGAGGAGGTGAAGGAGGAGGTGGAGGCCACACTGAGGGGCCAGTGGAGGTGGAGGTGCCCACTGTGGGCTCAACCTGATGAGCGTGAGGAGGACGTGGCCATGCAGGCCATGGATGGTGATGGACAACAGGCTGATGGTGGTGGCATGGACTAGCTACAGCCTGGTGAACTGGATGTCAGTGTTGAGTCACCTGGTGGTCAGCCTGGGCCGCTGGGTGTGCTGTACCCATGACAGCTGCCAGCAGGTGACCAGCAGCTCATGGTGCTGGTGTCCACCATTATGGAAAACATGGCATGCCTGCACGGCTCCCTGGGTGCCCTCCTTGCGGTGCTTCAGAGGCGCTAGCGCCACACACAATGGACTTGGCCATGGACAGTGGACCTTACTGCATTGTGCCCGTTGGTAGCTGTGGGCCTGTGGGGGGATGGGGGCAGCCTGTTGTTGGTATGTGGGTTGGGGGGCTGGTAGGTGGTAGGTGGTGTGCCAATGGCTGTCCTCTACAGGTGACTTTACATTTATCTGTTAGGATACTGGCACAGTTGTTTAGCTACCATCCTTGATCACTCATTCTAATCAATCAATCGATTTTTATTTTACCAGGTAAAAAATCATTGAGAAAAACTAATTTGCAAGATGATCCTAGACATAAAAAACATGTAGGCATATTTTCATGTATATATACAGAACTATGTAAATACAAGGAATACCTACAGGAACAAACAATGTAATGTCATTCAAGAAAACAAAATCTGCATTGTAAAAAACTCTGTAACTTACAAAACAGACTCATAACACAACCCTTTGTACAATAGCTGCTAGAGGTCACAGATTGCATATAGGAATACATTGGTGAATACATACAGAACTAAGTAAATACACTTATTGCATATAAGATTCAACCAATGAATGGTCATACTAAAAGAGACATTATAATATTATAAGATACTAAAACATACAGCATCCAAACATTCCACATCCCTATGCGCAATAACTACTATAGTACACAAGGAGTTGAGTTAGTGTCATGAGTGAGACCACAGGGGGCCAGGGGGCAGGGGGATAGAGTAGAGAGAGGTAAGTGAAGGGGGGGAGTGCAAAGCAAAGTAAGGAAGGCAGTGAAAGAGCAACACATATCCTATGGCTCATTGTCCAAATTCCTAGGAAAATGCAGGATACGTGCATTCAGTGAGAACAGCTACAAGTTTCCCTAAACAAATGTTGGTACAAGGATTTAAAGAAACTCAGTTTCACGGGGGTTGACAACTTTAGTGTTTTCTAAACAGTGTTCCAGATGGCCAGAAGAGCATTGTTAATTGCTGCTTTACCATATCTGGTTCTCACCTTAGGGATTATGAGTGAGATGTAGGAAAGGCTTCTTAAAGATTAGTTTCCAACATTGCAGGTGGGTAGGCGGTGCACAATGTGTTCCAGTAGTTTATTAATAATGGCTCTATAGGTCCAGAGCACTGCATTTTTGACGTCTGAAACTGAGAGATTCACCCTATATTGACATAAAGTTCACAGTGGTGGGTGAAGTAGGGTAAGCCAGTGACAAATCTAATGGCTCGGTGGTAGAGTGTGCCCAGTTTAGGGAGGGCAAAGTTTGGGCCTTGGCTATATAGGAAATCCACATAGTCCAGGAAGGGCATGATGTTGTCTGAACCAGAATAATTTTAGCTTCTGGTGTAAGATTTTTGATTCGAAAAAAGAGCCCCAATCTCTGTTTTAAGTTTTTTGTGAGCTCATCAATATGGTCAGTGAAGGATAATCTGTGGTCTATCCAAAACCCGAGGTATTTAAATTTACCCACAAATTCCAGGGGCTCACCCAGAAGTGTAGATACATAGGGGGCTAGTCCACTGGAATAAAGTTTAGATACAAAGGTGGAGGGGGCAAGTAGCATGGCCTTAGTTTTTTTTAGCATTCAAGAAAAGTTTAAATTGTAGTAGAATATTCTGTAGGAGGTCAAATTCTTGCTGAAGGTCACCACAGGCAAGTTCCGGGGAAGGCCTGGCTGTGTACAGGACAGTATCATCAGCAAACAGATGGATGTTTGCTGAAACGATACCAGAACTAATGTTGTTAATATAAACAGCAAAAAGTAAGGGGCCTAAAATAGAGCCTTGAGGGACACCTCTTAACAGTGTTTTCTGAGGAGAGAAGCCTCCATCTGCCTTGACCAGCTGATGTCGTTCTGTAAGATAGCTAGTAAACCATTTCAAGGCCAAATGGTCCACTCCAATGCCTTTTAATGTAGACAGAATTAAGTCACTGGCTGCCAGTACAGTGGCGGATCACCTTCAAAGTCACATTATTGACCTATAAGCCCTACACAACCAGGAACCTCAATACCTGCAAGATCTTCTGCAGCCTTATCGTCCCTCCCGCACTCTCCGATCCTCCAACAAGGGACTGCTAGAGATTCCCAGGGTACGTTTAAAAACATTGGGAGCCCATTCATTTACCTTTATGGCTCCTACTCTGTGGAATTCTTTACCTTGTTGGATACGAGATAGCCTGACCACCCAAGGTTTTAAATCAGACCTAAAGACACACCTTTTTCTTCAGGCTTTTCAAGAGGTATGAGACTGAAGTGGGAATGGGATAGTAGCTGTATTTTATGATATTTTATGTGTTGATGGCTGCTGATTTTATTGTGATTTTATGTAGTCTGTACAGGTGATCTGAGCATTGGAAAGGCACCTAATGTAAATAAAATTTGATGATGATGTTGATGATGACAGTTTGAATGCTTTGCTCAGATCTATAAACAAAGCACACACATAGTTTTTTGTATCCAGGCGATCTGCTAATCATTGATGACCTTAGCCAAATCTGTTACAGTACTGTGGCATGCTCTAAAACCTGATTGAACTGGATTGAGCAGTCTGAATGTCTCTAGGTGACACCTGAGTTGCTCATTGACGACCTCGTCTAGCAGTTTGGATAAGACTGGCACGAGGGAAATTGGTCTATAATTGTTTAAGTTGCCTGGATCTCCAGATTTAAACAGGGATATGATATGAGCTGTTTTCCAAATTGGGGAAGGGGGGTACACCTTGAGATAGGGACATATTGAAGAGGTGGGCGATTGGAGGAGACAAAATGTAATATCCCAGTTTTAAATAATACGGTTTGATAAGGTTTGCATCTGCCGACTTTCTAGTGTCTAGACTCAATAACAAGTCCTCCACTTGCTTCAAGTAACTGGAATGAAGGAGAATACAGCTGCAAGGGTAGTGGCAGCTGGAGCTTGGCATTCAGGGTCATGGCTACTCAACTGTGATCAAAGCTTGGACGCTGGTGAAGCGTCAAATGTGAAACCAGCTGTTGCAAAGTGGTTATTGAGTAAATTGAGGATCTCAGTTTTATCCGTGGTGGAAGTGCCACCAGAAATAATTTTTGGTGGGAGTAAGCTGACTGGGTGGAAACCTTCTATATCCTTCAATGTTTTCCAAAATTTAGCCGGGCAGTTGGATGTAGACTCGAGTTCAGTACAGAAATAGTTAGCTTTCTCGGTCCTAATTAACTTAGTGCACTGGTTTCTAGTGGCTCTAAAGGCTGCCCAATCCACAGGTCACTTTAGTTTTCTAGCCCTTTTCCATAATGTGTCCCAATTTAGCAGTGCAGTTTTAATGCTAGCTGTGAACCAAGGACAGGATTTATTTTTTGTGCGTACTTTAATTAGAGGTGCTTTTCTGTTTATGGTGTCTAGAACTATAGTTTGGAAAATCTTAAAGGCTTTGACTACAGTGTTGGCCAGGTAGATGTTTTGCCAGTTAGCAAGTTGAAGGTCAGCAATGAAAGTGTTAGGATCAAAGTGCTGATGACTTCTCTTGAAGACATACCTGGATGTGGATATCATTTTTGGGACAGATCTCACACAAACAATAGCACGGTGATCACTAAGATAATTAAAAAGGGTACCAGAGTGAGATATTAGGTGAGGTTTGTTCGCTAGGACTAGATCAAGCAAAGTGCTGCTTTCTGGGTTTTTGCGATTAGGATGGGTGGGTTCCTGAACAAGCTGACTGAGCCCTAATGTATCACAGACATCCTTTAGAGGCTTTGAGACAGTTGATTGCCAGTCCATGTTTAGGTCACCCATAATGATTAGTTCAGAGGTAAATGTATGCAAGGCCTCACTCCGGTGATGCAGTATTTTATGCCCTGCAGAGGATGGCCTGTAACATCCGAGGATGTGGAGGTAGGCTGTCTTTGAGAGTTGGACTTTTATAGTAACACTTTCATATTCATTAGGGAGTGATGTAGCATCCTCTAGAGATGCCATAAATTTGTCGGCAATATAGATGGCTACACCTCCCCCTCCCCCGATTTGTCTATCGGCCCTGTAGACATTATAGGACAGTATATTAATCTCATGGTCTGGGGTTGATGGTTTTAGCCATGGCTCAGTAACCACCAGAACATCTGGCTGTGCGTGACAAATCCATGTTTGTAAGTAGTTGAAATGCTTTAGCAAGCCATGTACATTTATATGTAGGAACCCCATACCCATTAAGTTGGCCAGTTGTGATGACGCTGAGATAGGATAGGAGGGTCATGCTTATGTAGACTGATGCACTTAATTACTGATGCTGCTTTGGGAACTGTATCCCCTTGTACTCTATACCCACTCTATGATTATGTTATGCTTTGCCTTATTTTATCCTATAGTGATTACTGTGTGTTAATCTTTGTTGATTCTGCCAATGCCTTCTGGCTGCTACTGTCTCACCTACTCTTGTTTGTGCTCCCCTGTCCATGTTCTGAAGAGGATCCTTTGTAAAAGAGCTTTTAGCTCAAAGGTTATAATTCCAACTACTCAATAAATAAATTAAAAAAAATATATACATAGATGTGTATGTTTCTTGTTATTGCCATCTGAATCGAGCTGTGTCAAGCTGTTCCCCCAGAGAGCACGTGCTGTATAGAATTAGCTCAGAAACTCGAGCTGTCAGTCTAGTTTTAAATGCAGTTATAACTGCATTTGATTCTTGATGATTTTAGCCAAACATCACTTGTTTTTCATGGGAGAAAAAGTACAGATATGATCCCCAGGAAATATCCCTGCTGTTCTCACTTAGAAAGAAATCACATGAGCAAAAGGTCCATGTGCAAAGTTGACTGTATATTTTGAAATCCATACAAATCTAGAATGCTGTTACGGTGTAAACTGCTAGTACACCATCAGTCCCTTTATTTTTTTTCCCGTGAGTTAGTATTATTTCACGGGTGTAGTGACTGTGAAATTAACTTTGGAGAAAACTGTGGGTAGTGTGTAGTCTGAGACACTGTTCTGGCTACATGATAGCAATGTCCTGTTTGTCTGGATTTCAAAATAAGCCACCGATCTGGCACCTGGAGCTTTTGCTTATGTTTCTTTCAAGGTGAGTGTGGGGTTAGTTGTACTTTTTGGTGTTTATTCAAGGTTGGCTGCCTAATCTCCTCTCCTGCACCACCCCACTCTGTGAGCATGACCTCCGTCCCCTCAATTGTTTCCTCTAATGGAGAAATGTATGTTTTTGAGGCAGAGGAGAAATAATTGGTATAATGGAACATATTATTAACAGTTTCTCTTTGTTACTGCTAAACTCCTTCGCACATCAATACAACACGATTGGTATAACGAGGCTGTAGATAATTTTTACATGCTCGCATCTGTTTTGGATTTCTTTTTAACCTAATTTATTTTGAGTGTGCCTGGCCAGGCCAGTATCTGGAGGGGGGAAGGGGGTGCAGGTAGGCCAGAATCCAGCAGGATAGCAACTATGGGTGGAAGGCAGGCAGGACAGCATAGGATCCATGGGAGGCTGGCAGGCAATCCAGAATGGGATCCATGGGGGAGGAGCAGGCAGGACAGGACCATGTCAGATCAGATACATGTGGGGGTAGGCAGGCAAGAGTGTGGGGTTAGAGGGTTTAGACAGGTCAAGGTCCATGGGAGGCAGCATTCAGGCTAAGATGGGAATTATGGGGGGGGCAGGGAAGAAGAAGAAGGAAAAGGAGAAGAAGAATTAGCATTTATGTAGTGCTTTTCATGCACATTGTATCCCGAAGTGCTTTATAAGCAATGAGACACCGATAGTGAAGTGACTGGTGTAGTGGCAGCCATATCACACCACACCCATGCACAGCCTTGGACAATTACATGAACTGGTTTTATGGTAAGGGGAATGTTGGCCAGGAGACCAGAGATTAAATCCCCTACTCCTGTGAAAAGTGCCTTGGGTTCTTTTACTTCCACTTGGACTCCCAGCAGGACAGCACCAGCAATGGGCAGAAGGGTCCTTGGTTTAATGTCTCATAACATCCCCCTAGTATTGCACTTGGGTGCCAGCATTTATGATGTAAACCCAACCCCGATGTGGGATTACAATCCACAACCATCTTGCCCAGAGGAAATTGTGGTATCAACTGAGCCATACTGACACCATTTCAGTAGAACAGTGCCACATCAAGTCCATGCTGGGGAATGCAGGACAAGATCTGGTGGGGGTATGCAGGCTGGGCAGGATAGAATCCGGGGGGGGGGTGGCAAGCAGTCCAGAATGGGATCAAGGGGTGGGGCAGGCAGGAAGCACTATGGACTTCAAAACTTGATTGGGGGCACATTTAAAGCATGCTGCATGAGCATTATGGGGAGGGCTTAAAGAGGAGCTAACACCTCAAAGAAAATTAAAAAACATAATATTTAGGTATGAGTCAGCTTGCATTCCATGTATATTCTATAAATTTTCCTCCTCAATATTTGTAATTGAGGAAAATTATTTATTTATTTTATTTGGTTTTTGGTAACTTGGTAGGTACACTAGACAACCAAGTGTCTATTTTCAGGTGCGACCCAGGAGATTACAATACACAAGAGAACATCAATAGCTGTAGTGCCATACAAAAGTAGGGACAAATGATATAGAAGCAGTAGTACAATAATGTCAAGTGGGATACAATCATAGAGAGCTAACATATTCAGAGTATAAGGTCTAGATTTGAGTTGTCAAGAATATATACATACAAGACACATAAGAGCAAGCAGTAGCAAATTATAGTAATGAGAAACAGTGCTATATTAGAAACCTTATTTAGGTAGCAAGGTTAGGAGAAAAGGAGGTAGACGTTCGGTTGGGGCTAAAATGCAGTGACTAATAAGTGAGTGTGGTCGGGGTTGGCAGGTCAAGGGGGTTGGAAGCAGTTACAAGTCATTGATAGATGAAGTGTGTTTTAAAGGTAGATTTGAAAGAGAAGATGAAGGTGCAGCAGTGGAATGTTTGTGGCAGAGAGTTCCAGTACCTAGGTGCAAAGGAGGAGAACACCTGCTCACCCAACTTGGTTGTCCATTTGGGTGTGGCAAGCAGGGTATGGTCCTGGGACCTGAGGGAGTAGGTGGCGCGGCTGTGGGAATTGGTGGTATGAGTATGGCGGGGGGTGGGGGACTGTAGCTGCTTGTACATGGAGCAACCAAAGGCAAAGGATAGTGAAGCAGAGGGGGTAGCCACCCTAGGGAGTTGTAGAGTGCACAATGGTGTGTGAGGTGTGGGGGTCATAGGGCAAAGTGGCATATGTTGTTACATGTGATGTCTCACTTGTGCAAGGAGGATGAAGGGGCATTAGTAATGAGTAGGGACCCATATTGTAGGCAGGGGAGGAGTACGCCTTGAGCGATAGTCTGTCCAGTCAGTAGGTAAGCAATTGTTTGAGGTGGTAGATTAGACAAATACAAGGGTTAGCAGCCTTGCACTGGTTAGTAATATGGAGGTGAAAGTCTGAGCCAGGGTCTAGGGTGATGCCTAGATATCTGAATTCCTCTACCTGAGAGAGAGAGGGAAACCATTGCTATATCTGATATCTAGGGGAAGGGGGCAGGATGATCTGTGCACCCAAGATTTGAATAAGGTTGCTTGAATTTTTGATGTGTTGAGATCTAAGTTATTGTCCTCAGACCAAATCTGACTATGCATGAAGTCCTCTGTCAGCTGGGAGTTAATATGTTGGATGCTTTGAGCGCTGTCATATACGGGTAAGTCATCTGCAAACATAATGATTGATCAGGAGGTGGAGATGGATGAGAGGTGGTTTATGAAGATTGAGAACAGGAGTGGTCCAAGGATTGACCCCTTGGGGACTCCACAAGTAATGGGCAGTTGGTGTGAGGATGCAGAACCAAAATCTGACAAATTGGCTCTGGCCGGGCAGATAGTTAGAGAACCAGGAGGTAGCATGGGGGATACCCTCAGGGCAGCTAGCTTTTGGGTTAGGAGGGAGTTGTCTATGAGGTTGAAGGTCTTGGATAGGTATATAAAGATGGACCCAATGGGCAAGCCTTTGTCCATGGCAGTTTTGATGTCATCAGAGAACATAACTAGGGCAGTAATGGTACTAATTATCATGAATACTTGATCTTTAACCCTTTGAGTTCAACTGTGTCTATAGCTTGCTCCCTACTTGAAGTTATAGTCCTCTGTTGTGACATCACAATTTATTGCCATGGGAATAACTATGATGTCACAAATAGTGCATTATGTCTTCAGGAAGGGAGAAAGCAGTAGGAACAGATTAACTCCTCAGGAGCAAAGACCCTGTTTTCATGCAAATGATCTCAGTAATAAATAATGGGGAGGATAAATACAGGACTAATGTGAAATATGAGTTGAACTGTGTCTAAATATTATGTTTTGTTAAAGTTCTCCTGAAGGCATCAGCTGCTCTTTAAGAAGACTGGCATATGAATGCTGGGATTGAACTTCCACTTTTTTTTAAAATATGAAAAAATTTGGAAATTGGGGGGAATACCAAATTTCATGGTGGAATACCAAAATTCTGATTCTGGTAATCCGCTGAGAATATCCTCTTTTTCCTTAAATTCTACCCCTGAGCTTTATAGGGAGTGACTTTATTGTATATATTAATATGTCCCCCAGAGCCACTTGTTGCTATATAAGAGTGGTTTCACATGTCTTGGCTGGCTTGAGAACAGCAAAGTGAAGCTAGTGTTCTGGCTCAATGAGCAGAGTGGCTCACTCTACTAATGAATGACGATGGGGGACGAATTAATATATTATTGATTGAGAGCAACCAATAATATATATTTTTTTTAAACAACTGTTCCCAGAAAGTGCCCATGTCCAGGGCATCTGCTCATGAGATGCTCTTCACAGATTAAGAGCATCTCATGCACAGGGGAAAGGAGTGCTCCAATTGGTCAGGAGAGCTCCCTTGATCTAAACATTTCTTTTTGATGGTTGCGAGTTTAGATCTAGAGATATATGAAATATACAATTTCCCGAATTTTTGCAAGATGATGCCTCAAATGAGAAAAAGGTGAACAGGAACACTAGATTCATGGCTGAACAAGGCACCTGTTGGTGTATCAAAAAACTAAAATTTATTCAAAAAGGAAGAAAATTCTAAAAAAGAAGTGGAAGAGAAAACAGTTGATGAGAAAATTGAAGAAAAGGAAGAAGGTAAAGGAGGTGCTTCAACAGTTGAAATTGGGTCTGAAAATTCAGGGAATGGTGATGAGATTCCAGTCACCTGCATTCAGTATCTGTTGAGCTCTGAACAAAAATCTGTGTCCCAAGCTGAAATATTGCTTCCTTATAGACACTTGGACTCCCCCAAGTAATTTCAGTTTTTAATCTTTTGGAGATGACTAAAAAGGGCAGAAAGCACAAAAGGTCGTTTCAGAAAGAATGGCTGAGGGAGCATAAATGGTTAGCCAATTATGACTATCTGAATGGAGATTTCTGTAAATTTCCATCCTGAGAGACAAAGTGAAACAGGAGGCATCGGGAAAAAGTGAGGCAAATTGGTGAAGAGCCCTTTTGGAACAACTTTCACAGATTTTAAAAATACTGAAGCAGAATTCAGAGACCATGAGAATACAAACTATCGTAAGTGGTCAATGACTGAAGTTGCGCATTTCAGGTTTAATTTTATTGTTCAACTTTTAAAAGTCATTACAAATAATATACCATAATAAATTAAAAATACAAATTACATAATGCACTTTCACAGTTTGTGCGCATATTGTACACATATTACACTCTTAATACATTCATATAAACCAAGATATAACATAATAAAACTATTATTGCACATTTCTCTTATTCTAGGAATATATACCTCCAATATTTGATAGACTTGAGCCCTATCATGGAGTCCAGTATGGACAACATACATTTTTTTTTGCCATAAACAGACTATGATAATTCAATATTAAATATTAGGCTATAATCTCAATTAACTTGGAAAGCTATTGTCTGAATATGTCAAGTTTGAATCTAACATTTCAATAAGAGTCCTTATTTTCTGTAATAATATAGTATTTATTCCCCATCAATTATTTTAAGGAGGGAGGCCACATAGGATAACACTTGTTCATCTCTTGTTTTTAGGAGATGCGTAGCCAGATGATATGGTTCATATTCAAGATGCTTAAGATGTTCTCTGAGTAATGTTTTCCTGTTTTTTTTCATATAAGGGCATAAAATCAATAAATGAACTAAATCATCCTTTCCCATCCCACATTTACATTGCCCTTCCCTTCCTTCTATGTTTTCTCTCTTGTTATATATTTCACTTCGCCAGTTACTATAATTACATTCAAACCTAAATCTAGTTATTATTTTTCTAAGACAGGAATTTTTGAGTATTGTTAAATATGGCTCCAACCTATGGTGCCTTTTGTTTTTAACCATCCACTTACAAATTTTGTATTGCTGGCAAGATTCCAATTTTTTTTGATAATAAATATCTTTAATCCTTACTGTAACCGCATTGGCAATTTGGGCAATTGGGACTCTGAATATATCACTGATACAATGCAGAAGTCCATAAGACTTAATAATGCTCTCCACAGTTAAGGTACTAGGAAAAGGCATATTCTGTTTCATATAATTCATTGCTTTATTAATACACATCCTAGGTAATCTGGATTTACTCATAGAGTAAGCCTTGATCCAATACCTCACCAGTCTCTGTTTTATTTCACTTTCTACAGGTAGTTGGCCTAATTCTGCTCTGACCAATGCTGAAGGTGTTCCCTTTGGCAGTCCCAACAGATGTTTGTAAAACTTATTTAGATGGGGTTCTATGTTTATTTGTGGATGAGTCCCCCATACTTCTGCTCCAAATAATAGTTGGTTCTTTATTTTAGCATTGATGACCATTAAGTTACCTTTCACAGATTTTCCCTCCATATTTATGTGAAAATTATTTTATTACTGGGACTCAATTTTTAACCTTTTTTTCCATTTCAGATATATGTTTTCTCCAAGATCCTTCTTGTGTAACTATTATTCCTAGATAACAAAAATCTTTTACTACTTTCAATTTTTTGTCCTTAATGTAATATTTATATTCCTTATTGTTCCATCCAAAGATCAATATTTTTGTTTTATCATAGTTCATTTGTAAGTCAGCCCTCTCACATTACAATTGAAACCTATGTAACATTCTTCTTAAGCTCAATGTACTTGTAGACAAAAGTGCCATATCAACAGTGTACACTAGGTACAGGCACCTTCTCTCTCCTATTTTAGGTAAATGAAAGTCCTCCTCATATAATGTTCTAAGTACTGTTTCAAAGAAAATGTTAAATAGCATTGGTGAAATGGTACAACTTTACTTTACCCCTAAGTTTGCTTCAAACTTTTCACTCAAATCTCCAGCTTTGTTAAATCTTATACACGTAAGATTATCTATATACATTCTTTGTAACATGTCTATTGTTGGTTGATCCAGCCTTCATTTTTCCAATCTCTCCCACAGTATTACCCTATTAACCCTATCATAAGCTGCTTTCAAATCTATGAAAGCACAATATAGTTTTTGTTGTTTTACAACCATGTATTTATGCACTAAGGGCCAGCTATTCAAAACTTTGCCCCGGGGCTGCATTAGCATTGCCTGGCAGGCAAACTTAGCCCAGAGCACAAAGCAAGCTATATTCAAAAAGAATAGCCCGGGGCAAACAGCTTCTGAATATAGCATGGGAATGAGGCTGTGCAAACTGGGCAGGGAGTGCAGGGTAAACATAGCCCTGGAATAAGACAGCATTGAATATAGCAACCAGGAAGTGCAAATCACAACAACAACACAGTGCACAGCAACGTGAGGGAAGGTAGAGGTGAACTATGTGGTCAAGGTGTGTGCCAGCAGATGCGTGGACCCTGTCAAGCTACAGGCAACAGCAGATGTGAAAGAACAGCATTTAAAAGTGTATAATATTCCCCGAACCGTTAGCGCCATGCAGCTGTCACACTGTAGGGCATGCTACAGTGCACAGCAGACACCACAGTAGCAAGGGGGCCAGTAGTGCGACGGACACAGCAATGCCTATGGTGTGTAGGATAGTGAAGACCACTACACCGTACACAGTGACAAGCCCACCTTGCAGGTGTGTACTGTCAGTGGACATTACTGTCACACAATTGTGTGCCCCACAGATGCTGCACCTCTGGCATGGGATGCACAAATGACATAGACATGGTAGGTGTGTACTGTGGTGTATGTACAGCTGTGTGGTATGTGACTGGGGGGAGCATGTACAATCAAACAGGCACACTGGTATTGGGGTATTCCCAATACTGGCCAATGTGCACTGCATGCTGTGTACCAGTCTTGTGGCTGCACCGAGTCTGTGGTGAGGCCTGGCCACCCGTACACCCTCCCCTCAGCACCCGCCATGCCCACAGTGCTGCATGTGTGTGCCGGCATCTGTTGGTCATCACAAATGTATGGTCTGCATTTGTGTGCTGTATGGCCACACTACCATGGTAGCCCCTGGGGGCCAGGTCATCACATACTGCCTGGCATGTCTGGGACTGGTGGCAGCAGTTGGCATCATTGTGTTGCCATCAGTGAGCATCATGTTGCCTCCATGTCTGGCATTTTCTCTGTGTCATAGTCATATGTTAGAGTCGCACAAGACCACTCTAAAGCTGCACTAATGCCGTGCAATGCCACAATGTCGCACAAAGCTGTTTGCCCAGATTTAAGACCAGCTTTTCCTGGGCAGTAATTTGTACCACACAAATGGTCACGCTAAGTCACGCTAAACACCTTAGCATGGCGCTAGTTGCTGAATATCCCATAGCACCTGTATTCATGTTCAGTTTGCCCTTTGTGTATAATGATGGTTTGCTCGGCTCTAATGTGGTTTCCAAGTGCTATTTGGCCTTATTGAATATAGCAGTCCTGCGTTAATCCCACGCAAACAGTTTGTGAACCGTGCAATGCTTTGAATATCTGGCCCTAAATGTGCAAGGACAAAAGATTGGTCAATAGTAGAATGCGGTGCTCAAAAGCCAGCTTGTGCTTCATCAAGTATGTTGTCTTCAATGGCCCAAGTCACCATTCTGCTATTAATAATACAAGTAAATGTTTTGGCTGTACAGTTAATGACGGTTATTGGCCTATAGCAACCTGGATCCTTTTTATCACCTTTTTTTATAGATCGGAACTATTACATTATTTCTCCAGCTGCAAGGTACCACTCCTGTTTCCCTTATATGGTTAAATACTCCGGAAAGCAAGGGTATCCATAATTCATTCAATTTATTAATGATGTCCAAGAGGACACCATCTAGGCCTGGAGCTTTACGTGCTGTAAATGAATCTATAGCTATACTAATTTCATTTTCTTTGAACCTTTCCATTTTGTTTTCACCCATAGATTAAGGGCCAGATATTAAAAACTTTGCCCTGGGGTTAAATTAGAACTGCCCGGTGGGCAAACTTAGCCCAGAGCACAAAGCAAGCTATATTCAAAAGGAATAGCCCGGGGCAAACAGCTTCTGAATATAGCATGGGAATGAGGCCGGGTAAACTGGACTGGGAGTACAGGGCAAACGTAGCCCTGGAATAAGACTGCAATGAGTATAGCAACCAGGAAGTGCAAATCACAACAACAACACAGTGCACAGCGAAGTGAGGGTAGGTAGAGGTGAACTATGTGGCCAAGGTGTGTGCAAACAGATGCGTGGACCCTGTAGAGCTGCAGGCAAGAGCAGAAGTGAAAGAATAGCGTTCAAAACTGTATAATATTCCCCAAACCATTAGCTCCATGCTAACACGTTAGTGCAGATTTAGCACAGAGCTAAGCCATTTGCTCAGTGCATACACATGTGCCCGGTGCTAAGATTTGCCATATTCAAAAGTGACATGCAAATACATAGATACATAGATACATAGACAGTGTCGGCAGATAAGGGCCTATGGCCCACCCAGTCTGCCCATTTGAGCTTGTAAGTTCAGTTTATGTTTTCCTAGAAGTCTGTTGCCCCTTACCCCTGACCTCCAGAATTCCTTTATGTCTATCCCATGCATTCTTAAATCCCATGATTGTTTCAGCCCCCACCACTTCCTCTGGCAGGGTGTTCCACTTGTCCACCACCCGTTCTGTGAAGAAATTCTTCTTCATGTTTCCTCTGAATCATCCTCCCTCCAACTTCATCCCATGCCCTTTAGTCCTGGTACATCTTTTTTGCTTAAAAATAGTGTATTCCTGCATCCTGTTCCTCTCTGTGAGAAACTTGTATGTCTCTATCATATCGTCTCTCTCCCTCCTCTTCTCCAGGGAGTACATGTTCAGTTCCTTCAACCTGTCTTCATAGGACTTGTGATGCAATCCATGCACCATCTTTGTTGCCCTCCTCTGAACCTTCTCTACCCTGTCTATGTCCTTATGTAGGTATGGTCTCCAGAACTGTACACTGTACTCCAGGTGGGGCCTCACTAGTGTCTTGTATAGTGGAATTATGACCTCCCTTTTCCTGCTGGTGATGCCCTGCCTATACATCCAACATCCTATTTGCTTTACCTGCTGCCTTGTCACACTGTTTCCCTACCTTGAGGTCATCAGAGATGATAACCCCAAGATCCCTTTCCTGTTTGGTGCATGCTATATCCTCACCCCTCAACTGATATACTGTGCCAGGGTTTTTGTGCCCCATATGCATTATCTTGCACTTCTTTGCATTAAATTTCAACTGCCAAACCCCTGACCATTCTTCAAGTTTCTGCAGGTCCCTTCTCATTCTGTCTACACCCTCTGGTGTGTCTACTCTGTTACAGAGCTTTGTGTCATCAGTAAACAGTGAAATTCTGCCTTCTAGGTCCTGCGCAATGTCACTGATGAAGATGTTGAATAGGACCGGTCCCAGCACTGATCCCTGTGGTACCCCACTGGTCACTCTTCCTTCTGTGGAGTGACAGCCATTTACCACCACCCTCTGTGTCCTGCCACCCAGCCAGTTACCTACCCACCACTACAGTCCTGCCCACACCCATATTCCCCAGTTTGTGTAATAGTCTTCTATGTGGCACAGTGTCAAAGGCCTTGCTGAAGTCCAGATAGGCCATGTCCACTGTCCTCCCTGATCCACCTCCCTAGTCACCCAGTCAAAAATTCAATGAGGTTGGTCTGACATGACCTCCCCTGGTGAAACCATGCTGCCTTGGGTCCTGTAGTCCATTGACAACCAGATGTTCCACCAATCTCTCCTTCAGTAGTGTTTCCATGATCTTCCCACTACCGAGGTGAGGCTGACTTGTCTGTAGTTCCCTGCTTCCTCTTTGTTCCCACTTTTGTATAAGGGACTACATCTGCTGTCCTCCAGTCTTTGGGTACCTCCCCTGTTTCCAGTGATCGGCTAAACAGGATAGCCAGAGGTTCAGCCACCACCTCTCTTAGTTCTTTAAGGACCCTGGGGTGCACCCCATCTGGCCCCATTGCTTTATCAACTCTTAGTACTTCCAGTTCCTTCAGGACCCTTTCTCGTGTAAAGGGACTTGTGTCCATTTCTGCACCATTCTCACCCCTTGTACTTCCTTCAGACCCATTACCTTCCTCTTCCTCAGTAAAGACTGAGCAGAAATACCTGTTCAATATGTCAGCTTTACTATTGTCATCCTCTATGCAGTCCCCATCCTCCCCCTTCAGTCTCACTATCCCTCCCTTTGTCTTTCTTTTTTCACTTATGTACCTGTAAAAGGTTTTGTCCCCTCTACCCACTGATTTTGCAATGTGTTCTTCTGTCTGAGCTTTGGCTTCCCTTACTGACCTCCCTGCCTCCCTTTGCTTCTCCTGGTACTTCTCCCTATCCCCTTCTGCCTGTGTCTTTTTGTATTGCCTGAATACAATCTTTTTGGCTTTCACTTTCTTTGCTACCTCTTTGGAAAACCATAATGGTCTCCTCTTCCTTTTCCTCTTGCTAACCTGCTTAATGCATAATTCTGTTGTTCTTGTAATCCCCATTTTAAATACTGCCCACTGTTCCTCAACCCCTGATTCCTGTCCTATTCCCGTTAATGCCTCTTTGAAGTATCTCCCCATTTTCCCAAAGTCTGCCCCCCTAAAATCCAGGATACGTGTTTTTGTGTGGTTTGGTTCTGTTCTTTCTGTGATTTCAAACCACAATGACTGGTGGTCACTGTTCCCCAGGTGCTCCCCCACTGTTACCCCCATCACACTGTCCCTGTTTGTGAGCACAAGGTCCAATATTGTCTTCTGCCGAGTTGGTTCCATGACCAGTTGCTTGAGGAAGGCACCCTGAAGGGAGTCCAGGATAAATCTGCTCCTAGTTGATGCTGCTGCTGGGATGCTCCAGTCCAAGTCTGGAATATTGAAGTCTCCAACCAGTACTACCTCACCCTTGTCTGCCATCCTTTGGATGGCTAGCATCAGCTCCCTATCTGTTTCTTCCTCCTAGGCTGGTGGTCTATAGACCACACCTGTGTGGATGGCTGTCCCCATTTTCCTTTCCAGCTTAACCCACAGTATCTCTCCCCCATTTTGTTCCTCCTGGATCTCTGTGGCCCTTATGTCATTTTCACATACAGTGCCACTCCTCCTCCCTTCCTGCCTGCTCTGTCTCTTCTGAATATATTGTAGCCAGGTATGGCCATCTCCCAGTCATGGTTATCATTACACCAGGTTTCAGTGATGGCCACAATGTCCAGGTCTGACTGCACCATGACAGCCTCCAGATATTCCATCTTGTTGCTAAGGCTCCTGGCATTTGCACACATGGCTTTCCATGATTTGACCTCCCTAGACTGTTTTGCTGTTCTACTCCAGCCCCTTCCTTGGTTGTCCTTTATCCCTGGTTCTCCTTGCTGTCTGCCCTTCTGCTGAATTTTGCCCCTTTTCTGCCTATCCACCTCTTAGACACTAATCTTCATCTTTGGCACACTGCTTTGAAGAGATAGCCACTCCTCTAGTTCACTGGTTCCACTGCTAGAAGTGGGGGGGTGAGCAAGTAGGTACCCTCCTTGCTGGGCCGCCACCCCCCTTTGCTAGTTTAAATGCTTGTCAATGTAGCATTTAAACTTATCATTGAGTGCTTGGATTCCCCTCCAGGATGGATGCAGGCCGTCAGGCTTGAACAAACCTCCATTCCTCCAGGTGGGTCCCTAGTCACCAATGAATCCAAACCCTTCCTCACAGCACCAGTTATTCAACCATGAGGTAAAGTTCCTGGTGCATGCACTCCTATGCTCTCCCTTGCCTCTCGCAGTAGTACCTCTGAGAAAGTGACAGAATTAGTTATTTGCTTGAGACCCTTCCCCAATTTCCTAAACTCTCCCTGAACTTCCTTTGGCTCCCCATTTGCCAGGTCATTAGTACCTAGGTGGATAATGACAAACAGCTCACCCTCCCGTCTTGCCTTCCCAGTGATCCCCTGGATCTTCCTTCCATCTCTCCATGCCGTGGCACCTGGTAGGCACCTCACCTCCCTGTCCTCCTCCTCCTGTGTTCCTAGCTGGATCCCTCTTATGATGGAGTCCCCCACCAGGATTTGCTTCCTCCTTCTCTGGGGTCCACTGCTTTCCCCACTGAGGTCACCTCCTTGGCTAACCTCCACATCCTTTCCTTCCACTTCTCTGGGTGCCTCTATTTGGTTGTCCTCGTTTGCCAGTGTGGCATATGAGTTCTTGAGTGTAATAGGATCTGGGATGTGCCTCTGCCTGACTGCTCTAACCCTCCCTGAGCCCACAGTCATCCAAGTGCTCCTCATTCTCAGCATCCTTTGAGGCAGTTGCATTGGACTGGGTGGTCTCTGGATAGGGGTGATGGTACTCTTGACCCAGTTTACTTCTGCTCTGAGTCTGGCTACCTCATCCCACAGTCCAGAGAGATGCATGCAGATAGGGCAGCACTTCAGTGTCCAGAAGGTCTGCCTGAATAAGGCTGCCCCACAGCCACTGCATTGCACCACTCCCCACATTATACTGCAATTATACTGCTATTCCAATACTTGTCTGCTACTGAAGCTCTCCTAGTTCCCTTTTGATTAATTTACTGTCCTAAAAATCCTGTTAGTGATCCTCAGATAATTTTCTTTAAAAAAAAAAAACAATAAATAAATAAATGAGTCAAAACACTTGTGCTGAGGGTGGGCTTCTTCCCCCTTATGCCCCTCCTACTTCACACCCCTTACTATACACTGTGTTTAGCTCCTGTTAACCAGATTTAACAGGGCATATAATTAAGAGTTGGGGGAAGGGGAGAAAGTACAGTGTCACTAAAAGCCCACAATCTAAGTTTAAAAGAAAAATAACAATTACCAGTTACTCTAAAGCACTGAATTGAATATGTTTCCTTCCTTCCCCTTCTGGCTTCTTCTGAGAAAATAAAACTCTACTTGCTACCTCAACTCTGACTAAGCCCCGCCTCCAGTTATCATGTAGCTGAGGTCAGAGGCCAGACAATTAACACCCTTCACCCAACTACAGGGCAGTCAGACAAGCCAAGATAAAATTTTGCAGCAATTAAAGACAGCACAGAATTCCACCACCACTATGTTTTAAATTTTCAACAGCCCAAAAAACAATTCTAAGTAAAGACAACAACGAAAGTACAGTACCACTAAAAGCCCACAATCTAAGTTTAAAAGAAAAATAGCAATTACCAGTTACTCTAAAGCACTGAACTGAATATGTTTCCTTCCTTCCCCTTCTGGCTTCTTCTGAGAAAATATAACTCAACTTGCTACCTCAACTCTGACTAAGCCCCACCTCCAGTTATCACGTAGCTGAGGTCAGAGGCCAGACAATTAACACCCTTCACCCAACTACAGGGCAGTCAGACAAGCCAAGATAAAATTTTGCAGCAATTAAAGACAGCACAGAATTCCACCACCACTACATTTTAAATTTTCAACAGCCCAAAAACAATTCTAAGTAAAGACAACAAAGAAAGTACAGTGTCACTAAAAGCCCACAATCTAAGTTTAAAAGAAAAAATAGCAATTACCAGTTACTCTAAAGCACTGAATTGAATATGTTTCCTTCCTTCCCCTTCTGGCTTCTTCTGAGAGCCTACTTAGGTAGTCTCTTAGCAAACATCCAGATTAGCATCTCATTATACCCTGCTTTGCATGCACTTTGCCCAGCATTACTGCAGGGTCCCACAGCTCCACCTGTAGGTCAGTCTGAAAGTACAGGGGCTGGCCAGGTCTGGCCGCAGGTCCACCTGTAGGTCAGTCTGACAGTGCATGATGGTTGCTGCAGGCTACATGTATGCAGTACAGCATAGCATTGTGTACACCAGGGGACAACACATTAGAGGCACAGGTGGTGGTGGTGATGCATGCAGCTGTCACACTGTAGGGCATGCTACAGTGCACAGCAGACACCACAGTAACAAGGGGGCCAGTAGTGTGAGGGACACAGCAATGCCTATGGTGTGTAGGGTAGTGAAGACCACTGCACCTTACACAGTGACAAGCCCACCTTGCAGGTGTGTACTGCCAGTGGACATTACTGTCACACAGTTGTGTGCCCCACAGTTGATGCACCTCTGGCATGGGATGCTCATAATGACATAGACATGGCCTAGTGTGTGTACTGTGGTGTATGTACAGCTGTGTGGTATGTGACTGGGGGAGCATGTACAATCAAACAGGCACACTGGTATTGGGGTATTCCCAATACTGGCCAATGTGCACTGCATGCTGTGTCCTAGCCTTGTGGCCGCACCAAGTCTGTGGTGAGGCCTGGCCACCCATACACCGTCCCTTCAGTGCCCACCATGCCCACAGTGCTGCATGTGTGTTCTGGCATCTGTTGGTCACCACAGATGTATGGTCTGCAGGTGTGTGCTGTATGGCCACACTACCATGGTGGCCCCAGGGTGCCAGGTCATCACATACTGCCTGGCATGTCTGGGACTGGTGGCAGCAGTTGGCATCATTGTGTTGTCATCAGTGAGCATCATGTTGCCTCCATGTCTGGCATTTTCTCTGTTTCATAGTCATATGTTAGAGTCGCACAAGGCCACGCTAAAGCCAAGCTAATGCCACGACGCAATGCCACAATGTCGCACAAAGCTGTTTGTCCAGATTTAAGACCAGCTTTTCCTGGGCAGTAATTTGTACCACACAAAGGGTCATGCTAAACACCTTAGAGTGGCGCTAGTCACTGAATATCCCATAGCACCTGTATTCATGTTCAGTTTGCCCTTTGTATATAATTATGGTTTGACCGGCTCTAATGTGGTTTCCACGTGCTATTTGGCCTTATTGAATATAGCAGACCCACGCAATCCCACACAAACGGTTTGTGCACCACGCAATGCTTTGAATATCTGGCCCTAAATGTGCAAGGACAAAAGTTTGGTCAATAGTAGAATGTGGTGCTCAAAAGCCAGCTTGTGCTTCATCAAGTATGTTGTCTTCATTGGCCCAAGTCACCATTCTACTATTAATAATACAAGTAAACATTTTGGCTGTACAGTTAATGAGGGTTATTGGCTTATAAAAACCTGGATCCTTTTTATCACCTTTTTTTATAGATCAGAACTATTATATTATTTCTCCAGCTGCAAGGTACCACTCCTGTTTCCCTTATATGGTTAAATACTCTGGAAAGCAAGGGTATCCATAATTCATTCAATTTATTAATGACATCCAACGGGACACCATCCAGGCCTGGAGCTTTATGTGCTGTAAATGATTCTATAGCTATACTAATTTCATTTTCTCTGAACCTTTCTATTTTGTTTTCGCCTATAGATTAAGGGCCAGATATTCAAAACTTTGCCCTGGGGTTAAATTAGCACTGCCCAGTGGGCAAACTTAGCCTGGAGCACAAAGCAAGCTATATTCAAAAGGAATAGTCCAGGGCAAACAGCTTCTGAATATAGCACGGGAATGAGGCTGGGAAACTGGACTGGGAGTGCAGGGCAAACGTAGCCCTGGAATAATAAAGCAATGAATATACAGTATGTACAGCTGTGTGGTATGTGACTGGGGGGGCATGTATGATCGGACACGCACACTGGTATTGAGGTATTCCCAATACTGGCCTATGTGCACTGTGTGCTGTGTCCCAGCCTTGTGACCACACCCAGTCTGTGGTGAGGCCTGGCTACCTGTACACCCTCCCTTCAGCACCCACCATGCCCACAGTGTTGCATGTGTGTGCTGGTATCTGTTGGTCACCACAGATATATGGTCTGCAGGTGTGTGCTGTATGGCCACTCTACCATGGTGGCCCCAAGGGGCTGGGTCACCACATACTGCCTGGCATGTCTGGAACTGGTGGCAGCAGTTGGCCTCATTGTGGTGCCATCAGTGAGCAGCATGTTTCCTCCATGTCTGGCTTTATCTCTGTGTCTTAGTCATATGTTAGGATCACGCAAGGCTGTACTAAAGCCGCGCTAATGCTGCGCAAGGCCATGATGTCATGCAAAGCTGTTTGCCAAGAGTTAAGACCAGTTTTTGCTGGGTGGTAATTTGTACTGCACAAAGGGTGCCGCTAAGTCACGCTAAACACCTTAGCACTGCGCTAGCTGCTGAATATTTCATAGCGCCTGTATTCATGTTCAGTGTGCCCCTTGCATATAATTATGGTTTGCCCGGTGCTAATGTGATTTGCATGTGCTATTTGGCCTTTTGAATATAGCATACCTGTGCTAATCCTGCACTAAACCCGCTCAAACGGTTTGCGCACCACGCAAAGCTTTGGATATTTGGGCCAAGGTGTTTTAATATAGTCGGTGCAATTTTTATAAATGAGTCTTTTGAAATAATTCACCCAACTATCTGCTTCTATGTTATGTTCTAACTTTTCCTGGTAATTTTTTGTGCCTTTACATAATATACTCCAGACTTTTTTACTTTTTTTTTCCAATACTGCTTTTTCTAGCTCTGTCCTTAGCTAGTTGATGAACTTTCCTGTATTGCTTTGTAACACTTTTCTATATTTCTTCCTCAGGTTATTCATGATGTTATTATTATTAACATTTGGGTTTTGTTTTAATATTCTCATTTGTTCTACTGTTTTTTGGTCATCCTACATTGCTTGTTAAATCATTTTCCCCTTCTTGTTGTTGTTAATAGTTATTTCTTTTATGATAATACTAGCCATTCTCTTTGCAATATGTTCGAATCCTGCCATAATTAATTCATGAGAATCTCTATTAAGGACCAATCTTACATCCCCTAAAACCCCTTATATTTCTAATACCTTACAAAATCTCTTCTATCTATTCAAACCCAATCTATACTGTTTTTCTTAATCACCTTAAGGGGTACACTTTTCCTTTTACCGATATTGTTAATTTCCTCAATTATAATTTCTAATTCTACCACAGTACTGTATGTGGTGACTCAGCTTTGGGTACCATTTCCAAGCTTTTACAATGTTTCAAAATATCTCTACTGACCCAGACAAGATCTATAACTGACACTCCATTCCCCCTCATATATGTATAATTACCCTTGATGTCCTTTTGGGTTCTTCCTTTTAGTAATAGTAAGTCTCTAGTTTGTAATTGTCCCATTAAATCTTTACCTCTTTTGTTACAATTATCATCCCTAATGTCTCTGAATAGCCTTACCCCATTAACTGGATTAAATGTTAAATAATTTTCCATTTCTTCTGAGATCCCTTGCAACTGCCCCACCCTAGCATTAAAGTCTCCCAAAACTATTATGTTTGTTAGTGGGTGTGTCTCTATTAAATCATCCAATACCTTACCCAAATTTGCTAACCATGCCTCATTCAGTGATTTATTCTGTACAGGTCTTACATAACAGTTTATCAACAATAGATCTTGTTTCCCACCATGTACTGCTTTAGTGATAAGTATAAACTCCTTCTTGATGATTTCTGTAGTGACAGTGTTTTTATCTAGTTTACAAAAAGTTGCTAAACGTCCCAAACATCTTCCAAATTTATTATATTTCTTTGCCTCTTTACTGTATGCTTTATATCCATTCAGGTGGATTACACCCTTATTCCATGTTTCTTGAATACATATGTAATCAAATGAATTTAAATACTCTTCCAATTCAGGATCAACACATTTATCACTAATTCCAAAAATATTCCATGTCAAATGTTTTCTTGTTTTACAAGTGTTACCATGTGGCCTCCCTCCTGATTCATAATATTCTACATGTCATAATTCTTCTTCAGCCAATACTTCATACCGATTGGCTGTTTCTACCAGGCTTTTGCGATTATCAGAACCATCCCTGTTGTCATTCTTTTTAAGAGATGCTTCATTATTCCTTGTATTTTCAATAATTATGTATATATATATATATATATATATATATATATATATATATATATATATATATATGGTAGCACAGTAGTGCTACCATAGTTAGGGTTGAGGAGCCATTTCTATGTTAAACCCCAAAACTTTGCACCTTAATAACTTTTCAACTGTTTTATGGATTTGCCTGAAATTTGGAATTTATGATCAAGAACCATAGGCCTTGGGATCTGCCAAGTTTTGTACTGGTTGGATATACAGCTGCAGAGTTATTAAGTGTGATCTGTGCACACGTTTACACTTTTCTGGAATTCTATGGTCGCACCTACAGGTCATACAGTTTGCGCGACTGGCCAAAAATCTTCAGGGAAAGTGCGTCCGGGGTCCCCGATGTGCCTTTCAAAGATTTCATGAAAAAATATTAAACGGTTCAAAAGTTATTCAAAAAACAGTTTCCCATTATAAGTCAATGGGAAAAGTTAACAAAAAGTTCAACACTTTCGCAAATGCATTTTTACTTTCTCAAATGGGCCTGTTACTTTCACAAATCGGCCATTTTGTTTTCAGTTGGTGATCAGAAAAATGGTTGGCATTTAAATTTGGGACGCTCTAGCAACCTATTTTTTTGTATTCACCTAGTCGGGCCCTGAGGATGCTTGCCATGTCTTTATTTTGTGGTAAAACACCCCAGAAATATGTTTTTCAAATTTCTGGAAAAGTACTTCATAAATTACTTTGTCTTACTAAAGTGTCGTAAATTTTTATGAAAGCCGCAAATTAAGTATATGTAGTTTTCAGTCTGTGGAAATGACAGCAATTCTTTTGGCACCGCGCTGCAAAGAACCGTTAGGAGTTTTGAGCTGAAATTTGAGGAACGTAGCCGACATCTCACAGATGTGCCTTTCAGTGTTGTATTGAAAAATATTACACAGCAGCAAAGTTACAGCACTCCAAAGTTGATGGTTTTTCCCATAGGATAACATTACGGCGCCCGATGCATTACAGAAATCCTTTGGCACCCTGCTGCAAAATAACGGTTTGGTCTTTTTTCCTGAAATTTGGAGGGAAGACAGCCAACAGCTCACAGATGTGCCTTTCAGTGGTTTGGTGAAAAAATATTACAGGGAGGCAAAGTTATGGTGCTCCAAACTTCTCTTTTTTTCCCGTAGGATAACATTATGGCGTTCGCCGCGCCTTTCAGGGCCTGTATCTCGAAAACGGTGCGAGATACAAAGTTTTCATCAGAAAATTTCTTAGCCCACTGGCAGGGGCTAAGTACAAAACTAGCCAGGACAGTCATAAATCATACAACTTTTAAATTTTTTTCTACATCATACGATTCCTGAGATATAACTTATTTAGTATTCCAAGTCCTCATTTTCTGCTCCGATACCCATTATTATGCATACATTCTTTGTACTCACTGTCTTTCTCTATTCAGCTTTTTGGGAAAACCAGCCTGTGCGCTTACATTACTGTTACCATTGCCCTTTCGCTTGCGTTTCATGCACCGTTTACTGCCCGTTGGCTCTGCACCACCACGTCAGCGTCATCCTTTGCGTTTTCATTTGCACTTGCTTTTGCTATTACTTTTGCCATTGTGTACCGACTGTTTCTCTTTCTGTTTCACTTTGTGTCACCATGCCCATTGCCATTTCAGATTTATAGGCACCATGTTACTATGTGACGAGACATCACGTGGCACACCGTTCCTATCTCGCCGTGTTCGTTATCCTTTCTGTTCTCGTTCGGCGCTTGCATTACCTTGTGCGCCACTGTTAGCCGCTTCTGTTTGCATTGCTGTTCCTGTTACTATGCCACAAGACATTATGTGGTGGGAGTGGGGCCCTTTGGGCCCGGCCCCAACTGTCGCATACGCTGGGAGCACGGGCCCTATGTGCGTATCCTGCGTTTCATTTGCGCTTGCTTTTCTGTTATTTTTTGCCATTTGTGTCTACAGTACTGTTTCTCTTTCTGTTTCACTTTGCATCACCATGCCCATTGACATTTCCATTTGCAGGCACCATGTTACTATGTGATAACACATCACGTGGCAGACCGTTCCAGTCTACGCCACCATGTGTGTTACCCTTTCTGTTCTCATTCGCGCTTGTGTTACCATGTGTGCCACTGTTAGCATTTCTGTTTGCGTTGCTGCTCCTGTTACTATGCCACAAGACATCATGTGGAGTGGCGCCTGAGGCCCTCAGCGCCCACCGCTGCATTACATTCACTGTTTCTCATTACCATTCTCAAAAGAAGGGAAATTAGAGGCAAAAACCTGTTTAATGCATTAGTTAGGGCTGTTCCATAGCGACAAAGTGAGAAATTCGCATTAGGGTTGAAAACCCTAACTCCCGACTCCACCCCCAGCACCACACACACACACACACACACACACACACATTCAAGTATGGGGAGGACCAAGTCAACACAACCAATGACAGACATCCAGCAGCAGGTGACAGAAATAACAAACAATTGTCTAAATGTACTACAGACATCCCCACCCACTGACCAGGTACTGCATGCTCAGTGGAGATCAACAGCAAAACTGAGGCTATGTACACCAAATGTACACATCCCTGATTGCAGCTGCACACAGCGTACCACACTTAGTAGTTGCATGGCCTTACCTACGATGCTCCACACCAGACCAGACCACATGTGGTGGGCCACCTGAGCAATAGAGTTCAGCAAAACCAAGGAGTTGTACAGGTATAATATCTCTGATTATAACAAGGGTTTGAAATGCAGCTTTCTAATTGACTGTAAACATTGTAACAGCCTTATGTTTACTTTTTATTAACATACATGTAGAGCCTAACCATATGATGAACATGGTTTAATGTTGTTTAAAAACAGTTTTATTATGATAGCAGTAAGCCACTCCCAGGTATTATGTTAATGGTCAGTTTATCACTGTCTAGTGACATGTTGCACTCGGCTATGCCTCATTCAACATTAAACCCCACAGGGTGATTAACTAGACCATTTAACATAACTGTTGGTCATGCCTTATTGCTTAATTGTCTTTATGAGTAGATAGTCTCCTCTGCTAGGCACTGTAGCAGCTTTGCAGCACAGTGTCCCACCCAGTTACACCATACACCGTCTAGTTACTGGAGAATGGCTGTGAATATGAACTCATGAAGATGAACAGTGTAACTTGATCATTACGGTCATCGAAACCTTGTGATTATAACTGACAGAGTCAGTGATAGAGAATAACCCCTGCTGTCCTAGTACACTTACCCCATTGTGAGTTAAATCAATACTAAAAGACATTCTGTTTATATCTACACCATACTACTTGATTCCTGTTGTACCACAATTAACATAGTTATCACTTTGATAGCATCAGTGACAGAATGTAGCAAACCCAAACACTAGGCATACAGCCTGGAGTATGAAACAACTGTTAAAAAATTACACTGTGTCCATAAGTGGCATAGATCACTCATTGCAACAATAGTAAATGTATTACTATTTGAATAAGTTAGTCATCACTGATGCAATGAGATTGTCTTTATCAGGTACAACATACTCAGTAAGTGCCTACAGGAAAATCTATCCATTATACATCTCCATACAGGTGCGTCATTGTTGGCTCAGTAGTGCTATGATATTTAGAAGTTGCTTGGCCTGATCCATGCAATTACAATGTTTCTTACAAGAATACTTACTGCATCTTTAGTATTGAAACACACTGAAGGTCTATGTATGTACATGAGCAGTACACCTTCATCAGTAAGAATGCATCTGATACTGGCAGTACGAATTTCAGAGCATTGAACAGGCAATACTTTTCCATATGCTTACATCAGCCTCTCTATCTTGAGCAAACCATTGCAGTAAATGTACTACTATGTAAATCACCTACTAAATGTAACACTACTTTATCTTGAGCATGCTAGTGTCTTGTGGTTAATTTATGTACTTCTCTTAATTAATGTATACTCACTAGTGTTAAAACCTTTCTACAACTGTCATCATGCACCTTCAGCATTTATATTGACTAATGGCACAGTACCAGTTGTGGTGTGGTGTGGGCATCGGTAGGTAGGCGTGCAACTACTAAGTGTGTGTACGTTGTGTGCAGCTGCAATCAGGATGTGTACGCTTGGTGTACATGGCCTCAGTTTTGCTGTTGATCTCCACTGAGCATGCAGTACCTGGTCAGGTGGGTGGGGATGTCTCGTGTACATTTAGACAATTGTTTGTTATTTCTGTCACCTGCTGCTGGATGTCTGTCATTGGTTGTGTTGACTTGGTCCTCCTCCATACTTGAATGTGTGTGTGTGTGTGTGTCTGTGTGTGTGTGTGGTGCTGGGGGGGGGTGAATTCGGAGTTAGGGTTTTCAACCCTAGCAGCGAATTTCCTCACTTTTGTCGCTGTGGAACAACCCTAACTAATGCATTAAACAGAGTTTTTTGCCTCAATATATATATATATATATATATATTCTTAACTTATCCAGGACAGTCAGTTTTTAATTCATTTCTTCAAGAACTATGTCTTCATATAGCCAGATTGAAATCTGGCCATCTTCTTCCCATCTAGCTACTTTATTGATCTCTCAGGTACTGACATGCTTATTCAAAAAATCTCTTACTATATTAGTCAATTCATCTTTTAAATTTGCCTTCCCTTCAGCCTTTAATTGTTTTAGGCCAAAAATTGCCACATTGATTTTCTCTTTCTCCTTCTCATTTGTTTTATTTTCAAAGTATTCAGGAAAAAGCATTCCCATTGAACAAACTTCTCCCATTTCCATGCCCAATTTCCTAATTTCCAGGGTATTAGATCGTTTTGCCCTTGTTAGGTAATATTAGTCCATAACCAATAGTACCAATTTCAAATCAGCTACTGGCCTTATTGTACTTATATGATTCTTAGCATATCTGTACCCATTGAGCAAATCAAACAGTATATTGTGAATCATATTATTAAGCATCTCCTCAATGCAAGAATGCAAGCCATTTTATGCAGTGGGATCACAAAGTCCAAACTTACAGTCTTATTTAGGAAATTACCAAAGTTTTCACTCTTAATTCCTTTTTTTTTTATTTGTTCCTTTCCTACCTCTTGTTTCTCTATCTTAGGTTGATTTTCTATTTTCTCATTCTTGTTTTCTTGTTCTGTCTCTTTTTCCCTTTGATCTTTTACTCTTTTTTTTGCTTTGATGTCACTTTTCTACCTTTATCTTTCTTATTCCCTTTTTTAAAGTTTAATTTGTTCACTCAAGTCCTTTTTTCAGGTTCCACCTGTACATTTTGCACTTCCTTTTCCTCAATTTCCTCCTTTACTCTGTCTTTCTTTCCTTCTGTTTAATCCTTTTTTTTTTTACATCTGATCTATATATTTCAAGCTTCTTTTTTATTGTTATTTGGTCCCTATTATTCTTAGGTTTATTTTTTCCTTTCTTTTTCCTTTGTTCTTTAGCTTTCTTGTCACTCTGGGTTTTCATTTCTTGTTCCTTCCCCTTATTCAATAATTCAGGGCAAGTTAGCATCCATTCTCTACAAATGCTATCCTCCCTTTTTTCTATACCAGGTAACTTAATAAGTTCAGCTTCCTCTTCAAATTAGTCCTCTATGCTGATTATGGTGTCATTTTTACTCTTATCTGTTATCTTAGTTACTTTGTTGGACATTGTTTTTTTTTAATTGACATTTAAGTATCATTTCCCACTAAACTGCACTCTCTTTGACCATTGTTTTCTTCTTTCTGAGGCAGTATCTCAGTTATTTTCCCAATTTTCTTCACTAAGACTAGTCCTTCTATTGCTTTCCATGTTTTCTAACCTTATTCTATTCTCTACACATAATCCTTTGAGAGATAAGAGGTCTTGTTTAATTTCTACCAATGTTCTATACAATAGGACCTTCATTAAACTGATCCTTAAGCATCAAGACCACAATTCTTGCTACCTCTTCTATCTCAAAGGGAGCTAATGCTATCTGGACTCATTGTCCATGATGCCTCACTGGCACATACCGTACCTTCTAAGTTTGTCTCATTTATCTTATTTAAATCTACTGTTGGCTTTCTATTTGCTATTAAAGTCCATTCTTTCCTCATTGATTATTTCATTTCTTTGACCTCATTATCTATTTTGGTTAGTCCATTAAAGACATCAGAGAAATCCGATTTCAAATTTATAATACTCATATCTTTCTTGGGCATTTGTTAATTTCTTATATTTCCTCACTGTATGATGCACCGCACAATGTTCTGGACCACGAGGTTATGTCCACATTGTTTCTGCCACAATATTTTGTCTGTGATATTCCTGGCCTGAACCATGGAAAAGTTTAATTCTTTCCCAACTACTCCTCTACAATACCCTGAAATATTCTTTCTAAATATCCATCACTAGCTGAAGATTTTAGTTGAGTTGACAATAAGAATAGCAGAATGTGAAAGATGTTTTTTCTACACTGCATCAACTGAAAACTTATCTTAGAGGTATGATGGCTAAAGAAAGGTTAGCAGTATTACTTTTGATCAACATTCAGGTTCAGGCCAGGAACATCATGGCCAAAATATCGTGGCAGAAACAACATGGTCATAACCTTGTGGTCCAGAACATCATGCGGTGCATAATACAGTGAGGACACAATGTTGCCGGGCAGCAATGCTGCAGACAGAAGACACACACAGCAATAGTGCATCTGCATGAGAACTGGGAACATGGACAATAGCAAGGTGTGGTGCGGGTGTGTGTGCTGGCACATAGCATGGAAACTGCCAGACGGTGGATACTGGGACAGTACACCACAGGACACACATGGCCCCACCACAATGCCACAGACAGGGGGCAAGCACCAGCACTGGCACCAGGTGCAACAACAGAGCTTTGGGGTAACAGTGACAGTGGGACACACTGGGTGGTGGACAGCAGGTGAAGGACACAGCTGCACATGGAGCTCAAAGGACAGTGCCAGTGGTGGTGGGGGGGACAAGGAACACCACACCACAGTGCAAGGAGGACACACAATGTATTCCCTGAGTTGGGAGGTGGGGCAAAGGACCATGGATATCAGTACTGCTGTGACAGCAGATGGATGCAGGCCACATTGGAAACATGCACTATATGCCTGCTTAGGTGACTGCTGCTGTGCATTCCCGGTCAGTGTCCCTGTGCAGTGTATGGTATCCTGACCCGTGTGTTGTCTGGCATGCACTGTTATGTGCTGCGATGTCCTGTGCCGATGACATTGAGGGAGGCACTGTTGTTTCTGCTTTGTTGTGGGCTGCAATATTTTTACTCGCGATGTTCCTGGCCTGAACCAACATTCATCTGAATAAATAGAATGCCATCAGTCTCACATCAAATGAACTGATGGAGGAATATTGCAGTAGAAAAGACAGAAGGGGCTTGATCTGAACTCTGTTGTTTGGATTTTTTCAGAATACATACTCAGAATAAATAATGAGTTTTTCAGAATACGTTGTGTTTGAATTCTCTGACTTTTCTCAGCGACATTTGTGGATTTGTGATTAATAGAGGTACTCAGGCCAGGGATTCGCAACAAGGGGTTCGCCCACTCCTGGTGACTCTCAAGGTTTTTCAAAGTAGCTTGCAAAGTTCTTATTTTAAAATTATTAACAACAATCATACGCTATATAGTGTTGAATACACTTAGATTGTCATAATACATTTGTGTTTGGTTTAAAAATGTACTAAATAGTTTCTGATCTCAAACATACATATTGTGGTTGATGTAATTCAAACAACCTGGCAGCACTTTTTTATATTCTTAGATAAAACATTGGTGGCTTGACATAAGCCTCTCCTCTGGCCTCCTGTAGAAATCATTTTTAGATCAGCCATGGTATTCAATGGAGAAAGATAGCATTGCTGCAGGAGCTCTGATACAATTTTGTAAGAGGTGACAGAACTGAGTTCCTGTGGGGTTTTGCACAGTTTAATCCCTGAATATGGGACAGGATTTAAGAATGAGCAGAGTGTAACGCTGTGGTGTGCCCAAGGGATAAAAGTTATTGAAAGAAGGGGAGGCCTACAAAGTGATCTGCTTGTACAGGTAATGTCTAATTGCCATCTGTAGATTGGGTCACTTGGGGGCTGGCTGGGGAGGGAGGATTGAGTGTCTCTAGGACTGCTCTCCTCCATCAGGGAAGGGAGTTGCCATGGCTTGCTGCTTGACTGCCACCTGGAGGTGTCCAGGTTGCAGCACTAATGAATCACATACTCAGGGAAGAGACCCAATGTTCAGGGTTCATGGGGTATTTCTGTGGAGGGGGGCTCTCACATGCATTTCCCATTGCACATTCAGTGGGTCCGAGAAGAAAATCAGAGGAAAAACAATGTCGGCTACAGGATGATGACTGAACTTTCACAGGTCCCACACCAGCAATTGGACATCAAGTACAGTCCTGTGGCAAAGGACAACACAGGAAGGTAAGCCCTGAAGGAGTTGGGTGATGGCACTGTGGGGGTTTGTCAGAGTGGGGCAGCCAGAGGCATCTAACGTGTATGCAGCTTCTACAGAAAAAAACAGCTTTTACAGCTACAATGATGACAGCCAGGATGAAACACAGTAATTCTGCAGCTTGTCACAAAATGCTGCTGTATGCAGCAGTGAACAATGTAATTCAATGGCAATAAAGCCCTTTTTTACTGCAGTATTTTGTGATATGTCATTTAGAGCAAGTTACTGCATTGTATTGTGGCTGGCTGTGTTGTAATGTTGTAATTATTGACCCACATCATTAAAGATGGCTGCCACTCAGTTTTTAAAAATCTTTTCCAGTGAGGTTACCTGAGGAATGTACATTCTAGAGTCCTTATGTGGCTGTAGAAAGATGGTATTGACACATGTTTCTGATGAAAAACAGCACAACACTGTGTCGCATGATAGGCCTAGATCCATTTATGTGTGTTCATATTGTATATGCTGTAATGTATTTTAGAATTAAGACACTGTCTCTTTAAAAGGCTTAGAAATGGACTTACAAAAATAGCCTTAATTTTTCTAATGGCTAGGGTGAATCTGGTACATCACAAGATAAGGGAGACAGGAATATAGCCCAGGAAGGCATAAAATATCCCACTGTGGCTTTCCATGACAGAGAAAGGTAATATAGTGACCTAGGGGTCAGGGGTCAAGCCAAATGCATGGACCAGATGTGACTGGGATTGACATGGAACCACAGTGACACCCACAGAGAAAGGTACGCTGTTGCACCCCATCACACTGTGGGTGGGGCTTGAAAATGACCATCAGGTATATTATAAGACACACATTTTGAACTCAGGGCAGTTGAATAGTGTTTAAGTTGGAAGGCAGATAGTCTGTCCAGCTGGCATATACTTGTAGACCAGAAGTATATGTGTAGGCCTGGAAAAATTTCTAAAACCAGACCTGAGTGTGTGGAGTGTTTGACTCACCCCATACTGAACAGAAAATTCTGATTGTAAGTCAGAATTTTAGAAAACAAGACTTTTCACCAATGACAGCACCTGAAGATTTCTTTTAAAAAGGACATTCAGGGGAACTGACTTGGAATACAACCTTGCTATAAGATTGTTGCTGAAGGACTCATCTCTACAAGGACATTTAAAATCTTGTTTAAACTCTAACCTCAAAACAAGATATAGTTTAGAATACAGTATCTAGTGTTTTCTGTAAACCATCCAGTTTTACTTTTGTTATTGCCTGCATTTCAAAGTTCTTCCAAACTGTAGACGTTTCTGTATTGCTTTTATTTTAAGTAAACTTCTGTGATTTTTCTTATCAACTCTGCCTGGGGGCCTGATTGTGTGATCTAACATTTTAACAGAAGGGTTCTGAAAAGACTGTGGGCCTTGAAAGATAGAACCACTCGGCTATCGTATAAAACTACTTAGACAAGACATAGCCAGTGGCCGGGGTTGGATTCAAATACCGAAAGTAGTGCAAAGTCCAGGGAGCTCAAAACTACATAATCCACCCTCCCACTGGAAAAAGGAAGGTTGGGAAGTCTTCCTATACCCTTACTCCTGCTCACAAGTTCTTAAAAAGGGGGATCCTCTCTGCAAACAGGAGGTCCTGCCGGGCTGCCCAAGGTTTGGGGGCCTGGGGCTCTTGATACACTGTACCAAGATATTTAATTTTTTCATGGTAGGCATGGCACAGGAGTGGGAAGTTTTAAAATGTTGTGTCATGTTTCGGGAATTAAAGATAACACAAAGAAAATGGTGTATCTCAATATTTTTGCCAGACAAACATTACTGTTGAAAAAAGCTTTATGGTCACTAACAAATACTTTTGCTTTAAGTTAAAAAAATATTATTTTGTTGCTTTTTACTTAAAAAAAATCACACAGCCATTAACTTTTCCACCCCCTTTCATGACATGTTGGGGTTTAATGCTATTTGTGAGCAAGCAGAAGGGGCCAACACAACTCACTCTGTAGCTTTATTTTCAGTATGTTTTCTCAGTATGTTATGTAGATAAAAAACATGTACTGGGGAGAAGGGAGTATGGATGGCATTTTCAGATGATCAGACACAGACTCAGGAGTGAGATATACCTGTGTCTGCATTGGAAAAGATCTGTTGGTACTATTTTCAAATGCTGCAGGTGGTGTGAGACTTGCTGCATGCGTTATTATTTTAAGTAATACCTTGGCTGATGACAACACTAAATAGCTAAATATGTTGTATTATGCATTGTTATAATTGTTATCTTGAAGGTTAGTATTATCTCAGTGGAATACTACACAAATCAGAGAGCAGCTTTTACAGTGCTAACAATATCTCAGTTGTCTAGTTCAGTACTGGAGCCAGCAGTTGAAGTCAAAGAGAAACAGTTAATTTTTCAAACAAACAGTAAATTTAAAAATTGTAACTGACAAACTGATGCATAACAAATTGTGAATTGTACATTCTGTGTAATTTTCAAATTAAGTTGAAATGATGTTTGAGCAATCTGAATGTATGTGCATGTAATAAATGACTTTAGCTTTTCCTTGGAATGGAACTGCTGTTTGTACTGGTGTAATCTACAGACCTGCAGCATGGGAAGGGGGGAGACAGATAAGGTACTGGTGGAAGCCATACAAAAGATGGTGACCAGGGGGAAGATGCTACTGTTGGGGGACTTCAATCTGCCAGATGTAGATTGGAGCATCACAGCTGCAGCTTCAGCAAGGAGCAGGGACATCCTGAACTCGCTGCATGGGGCATTCCTCAGGCAAATAGTAAAGGAGCCCACTCATGAGGGAGCAGTGTTGGACCCCGTACTCACAAAAGGGGACAGCATTGAACACATCAAGGTTGGTGACACCCTGGGATACAGTGATAATTGTATGCTGTGGTTCAATATAACTACTGAGCCAGAATCAAACCACGTTAAGACTAGGGTCCTGGACCTCAGGAGAGTCGACTTTACAAAGATGGGGCAATGCCTCAGGGATGCCCTGATGGGAGGAGGACATGAGAGGAGTGGAGGAACAGTGGGCAACTATAAAAGGGGCCATAGGGAAGGCAACAAACCTCTGTGTCAAGCAAGTAAGCAAAAGTAAGAGAAAAGGAAAGGTTCTCAAAAGAGGTGATTGGGAAAGTAAGGGCAAAAAAGTTAGCATTCAGCAAGTGTAAGGATACACAGAGGGAGAAGAATAGGGAGGTGTATCATGAGACGCAGAGGGGGGCAGGGAAAGCAGTCAAGAGTGGAAAGGCACAAACAGAGGAGAAAATAGCACAGGCAGTATAGAAAGGGGATAAGGGAGTCACATGATGCAGTGCACCTAGTGGCAGCATAATCGACAGCTCCTGCCCACCGACCAGCTAAATTCCATTTTTTTTTGCCTATCTGGCAACTGATTTAACAATCTGTACCATCTGCTAACCAGTTCTATCTTCCAGAATCGTGATTGCATTTGAATTTGAATTGGATCTCAAATCAGCTTATTCTGAACTTGTGGCGACCATGGAGGCTGAGATGAAACCAGCTGGGGCCAAGCATACCCAGCCGACTACCCCTGAGAAGGCTGCTAAAAAATCTAAAACCCAAACTGTGGGGCACGCTGCTAAAATAAGTTCTTCTGGCTCCTCTTCCAACCCTCTCATGGAGGATCACTTTTTACAGGAACTAATTCCATTTCGAGAAACACTGCAAGACATATCCACAAAACTAAAATCCATCAGGGGCGACCTTACCTCACTAACTTTAAGAGTAGGAGACTCCGAAGCTAGAGCCTGCTCATTGGAAAGCTGGAAAGCGAAAGCTGACCCAGAAATTAATCGTCTCAGGCAACAGATCATCAAACTCCAATTGAAAACCGAAGACCTTGAAGGACGAAGCAGGAGAAACAACATCCTGATCCTGGGCCTGCCAGAAACCGAAGAGGGAACGGATATCATGGCTTTCGTTCAAAAGCTGCTCAACAAGGTAGTGGGTCCCTCTCCCTTTAACCCACAATACCACATTGAAAGGGCACATCATTCCCTAAAGCCAAAGCCCCCACCTGGAGCCCCTCCACGGCCCATAATTATCAAGCTGCTTAGCATTCGTGAGAAACAACACATCCTGTTCAAAGCCAAGGAGTTGCAAACAATTTACTGGGACAGCGCTAAGTTGAGAATTACTCAGGACTTACCCTACGAAATCTGACAGAAAAGAACGGCTTTCCACCCGATCGTAAGCAAGCTGATAGCTGCGGGTATCCGTTTCCGCATGGGCTACCCGGCTAAACTGCAGGTGGCGTTGGAAGGTGTTTGGCACGCATATGAAAAACCAGACCAGGCCGTGGCAGATCTTACCCTGAAGCTACCTAACCTATTCAAAACTGGCTGAACTGTGTATCCAGAGCGCTACTTAGAAGCTTCTTTCTGCAACGAGATGGTGTCAAGCTGATTTCCAACCTTGCGGTTTTTGCTGTTCACCTCCTTCTCTGTTTGGTTTTCTGGGGTCTGGGCCAGAATCCGGGTGCGCCCTAACAGGCCTAGATTTGCATTGACGGGCCTGTAGTCTGGCTCTGGGAGGGTGGGGGGGTAAGAACTAAGTTCCTGCTGGAGGTTCCTACCGGTTTCTATTGGTGACGGACCATTTGGTCCTTTAAGTCATAACACCCCTGTCATTTCCTGTTTTGCGGAGTCAGTCTAATTTATAACAGGAGCTATACTCGCTGTTCGCTCCGGTTTACAGTGAGGAGTACCTGTTAGCACACCAGTGAACTCCTGAATGGCATGCTTAAAAGCTTATTCCAGGCGAGATAATGCTCCAACGCATTTCTGTTTTCCCCACGCTTGGAGGTTTCTGGTATGACAATTCTCTTTCTAATAGTTCTCCCTCTAAGTCCAATTGTGGGGATATCCTCTGTGGGTCACGAAGCAGAATTACCTTAAGCTTTTGGCTGGGCGGGGGGGGAGCTCAAAGATTGAGCTAGCTCTGGGAGACCTGCCTCGCGACCTATTGTGGGGGGGATGGCTGCAGTACCCTGGAGACCAGGTTACATTTGTCCGTCCCACAATGTCAAAACAGACTTTTCCATAATTGCTCAACTTCCTTCAAGACAGATAAGCACTTTAACAGATCTTGGGTCTGCAAGCCTTAGGGGTTGGTCCTCGTTTGATTTACTTGCTCAGTTTAATTATGCCTTTATATCTCAACGAGGATCGATTGTATATAGTTTAAGGGGGGGTGTGAGAGTTTGTAAGGTTAGGATAAATGGATGGGAGGGGAGTTTACAGGTCATTTCCTTACATGGGCTAAATAGTTACATGTTTTTGTTAATTTTACTCTTTGTTCACTACTCTAGAACCTGAGGAATGTTCGTACATTAATCTTTGCACCTTAGGGGGATGGTGGGGGGGGGGGCCTGGAGAGTGCCATATGTTTCTGAGCGTTTTAGAAGTGCTACTGATTCCTGGTTTTTTCATTTATGTTACCAACCCATATGGCTATGAGGCCGATTAAGTTTGCTAGTTGGAATGTCAGAGGCGTCAAGGACCCTACCAAAAGACATCAGGTTCTCCAAAACTGTTCTTTATTAAATGTGGACATTCTTTTCATGCAGAAGACACACTTGTCAGCTTCAGAATCTAAGGGGCTACGTAGGCTGGGATTCTATCAGGTTTTTGTATCCAGCAGATTACAGGCTAGTAGAGGGGTTGCTATATTAATCAAACAAAATATTATATTTGTAGTGGAAGATAGTATTATAGAGCAAGAAAGTAGATTTGTTCTGGTCAAAGGTCAGCTTAATAATAACAATGTGGTACTGGGTGCAATCTACGGTCCAGTTGGCGGTGACCCCCAATTTCTCATGTACTTAGCGGATAAACTGAGTGGATTCCTGCCCTCCCTATTTATTCTGGGGGGCGATTGGAATATAGCCCCATCTCAGGAGTTGGACAAAACTTATAGGCCCTTAAAACCTTCTTCCCCATCTCAACAGGCCCTCAGTGACTTCATGAATCTGCTAGGCCTATGTGACCCATGGCATCTGCTCAACCCTATGGGCCGAATTTTTTCCTTTCACTCCCAAGTCCACCAAACGTGGTCAAGAATTTACTATATCCTAATCAGTTCTACCCTTCTGAGTAATACTCACCAAGCGGGTATAGAACCAATTGTCATCTCTGACCACTCCCTGGTATGGGTCATGGTTTCCCCAGGACCACATGGTCAAAGGGATACCTCTTAGAAATTAAATATATAACTTATAAAAGAGGATAGAACAGTTTCCCATATTAAATCTCTGATTTCATCCTTTTTAGAATCCAACCAGGGCTCTGTTTTCAGAGATGACATACTTTGGTGTTCTCTCAAATGCTTTATTAGAGGTGAGTTCATAAAATTAGCCTCCAGAATGAAAAAAATAAGAGAGGCTAAAGTTATCTCATTGTCCAATCAAATCAGGATAGCCGAAAATGACTTCTTTCTCTCCAACTCTCAAAATGATCTGGAAACTCTACTTAAACTCAGGAGCGAATATGATGATTTACTAAGAGAAAAAGCAGAATATGCTATTCTTAAAACTAAGACTCGCTACCTGGACCATGGGGAGAAACTGGGCAGACCGTTAGCCCTTAGACTGAGGGAGACGGAAAGCTCAAGGTTAATCCCGACACTGAATTCTCCTGATGGCTCCATTAAAACTTTGCCTAGAGAAATAGCTCTCATTTTTGAATCCTTCTACAGGGAGATTTATGGCAGAGGTACCTTTCAATCGTCTCATCCCATAGTAGAACAATTCTTGGATGGGATTAAGCTTCCTTCCCTTCAGGTACACCAATGCGATATATTATCCTCCCCCATTACCTTAGCTGAGATAGAAGAAGCAATTAAAGGGTTGCCTCTGGACAAGGCTCCAGGTCCCGATGGCTTCCCTTCCAACTTCTATAAAGTTTTTTACAAGGAGATATCCCCTCTACTCCTGAAACTATATGATTACATGTTCTCCTCAGACCTCCTTGACCCCTCTCTGTTAGAGGCCACAATAATTTTAATTCCAAAACCAGACAAACCTATGTTAGACCCAGCCAGTTACCGCCCAATATCACTATTAAACTACGATATCAAAATCCTAACCAAGATTCTCTCTCTTAGAATTAAACAGATCTGGCAACACCTGCTGAGCCCTGAACAGGTTGGTTTTGTTCAAGGCAGATCTGCAGCAGATCATTTGCGAACCCTTTCTCATATCTTCCAAACTGCCCAAGATTCTCAGTCCCCTATGGCACTAATTGCGCTAGACACAGAAAAGGCCTTCAATAGGGTGAATTGGGTCTTCCTGTGGGCCACTCTGAGGAGAATGGACTTTCCTGATATCTTTATTCAGTGGATTAAAATGGTTTACAAATCACCCTCAGCCAAAATCTACTGCAATGGGGTCTTCTCATCTCAATTCCCCTTATGCTCTGGTACACGGCAAGGGTGTCCTCTGTCTCCCTACTTATTTAATTTGTACTTAGAACCCTTGATACTTAGCATCAAGGCCTCACCCCAGGTCACAGGTTGTGTTATCTCTCAAAAACCTTTCACTCTTTCGGTCTTCACAGATCATATTTTACTGCACCTTACTAACCCTGAATCATCTTTAGCACAGGCATTACAAATTATTTACCGATTTGGTCAAGTTTCCAATTATAGATTAAACTTATCTAAATCAGTTATCTTCCCACTAAATTCTTTCACCTTTCATGCTAACTTTACCCAGTTTGGCATGAAGTGGTCCCAGTTTGCTTCAAATATTTGGGCATACATCTGGCTCATGCAGCCTGAAGTGGTCAAGAAGTTTAATTTGACCCACTTACTAGTAAGAGTCCAGAGAGACCTTGAGATGGGAAAGCCTGACGATATCCCTATGGGGATGTATCAACATTATCAAAATGAATGTACTACCCCGCATTTTCTACCCCCTAAATTTATTAAACATATGGCTCCCCAGATCCTATTTTCAGCAGATACACTCTGCCCTATCCAGTTTCATCTGGAAAAGAAAACAACCTAGACGGGCCTTTCTCAAACTCAACATACCTAGGGACAAAGGGGGCCTTCACCTCCCTAACTTTTTGCTATACCATTGGGCTCCATTTATACAAAATAGGAAGATGGTTAACAGTCCAATCCAGCCTACCCCAACCAACCTGGTTACAGTTGGAGCTCAAACTTCTGGATCAATTTAATCTTCGACCTCCCCACATCTTCTATTACTCCTTTTCTACATTACCTGAAGCCATACAAAACTCAGTTATAGGTCCCTCTATCAAAATTTTATCCCAATGTTGGAGTTTCTTTAACATACCATATACCAAGGATCTGGTGCAACCCCTCACATTAAATCACAACATCAAAATAGGGGGCACCCCGCTGACCTCTGATTGGTTTCCACAAATTCGGGACTTATCAGTGGAAACCCTGTATTTTCAGGGCTCGCTCCTATCCTCCACAGATCTCTTAACCACTCTAAACATTTCCCAGAAACACATATTCAGGGTTTTCCAACTGAGACATCTAATAGTTAAGTCATTTGGGGCTGTATCTATACCATCTCAAACGAGGCCCTTTTTGGAAAAGATCCAAGAATCTGTAGCCAAATCCCATGGCATTGCCAGAATATATGCCTTCCTATTGGACTCTAAGTTTCCCAGTGCCCTTGAGGGTTCTAAAATCTGGGCTCCTCTCATACCTGACTCTCCTCTACCCTGGAGCCTGATTTGGAAGGACACACACAGATACCTTACCCAGGACAGTCACAGGTTAACTCAGTACCATATTTTGAACAATCTGTACTACACACCCATCAAACTGGTTACATTTGGTAAACTTAAATCATCCAGCTGTACTCGGTGTGGAGTAACTGAAGGGAACCTGATGCATATATTTTGGTACTGTGATAAGGTGGCATCTTTATGGAATACAATACAAATTAATCTAGATCCCCTTCTTGGATTGAAAGAACTTTTTACAAAAGAAATATGTATACTAGGGATGTACACTAACATCGAGGTTAAGGAACGCAGGTACCATATGGCTTTAATTTCTATAGTAGTCAAAAAACTGGTCTTTAGGCATTGGATGGATCAAAATTCCATCACATACTTGGAATAGCTCAAAGAAATGTCCCTTTGTTTCAATACAGAGAGGTTAATAGCCAGTTTCTGAAATCGCATGGCCTCTTTCAATCAGAAGTGGGGTAAACTATATGCCTTATACCTGAAGTAATCCGCACATAATGATGACCTCTGACAACCTTAGCCTACACCGACTCTTTTGGAACAATTTTGTTACCTGAGTACTTCTCTTTAATATATTTCTCACTTTCTTAATTCTCATCATGGCACTCTCCTGGGTGGGAAGGGGGGGGGGGGGAGTTAGAGTTGGTTTGATATGGTCTTCTTTTTTGTTTGTGAGTTTATAGGCACCTTTCATCCTTTACGGGGCTGATATCTCATCAGTTGTTTATCATTTTGTTCAAACACAGTATGATATAAAGTTTGTATTTCATGTACTGTTGGTTTTATATAACTCAATAAAGATGTTGAATTTCAAAAAAAAAGAAAGGGGATAAGATATTTTTCAGATATGTAAATGATAGGAGAAAAACTAGGGGAGGGATTATAAGGCTAAGGAGGGAAGGGGAGGAATGTGTAGAGTGGGACCAGGAAAAAGCAGGCATCCTGGACAAATATTTTTGTTCTGTGGACACAGAGGTAGGGTAAGGTGAGGGACCACAGTGAAGTGGCAGGAGCATAGAAGGAAGGGAGGAAGGGGGACACTAGTCCATTTACAAAGGAGAGAGTCCCAAAGGAACTCAAAAATCTGAAAGTAGGCAAGGTAATGGGGCCAAACGGAATACATCCAAGGATACTGAAGGAGCTCAGATTGGTACTGATTGCATCTCTGGCAGTCCCATTGAAACACTCACTGGAGAATGGAGTGGTCCGAGAAGACTGGAGGAGAGCAGATGTAGCCCCACTTCACAAAAGTGGTAGCAGGGAGGAAGCTGGAAATTACAGGCCAGTCAGCCTGACCTTGGTGGTGGGGAAATTAATGGAATCACTGCTGAAGGAAAGGATTATGGAATATCTCGACACCACCAATTTACATAATCTGAGCACATGGATTCACCAGGGGAGGTCATGTCAAACAAATCTGATAGATTTCTTTGACTGGGTGACCAGAGAAGTAGATCAGGGTAGAGTGGTGGATGTGCCTACCTAGATTTTAGTAAAGCCTTCAATACCATTCCACATAGGAGACAAGTAAATAAACTGGGCAGCCTAGGAGTGTGGCCAAAAGTGGTAAACTGGGTAAGGAATTGGTTGGGGGATGGGCATCAGAGGGTGGTGATAAATGGAGTTCACTCCAAGGAGGGGAGTGTGACCAGCGGGATGCCACAAGGATCAGTACAGGAACCAATCCTCTTTAATGTACTTATTAGTGACATTGCAGAGGGACTAGAATGGAAGGTGTGCCTTTTTGCAGATGATACTAAAATCTGCAATAGGGTAGACACTCCGGGAGGGGTGGAAAAAATGAATAAGGATCTAGGAAAGCTTGAGGAGTAGTCAAGAATGTGGCAACTATGTTTTAATGTGAAGAAGTGTGAAATCATGCACTTAGGGCATAGAAATTCAAAGGTGGAGTACAAGATGGTGGCAGTGGTACTGATGACCACCAAACAGGAAAGAGGCCTGGGGGTAATCATATCTGATAACCTAAAGGTGGCCAAACAATGTGACAAGACTGTGGGGAGAGATAGTGGGATGCTAGGGGTGCATAGGGAGGGGTATATCTAGCAGAATGAGGGAGGTGGTGGTACCACTGTATAAATCATTGGTAAGACCTCACCTGTAGGACAGCATCCAGTTCTGGAGACCACATCTCTGGAAGGACATAGACAGAGTAGAGGCAGTCCAGAGGAGGACACCAAAAATGGTACAGGGTCTGCACCATAGACCATACCAGGAGAGACTAAAGGACCTCAATATGTACACCCCGAAGGAAAGAAGGGAAAGGGGGATATTATAGAGACTTTCAAACACATCATGGGCATAAATAAGGTACAGGAGGGGAGCATTTTTCAGAAAAAAAGATGCTCAAGAACAAGTGGACATGCTAAGAAGCAGGAGGGGGTAGATTCCGGGGTAACGTAAGGAAGTACTTCTTCACAGAGAAAGTGGTGAATGCCTGGAACAACCTTTCAGTGGAGGTGGTGGGGGCAAAAGCTGTGGCGGGAATCAAGAATGCATCGGATAGGCGTAAGGGAACCTTAGTCATTAGGGAAGGGAGGGCTAAGCCAGAGATCAAGTAGGGTCTACGGTATGGCAGTAGGTAGGGAAAATGTGCAGACTGGGTGAGCCAAGCAGTCCTTATCTGATATCAGATTCTACTTTTCATTCTTTCTATGATTCTATTGACAAATATACAATTAAGTCCATATATAGTATTGTTTCTGCATTGTTTTGTCAAAAAACAAGAAATTAAATATGTAAATGCCTGACTCAAAATATGCAGTCTATCATCTTTTGAGGGGGGTAGGACTTTCATAACTCACTCAGGGCTATGCTACTGATGAGATATAGTACTACCCCTCACATTTTGAATACATAGAAAATAGAAAAAATGTTTACTGGCAGAAAAAGACCAAAGTCTATCCAGTCTGTTTTGTTCCTATCTACCTTATGTGTATCACTCCATCACTGTACAGGCTTGCCTTGGTCCCCTAGTGGTAGCTCTGCTCCCTTGCCCACCATCCTCCACCCCTCCATACCTTAATAGACCCTTATTTCTGTCACCTCTCATCTTGAAGTCAACACCTCCCAGGACAACCTGTTCCATTTGTTGACCACTTTCACGGGGCTGGCAGTATAGCCTAGAGGTTTGAGTAATGAGCTGTGAACGAGCTTGGTACCTCCAGCAGGCCAGACCAGGGTTTGATGCTCACAACCTCCACTTGCATACTGTGTGACTCTGAGCAAGTCACTTCAACACCCAGTGCTCCCAGGTCACCTCTGAAAACTGGCACTTGTGCCAAGTGGGCCTTACCCAGTTACCAAAGACTACAAGTAAAAAAAAAAATAATAAATACTTCCTACCATCCCTTCTGACCTCCCCCAATCAGCTTGTACTCATGCTATCTTGTGGCAGACTCCTTTCAATGCTTGAAAGCCGCTGGCAGTCAACCCTGTTAATTCTTTTGAGAATCTTGGATATTTCCACCATGTCTCCTCCGTCCCTCTTGGTCTCCAGAAAGTACATATGAAGGCTGCTTAATCATTCTTAGTGGAGCCCGTCAGGATGCAACACAATATTGCAGCATTCTGCTGTGGGGGTACTGCAGGAAACAAAACAGTTTCAATGGCAGTGTATCCCTTTAGTTATGCAGTAACCTGAGACACTGTGCTGCATCCATGTAGGCTCTGCAATGTTTTTGTAAGGGCAAAAAAATCCAGCACTCACCAACCAGTCAGCAGATACAGTCACAGCAGAACAAGATTAAGTGCAAAACTTGGAGTGACTATTTACTGAAAAACTTGCACATGTAAGGCAGGATAAAATATGCTAGGCGGTAGCAGCAACTCAAAGTTTCACATGTATAGTACTTTATTAAGGGGAATTTCCTCTTGATAAAGTGCAGTAAGTGTGAAATGTTGAGTTGCTGCTACCTTTATAGAGGGCTATAAGCATGAAACTTTGAGTTGCTGCTACCGCCTTGCATATTTCATCCTGCATTACATGTGTAAGCTTTCCAATAAATAGTCACTCAAGTTTTGCACTTAATCTTGTTGTGCTATGACTTTATCTGATTGGTTGGTGAGTGCTGGATTTTTTGCTCTAAGCTTGATATTTATCATCCTTAGCACTACTTGAATGATTCTGGAGTGGTTATTTTTACATCTGTAGTTCCACTTTGTTTTCCTCTGCTGCCCCTTAATAATCATTGGTTGCCTTCTTCTACAGTAACCCAAGCTTGTCCCTAACCTTCTTCAGGTTGGGATTCCAGAACTGTGTCTAGAGCTCTTACTGTCTCAAGCAAACAATTGAAAACATCCATCGGGGTAGCTATTATAATACTTGGCCCACTTCTTTCAACACCTGGGGGGGGCAGCCTTATGGGCCTAGAGCCTTGCTGACTTTTAATGCCGTAAGACCTTTAAATACCCTATACACAGAGCTGCTGCCCACCTCCAGTTTGTGCCGAAGTCCTAGAATCTTAGTTGTTCCCAGTCTGGCAGCTGTCCATCCTTTTTCTTAGTGAAAGCTGAAGTGCTCGTTCAGTACATTCACTTTAACCAGTAATCTTCATCTACCAATTATTCCAACCAATTTGCCAGCCTTTCTCTGCTTTCCTTTTTCCCCTTTTATCACTTATGAAGATAAATTGCACATTTTAAATGAGTAATCAAAAGATTAGTAATATCTTGTAGCCTCTAAATAACCATCATTTTGAACTATTAAGTTTCTTCTTCAGAGAAAGGCTTATCTGAAAAATGTCTATACATTTTATGACATAACAGGCCAGATAGTCAACGTTTTGTACTGGGCGCAAACCATTTGTACTTGGTTTGTGCCCAGTTTGCGCAGGTCCGCTATATTCAAAAGGCCAAATAGCACAGGCAAACTGCATTAGCACCGGGCAAAAGTATAGTGTATGCAAGGGGCAAAAAGAGGGGGCGTGTACATGAATACAGGCACAATGCTATATTCAGTGCATTAACACGGTGCAAAGTGTTTTTGCGTGACTTAGCATGACACTTTGCATGGTGCAAATTACCACCCAGGAAAAGGTAGTCTTAACTCTGGGCAAACCAGCTTTGCGTGACTTTGTGGGTTTGCACAGCTTTGCATGGCTTTGTGTGACTTTGCGTGACATAGAACTATGGTTTATGGAACTCTATAATTCACAAGTGTGAATTGTGGAGTTTGCGAGGTTCTGCCAGTGGTGGTTTATTGACCCTATCCAGTAAATATTAAATATAGAAAGAAACCAGACATGGAAAATACATGCTGCACATGGATGGCACCTCCTATGTTGCCATCATCTGCCACCAGTCCCAGCCATGCCGGGCATAAAGTGGTGACTCAGCCCCCAGTGGACACCATGGCATTGTGTCCATACAGCACACACACCTGCAGACCACCCTTCAGTGGACACCAACAGAATCCAGCTCAGACATTCAGCACTAGGGGTGTGGAGGGTGTTGAGGAGAGGGTGTACAGGTGGCCAGGCTGCACTACATACTGGGTACTGCCACAAGGCTGGGACAATCCACGAAGTGCAAATGGTCCAGTGCTGGGAATATCCCAACACTAGTGTGCCTGTCTGATGGTATGTGCCCCCCCAGCCACATACCGTACATCTGCACAGACTCCACAGCACATACAGCCAGTCATGTACAGTATATGGCACTGTGATTATCCCATGCCAGTGGTGCAGCATCTGTGCGTCACACAACAGCATGACAGTAATGTCCACTGTCAGTACACACCTACAAGATGGGCTTGTCACTGTGCAAAGTGCAGCAATCATTGATGCCCTACACCCTATATGCTTTGCTGTGTTCCTCACACTACTGGCCTCCTTATTACTGTAGTGCCTGCTGTGCACTGTAGCAGGAGCTACAGTGTGACTATTGTATGCGACACCACCACCTGTGCCTGTGCTGTGTAGTCCCCTGGGGCACAATATTCTATGCAGTTCTGTACAAATGTAGCCTGCACCTACTACCATGCACTTCCAGACTGACCTACAGGTGGAGCTGTGGGTAGACCCAGTCAGCCCCTGTACTTCCAGACTGACCTACAGGTGGAGCTGTAGGACCCTGCAATAGCGCTGGGCAAACTGCATGCAAATCAGGACATAATAATATGCTAATCTGGATGTTTGCCCACAGACTGCGTAAGTAGGCTCATTTGCATGTCACTGTTGAATATAGCAAAATTTTGCCCTGGGCAAATGTGATAGCACAGGGTAAATGTATTAGCTCTGTGCAAAACGTGTGCAAATGTGTCTGGGCCACACAAATGATTCAGAAACATGGTACATTTCTGCAGAATTTCACATGCGCTGGTGCTTGCAGGTTTACTGAATCCACTCCTTTGCTAGCACACACATTGGCTACATAATTTACCTTTACCTTCCTTCATATTGCTGTGCACTGGGCTGCTATATTCAGAGCTGTCTTTTTCCCGGGTTATTTTAGCACTACAGTCCCAGCCCAGTTTGCCTGGCTTCCTTAGCACGCTATATTCAGCAAGTTTAGCACTGGGGCTATCTCTTTTGAATATAGCGGGCTATTGGTTCTGGGCTAATTTAGCATGCCAGGCAGTGGTAATTTAGCCCTAGGGCAAAGTTTTGAATATCTGGCCCAACATGTGCATCATTTTTCAGATAAGCCTTTCCATGAAGAAGAAACTTAAATAATATTGACGAGTGAGACTGTCCATCTTCATTTACTGAATTCTGTATATTCTCTTGGCCTCAGGCCAGACTTCTCCCAAGAAAAGACTTTATTTACTTTAACAAGATCAGTGGCACCTAGGGCTTTCTAGATTGCTATATTTTAAATGAGGCCATTGCCAGGGCTGGCCTTTTGGGGGCAGTCAGGGCAGCCGTCCCGCAAACCTATGATTGCCATTTGCCAACAGTCTCGTATTTTATTTTTAACTGGGACATCCCATATTTTATTAAAAAAATAAAATTGCCTGTCCTGTATTAAATCAATACGGGATGCCTTTTATCCCGTATTCATGTTGACTAAACTTTCCCATATAGCAGACTCAGTTTCCCACTTTTCCCGGTGGCTAACATGATTAGCCTGCTCCACTGCAGCATGTCGGGACAAAGTGGGGATGTTAGCTTAAGCAGAACCCGACTGTCTTCGTCATTGTGTGGAACAGATCGAGCTGAATTCTGCTGACAGTGCTGAATATTTTTGCTGAAGAGATGAACAGTCACAGAGGGAGACCCGAAGATCTGTAACAAAGTTAACAAAAGCAAACTCAGTAAGTTACACAACTAGGCCACCTCTACTATGGGTATGCATTAAGCACACTGCACATACATTATTTATTTTTCACACTTTATTCTGCTTGCAATTGCCAGCAGCGCAGCATGCCTGCTTGGCCCGTGTTACTTTCTTTTCTCTGGTTGGGAGGGTCAGGTAGGCAGGCTATCAGAATCCAAATACTGGTGCTGTTCATGGGGCTGGAGAGAAGGAGAAACTCACCCCTTTAGTAGCAGGTTGGCACTTAGCCTCCACTCACATTCTTGACTGACTGCCATCTGAGTCATGCATACCCTCTATAGATATACTGCCAGATATATCAATACAATTGTTGCAAGATGTGTAAGAAAAAGAGCAACTCTTGATGGTGGCACGAAGAAGGTGTCATGGCTGGTGTGGGTGAATACAGCATGAGCTCACTTCTCTGAGATGTGGAAGGGGCAAGGACCAGAAAAAGAGAGAAGTTGGCCTTTGACTGGGCATTCCAGATGATGGCCCTCTTTCCCCTTTTCACCCCTTAGCTGCAACTCCACAGCTAACAACTCCTGCAGATCCAGACACTTCCACTCCTACTCTCTATGACCTTCCCTGGGCAGGGGGCAAGAGAAGAGATACTCCAATACAAGGTGGTCTTCAAAAAAACATTGAAAGCTAGGAGGCTGCAGGTGGCAGCAAGAGATACAAACATAAGAACATAAGAATGTGTCAGCAGAAGGGGACCGTGTGATCCATCTATTCTGCTTGATTTCCTACCCACCTGCCCATTTCATTTTGGGTTTCCAGTGTACCTGCCCCAAGCTTGCTTGAACTCCCCTATCGTTTTAGAAGTTACAACCTCTTCGATCAGGCTGTTCCAGGGTTCCACCACTCTTTCTATGAAGAACTTCCTGAGGTTGCTTCTAAACCTACTTCCCTTATAGCGCATGCTATGACCTCTTGTCCATGTACCCGTATTTTCCTGAAAGAAGCTCTGAGCCTGTACTGTGTTTATTCCTTTGAGGTATTTAAAAGTTTCTATCATGTCACCTCTGTTGCGCCTTTGTTCTAGGGAGTACACGTTAAGCTGCTGGAGCCTTGCTCAGTAAGGTTCATGGTGGAGCCTCTGTACCGTCTTAGCAATCCGTCTCTGCACAGACTCCAAACAGTCTATTTCCTTTCTTAGGTGTGGCCTCCAGAACTGCACACAGTACTCCAAATGAGGCCCGACCAGGGATCTGTACAGTGGCATTAACACCTCGCACCTTCTACTAGCGATATCACTCCCAATGCAGACCAGTATACTGTTGGCCTTTAGTGCTGCTTTTTCACACTGCTTTCCATTTTTTTAATTGTATGATATGAATCTTATGCAATCCCTTTCTTGTTTTGTCTCTGTTAGCTGTTCTTCATCCAGATTATATCTATATTTTGGGTTTTGCTTTCCCAGGTGCATGATTTTACATTTCTTCACATTACATTTTAGTTGCTAGTTTTTGACCAGTTCTCTAGTTTTCTAAGATCAGATATCATTCCAGAGTCCTTCTTGTGTGTCTACCCTGCTGCAGAGTTTTGTATCATCTGTAAACAGGCATACCTTCTCCTCCAGACCATCAGTGATGTCACTGATAAATATGTCGAAGAGGATGGGACCGAGCACCGATCCCTGCGGCACCCCACTGGTCACCCTTCCTTCCCCTGATAGTGTGCCATTTACTCCCACATTTTGTGCTGTTCCCTGAAGCCACTTTTTAACTCAGTTAACAAACTTAGGGCTCATGCCTGTGTGCTCCAGTTTGTTAATTAGCCTCCTGTTGGGGGACGGAGTTGAAGGCCTTACTGAAGTCAAGCTATGCCACATCCACAGCACCACCCTGGTCAATTGTTCTTGTTACCCAATCGAAGAACTCCATCATATTTGTTGGGCATGACCTCCCTGAGGTGAAGTTGTGCTGCTTTGGGTCCTGTTACCCACTGGACTGTAGGTACTCCACTATGCTCTCCTTCAATAACAACTTCATTAGTTTCCCCACAATAGAGGTAAGGCTCACCGGTCGGTAGTTTCCCACTTCCTCTTTGCCTCCACTTTTGTGTAGGGGCACTACCATAGCTGTCTTCCAGTCATCGGATACTGAGCTAGTCTCCAGGGACTTGTTGAAGAGGGCAGCCAGTGGAGCAGCCAGTTCTTCTCTAAGTTCTTTCAGTATTCTAGGATGGATTCCATCTGGGCCCATTGCTTTGTCTATTTTCAGTTTGTTTAACTCATCTAGTACCCTCTATTCCGTGAATGGAGACGTGTCAGCTTTCCCTAGTGTGTTGGACTCTTCCATGTGCAGTGGGACCATTTCCGCGTTCTGCCTGAGTGAAGACTGAGCAGAAGTATTTGTTTAGGACTTCTGCTTTGTCTTCATCATTTTCAGCATGCTTACCCTCTTTAGTTGCTAGCTGGAATATACCTCCTTTGGTTTTTCTTTTCTCTCAGATATACCTGTAAAATGCCTTATACCCCTTTTTTGTTCCTTGTGCTATTCCTTCCTCAGTCTGTGTTTTGGAAATCCTAATTGTTTTACCAGCCTCTTTTAACCTTGCCTGGTATTCCTCCTTGTCACTATCTTGCTTTGTTTCTTTGTGTTTTTTAAATGCCTTTTTCTTGTCTTTTATTTTAGATGGTACCTCTTTAGAAAACCACAGAGGATTTTACTTTCATTTTGTTTTGCTCGTTAATCCAATGCACTGAGCTGTGACATGGCTGCTTGCCTCTTTCAGGGCTTTCCATCTCTCTCTTCTGTTTCCCCTGTAGTATCTACTAGCATTTTTCTAATGGTGGTTTTCATCTTTGGAAAATCATCCTTTTTGAAGTCAAGGATTTGTAGTTTTGTATGACTAGTATACTCAGTTCTGCTGACTTTGAACCAATGGACCATTCGATAGATGAGCCAAGTTGGGAGGGGGAGTATGTGGGGCTCGTAGTGGGAAGCCTAGGGGCGGCTATAGGGTAGCACAAAAAATGCAGTTTGAAAAGTTGATAGTTGGTGCTTGTTATTACTGAAGCTTATTTCTTTGTTCATTTTACCTACAGTATTAGAAGGTTCAATTTCTGATAGTATTAGACAGTATAGTATGTATGAAGCAGCACTTTTCTGGAAACTCACATAGCTACAGTAGTGCCATTCCTCTTCATACCTCATCATGCATTGTGGCATAACTATGAACCAGTTTGGCAAGGGAGAGTGGTCTTTCTTGGGCAGCCATGATAATATGGCTGAAAATGAACCATTCTGATTGGCTAGCAGCATGTTAATATGGTAACATCTATGGCTGCAAACTCTCATGTACAATTAAAAAACTAATTTTAGCTGTAAAGATATTCATTGTAAAAATATAAAAACTGTTTAGTTTCACAATAGTATTATGGATTCTAGAGGTTGGCATGCCTTTGTTAATCTGACCCAAGGGACATATGGTACTTGGCTTTGCCCTCATGCCTCATCAGCCTAGAGTCTCATTAACAGATGGTAACTCAACACCTATTAAAAAAGATGATGATGAGAAACTGGTGCTAGATTCAAACCTCCCAGTCCCCTGGAAGGATCTCCGTCTGGTTGGGTTGGGTCTTGGGTGCTACTAGCTCGCAGCTGTTTAAGGTTGTCATGGTCCCTCACTGGGGTTACAGGACAGTTCCTTGAATGCTGTGAGCAGGAGGCTGAAGGGCGGTGGAGAGGAGCAGCCCAACGCCAGCTGCAGAGAAACCAGTAGAAGTTAGAACTGCAGCCTTCTCTGGTTTAATGGTGCTCTTTCCCATCCCTTCCCTTCCCTTCCCACCCTCTAAGGCTTCTCGCCAGACTGGAATCAGGGCTCTTTCCCTTGCACACTGCCAGAGTGCTGCCCCTTCAATGTATGAACATACAAAGGAAGTCAGCAGATACAGACCCTGAAGGTCTATCTTGTCTGCTCGATTGTGCAGCTTGTGATTACACCACATCTGCCCCCCCCTCCCCTTTTCCCGTTTGAGATGAATTACCCCTTGTGACGAGTCTCCTTTGGTAATAAAATTGCCCTTGAATCTATCCCATCCTCTCTTAAATTAGTCCACTATCTTCTGTGAGACTATGTCCACTGGGAGTGTATTTCACTCCTCCACCACCCTCTCCGTGAAGTAGTTTTTCCTCAGTTCCCTCCTGAACCTCCCCCCCCAGGTTCATGCCCCATGGTGACCCTCTCCCTTTTTAGCCTGAACATGTGGTTTGTTTCCACCTTATTTATGCCATTTAAACACTTAAAGGTCTCTGTCATATCCCACCTATCCCTTCTGTCCTCCAAGGAGTACAAGATGAGCTCCCTCAACCTCTCCTCATAGGGCTTTCCTCCCACTCCCCTTATTATTTTGGTCACCCTTCTCTGGACCCTCTCCAGGAGTTTGATGTCTCTCTTTAAGTAGGGATGCCAGAACTGCATGCATTACTCCAAATGTGGTCTCCCAGCGACCTGTACAATGGCAGGATAACTTCCTCACTTCTGGAGGTGATCCCCCTGGCAATACACCCCAACATCTTGTTGGCCTTGGCTGTCACCGCCCTACATTGCATTGAGTGGTTACTATCACCCCAAATCCCTTTCTTCTTCAGTCACCCTTAACCTTTCCCATCTCAAATGGTAGCTGAACCTGGGATTTTTGGACCCGAAGTGCATGATCTTGCACTTCTTGGCACTGAAGCCCAGTTGCCAAATATCAGACCATTTCTCCAGAGTATCTAGATGTTTTTGGAGAACCTTCCCCACCATCCACTGCTGCACCAGTTTTTGTGTCATCTGCAAACAGGCTTATTTTGCTCTCAATCCATCCTGTTATATCAGCTATGAAGATGTTAAAGAGCAAAGAGCACAGGCCACAGGACAGAGTCCTGCTGAACCCCAATAATGACTGCCTACCTCTACCCTCTGTTGCCTGTCCCTCAGCCAGTTTCCTATCCATCAAATAATTTTCTTCACCTACTCCCAGGGTCCTTTGTTTACTCTCTAGCCCACCATGTGGCACCGAATCAAAGGCCTTGCTGAAGTCTAGGTATATGACAACTGTCTTCCCCCATCCAATGCCCTAGTCCCCCAATCAAAGAAGTCGACTAGGTTGGTTTGACAGGACCTCCTTTGTATGAACCTGTGCTAATGTTCATTCTGCAGCCCTTTTTCCTGCATAAATGCCACCAGCCTTCCCTTCATGATTGTCTCCATTAGCTTAGACACCACAGATGTAAGACTTACTGGCCTATAGTTTCCTGGGTCATCCCTAGGGCCGCTCTTATGGATGGGCACCACCTGGGCTGATCTTCCATCCAGTGGCACACAACCTGATTGCATGGACGTATTGAACACATCCATCAGACGTGCTGCCAGTACCTCTGCTAACTCCTTCAGCATGTGTGGATGTATCCCATCTGGCCCGGGTGCTTCATCCTTCCATATGGATCTAAGACCAGCCATCACCCTTTCTTCCAGGACAACACAGTTAGTTATTCCTTCCCCCTTCCCCCTTCCCTCACCCGCTGGGGTGGATCCCTCTCTTTCTCTTGTAAACACTGAGCAGAAGAACTCCTTTAGTAACTCTGCTTGTTCTGCCCCCCTTTCAGCCCAGCCAACATCCTTCTTAATTCTGGTTATTTGTACCCTGGTTTTCCTCTTTTCTCTGACATATCTGAAGAAGTCTTTCTCTTCATTCTTAATCCCCTGTGCCAGTTTCCTTTCTTTTGAGGCCTTGCCCCCCCCCCACAACCTTTGTCACCTCCCTTATTCTCATTTTGTGTTCCTCCCTATCCTCCTCCTTGCTGGTTCTCTTAAATTTCCTGAAGGCTGCTCTGTTTCACCTCACAATTTCCTGCATCTTCCTTGTTCACCACCTAGACTTCCTGGTTCTCGTATTCCTTCTAGCCCCCTTGTGCACAAGTTAGTGGTCTCAATCAGTCCTGACTTCACAATGTCCAATTTTTGATTTGTATCCATCTCAGGTCTTATTGCTGCTAAATGCTCCCCTCACTGTGGTGACCATCCTGCCAAAGTCCACCCTCTGGAAGTCTGTCACCCTGGTTTTACATCAAATTGCTACCTTACCCATGTCCAGAGGCAACCATACTGTTTTGTGGTCACTTCCTACCAACGGATCCCCAACCCTCACATCTTGCACCTGATCCCCCTCTGCTAATACCAAATCCAAGATGTTCCCCTCCCTGATCCATTCCTGCATGCTCTGTGAGAGGAATATGTCCTGGCACCCATCCAGGAAGGCCTGCTTCCTGGAGTTATTTGAGGACATTGTGCTCCAATCTACCCCTGGTAGGTTGAAGTCTCCCAGCACCACCATAGTTCCCCATAGACAGTGCTGAGTGACGTTAGTCACTAACTCCTTGTCCACTTCCTCTGCCTATGATGGTGGCCGGTACACCACACCCAGTCTTATCCTCCTCCCCTTTCCATTCTGCATGTTGACCCATAAGATTTCTGCTCTTCCTTCTTTGCGTTCTTCCCTATTACACACTATTTCTTCTTTAATGTAGAATGCCACTGCCACTCCCCTCCCTCCCTTCCACCCTATCTCTTCTATACAAATTGTACCCTGGAATTGAGTTCCGAGTCATGATACTGGTTAGCCCATGTTTCCATTATGGCAGCTATGTTTACTCTGCCTTCAGTCATCATTGTTTGGAGTTCAGGAATCTTATTTTCTAAGCTCCTAGCATTAAGGGATATCAGCCTCCAGCCCTTAGCCCTACCCTTCCCTCCCTCATTTAGCCCCTTTGTCTATTGAATCTTAGTAAACTGCTCTCTTCCTTTGCTACCTTTTAGAGGGGAGGCTGCTTCTCTGGTCTTTCTCTGTGAGTTGCAGGCTGCAGCTACCCTGCTCTGCTGTCTGATGCCATGTCTCCTCGCTTCATCATGATTTTGTATGTAAAGCTGTTAAACTAATATGACAGTAAGTGAACACCAAACTACTGACTGCTGATTATAATAATAAAATAAAACTTTATTTATTAAGTGCCTTTCAGACACTAAGGCACTGTACAAAAATGACAATAAAATCCAAAAAAAGTTAAAATAACATTAAAATCATAAATCATTCACATCAGCCCAAAAATGCTTGTCTCCACAGGTAAGTCTTAATATCCCACTTGAAGCTCCCCATGGTCGTACATTCCCGAAGCTGACGGGGCAGAGAATTCCACAGGGTTGGGGCCATAAACATAAAAGCACGGGCCCCAGAAGATTTTAAAGTAACCCTCGGAACCTCCAGCAACCCCTCATCAGCCGAACGGAGCTGTCGCACAGGGATGTAAGGAATCAAAAGCGCTTTCAAGTATTCGGGACCAAGTCTGTGTAGAGCTTTGTAGGTCAATAAACCTACTTTAAAGGTGATCCACCACTGAATCAGCAGTCAGTGCAGATCGCGCAACACAGGGGTAATGTGTAACCTTCTTGACACCCCTGTCAACAATCGAGCTGCAGCGTTCTGCACTAGCTGCAAGCGGTGGATATCAACCCCAGGAAGCCCTAAGTAAAGGGAGTTGCAGTAATCAGGAAGAGTTTAGGAAACTGGGAAGGGGTCTCAAGCAAGTAGCTACTTCTGTCACTTTCTCAGAAGTACTACCTGTGAGAGGCAAGGGAGAGCATAGGAGTGCATGCACCAGGAACTTTAACTCATGGTTGAAGAACTGGTGCTGTGAGGAAGGGTTTGGATTCATTGGTGACTGGGGACCCATCTGGAGGGATGGAGGTTTGTTCAAGCCTGACGGCCTGCATCCATCCTGGAGGGGAATCCAAGCACTCAATGATAAGTTTAAATGCTACATTGACAAGCATTTAAACTAGCAAAGGGGGGTGGCAGGCCAGCAAGGATGGTACCTACTTGCTCACCCCCCACAGCTAGTAATGGAACCAGTGAACCAGAGGAGTGGCTATCTCTGCAAAGCGTGCAAAGTTGGAGACTAGTGTCCAAAGGTGGATAAGCAGAAAGGGCAAAATTCAGCAGAAGGGCAGACAGCAAGGAGAACCAGGGATAAATGACAACCAAGGAAGGGGCTGAGTAGAACAGTGAAGCAGTCTAGGGAGGTCAAATCATGGAAAGCCATGTGTGCCAAATGCCAGGAGCCTTAGCAACAAGATGGAAGATCGGAGGCTGTCATGGTACAGTCAGACCTGGACATTGTGGCCATCACTGAAACCTGGTGTAATGATAACCATGACTGGGAGATGGCCATACCTGGCTACAACATATTCAGAAGAGACAGAGCAGGCAGGAAGGGAGGAGGTGGCACTGTATGTGAAAAATGACATAAGGGCCACACAGATCCAGGAGGAACAAAATGGGGAGAGATACTGTGAGTTAAGCTGGAAAGGAAAATGGGGCAACCATTCAGCACAGGTGTGGTCTATAGACCACCAGCCCAGAGGAAGAAACAGATAGAGTTGATGCTAGCCATCCAAAGGATGGCTGACAAGGTGAGAGGTAGTACTGGTTGGAGACTTCAATATACCAGATGTGACTGGAGCATCCCAGCAGCATCAACTAGAGCAGATTTATCCTGGACTCCTTCAGGGTGCCTTCCTCAAGCAACTGGTCATGGAACCAACTTCGGCAGAAGGCAATACTGGACCTTGTGCTCACAAACAGGGACAGTGTGATGGGGGTAACAGTGGGGAGCACCTGGGTAACAGTGACCACCAGTCATTGTGGTTTGAAATCACAGAAAGAGCAGAACCAAACCACAAAAACACATATCCTGGATTTTAGGGGGCAGACTTTGGGAAAATAGGAGATGCTTGAAAGAGGCGTCAAGAGAAATGGGACAGGAATCAGGGATTGAGGAACAGTGGGCAGTATTTAAAATGGGGATTATAAGAACAACAGAATTATGCATTAAGCAGGTTAGCAAGAGGAAAAGAAAGGGAGACCATTATGGTTTTCCAAAGAGGTAGCAAAGAGTGAAAGCCAAAAAGACTGCATTCAGGCAATACAAAAGACACAGGCAGAAGGGATAGGAGAAGTACCAGGAGAACAAAGGAGGCAGGGAAGTCAGTAAGGGAAGCCAGCTCAGACAGAAGAACACATTGCAAAATCAGTGGTTAAAGGGGACAAAACCTTTACAGGTACATAAGTGAAAAAGAAGGACAAAGGGAGGGATGGTTAGACTGAAGGGGAGGATAGAACAAGCGTGGAGGATGACAACAGTAAAGCTGACATAATGAACAGTATTTCTGCTCAGTCTTTACTAAGGAAGAGGGGTAATGGGTCTGAAGGGAGTACAAGGGTGAGAATGGTGCAGAAATGGACACAAGTCCCTTTACACTAGAAAGGGTCCTGAAGGAACTGGAAGTAATAAGAGTTGACAAAAGCAATGGGGCCAGATGGGGGTGCAACCCAGGGTCCTTAAAGAACTAAGAGAGGTGGCTGAACCTCTGGCTATCCTGTTCAGCCAATCACTGGAAACAGGAGGTACCCAAAGACTGGAGGACAGCAGATGTAGTCCCCTTATACAAAGTGGGAACAAGAGGAAGCAGGGAACTACAGACCAGTCAGCCTCACCTCGGTAGTGGGAAAGATCATGGAAGCACTACTGAAGAAGGAGATTGGTGGAACATCTGGTTGTCAATGGACTACAGGACCCAAGGCATGGGTTCACCGGGGGGAATCATGTCAGACCAACCTCATTGAATTTTTGACTGGGTGACTAGGGAGGTGGATCAGGGGGCAGTGGACATGGCCTATCTGGACTTCAGCAAGGCCTTTGACACTGTGCCACATAGAAGACTATTACACAAACTGGGGAATATGGGTGGGCAGGACAGTAGTGTGGTGGGTAGGTAACTGGCTGGGTGGCAGGACACAGAGGGTGGTGGTGAAATGGCTGTCACTCCACAGAGGGAAGAGTAGTGGTGGGGTACCACAGGGATCAGTGCTGGGACGGTCCTATTCAACATCTTCATCAGTGACATTGCACACCGATATAGAAGGCAGAATTTCACTGTTCGCTGATGACACAAAGCTCTGTAACAGAGTAGACACACCAGAGGTGTAGACAGAATGAGAAGGGACCTGCAGAAACTTGAAGAATGGTCCAAAGGGTTTGGCAGTTGAAATTCAATGCAAAGAAGTGCAAGATAATGCATATGGAGCACAAAAACCCTGGCACAATATATCAGTTGGGGGGTGAGGATATAGCATGCACCAAGCAGGAAAGGGATCTTGGGGTTGTCATCTCTGATGACCTCAAAGGTAGGAAACAGTGTGACAAGGCATCAGGTAAAAGCAAATAGGATGCTGGGATGTATAGGCAGAGCATCACCAGCAGGAAAGGGAGGTCATAATTCAACTATACAAAGACACTAGTGAGGCCCCACCTGGAGTACAGTGTACAGTTCTGGAGACCATACCTACGTAAGGACATAGACAGGGTAGAGAAGGTCTCAGAGGAGGGCAACAAGATGGTGCGGCTGTACATCACAAATCCTATGAAGACAGGTTGAAGGAACTGAATATGTACTCCCTGGAGGAGAGGAGGAGAGGGGATATGATAGAGACATACAAGTATCTCACAGGGAGAACAGGTGCAGGAAAACACTATTTTAAGCGAAAAGATGTTTCAGGACTAGAGGGCATGGGATGAAGTTGGAGGGAGGACGATTCAGAGGAAACATGAGAAAGAATTTCTTCACTGGGCAGATTGGTGGACAAGTGGAACACCTGCCAGAGGAAGTGGTGGGGGGCTAAACAATCAGGATTTAAGAATGCATGGGATAGACATAAAGGAATTCTAGAGGTCAGGAGAAGGGGAAATAGACTACAGGAAAACAAACTGAACTTACAAAGCTCAAATGGGCAGACTAAATTGGAAACTAGGCCTTATCTGCCGACATGTCTATAGTATCTGTATCTATGTATCTATGTAATCAAGGCGAGAGGTCACAAAGGCGTGGACCAACACAGGTAAATCGCTGGACGGAACAAGGTGTTTCACCCTGGCAATGTTCCTAAGATGGTAAAAGGCTGACTTGACAACTGCCGACACCTGATGACGAAGGGTCAGCCCATCATCAAGTACTATTCCCAGGTTACACACCCGTTCTGAGGTAAGGATCTGATCGCCCCCTAAGAATAAACCAGAGGGTTGATCAGTCCTCAACCCCTCTATCCTGTGACCCGGGTCCACTACCATTACCTCAGTCTTTCCTGCGTTCAACTTTAACCAGCTTGAATTCATCCAGTCATGGATTTCAGTAAGTCAGTTATTAAATACTGAGAGAGCACTAACCTGGTCAGGAGCAAAAGACAGGTAGAGCTGGGTATCATCAGCATAGCAGTGAAACCTCAGTTCATACCGTCTTACAATGTCTCCGAGGGGTAGCATATACACAGCAAACAACATGGGGGTCAGCACTGAGCCCTGGGGAACCCCACAAGGCAGAGAGAAAGAGTCGAAGGAAAAAATCCCCGACACAACTCTCTGCATTCTCCCAAATAGGAAGGATGTAAACCATCTGAGCACCATACTAGACAAGCCACAGATGGATCTCAGGCACTCGAGCAAAACCCCATGGTCTACAGTGTCAAAGGCTGAAGAGAGATCAAGGAGTACCAGAATAGAACAGTTTCTCTGATCTCTCACTATCAGGAGATTATTCTACACCCAGACCAGAGCCGTCTCATTACTATGCCTCTTACAAAAACTCAACTGGAGAGGTTCGTAGATACCATGGATGGTCAAATGGTTCTCCAGCTGGTTTGCCACTACTTTCTCTAAAACCTTACCAATAAAGGGAAGGTTCTAGATTGGTCTGTAGTTGACAAAAATATCTGGGTCCAATGAAGCTTTCTTCCGAAGGGGTGTCACCACCGCCTCCTTCAGGGAGCTTGGAAACTCACCCGATTCTAAGGAGCACCAGATAGTTTGAGCCAGAAACAGGCCAATGATCTAAAAACAACTTAAAATCAGGGGAGTTGGGCCCAGATCTAAACTACAGCATGTAGGGTGCATCCCCTGGACAATCTGCATAATATCCTCAAACTCCAGCAGGTCAAAGGTAGTCCAGGAGACACGAGGTACTGCGACCGAAAGCAAACCAACAGCATCACCCACAGAGCGGGTCAAGTGGATCTCCGATCTGATGTCAGCCACCTTATTCACAAAGAATTGAGCAATCTCATCACACTCTTTTTGTGAAAAAGCTCGACGGAGCTGCAGATAGGTTGGGTTGCACAACCTGTCCACAGTTCGGAAGAGCTGAGCTGATCGATTCTGAGCGACAGCAACCTCCCTGGACAGGAACTCTGCCTTCTTATGGGAGATCTCTGATTGGTAGAGCTGATAATGCTCTACCAAACTAAGGTGGTCGACTTCCAGAGCAGATTTCCGCCAGCAATGCTCTAACCATCGTCCCACACACCGCAACTCCCTCAAGGACCCATCAAACCAAGGGTCCTGAGGGTGCAGAGGGAGGAGATGAACACAGACAGGAGCTATCAAGTCTAGGGCTGAGGAAATGACCTGATTATAGGCCAGAACCATCGACTCTGGACTCGAGCTGGCAACAGGAAACTCTGAGAGGTCAATCACAGCCATCAGGTCTTCAGGACACACATCCCATAAAGGGCGGTAAGTGACCATCTCCACAGGGGCAGACCTACTAAGGGGGGCACAAAAGCTGAACGCCATGGTGTAATGATCAGACCAACTGACAGGTTCCACCCCCAAATCAGAGGCCTCAATCCCCAGGAGGAAAACCAGATCCAAAGAGTGACCATGATTATGGGTAGCTCAAGAAACAATCTGTGTAAAGCCCAGCGATGTCATCCACTGGAGGAAGTGTTGACCAAAAGAGTAGAGTTCATCATTGACCCAGGCATTGAAGTCACCCAGCACTATCAATCTGGGTGACTCCAGTGCCATGTCGGCGATGAAGTCTGCCACTTCCTGCAGGAATCACTTCTCGTTCCCAGGTGGATGATAGACAAAAGCTATCCTGCAGCCCACACCAGCTATCACAGTACACTCGAAGGATTTGGCCTCCTCAACTGGTACACTCGTGAGACCCAACCCGGTCTCGAAACAGACCGCTACCCCCCCACTGCGGTCCAATCTCGGGCGGTGTATCACCGAGTACCTGTCTGGTATTGCTGCCTCTAAAATGGAGCCAGCATTTTCATCCAGCCAGGTCTCAGTGATGCAAGCCAGATCAGCTGTTTTAACACAGCCTTGTTCTTAACAGATCTGGCATTGGACAACACCACCCGTGTTGGACAGGGTTCCTGGGCTGTCCTGGCCACTTGCCCATCAAAAGAGATGGTGCCCTTGGGTATGGGGACTAGACATGGATCACCACGTTCCAGGCTCCATTTTGCCCCAGGGCGTCTTCTGAACCTAACCAACCCTATTGGAGAGGGCCGTTTCTTCACCTTCAAATGTCCGTGCCCCCCACCATGCCTGCCTCATCCCTCCCACATGCAATACCAAGCTCCCAACAGTGCTGGTAGCTAGAAAGTGGCAGTGGGGGGAACAGAACTGGTGGAGGGCATGGAGAGAGGAGGACGAATAACACATGACCGGGGGAGCTAATAGACACATACCACAAGCAAATAAGAGCTGGAGCCAAACACCTCAATAAAGTCCTAATTTTCTCATAAATAACTTGTCCTGAACTACAAAATAATCAATAGAACTTGAGCTGAAAACCCACCCGAAATGCACCATTCCCAATTACATAAACTTTAAAAATCCTAACCCAAAAATAGGTAAACAAAACACAAATAAGAACAAATAAATATAAAACTTCCCCATACCAAAACCCTCTCATGGCTCTGAGGAGAAGAAAGTTAAACTAAACAAACATAAACATAAAAAATAAAACAAAATAATCAGTCAAAGATACATGTAAAGAAAATTGTCCAAGTCCCGGTGGTCCTCTCACTACCAGCAGGACTATAAAAGTACTCAAAAGCAGCAACTGAATAATCATTCACCCAATTTTTGGCACTGTCACTGCCAATGATGATGATACAAAAAAAAAAGCACCCAGGCACAAAAAAGGGGGTGGCGGTTAAAAGCCTCCCTCACCTAGCACACTGGCCCTGCTACCCCAAATACAATACTACTTGCTCCAATATAGCCCCAATAATGGAACTGCAACAAACAGTCAGGATGATCTGGATCAAATTCAAAAAAGGAGAGGGACACCAATCAACAAATTGGGTCCCACCACTCACGGCACTCCAAGACAACATCACCAGTTCTTTCAGTTGGCTCTCCAAGACAGTACTATGGGCTCTTTGATTCGGGACTCCAAAGCCACATTGTCAGTTCTTTCAATCCTGCACTTCTTCCCACAAATCCAGTGCAGTAAAAAGTCCAGATATCAAGGAGAAAATCGAAACGGCCCTAAACTAAGACATCCAAATAGCACCAATTCAGGCAGCGGGGCACTAAACCCCCGCAACTCGCACCCCACTCCAATACACGAAAACGTGGAGAAATGAGTCAGAGCCAAACCCAGAACAAAGCTTGGCCGTATACTGCACACAGCCCACCAAAAACAGACGCTGAAAATACAGCCGACAGCAAAGAGGTACAACAAAGCATTCGAACCTCTTAAAACATAAAATTAAACAAAATCAAAACAATAAAATGGCACAAACGGTGCAACAGGATAGATTTAAAAGTAACTTCAGGGTAAGTCTCACAGAGGCTGGTCCAGCGTGACTGCCATCTTCCCATCCTTCCTATGTTTTACCTCTGTCCCGGGCCCCACAAAGTCTAAGGCTGACTGGCCATTGCATATCCCCTAGGTATAGGACACAGTACTGATGTACTGACATTCAGCCTGCTGCTCAGTTAGCTACTCCAGTTGCCTACCACCATAAGTTATGTGACGCAGTACCCTGCCACAGCTTGTTGGTCTTAAGTATTCTATTTGTCCCTTACAAAACATTAACTCTCTTGGACTAATCAGGCCAAATATTACACCTGCATCAAAATACAGTAGAGCAGGGGACATGGGATGAAATAGATGGAGAAGAAAATGAAGCCACTTGTTCACACTATATTTATCAGTGCAGCAGATCCGCACCTGATGGATAACATAGAAGATAATGTATGGTCATCTATCAGTAACTGGTTACAAAAACTGGTTGCCAATAGATGAACCATACATTATCTTTTATAGTGTTAGTCCCCATAAATAGAGTGAAAAAAACAATTTATGGTCTGGATCCTTAATTTTACATTCTCTCAGCTGCTCTATCTGGGTCCAGCTGTAACCACCGCAGTCTGTTCAGTAAGGATTGGGAAACGTGCATGTGCAGATCATTTCTGGTTGTTACACCACTGATGTGACGTACCATCGATGGGTTAACAACATAGTTACATCATATCAATGCTATAACAAAATTGTAAAATGATAGATTTTGGCACTTAACAATGTTCAACCATACATCATGTTACTGTTGTGCTTTTCAATTGATTGCACCATTTATTTTTTTTACTATACATTACATTTTTGATTCTAGTTCTGATTTGCCCAACCCCAATGTCTGGATCCATCAGAACCAGAAAACCTGACCCACACTCCACTGTTAACAAGTCTTATGCTTTAAAAAACATTTTTATTTAATTTATTAAAAGCACCAGTGTTCACCTGTATTGTGCTTCAGTTTTCAAAGTAAGTGGGTTTGTTCAAGGTCAAATGAAGGTCATCATATTGTACTTATCTAGATAACCTTTTCAGGCAAATCTGCAAGCTTTTGTTGAACAAATGTTTTAGCATTAAACTCTTTCCTTTAATCTAAAGTCAGATAAAGTGGATGATTAGATGTTGGCATTTCTTTTATTCTGAACCACAGACTCTATTTCCTTCACTTATGTGTTTAATTCTCAGCACGGATTGGTTTACATGAATCACATTCTTACATGTGATACTAGAGTAACTCGAGACAGTATAATTCTAAATGTATAAAACACTTTCTTCCCCTTGTGTCCAACTGACATGAGACAATATTCTTTAAACATCATACAAAAACGTGCTAGTGTGAAACAGTAAAATGGATTGTAGATAATGTATTATTTATTTATTTAAAATCTGGTAACCCTGGAAAGACACACTGAGCCAAATCTCATTTCCAGGTGCAACCCAGGAGAGAGGAAAACAACAAGCAAATACAATAGAAAGATGATTACAAACAAATAAGGTGCAAATAAAAGAAGCACAAACTGGCAAAAAGGCAAAATTTACAAGATGTGTGTATTAGGAGCTAAAAACACTCTCTACAGCCTGAAATCAGATCAAGCAACCAGTAGAAAATCACAGTGCAGAGAAATGGGATGCACACAACTGTCCCAATGGAGGGGGCATGAATTGTAGAAGGAGGAGGGAAAGGCAGGTTAGGAAGGCAGCTGACAGGTGCAGGAGTGGGGTGGAAGATGTTTACACTGGTTGATAAATACGGTTGGGGAGGATGAGAGACAGGCTGCAGAAGGGAGCAGGTTCCAGAGGGAGGGAAAATGATAGGGAGAAAGCTTACTGCCCAGTGGAGGAGCAAGGGTGGTGGAAGGAGAAACTGTGGGGATCCCTGGAACAAAAGGGTGTATGAGACAGATGGTATGGGACAGATGAGAGTGGATAAGTATAAGGGCAATTCCTCAAAGCAGTATTTAGAGATGAAAGAAGCACAGTGATGCAGGTGGCAAGAGGGAAGAAGGAGGATGCAATGGCACAGTAGTGTAACAGTAATCTCTCTCTATCTATATATATATATATATATGGGATACATGATGGGCATGAGTGTGATATGGCAAATATTGTCACTCCCGCAGAGTGAGCTCTGGATATCTCGAGGCCAGGCACAAATGAGATATCCAGAGGTCACAATGCAGGAGTGACAATATTTACATAGCAATAATGACCTGCCCATCATGTATCTTATATATACAATAGGGCCAAGAGTTTTAGAAGTTTTGTTATGCTGTCTTGTGTTCTGTTCCTGTTTATGTGTTTGCTCATTCTGTGTGTGAGTTTTTCTGAATGGGCTGGCAGTGCTATAAACTCTGGGAGACACATGAGTGTGTTTTGCAATGCTAAATGAGTTAGTTTTAGGTAGGAGTGAGGAACATAATTTTGTAAGGCTGTATTGTTTAGAAGTCTGGCTGCAGTGAAGCTGAGAGCATCACAGTAATTGTATTGAGCTGAGAGGCAGCGTGTCAGAACAGCTGATACTGTTTTCAGTGGCAATTAAGTTAGCTGCAGGCAGAGTGCAAAGTGTTCTGTGAAATTGTGCTCTTTAGGATTCTGGCTGCAGTCAAGCTCAAAATATCACAATAATTGTAATGGGTGAGAATCAGAGTTTGAGGAACAAGTGACAGTGTGTTTCAGTGCTAGTTGAGTTAGCTGCAGGCAGTAGTTTAGACGGTTCTGTGAAGCTGTGCTGTTTAGAATTCTGGCTGCAGTCACAGTAATGAGCTGGAAGTTGGTGGGGGGGATAGGTGTGTTTTGTAATGCTCACTGAGTTAGCTGTAGGCAGCAGTGAGACCTCTGAAGTAGTTCTGCATTTGTGTCTCTGGTAACAGCACAGGTGTTTCTTGCATGCTGAGGGGAAAGCTGCCTAGAGTGATGATGACCTTTTTTGACCTGTGTGTGTAAATGGCTGATATAATCACCGTAGAGCAGAGGATAAAAATATCACACTGCAGTGGATGATACACTGTTTTATCTCACTCATTTACCACTCACCCCATTGTGTGTGTATATATATATATATATATATATATATATATGTGCTGCAGGGATTTCCATCCATGCTGAAATGTTGTTGTACCACAGTTCAAAGGTCGTGAAATGTCATTCTACCTTCTGTGTTACAACAACATTCCAACTGATTGGAAATCCTCTTGTGCCACCTGGTCCACTGCATGCACTAATCAGTTTAAGTGAAAAGGGATGCCAGTGTTGGGAGGCTGGGTAGTTTTTACTTTCACTATGGCTACTGCTTCTCTTGCTCATGCTTAGATGTGGTCAATAGATCACAATGACATTTCTATCCCTGCCTCATAAAATATATATATATATATTCTTGGAAAAACTTTGTCAATTCACTAGTTAGAGATAAAGCGACAAAAGTAGGGAAATTTGGCATTAGGGTTTCCAACCTTAACACCCTGCCCCCACCTGCACCCCCATCCTGCAGGCAGCAACAGCTGCGGGGTGTGCCTTGGGGTTGTATACCCTAATGCTCACCCCATTTCATGTGTAAGATAATGTGAGGTGGGTTCGAGCCTGCTCGTTGAGTAGGGGGGTGGAGCAGCAAGATGGCTGCGGTGCTGCTCCGCTCCTCGCTGTTCAAACTTTTCTCTGAGTCTGTCGATTATAAAAAAAAATGCTTTACAGAGGGTTTTGTGACTGAAACCCACCATATTTTTACATGTTTTAATTCTCAATTTTGGAAATGTACCCTTTTTGAAGCTTAAAGTTACAGAGCGGATTCTGTTTTAAATTGCAGTTTTGGTCACTTGTTTGTTACTGAGTTACGGCATCCTGTCGACATTAGCTGAATTTGGAAGAGAGGAAGCCGTGCTTGTATTAAGTTTGCTCAAACCAAAATAAACTTAGACCCTTGTCTGAATAAGGTCTATAAAAAATTATTGGGTCTTCCAAGTAGTGCCCCCTCAGCTTTAGTATGGGCAGTGCTAGGTCAGCTGTCAGTGGAATGCTATATAAAACAAAGACTTATAATACACTGGATTAAAATTTTTGGGATGAAGAAAGATAGACTTCCAAGAATTTGTCTGGATGAAGTTATTAAATATCAAAATTCAAATATAATATTTTTCCAGCATGAGAGTAGTGGAAGACATTATTAAGCCATATGGACTTTTACACACTACCACAAATAGCCTTAGATACCCTTTTTTTTCAAATCAAGGAAATGGTAAGAGGTAGGGTAAGAGATAAATATATATACAGAAGGACATGGAGGCCTGTAGACCGTCCAAAGCCTCCTTATGGTTTGCTAAAAACAAAAGAGGTCACAAAATGGAAAAATATCTACTGATACTTCGGAAACCCATTCACAGAAAAATAATAAGATTTAAATTTGAATGTTTTTCTAGTAATTGGAAAAAGGGGCAATGCAATAAAAAAGAGTGTAGTATGCTCCTGTGTGGATGCAAATTAGGGCAGGACAATCATTTACATTTAATTACTTTATGCCCACTTTATGAAAAAATAGGCATCAATTGGCATACCAGGAAATTTGGAATATGAACCTCAGCATATGCTAACTTACTTGCTAAAAACATAGGATGCAGGAATGTTGGTCCCTGTGGCATCCCTTCTTAAAATAATAGAAGAAAGATGATTACATCTAAAAAATATGATGTGTATAAAGAAGATCTGATTAGATGAAACATGAATATCACACAAATATTTCTAAACATTTGCTTTTTGCACGCTCATCAGACTACTGTTTACATATTAGGATATGTTATATACTGACTGTGTATGAATGCCAGGCAATCTAGATTTTATGTATTAGACAATATTTTTAATGTATGTATTTATATGCCTATGTACATGTCTTTTTTTTTCTTTTCTTTTTTCTAATTTTATACCTGCTTCGGAATTTTTTTGTTATGACTTTTTAAGTTGAACAAATAAGCTAAACTGAACTGAACTACATATATATATATATATATATATATATATGAGTCCTGGTAGGACGAAACACATGCCTGGGTCTTCTGTTGGCACCCTTTGTGAACTGTGTGAGAGGCCTTTCGGCACCATGCATTCCTGCTTAAAGTGGAACCAGCATAATATTTTGTGGTGATTTGCATTATGGGGGTATGTGAGATTTTGTATTTCTTTGAAACTTGGCTTCCCGGCCAATGCCCTTTGGGGTAACCCTTGCCTCAGTGCTTACGCACTAAGGTTCTTTGTCTTTTAGCTTGTTTTTTGGTTTTATTGGGCTTACCACAACTCAAACCTGATAGACCAACTTAGGGTAGCTGGTTCATTCTACTGGGGTGTCATACAGATGAGGCACACTGATGAGTCCTGGTAGGACAAAACACGTGGTGTCTGTGTTGCTGGCACCCTTTGCAGACTGTGTGAGAGGCTTTTTGGCACCATGCATTCCTGCTTAAAGTTGAACCAGCATAATATTTTGTGGTGATTTGCATTATGGGGGTATGTGTGATTTTGTATGTCTTTGAAACTTGGCTTCCCTGCCAATGCCCTTTAGGGTAGCCCTTGCCTCAGTGCTTACGCACTAAGGTTCTTTGTCTTTTAGCTTGTTTTTTGTTTTTATAGGGCTCACCACAACCCAAACTTGATAGACCAACATAGGGTAGCTGGTTCATCCCACTGGGGTGTCATACAGATGAGACACACTGACTAGTCCTGGTAGGACAAAACATGCATCTGTGTCTTCTGTTGGCACCCTTTGCAGACTATGTGAGAGGCCTTTCATCACCATGCATTCCTGCTTAAAGTTGAACCAGCATAATATGTTGTGGTGATTTGCATATACAGCCCATGATGCTTTGCATTATGGGGGTATGTGTTATTTTGTATTTCTTTGAAACTTGCTTCCTGGCCAATGCCCTTTGGGGTAACCCTTTCCTCAGTGCTTAAACAATAAGGTTATTTGTCTTCTAGCTTGTTTTTGTTTTTATTGGGCTCACCACAACCCAAACCCAATAGACCAACTTAGGGTAGCTGGTTCATTCCACTGGGGTGTCAAACAGATGAGGCACACTGATGAGTCCTGGTAGGATGAAACACATGTCTGGATCTTCTGTTAGTACCCTTTGCAGACTGTATGAGAGGCTTTTCAGCACCATGCATTCCTGCTTAAAGTGGAACCAGCATAATATTTTGTGGCAATTTGCATATACAGCCCATGATGCTTTGCATTATAGGGGTATGTATGATTTTGTATTTCTTTGAAACTTGGCTTCCTGGCCAGTCCCTTTGGGGTAACCCTTGCCTCAGTGCTTACACACTAAGGCTATTTGTCTTTTATACACGTATATGTATATTCTTGGCAAAAACTTTGTTAATTCACTAGTTAGAGATAAAGCAACAAATGCAATGAAATGTGACATTACTGTTTTCAACCCTAGCACCCCATCCCTACTCTCACCCTGACCCTGCAGAGAGCAACAGCTGTGGGGTGTGCCTTGGTATTGTATACCCAAACACTTAGCCCATTTCATGTGTAAAATAATGTGAGATGGGTACAGTATATGGGAATGGGGTGATCGTTAGGGTTGACAACCCCAAGGAACACCCCACAGCTGTTATTGCCTGCAGGGTGTGGGTGTGGGTGGGATTTTAAGGTTGGGTGGGGTTTTAGGATTGGAAACCCTAATGTCATATTTCATTACTTTTGTTGCTTTAACCCTGACTAGTGCATTAACAAAGTTTTTTAGCAAGACTATCCTTACTTTTTGAGAAAGTATAATCATTTCCTTCTTTGATTGTGGAAGCACAGGGCCCCTACCATCCCTCCATACATCCATACATGTATGTTGCCATGCAACCATTTCAGCCAAAACAACAACCACATTGTCAGCATAGCCTTATTACCCCATCCCATGAACGCTGGACTGAGAATTTTCAAATGTTCACCAAAACGTCATACCATGCCACTGCAACATCACTACATGCCAGGGGTGAGAAAACACATTTTGGCCATGAATTCAAAAGTGACATCTATCACATTCATGAGGTGATATAAAGAAATGGCTATGTTGAGAATTTGTGTTGAAAATGTTTAAAAGTACGAAAGTTAGGAGCGAGAGTAGCGAAATGTCAACAGATGCGCAGAACTTTGCCATTTTAATACATTTTGACACCAATTTTTCAACAGACCCTTCTTATGTTCCCACCTCATGAATAAGTATGGTGAAAATTGTGAAATTCATACCAAAATGTTATTTCACCAACCGACCATGAAAGCATCTTTTGGGCAGAATTTGGGAAATTACACCAACATTGTTCATGAGGATTGGTGTGAAAAAGGGGATGTTGAAAATTTGGTTTGAAAATCTTGAAAAATGACTAACATTTGCACCAGACTTGAAAACCCTATTGAAGTACATAGAACTGCATGTATCTGAGTTTTTACATCGCCATCCCGCTATAATCCGGCACTGTAGAATTAATAAAAAAAACTTTCACTTTCCTAAAATTTTGGGTGGTAATGGAGCTCAGTGCTACAGCTCATTCACCACCACAGCCCTTGTCTACTGTCTGCTGGGGCTCCAGATGGGGTGCCACTCCTGGCTGCAGTTGATGCTAACTGGGGAAGGAAGAGGAATGCCTGGCCAGGAGACAACACTCCCAATATTCTTCTATTGCTACTGCTTCTGATGCTGCTTGGAGGGAGGAGGGGGTGTAACCTTAGGAGCTGGTGGACTATGCTGCTGTTGGGGAGAAGGAATCAGGCCTTCATACTATTAAGGCTGAAACAACTGCTGCTGAGAGGGAGCTAACTGACATCACACACTCCCAGGAGGGAGATGAAGCTCAAGGGGATCACTGGACCAGAGGGGAGCAACATTAACAGAACTGACTATTTTCTTCATCCAATCCACATAAGCATTTCTATTCTTTGAGCATCCTCCACCCTCACCGATACCAGCACTGTCTGTTCCCTCAAACAAGCTTGAGGTTCTTTCAAGAGATCACCTCCAGCTCAAGCCATCAACATCTCTTTTGTTAGTTTGAATTTTCCTATGCATTGTGCTAGAAGTAGAAATCCCAGAACGTGGCTGGCTCCTCACACATGCTGCCTGCCAGGAGAGGGTAGTTTCATATACTGAGGACAGACAGCAACCAAGAAAAAAAGGTTAATTTTAAAACTAGTCTTGAGCTGCACTGAGCAGAGTTTTTTTGGGTTGGCTGGTGTTTATGCAGGGGAGGTATGCTGCAAAGGAATGCTGGAAAGGATATCACAGCTGTTACTAGTTTGGTGCTGGTGTCACTGGACTAGAGTTTTTTTTTTTTGAGGGGATCTGGATTTACTGGAGCAGATGAGCTAAATATGCAAAAATTATTACTCAAACACTGTTCCCTGGGGCCCCAATATAAACAAATATGCTGTCCCATCATTCTGGGTTCCTGGCTATTAAAATGGCCCTAAGGAGTCCCTGGCTACTGTACAGCTCTAAGGGTTCTACAAGCACCTGTACTATCCCCACTATTCTCCTGGGGTCCATGACACTTTTTTGTAGGGTCCCAGGATTTGTGACACTACACTACCAAGGGAAGCATCAGCTTAAGCTTAAGAATTCCAGTCTGTATTGTTTGCAAAACATATGCCTCCTACTCCCCCAACCTGATCCCCAGCCGGTGACCAGCACAGCCCTCCTCTCACCTCCATGGCTGGTCACCGCTGTGAATGAGTGGCCAGCAGTGGTGGTGAGAGGAGGGCTGTGTTGGTTGTTGCCGGGAGAGGTGGTTGGGGAGAGGATGGTGGGTCAGTACCTGAGAGGGTGGGTGGGGGTGGGGTATCCACTAGATCACCAGACTTATTGATTTTCAGTATTTGACAGGACAGGGATCAGGGCCGGGGAAGGACCACTAGACTACCAGGGGACTTTAAACAAAAAAGCAATGCCGGGAGGTTGAGCAGATATCAGGGAAGGGGTGAAACCAGTATAGCAGAAGGGGCTATTTCTTCAGATAAGGGGACAGTGATCAGACATTGGGGAAGGGGTTAAGGAGCAGTACATTACCAGGCAAAATTGTGTGAAATAGCAGGAGGGTTATCGGTGACTGGGGAGGGGTGGCGTGGGAACATTAGACTACCAGGGGATGTTTTTGGACAGAAGGGAATTTGATCAGACATTGGGGGGGGGGGAGGAACCACTAGACTACAAGGAAGTTAAACTTTTTTTTTGAAAAGCCAAAATCCTGTTATGCAATTTGCAAAAAAGAATTCTTCTCCGTGGTTCCTTTTTGCAATTTGCATAAAAGAATGCTTGTCCACGGCTCAGAATCCTTTTCCAGGGTTGTGTTTTTGCAGTTTGCGGCAAAGGAACAAATCATTTTCCACAAATTGCAAAAAAGGATCCTGTGCCATGATTCCTTTTTCACAATTTGCAAAAAAGGATTTTGAAATCTTTAAAAAAGGCATTTTCAAGAAAGTTACAGAAAAAGTAGTCATATTTGGACTGTATGGACCCTGGTTAGATAAAAACTGCTGGTGTTTACAAAAGCCCAGTATTTTTTGAGCTATTTCATTTTGTTTCCACCACTAACTGAAAATGAGATGGTTGCATCACAAAAATGGATTTCCCATTTGTGGCTCAGGATTACCCATTTGCAGCTCAGGGTTGCCCATTTGCAGTCAAGAAACTTGTTTCATGCCTGACATCTAACTTTTCCCAAAGGAAATAATGGGAAACTTTAAAATGTAATATGTTTGAAACGGATGAATATTTTTTCACCAAACATTCAAAAGGCACATTGTGACACAAGAGCTATATATCCTAAAAATTTCAGACCAAAATTCCACACAGTTTTTGCATAACGTGGTGACAAAGAATTTGACAAAAATGGTAATATATATGTTTTTAGACACTATCTCCACACCCACACATCCAACTTTCATGTGAATCGCTTGAATGGTTGCAAAGTTATTAAAGCACAAAATGTTCAGTTTAACATAGAAGTAAAGCTTTAACCCTAACTATAGGGGCGTGAGTGCACACCTATAATTTATTGCTTAATATTTATGAAACCTCTGCAAATACTCATGAGAGATGATATTTTGTGATGAATGCAAGAATATCAAGCGAGTTACCTGAAAAATCAGTAGCTATACAATGAAAAAAATTGAGTGACTTTACCAATAAAACATGCTAGGGTGTGCAATGTGATGGGATAATGACACACTTTGCTTGTGCTATTAGGCATGAAATAAAACAGTGTGCCTTCAACTGGAGAAGTGCCATTATCCCACCACATAGCTCATCATGGAGTGTCTTACTACAATTATAAAATGGGTCCATGATTTGTCTGGAGTATGTGGTAGCAAAAAATGCACAACAATACAATAATGTTAAATACTTTAATGAATTCTCTGAGTAAACGTTCATCCACCCCAACAAAATAATCCCAGCACACCACAGCATTGGCCTGCCATCTCAATTTCAAATATGTGCAACTAAATACACACAATCTGGTTCACCCCACCCCCGTGAGTGCTACCTTGCCTCTTTGTGCACTGGTACAGTATCTAACCAACAGTAACACTCATATGAAGCAATCTTGGTACATTTGTGCAAATTATTTATTATCCAGTAACAGAGTTTAATATATATAGTCTGCTTTCAATCCATAACACAGGACAGTGAGTAGCAAGTAGAAGAAAGCAATAACACATGACAAGGTGTGGGTTATCACCTGATAAGAGCATGCCCAGAGTTGCACTAAGGCATGAGGTGCTTGCACCGAGTGCCTTATGCCTCTGGGCGTTCTCTAATCAGGCAATAACTCACACGTTGGTGTGTGTCATTGCACTTATAAAATGGGCCTTCTGGCAAAGAAGTTAATTAAAAATTGGAGATAGAAACTGTATATAAAAATGACAAAAAATATGATTACTAGAAAATGTAGTCATTGTCATTGTGTTTGAATGGAGCCATTTCGTTAAGTCAGTAGAGGAGGTTGGTGTCTGTCTGTGTCTATTAGCCACCCATCGAGCAATTTATGTGTTTCTTTTATTGAAAATACCTACTTTTAGGGTAGAGCAAGAGAGAGGGAGTGTGTTCTCATACAGTTTGCACTAAACAACTGTTTCAACTGGGAGTGAGCACCTCAGAGGCAGCCGTACGCAATCATTTCCTGATTTGTATTTTGGGTCACAGTGACAAAATGAAGGAGCTTGTCTTTGTGGCTTAGTTAGAGTAGATATTTTTTGTTTCATTCTTGACTCTGGTATCACACTTCAGGAGATGGTTGGGGCCAGGGGCGCTGAGGAATTCAGCGGGGACAGAAGAAATGAGGAAGGCAGCAGGGAGTGGAGGCAAGAAGCTATGAATCGGCAGGCTGTCACAAACTCAATCAAACCTAAAGTAAAAGTAAGAGCACCAGTTTCACGATGTGTATCTTGCAATATGGTGACTATTTAGGGCTTCTGTGGGAAAGAGAGTTTTTAGACATTGACTGGCATTTCTCTCTGGTACCACTCTTCTACTGTAGCTGTACAGCGTGTTACTGGTTCTGGGAGGCTGATGCTAATCTCTGCTTCATGGTTTTCAAAACACAATGGTCAAGGTAGAGAAATAAGCTTCTTCCCTTTTGGAGCTGTTAGTAAAGCAGTGCAGCTTTTAATTTGGTATCCTTGTGGCTGGGTTGAAGTATGGGGTGGGGATGCCTTCCGGAAATACCAGAATCTAGTTGACCAACAGGAGGCCCTATGAGGAAAAAATGGGCAGTGAGTAGAAAAATGCTGATTTTAAAACCATACGCATACAGCTTCTGCAGGAAGAAGGAGATTGTATTGCCTGATTTGTGTTTTGTTTTTCTTGTGGTGCCATGGTGCTTGTGAGTTTTGCTTCAGTGGGATAATGACTGAAATCTTCATGGTTTTTGCTACACGGTGGTTGGACGTCTGCTTAGCTTGGCACGGAGCTCCGGGATGGAGCTGCAGGTTGTTTTCTTAGAGTATGGTGTTGGGCACAGTGATATTTTTGTGTGGCATGGCTGAGCTTGGCAGAATTAGTGCTGGCTGGCACAATACATGCTGATAAGGACACGGCTGAAACTAGGTTTTAGCCAATCAGCACTGTGGATGTTTTTAGCCCATTTTATAAGCAGCAATATAACATGGTTCAATTCATTATGCCACAGCTACACTGGGGACCGGTGCACAGTAACTGATGTTTCACCCCGGTAAAACAGTTTCCTCAGAGTTACTGTACCTCACAACAAGGGCTAGATTGGTCTTTAAATATGCTAGTTGATAGTGATTGAGTTGTCTCCTAGGCTACCATAATTAGATGCACACAGAATAAGCCACATAAAGTGCTGCGCACAATTCTAACATATTAAATATATCTAAGTAGTTACTATCATGAAATATATACAAATTTCTTAAAGCCAAAAGACCACAATAACAACAAATCATGGCAGCAGTGACTTGTTTCACAATATGTAGTTATTGACGGTATCATTCTCCATCAAGCAAACATCAGACAGTACATCAATTTATTACTGCCTGCATCCTATGCAAATTTCACTAAAACATCAATATATTAGTAACTTGTTTTTTACAATAATGTAGTGTATTAGATATTAGAAGTCCTGTTTTCAGTGGACCACAGTGATTCACAATGCTGTTCAATTCATTCAATTCACTCATGTTTTCAGGTGCTCAGAGTGTCCTTAATTTCACTGGAGACTTCACTCGACTGGGGATTGTGGATGGTTACCAGAACCTGTTTCTTTTTTCACAGCAGCAGGCCAGTTGGTAGGACTACATGACTACAAAAAGGGGTATAGAAGAAAAAGACATTTACTGCAGTACACATTTTTTACATTGCAATACATTCTTTCAAGTTGCTTGTATGTCTGACACAATTGCTTATATGCTTAATTGCTATGATTTTTATAGTCTGCAGTTTTATAAAGATTATCTGACACTGAATGTAAAGCCACACACTTCTATTCTAAACTTATGCACTGTAAAACCAAACATCCTGACCAACAGCCCAGCTCACTAACATATTTACCAGTGACATCCATTTTAATAGATGCACTATCTTCATCGAGTCATTTAAGCCCAGTTGGAGCTTCCAATTATTAGTTTAAATCTGAGTGCCTGATTTGTACTTTCCAGATATCGGATAAAAATATGCACCTCGGTTCCTGTTCCCTTCCATATAATGCTTATTCTGAATACCAGTTAGGCTATGGTTGATTTAAATCTATTTGCTCGAAAGCTAACTTTTTTCTCTAAAGGAGTGTCTACACAGGATGATTTAAACCAACTCCCTGATGCCCAGAAGATGAATACAGTACGTGAACTCAGAAGAAAATCCACTTCTTTCCTTGGCATGGTCCAGCTTGATTATGTTCCTGAAAATGTTCAAGAGCTACTTTATGGAACTGGACCATAAACAACGGCAAGACAGATATGTGTTTTTTAATATAAGTAATTCTGAAAGTATGGTTCTCAATGAACTGGGTATGGATCGATTCATCATGATGAAACCAGTTGATGAAGGGGAGATAATGATCATGATGGACCAATCCAAGTATCAGGATGAAATAAATAGGCAGCTTCAGGATATTCCTTATTATGAAAAACTAACTGGTAACCTAACTAAAGTATTTAGGGCTAAGATTAGTGAGTACTTATCCCAGATTTACAGCAAGAGATGTATTTTCCTAAAAGAGAAAAGGTTCCTGATGGTAGACAAACCTTTGATCCCAACCATTTATATTACCCCTCATATCTACAAACAGTTAGATAACCCACCTGGCTGCCCAATAACAGTGTGCATTGGGTGGCTAACAAAAACCTTATCGAGGTATGTTGATTCTTATCTGAGACCATTAGTACAAAGGGTCATTTACTACATACACAGTACATCAGACATCCTCTGTACCATGAGTGATATTGATATGCAACCCACTTAGATATTTTCCACACTAGATATGGAATACTCATATATATCCATCTCCCATAGGGAGCAGCTGGATGCTGTATATTATTTTCTGGGGAAAAGAGCTAACTTAGATGACCGACCTTCTGAATTTCTGATCACACTTTCAGAATTGATTGTGAAATTTTATGTTTCTGTGTAAGGGCTGGTATTAAATTCAGATGCCAGAAGTATATCACATTCATGCAAATGTTATCAATTTATACTTGCAAAGTGGGAAGATGTTCATAGTAGCACCACGAATCCAATTTTAAATAATCTGGATTTGTGACAGTGCTTTATTGATGATATAATCATAATGTAGAAGGGAACAGAACGTGAGTTGTGTCTTTTTGTCCAGTATCTGTAAGTACAAATCAGGCGCTCACATTTTATTAAACTAACAACTGGAAGTGCAGAATTTTTTTTTCTATATGTCCATCTGTATAAGGGATCTAGCAATAATATCCTATCTGACCTGTGTAAAAAAGATACAGGCAGAAATACACAGCTACGAGCAAACAGTTGTCACCTCAAAGACAATCAAAGCCATCCCTAAGGGGCAGCATAACAACTAATCTGTCTTTCATGTCTGGATATTAATTCAAGTTCCAGTCATTTTTATTTTTTTATTTTTATCTTTTTACCTGGGATCTGTTTGGTCGAGGTGGAGCATGCCATCAGAAACGGAAAAACAGGAAGTTACCTGTTGGGGAGAACATAACCCAAGTTTGTGGTTTTACTGCTGTCTGTGTGGTCTCCTTTGCATGGTCTGGCTGATGACAGCTAGCTTATAGGGAAGGGATTCGGCATTAGTTCACGAAAAATGACAGACTACACTAGCTCTTTAAGACATCATTTCCTTGAGTTAATACATTTTTTTCCTTGCTAACTGTAATATAGAATGGCAGCCGCACAAAAAAAGATTACCCAGTTGTGAGAAAGGATTACCCATTTGTGGCAAAGGATTACCCATTTGCAATAAAGGATCCTTTTTTGCACAGGACATTTAACTGCTCCCATTGAAAATAATGGGAAACTTTAAAATGTAATACTTTTTGAACAGATTAATGTTTTTTTCACCAAATCTTCAAAAGGCACATCTGTGACCCAAGGTCTGTTTACCCTGAAAATTTCAGATAACTATTTCACACCATTTCAGCGCAGCGGTGTGACAAAGAATTTGACACAACATGGTAATTTTCACATTTTTTGACCCTCCATATCTCTGCTCCCACATATCTGAACAGAACGAAACTTGTCACATCAAGAGATCTTTGGTCCCTGAAAGAGTAAGCAGAATTTCATATGAATCAGTTGAATGGATGAGAAGTTAATAAAGTACAACATTTTGAGCTTAACATAGAAGTGACCATTGTACCCTAACTATACGGGTGCGACCACAGCCATATATATTATATATTATATATACATATATATATATATGTATATATATATAGTTAGGGTTGAGTGCACATTTCTATGTTAAAGTCAAAATTTTGCACTTTAGTAACTTTGGAACCATTTAATGGATTTGCTTGAAATTTGGTATGCATACTCTCTATGTGTAGGTCTCTTGACCAAATTTTGGGTAAATTGGTTTTGTGGTTCTGAGATAGAAACTGTCAAAAAATGTTAATGTACCACTTTTTTTACCCTATTCTCCTATACTGTACCATATCAGCCTGTTTACACATGGAATGGGGTGAGAGTTGGGCCTAATAACCCCATGTCACACCCCAATGCCTGTTGGTGTGTGGAGGATGGGTGGTGGGGTGGTAGGTTGGGGGGTCAGGGGCTCAACCCTAATGCCTCATTTCTATACTTTTGTTACTTCAGTCCTAACTGATGCATTAACAAAGTTTTTTGCAAAGAATATATATGTGTTTGTGTATATATATATATATATATAAAATAGGGGCTGGCTATTCAAAAGGGTTGCGCCATGTGCAATAGGGTTGCACCTGTGCAAGTCCAAAATTGTGCCATTCTGAGATATTCAGCAGGAGGCAGTTGCACCCCCAAGTCATGCTGAGCAACAGCACAATGCTAATGAAGGCATGCTCAACCTGAGGGGAGGAATCTACATAAACTGCACAGCCCGATATTCAGCTGGGCTGTGCAGAGTTGCAGGGTGCAACCCCACCCGCACCTGCACAACTTTGAGACAAAAAAAAAAAGGATCAAGCTCAGGGCCACCCACAGGTGAACTGCCACATTGCAGGGTGCAACACAGCAGCTGCCACCTGTGGGTGGCCTCCACTTGTTCCCTGTGCCCCCTGCAGCCCGATCATGGGCATAATAGTAACCCCTGTAGTCCGATGGGCATAATAGTAACCCCAGCCCAATCACGGGCAGAACACACTTTCCCCACTGGCCCAATCGGGCATAACAGTGATAAACCCCCACTGGCCCGATCACAGGCATAACAGAACTGAACTCCCCACTGGCCCAATCACGGGCAAAACTGAACTGATTCCCCGACTGGCCCGATCATGGTAAAACAGAACTGAAACCCCCTCAACTGGCCCGGTCATTGGCCATAACAGAAATGACCCCCACCCCTAGCCTGATCATGGGAAGAGCGAGTTCAACCCCCAAAGACCAATATCCCTGGTGGTCCAGTGGACCATGAAGCCCGATCGCGGGCATTAGAGTCAACCCCCAAGGTCCAATTTCCTGGTGATCTAGTGGCCCCCACCCACCCACCAATGGAGCCCCTGCACCCGGCTCCCCCCATCAGCCGGGGACGGCAGCCCCCATCCGCCTGCAGCCCGCCACCCATGACATGACTGCTGCAGTAGGGCTGCACACCCATTGGTTCAGAGCAAGAGCCAATGGGCGTGCAGCCCATACCATACAAGGCAGTCCAGATATGTGAATGATCCTGCCATTGATGGCAGCTGTAGTGGAGAAGGAGGAGAGGGAGCAGGCACAACATGGGCCACAATGCAGGCCAAAGAGACGGTATGCTGCAAACAGGCTGTACCGGCCCAGGTTCTCCTTTGAGACCCTGCCTGATGACCACATCATTGTCCGGTACCGGATGAACAGGGGAATGTTGAGGCAGCTTTGTGAACTCCTGCATGAGCAGCTGCACCCAAACACCAGACGCAGTCATGACATGACAGTGGAGGAGAAGGTGACAGCAGCGATGTGCTTCCTTGCCACAGGGACGTTCCAATGACCAACGGGGACACCATTGGAGGTAGCAGTCTGCCACCTCACGCCCCGGACCCAGTTCAGAAGCTCTTCCTGCCACATGCTGGGGAATTCCAGTATTCCCCAGCATGGCAACAAGCCTAGAGAAACAATGCAGCAGTTCCATCGAGTTGCGCACCTACCATCTGTACTGGGTGCCATTGACTGCACCCATGTCCCCATCCGTGCACCACCTGGCGATGGCAGTGACGTGTACATCAACAGGAAGGGGTACCCCTCCATCAACTGCCAGGTGGTGTGCGATGCGGCGGGGCACATCAGCAATGTCTATGCACAGTACCCCAGCAGTGCCCATGATGCCTTCATCTGGCACCAGTCCCAGCTGTGCCAGGCCTTTGAGGAGGGCAGGATACCCAGTAGGCAACTAGTCGGTGAGTTGTTAGCATACAAGGCAAACACACAACAGCATGAATGTGGGCAGGCATTGCAGGCCAGGGAAGGGGTGTGGGAGGCCACAGAGAGGTGGAGGACAGCAGCTGACAGACTGCAGTACAGCACTAACAGGTATATATGTCTTGACAGAGGACAGTGCCTATCCCCTGCGACCCTGGCTGCTCACACCAGTACTCCGACCAGCCACAGTGGCTGAGGAGCTGTACAACGAGGCACATGCCAGAACAAGGAACATCATAGAGAGGGTGTTTGGCATCCTGAAGATGTGATTGAGATGCCTGGACACATCAGGCGGTGCCCTACAATATACACCTCAGAAGGTATGCCATATCTTCCTAGCCTGTTGTATGCTGCACAACATGGCAATGAACCGTGGGATACAGGCACCTGAACCTGAGGGACAGTCTGACAGTGAGCCAGAGCCAGTGGTCAGGGGGATAGTGGAGCAACTCGAGAGGAGGGACCCTCGCATGGCACGCAGGGCCATACAGCACCGGGGCAACATCAGCAGGACACTGCAACAGACCAGAGGGTAAGTACAGACTGCACAACAACCTGAAAGAGTACAAGTGATTAGCAATTTAATGTGCACAGACTAAGATAACAGTGAAAACAACAACCACATCAGCAAACAAACCCAGTGTAATAGACAAATAGTGTGTGCATGTGGTGTGAGTCCGTGATTGTGCAGCACATATGTGGGGGGGGGACACACACAAACGGTGTAATCATGGTGGGGAGGTGTGATGTGTGTCGTGAGGGTAAGGGGGGCAACTGTGTTGGTGGGAGTGTGCGTGTGTGTGTGTGTGTGTGTGCGCACGTCTGCTCATGCATGAGGGAGATGCATGCAGAGTACAGCAAACAGCCGGTGGGCATCACCGGCGTCGACACCCACGCATGCGGCATGCACCCGTACCAGAGGTTATGGACCCTGGGGTGCTCTGTGCAGAGGACACAGCTGAAGTGGAAGGTGAGGCAGGCAGGGTTGACCTCCTGTGCCTCCGGGGGATGGTGGAGGCTGACAGGGTGGATGGACGGCCATGGCGCCGCTGGGTTGCAGGCGGAGTGCATGATGCAGCGGAGCTGGTACCAGTGGCAGCCCTACACCCACAGTGTGCCTGCCTGTGTGCCCCTCTACCATCTGCACCAAGGCCAACCAACCCATGCTGGCGACCAACAGGTACACCACGCATGACATTACCTATTGCCACCACTGCAGCAGTCAACCCAGAGAAGCCACGGTCTATGGTACCCACCAGGTGGCCCAACCTGTCCTCTGCTTGCTGCTCAGCATGTGCAAAGCCCACTGATATTGCCTCCTGTATCTGACCCAGCTCATGTCGCAGTTCACGCCGCATGGCATGCAGGTCCAGACGGGCTTCCTGCTGTGAGGTGACAGCAGCCTGCAGGAGTGGCCAGGCACCATGGCCTTCATGTACCAGAGGCACAGGACCCCCAGCAGCAGCTGGCAGTGGTGCCTGTGGCAATGGATCAACTGCTACATCCAGCTGCTGACTACAACTGGCAGTGGTCTGTGGCACCATATGGACTGTAACCCCAGCATGTGTCTGACAATGCACGCCCTGCTGTCCTGCAACACCCACCACACCACCCACCACCGTGTGTTCAGCCACAGCCACACTGCTGACACCTACGGAACCACCCTGACCTGTTCCATGTCCTTCAGCAAGCCCCACCCCTGCATCCCCTGGCACAGGAATGGCCAGCTGCTGTGAATATTCGGAGACATCAGTGTCATCCGCACTGGTGACAGTGACCAGCAGTACCTCTTCCACCCCATCATCCTCAGTTTGTGCAACATCCAGGTGCCCACTGTACCCTAACACTCCAGTGAGGTGTGACCCCCCCTCCCCAGGCAGTTGCATGCCCTGTCCATGGGAATGCCAGACATGCATTGGGTCCATGCGGCCCTGAGCTTGACACAGTCCAGATGTTGATGGCCGTTCATCATCAAACTCCTCCGCGACCTCGGGAACCTGGCTGGACATCCGTGGATCACGCCATGATGGTGCAGGCCTGTCCGAGAGCGCTGTGGAGAGAATAGGGACAGGGTCAGTCACCCATCCATGGACACTGTGGCAAAACACCTCCACTACTACCACCACCACCACACCATGCAGCCCTCAGGATAGGTACCCACTTCACACAAGCCTGTGACAACATGCACCCACCCACCCCACAGTGACCTTGGCCATGCCAGGCATCAGTTCGGCAGGATACAGTGCACCCTGTGCAGGACACCAACAGCAGGACCGTGCACCCTTGCCTGCACCACATACAGGGGTTACACATGTGAATACAGACCTGGCCTTGGAAGTGCGAGGGTCGTCTCGCAACCACCACCCGGCACACCTGTCACTGCCACCATCCGCAGTGTCGATGCCACCACCACCATGTATGGCTCCTCCACACGCTGCTGGTGTTCAGGCGGACCACCACCAGTCCTGGTCCTGTCAGTGTGCCTCCTCCTTCTTTGCATGCCGCAGGAGGTCATTCCATCGTTTCCGGACTGCCTCAGTTGATCTCCCACGGCCCCCGACCGCATTCACAGCTGCAGTCACCTCCTCCCAAGCCTGCCGCACAACAGCATCGTGGCCCTGTGTGTCGTACCGTGTTCTCTTTCCTTCACCTCATGCATAAGGGTGTTCAGCTCATCTTGAGAGAATTTATATGCGCGGATGCGCCCTGTAGGGCCTGCACACCATGGGATAATCAAGAGGGACAGGTGTCAGTGGCTGTGTCAGTGCTGCACTGCATCACACAGTGGACATCACGATATCATCCCCTAAAGTGCACAAATACATGGACATATCATATCACTGCATGTGCCTGTCGGTGCACACGCCCACATTGCCACTGTCTGTCCCGTGTCTGGACTGCAAGTGGGTACACACATGCACTGCTGTGGCCTGTGTCTGCCATGAACCCCATGACTGTATTGTGGCCCATTTGAGCATCACCGAGTATGAGGGGGACAAGTGCGCGCAATGTCAGGACACCATGCCGCATGGGAGCGCATATTGCTGGTACACTGTGTACAACTCTGGGGGCACAGGCCATCACGCCACACATCCAGAGAGACAAGACGGTGCGCTGTCATGGTACAGCACCAGTGCACCTGGCTGGCAGACACAATGTGCATGCATTGGCACATAGCACAGTTAACTGCAGGGGTATGTGCACAATGCAGTGGACGTTTATGGTCCCATGGTGGTCATACATACCTGCCTCTCACTGCTCATCCCCCTGTTGCATATCTCTTTCCATGTTGTACACTGCTGTATTCCCACCGCAGTTCCACAACACAACACTGGTGGTGCACTGCTTGCCCTTTTATAGCCCACCCAGGCAATCCTGCCTGTTAGTCATGTAAATGAGCGCATAATGATATGCTAATTACACGGTTTGCCCCATGCATACACAAGTACCCTCATTTGCATACACCTGTTGAATATGACTCTGAATAGCCCCGCGCTAGCACAGCAGCGCTGGGCAAAAGCCAGCGCAGTGTTATTTGAGGGTCAGCGCCACGCTAGCCACCTAGCGCTGTGCTATGTGCAGTACGCATGCTCATAGGGCCCCTTGTCTGCGCTATCACCCTGTCATAGCGCGGTGTAGCGCCTCTCTAACCAGCTTTAGCGCGGCGCTACATGCATGCGCTGTATATTGGCGCAGGGTCATGGTAGGGCCCGCGCATGAGCATTGCAAACACTTCCTGTTAGCCCGCACTTCACGGCATACGCCAGCGCGGCGCTATACTTCAGTTCTAGGGGGTGTCAGGGTGTATGGACAGTCGTTGTTTCACTGTTTAACCTGGTTATTTGCCCCCTTCCACAGCACCAATGTCTGTGAGATGTAGGCAAAGGGCAGTGGTGGGCCGTGACAGGCGGTGGGATGAGGCTGAGATGGCCAACCTGGTGCAGTTGATGGAGAGGCGCCATCGCCGCCTATTTGGACCTGTGTGGGAGGGTGACTTGCCCTGTACACAGGTCTGGGCTTCCATTTCCCATCGACTAAGTGTCATCACAGGTATTCCACGTGATGGTGAGAAGTGCCGCCATTGCTACGTCAACATCAGGCACAGGCAGCGACCACTGCTTGAACGCTGCAGGGCCATGGTTTGCGAGGGGACTGTGCCTGTGCCAGGTAAGTGATGACTGTAGCGCCACTGCTGGCATGGGTGGTGGGGCTGTGTGTTCCGTGGTGTGCTTATGTGCATGTGTGTTGCTGTGCTACACATGTTGCTCATGGGGTCCACCCATCCATTCGATGTGTACTGTGTGGGACAGGGTAGACGGTGTGCACTGACCCAAGTCATGCTTGGCATGGCTTTGGTGGTGCACTGCACCCGTGTGCCACTGTTGCATGTGTTGTGCTACACCACTGGGGTACAGGGTGGTCTTTAGCGTACCGTGGTGGCTAATATTGTAGTAATGCTGCTGTACCCTCTTCCCACTGCAGAGTGATGAGGACACACCACAGACAGGAGGGGCGTGACGCAGGCCGGACAGGGGCCGTCAACCGACAGGCACAGGGTGCCTCCGATGGCACAGCGCACAGCGGAGAGCAGTGACAGTGACAGGGGTGTTTTGCGTGAGTACTGTGTGATGTTATGCTTTTCCACTATGTGTCTGACTTTACAGGGCAGGCAGTAAAGCAAGTGTGTAGTCAGGCATACGCACTGTACACATTTGTGTACAGTTTTGTGTAGTGCATGTCTGTCAACAGTTCCTAGGTACACCAGACATTTAGGGTCACTGTAGGCCACTGGGGTGTGGCCCTGTTTGACCTGCTGTTGTGTAGGAGACAGATACATGTTTAACCTCATTAGAGTAAGGAATCATCTGACAGACATCATACCTTTTGAAGGTGTACCATTTGGAGTTGCTGCGTACATCATTTGTAAGGGAGTGTGGCTGTTGGGGATTGTGTGTAGAACATGTGAATGTCTGGCTACACCCCTGCACTACAGTGCTGTGTCAGGTGTTGTGGCCCAGTTGGCTAGGTAATCTAGGCCAGATGTGAGATGGCTGCATGCAATTCTGTAGTCCCCATTGCCTTTCCTGCTGCTGCGAGGCCTGAGACATGGCTTGCTGTGTGTCTTAAGCATTGTTGCCATTGCCGCCATGTGTACTGATATCTGCCTTGTACTGCCATGTGCATCATGTTGCTGTTATGCCCACCATTGAGGAGGGATGATGCATGTCTCTGCATGGCTGTGGGCCAGTCATCATGCCTGGGGTTGGGGGATTACTGGGGTCGGCCTGTCGTGCCACCTGTTGCTGCTGCTGATATTGTCCTGTCTGCCATGGCAACAGTGTACACCACCTCTCATGGCATGTGTCATTTACAGTACCACGTATAACATGTCAGTATCTGTGCAGGACATGTTGTGAGCACATACCAGGGCCATGCACCTCATGTCATGCGGGGGAACACTGTGTCATGTGGTGCAAGCATTTCCCTGGCAGTGTACTGTCATGGTGGCGTAGACACGGGTATGTTATTGTGTGTCCTTGTCCGACCTCCATGGCGGACATGCACGGGGCTGTGTGGGAGGGGTCCTTTGGGACTGTGGTGCCACATGGGTCTGTGTGGCTGTACATTGCATGTGTGCCTGTTGCAGCATGTGTGTTGGCAGGCATCCTCCAAGCACTCAATGGTGGGCAGTTTGATGTCTGGTGAGGAGTTGGCCAATGGGCATTGAACTGCTTACTTAATGTCTGACACCTAACAACGGCAATGTTGTACCTTTCTGTGTTTAATTCATTGTGGTGTACACTAGGGGGGACTGGTCACTATGACTGTCTGTGTATCCCATGGCCATTACAACTGTACAGGTTGTGGTCTTGTATGTGGGTGTCTTGGGGAGCAATGCATGGCTTAGTATTTACACATGCAGGGCAGCGCCCACTGCAATGGGTTTCGTGAATTGTATCTTGAAGGCCACTGGTGGCAACTGACACAGTCATGGTGTACGTTGGTATGTTTTCAGGCTACACTCCGGGGTGGGATAGCCCACCCTAACAGTGTGGAGGGGGTGTCAGTGTGTCCACATGGTGTGCAGTTGTAGCCTCCCTGGCTACACCCCTGCCTGTGGGCTCATGCTCTGATGTGGGGGCCATTGTCCCCAAGAGGGTGCTGTCCCTCTGTCCCTGTAGTACATGGTGTTTGTGCACATGTTATGCAGGTGTGCTGCAGGAGTTGTTCTGTGGTAGCATGGTGTGCTGGTTGTCAGTCCCTATGGCAGATGCTGCTCCCACAAGTGTGTGTGTGTGCCTCGCCATGCCTTGACCACCAGGGTGACACTGTCCTGTGCATGCCTTTGGCCTTTGGCCTACCGCTGCAGTGCCACTGGTGGACCAAGCCCAGTGTCTGTGTTTCACATGTGTGTGTCTTCTTGCATGTGCGCCTTCACGGTGCTGCCACTATGGGTGGTGGCACGGCACTGTGCCATTCTCTTCACCACTGTGGGCCCCTCACCCTTCTGTTGCAGCAAGTGGTGTGGGTGGGCATTGGCACTTCCCCTGGTTGTGTACTGCTTGGTTACCTGTCCTGCAGTCCCTACCATTCTGTTGCCAGTGTTGTTGTCCTCTGTGGTCATTGGGTTTCTGTGGTCCATGTCGAGTCTCTATCTGTGTCACTTGCCACTGTTGCACACTTATGTCAGTCACCCACCTGTTCAGGGTTTCCTGTCATCATTTGTACAGCTGCTGTGTTATGGCATCATGGGTGGCAGTTTGGCTGGGTGTCTACAGTTCTTGTGGAGGGCAGCAGTGAGGCTGGGCCACTGTTGGGGGTGTACAAGACAGGCGTGTGTGGTTACACACGTGGTTGGGGCTGTGGCACCTTCTCCGGTTGGTGTCATCTGTATTGTGTATCATAGCTGTGTGACCGTGGGCAGCATGTCCCACCATGTGTCATCCCATGTGCATATCATTCAGTGTCCACTTGTCATTCACATCTCTGGGGTTGGCTGTCTGTTTGCACTGTTACAATCTGCACGCCACTGTGCTGGCTGGCCTCCACGTTGTTGGGTTTCTCAGCATACATCCATGCATATCCATGTACATTGGGGTGTTGCATGCTGCCTGTTATGTACTGCCTTGTCCTGCAGGCACATGTTAGTGTGTGTTGTGGTTTATTACATACTAGCACATGGGCATGGTTGTTGGGGCATGCTGTCCACCGTGTGGTGGTACATGGTGCCTTTGTGTCATTGTCATGCCCTGATGTGGTCACCCTTTCTCCTGTAGGTCCCCGGCAGTCGTCACTGTGGGCCACCCGCCCAGAAGAGGGTGAAGGCACAGAGGAGCTGTTGCGGAGGCTGGTGCGGCAACAGCGTACCCTGATTGAGCAGCAGGCAGTTATGATTGCTGAGACACAGCGGGTTGCAGCGATCCTGGAAGAACGTCTGCCAGCACCTGCCCCCACCTAAACCCTGCTTCCTTTTCCACTAGCCTGCTTCCTGTCCCTGGCCCACTGTCCCTAGCCCTGTATCTGCCATCCTGTTCCCCTCCATTGCTTCCTATTTCCACAGCCCTCTCCCATCCACATTCTTACCCCATTGTTCTGTTGCTATGATTAAGTTTTGCCTGTTTGCGATGTTACTGTTGTTTTCCCCATTGTTTTCAGTCCCTTTGTTATGCCAGCCCTTTTCCCTTTCATGATGTTTTGCTTGCACCCCATTTTTATGAACAGTGCTCTGCTCTGTTTTGGTTATTTTTGCTTCATATATGTTCATATTGCCTTTGTGCCTTAGATGTTCATGTTTTGCATTATAGTTTATTATGCTTGACATTCCTGTGTCCTGTGTCTTTTTGGGGTGGACTTGGGATTTGACAGTGTTCTGTGGTGTTCTGGTTTCACTTGTGGTTCCAGGTTATTCCATTCCTTTCACTAGTACTGCAGTTGTGTCTGGCTGGGCTGTTTTGCTTTCCTGTGTTCCTGGACAGCTGCTTACACCTCTGACACTTTGTTTCTGTGGGTGTTTGCACTGCCTCTGTCTGATTGCTATATTCAGTGCTGTCTTAATCCTGGGCAATGTTTGCCCTGCACTCCTGGGCCTGTTTGCCTGGCTTCCTTCGCTTGCTATATTCAGCTGGTTTTGCACCGGGCTATTCATTTTGAATATAGCTATGTTTTTGCTCTGGGCACAGTTTGCCCGCCGGTCAGTGCTAATTTAGCCCCGGGGCAAAGATTTGAATATCTGGCCCATGGTGTCTTACAAAATGTGTAAATAATCATTTTTTTCACATTCTTTGTCACACCGCTGTGCAAAAACATCTTGGGGTTTTGGTCTGAAAATCTCAGGGAATATAGGTTTTGGTTCACAGATATGCCTTTTGAATGTTTGGTGAAAAAATATTAATATGCTCAAAAACTATTAAAATTCAAAGTTTCCCATTATTTGCTATGGAAAAATCAGATGTGCCATGCGAAAGAACTGTTTTGCTTATGCAAAAGTGTGTTTTGCTTTCGCAAATGAGGAAAGTAGTGTCGAGATTCCACCATCTTATTTTCAGTTAGCGACACAGAACAAATGATATAATTAAAAAATGACTTCCCCTTGGTAAACACTAATACGTATGTTTACCTAACCCAAGGAACACGATTCTATAATTCGTTTTTTTAAAAAGTCACCAGAAATATGGTTATTTTAATTGGCCCATTTTTAATGCTGCAAATCTGCTGCACTATGCCACAATTTGCAGAACTACTTTTGTGAAAGTGCTGCAAATTGCCACACTATTTCATGAAAATATGGGGTTGTGCCACAAATTTATGATACTGCTTTGCCAGCTAGGACTGTTTCTTTGTCACTTCATTGCAAACAAATGTTTGCGCTTATGGACTGAAATTTTCAGGGTACAAAGGGCATGGCCCACAGATGTGCCTTTTGCTGGCTTGGTCAGAAAAATTTTCATCCGCCCGGTAGTTAAAAGACTTTGAAGTTTAGAAATTTCCCATAGGATAATATTGTAATGGTCAGGGTACCATTCAGCAGCTATATCTCGAAAATGCTTTGAGATATGGACTTGCTGCAACATGTAACTTATTACACCTTTAGGTGTACTAAGCTGTTATGTATGTTCCCAGGCCTTGTTTGCAACTGCAGGGGAAATTTTTATGAATGGGGCTAAGGCAAATGTGATACTGTGCCATTGTGGACTGATGGGAGTGCAGGGCCCTACACGTAAATGAGGGATTGATAACATTATGGTTTTATGGCAGCACAGGGCCACAAGGGCCCTGTGCTCCCACAGGGAGATGAAGATTAATTACAATGTCTCCATACTTATGTATAGATGGGAGCACATAGACCTCCCACATGCAAATGCGGGACAATTACAATATGCATGCATGGGAGCACAGGGTCCAGTGGGCCATGTGCTCCCACATGCACTTATGGATACCATTATGGAGTGATGGGAGTGCAGAGCCTGGAGAGCTCTGTGTTGCCACATGTACATGAAGGATGGATAGTATTATGGACTGATGGCAACGCAGGACCTGAAGGACCCTGCGCTCCCATAGGCAGATGAGGGTTAATTACAATCTCTCTACACTTATGGATAGATCCTCTGGGTGCTGCACTCCCATCATTCTGTAATGGTATCCATATGTCCATGTGGTTGTCACATTATATCATAAATAACATTGTAACAGTTTTAGTGGAATGCTGCACCACAAAACTATAAATAGTGCCATAATTATAAACATATCTATGTTGGCACAGCAATACGTACATTTTCAAGCATGAAACTATAAATGTTGTAGTGCCACTATTTATACTATCGTGCCATCAAATACATGTATTTGGTGGCACAATACCATAAATAGAGACATGTCAACATTTAAAGTGGTACAATACTATAAATAGTGGCACAACAACATTTATAGTTTTGTGCTTGAAAATGTACATATTGCTATGTTAATGTAGGTATGTTTATAATCATGACACTATTTATAGTTTTGTGGTGCAACATATCATTAAAACTGTTACAAAGTTATTTAAGGAACACTTACAATATGTATGCATACCATCACAGACTGCTGGGAGTGGGAGCGACAAAAGTATGGAAATGTGGTGTTAGGGTTTCCTGCACAATGCACATATGGATACCATTATGGAGTGATGGGAGTGCAGGGCCCAGAGGGCTCTGCACTCCCACACATAAATGATGGGTGAATAGCATTATGGATTGATGGCAGCGCAGGGGCCCAAAGGGCCCCTGCACTCCCACAGGGAGTTGAGAGTTAATTACAATCTCTTTATACTTATGGATAGATGGGAGCACAGGGCTCGGAGGGCCCCTGCACTCCTATAAACAAGTACTGCTATGGAGATACTTTCACAAAAAGTAAGGAAATTCTATGCAAAAAACTTTGTTAGTGCACCATTAGGGTTCCTTATGATTATGCTTTCTCAAAAAGTAGGGAAATTCTATGCAAAAAACTGCATTAATGCACCATTAGGGTTCTAGTGACAAAAGTTGGGAAATGAGATCTTAGGCTTCCCAACCCTAAAACCCCACTCTCGCCCTCAGCTTTCAACCCTAAGAACCCACCCCCACCCTGCATGCTGGAATAGCTGTGAGTGGTGTGCCTTGGGGTTGTGAATCCTAATGCTCACCCCATTCTCTTATTCTATATCCATGTTAGCTTACTTAGTCTTGAAATGGGGTGAGCATTAGTGTTCACAACCCCAAGACACACCCCTCACACCTGTTCCTGCATGCAGGATGGGGGTGGGGTCTTAGGACTGGAAGCCAAGGGTGGGGGAAGGGTCTTAGAGTTGGGAAGCCTAAGATCTCATTTCCCAACTGTTACTGCTAGAACCCTAATGGTGCATCAATGCAGTTTTTTTGTAATATATAAATACAAATTTATATATATATATATATATATATATATATATATATATGGGTGAATGTGGCAATCACACAAAAGTTTATCAGTAGCGCGATATACTGAGCATTGTGCAAATGTGGTACTCATTGAATAACATGTACCACTATCACGCAATGATGCGTGATGCACAGTACCGATAAAGTTTTGTGTGGCAACCACTATCTATATAAATATATAGATAGATAGATCTATATATATTCATTTCAAAAAACTCTGTTAATGCATCAGTTAGGCAACAAAAGTATGAAAATGTGATGTTAGGGTTTCCAACCCTAACATCCCACCCAATCCTACCACCCCATCCCACCCATGCCCTCTACACACCAACCGGTGTCAGAGTGTGCCTTGGGGTCATCTGCCTTAACCAGTTGAGTCACTGGCAGCTCTTTGTTACTAAATGCACTGCCTTGGTGGAGAATTTTTTCTGTAAGTGTGCTTTTATCTCAATATGAAATAAAGCATTTAGTTAAGTTTGTAACCCATTGCACAGTGCCAGTTTCTTTTGCGTGCTACACTGACTTAGTGTTATGGGACCCAAGCTGCTGGAGCACAGCCGTGGCTGTGGTATTCAAACTCAGGGTCATAAAGGTCTGTGTTCTTTTTTATTTTACCATGATTACAATGCTCGCTGGTCAAGAGGAGAAAAACAGAGCACTTAAAAAAAAATCTGCGACCTGCTTTTTTCTAATTCTGGGGAGGGAGGGTGAGGAGTAGATGGAGCAGACATACTTCCTCAGCTTGCTTGTGCAGTGCTTAATGATGTGATAACAGCTATCAGTCACGAGGCTGTTCACACGCTGAGAGGATTTAATTAACACCTCATTCACCAGAAAGCTAAAGGACTTGACAGAGTCTGTCTAAGTACAGTACTGCTTAGTGCTGATTTACACTTCTGTCAGACTGCTGGGGGACAAGCCAGTGCTCCATTAGACAGGGAGTTCTGGTTAATGGGGGCCTCAGATAATTGAGACTCTACTGTAGTTTGACTCCTTATAGGTTGATTTACTTTTCAGTCAACTTCATGGCTCACACAATGTTGGAAAAAGAGTGCCAGGCACTGTGTTTCTTTATTTCCAGAGTGCCTTAGGTTTCTTGCAGGACATCATGGATTCCGTGGGCTGATTGTGGGGTGAAAGGTCATCAAGACTGTGACATCCATTGGTGTAAATTCACACTGAACCTGCTGCTGCTTACATACAATTTCTTTGGTTGAATGTTGCATTATTTAACTTCTCCAAAAGTAGCCAGTTGCAGTGTTAATCTGGTTTGCAGTGATGATGTCAGAGGCGATTTGTCTGGTCATTTTGGGGGGCAGGGGCATCCCTTTTGCTAGTGGCACAGAACAATAAAAAACAAGATTAAACTACAACTCCTCTTCACCTGGCCTCCATCACCAGTTACAGGCAGAGGTCACAGGCATCACAGATGGATCCATCCTGAGCTTCTGACAGCTTAGGAGGTAAGCCCCAGCTTTGGGGAGTTACACTTTCCCCTTGCTAAATGATTGACATCACCGCCAATCTTAGGTTGAGGTGAAGTCTGGAAAAGTCTAAATATACACATATATTTACATTCTGTCTATATACCTGATTCCTGGCTAAGTAGAATACACACATATACTGTATCATATACAGTATATAGTGGGCCCTCTTCTAGACAATCATTATCTAGACTAAATATTCTGCATTTGAATTTCAGTCTAATCTAGACAAATGCATGCTGTCTAAGAATAGTTTTAAATATTCCCATTCCACATTTGTTGTACCATTTCACCCATGCCATTACTGAACAAGATTCTGGGCAAAGACCCGGGTGTGATTTATATACATTTATATACCACATGCATGTGCAAATTGGTGGAGGCACAAGGGGCATCATGTGAAAGCCTGAGCACTAGCATGACAGGTCTTGCTGACCTTCTTAGTTGCAAAGTCATTCTTTACTTGACACTCAGGTGTGCTTCCTCATCCTCCTTGTCCAGCAAGAAAGGGTCCTCAGTTGGTATGGTTTGTATCACTTCATGTGCAATGAGTTCCTCCATGGGCCGTTCCATGAGTTCTTCCACATTTGAAGGCTGAATATCCTCTTCAGTGTCTGATCTTTTATCCTCAGGCAGAACTACCTCATTTTCAGAGTTTGATTGGATGTTATCTTTACTGGGAGCTAACATGACAGCAACCTCCCTCAGAAGGCCAGGAATGTCCACTGTATGGGTGCCATCTCATCACCAAGTCCTCCAATATCACTTCTGGGACTGTAGGATGCTATGCACTTGTGGAATCCTGTGGTTTAGATTTGTTGGTGAGATGAGGCATATTAGTTTTTCTGCAAGTTAAAGATTTGGTTTGGCATCTTTGGGGTGGTTCAGATACGTATCTCCTTACTTGCTTTTGTCTCTTTCTATCCAGGTGTCAACAGATGGTTTCTGTGGATCATTCTTGATCCTCATAACTCTCCTAGAGGCTGTATCCTGTACACACTTGCATGCCCCTTAATTGTTTTTATTTATTTATTTATTTATTAAATTCTCGGATTACAAATACCTTTGAGCAGAAACTGCTCATTTACAAAAGTTCCACGTCAAAATTGTTTAACAACAACCTAAGGGCCATCTCACCATGAACTGGCAATCTAGTGTTTTGCAGGCAACACAAGATTCCTCACCAAGACCCTGTCTCCTGGTGACAGTCCTTGGGCTCTCACTTTCTGATCATATGTCAATTTGTTTCTGAGGAAATATGTCATATTTGTGAATGTTTTTGACTTTGATTGTTGTATGGGATATATTACGTTTTGTTTCCTTCTGTACTTTGGTGAAAATTTTCTCTTTGCACTGTTTAACAAATTGTACAAACAACAGGACAACTTCGTATATAGGGGCCAAGGGTCCTAATAATATCCTGTATACAAATTTACTACTACTTGTTAGCTTGATTTCTCTTACCAGAGATTTCTGAAGCTATTTTGTGTGCACACTCCAACTGATCGTTGAACCTTTGCACATATAGCAGATATGTTTCTAGATGGGCTCCATTGTGAGACATGATCTGTCACAATTGGTATATTGGCTACATGTTTCCTATCTGGTTCAAGACTAAGTCAATGCAAACAAGTTCAATTGGATCACTGGTTGTGATACTGACAAGGGGTACTGCACCCCTTGGCAATGTCATTCTTTGTATGCAGTGAATGCATTGTTGACAGTAATTTTTCAACTTTTACTCCCATAATGGGCCAGTAGAATCTGTGGTGAATCAGATCTAGAGTATAGTCCAGATCCAAATGTCCCATTTCATCATGCAAGACTCTCATGACACATTTGAAAAACTGGGAAGATGTTTATTGTGCTCCTGAGCAACACAGAACTTTATGTATGCAAGTCCAAAGCAAAGTTTTAACTTGTACCATTCTCCAAGCAACAATGGAGTATCTTGATGCATAACAGCCACTCGTTTGGCAGACTCCTCTCTCTGAAGCACAGTTATGATGTCTAGGAAGCATGGGTCATTACATTGTTCTAGCTGTAGAACTTTCTGGTTCAAATGTGGCAACAAAGATTTCTCAAGAGCTGTGAAACTATAGTAGACTGCAGGCAAGCAATGGGCCGAGACACCCACACCACCAACAAAATGCTCTGGATTTGCAGGTGATGGTTGCTCATCAGTGTCATACTCTTTACACAAGGCCTGTATAGTAGCTTCAGGAGTTCTGGTCCAGTCTTGATTCTGAGTGTCACCATGTTGGTGTCTTGACCCAGTCCTGGGCAATACTCCACACAGCAATCACATATGGATACTGCTGAAAGCCAGGGGTGATTAGCAGCATATAACTTAGTTATTGTTTTGACATAGTTAAAAAATTATCAGTTCTTACTGTCATGTGAGACACCCCCTGAGGAAGGGTTGCTTGGACACCAAGCACTGGGGGGGGGGGTGTGGTCAGTGACTTGGCCAGCTTCCTTACTTCCTTCTGTGGGATTTTCTTCTTGGGGTAAATAGTTTTTTGATACACTTCAAAATGGTCTGGCTGACATTTACTGTAGCGGTTATCTGAAGCTCAGCACTACATAGCACTTTACAATGGAGCAGGGCAGCCCCCTTTCAAGAAGCAAAGTGCTAGTGATATTTTCCACATAATTGCACAGAGTGTCATGGTAGTTGGGGTGTCACTAGACACCAGGGATACATACATAGATACTGTCGGAAGATAAGGGCCTATTGCCCACTCAGTCTGCCCATCTGAGCTTGTAAGATCACTTTAAGTTTTTCTAGAGTTCTGTTGCCCCTTACCTCCAGGATTTCCTTATGTCTGTCCCATGCATTCTTAAATTCCATGATTGTTTCAGCCCTCACCACTTCCTCAGGTAGTATGTTCCACTTGTCCACCACCCTTTCTGTAAAGAAATTCTTCCTCACATTTCCTCTAAATCACCCTCCCTCCAACTTCATCCAGTGCCCTCTAGTCCTATAACATCTATTTCACTGGAAAATAGTGTTTTCCTGAACCCTGTTCCTCCCTGTAAGGTACTTGTATGTTTCAATCATATCCCCTCTCTCCTTCCTCTCCTCCAGGGAGTACATATTCAAGTCCTTCAGCCTATCCTCATAGGACTTGTGATGCAGTCCCTGTGCAATCTTTGTTGCTCTCCTCTGAACCTTCTCCACTCTATATCCTTAAGATGGTAAGGTCTCCAGAACTAGACACTGTACTTCAGGTGGGGCCTCTCTAGTGTCTTGTATAGTGGAATTATGACCTCCCTTTTCCTGCTGGTGATGCCCCTGCCTAGGCATCGCATCATCCTATTTGCTTTACCTACCACCTTGTCGCACTGTTTCAAAACTCATGACCAAGATTTGAACCCTTCATCTTCTGGTTAAAGGACAAACACTGTACCAATAGACTACTGATCAGCAGATATAACTGACATATACAGGACAGGTGACTGGTGGGGCTAGGTGTGGATTAGACACCAGGGAAATGTTGAACATCTATGGGATTGGTGATTGAGGGGGTGGAGGGTGCTACTAGACACCAGGGAAAATAATTAACACACACTGGGCATGTGTCTGGGGGTGGGGGTGCCAGTAGCCACCAGAGATGATGTGGCAGGTGCCCACTGAATGGGTGCAAAAGCGTTGCCACTCACCATGCAAATTAGCCCACAATGGGCATGCAAATGGCCCCTTTGCACCTTGTATGCTCAATGGACTCATTTGCATGCTGCAGTTGAATACTGTATCATGGCTACTGGCATTATCCAGTCCTGGGAAGCAATTCCCTGTGCACTGGATACAGCCTTGGTCCCTGCTGAAGCAGCACAGTTTGACTTAGCTCTGCACCAACATAGGCTATTCTGTCAGATAACCCTAGTCCACTATCCAACTGAATATAGCCCTCTGGGTCAGGCATAGATGCAAGCTTGACACAAACCTTTGCACCCCTCTTGTGCCTGTTATTGAATATCTGGCCCATATTGTATCTATCACTCTAGCTATCTATATATATATATCTATCTATACATATTTAGCTATATATAAATATATACATATATATGCATGTACGTATAATGTGTGCATGTGTGTGTGTGTGTGTGTGTGTGTGTGTGTGTGTGTGTGTGTGTGTGTATGTGTATTATAGTGGCGCGATAGTGCCACTATAGTTAGGGTTGAGTAGCATGTTTAATGTTAAACCTCAAATTTTGCACTTTAATAACTTTACAACTGATCAATGGATCTGCACAAAATGTGTTATGCGCTGTCCCATGGGGCAGATCTCTTGACATGATAACTTTTGCTCCAGTCAGATGTACAGATTCTGAGATCTGGATAGTGCAAAAACCTTTAAAAAAATCACAATTTTTTTGCAGTTTTTTTCCCTCATTGCCTTGCACCTAGATGGTGTGGAATTCTCATGTGATTTTTTATGGTAGAAACAGCTTTGGTAACAGAACTGTCCTGTGTTTGTTTGGTGAAAAAATATTAATCGGTTGCAAGGTTATTCAATTGTTAAGTTCCCATTGTTTTCAATGGGAAAATCACTTTCCAGGATAGAGGGTGAAAGTTCAAGACAAGATTGATCTTGTGAAAAAGGATCCTTTCTCGTGAGATCCATTCCTTTTTCGTGAGGAAAAATTAATTTTTTGTGAGCCGCCATCTTGTTTTTTTCACCTCAGGAACTAAAAAGTGTGGAAAATACATAAAAATATTGTTATTTTAAAAATCAGACACCAGAATCTAGTTGAACGGGCCCCATTTAGCTAGATTCTGATGTTTGTTTTTCATAATTAGGGCCAGAAATACTTTGTCTAGGCACCCAAAATCCCAGGTGCCCAGTGTAGTGAGAGGAGCCTTCCCTCATCTTCTCTGTATGAGAACAGCAGATTTTGTTGAGTTCTGCAGCCACAGTTGAACTCCTGCTGCTGACTGTTGTGGGAACTATGAGCCCCCTTGGCCTGGTGTCTAGTGGCACCCCGCCACCCGCCGATCACAGTCACCAATATATTTCTTTATTTCCTGGCTGTCCAGTAGTCCCTCCCCCTCCTCCATTTTCTGATCACCATCCCCTATATATTTATTTATTCATTCCCTGGTGGTCCAGTGGTTCCTCCCTCTCCCCCATTCTCTGATCACCATCCCTGTGTCCAAGGTGTATTCCCTGGCAAGCTTCTGTATGTTGCAGTTGACAGCAACCTTTGCAACTGGAAGCAGTATCTGTGTATTGGTGCAGCCTGTTTCAGTGAGACCTGGCGGAGTATGCAATCAGAAGTGGCATATGTCAGGAGCAGCTGCAGTTGGTTGCTGGGAGTGGTGTGTCAGCAGCAGGGCATAGTCTGTAGTATGAAAGGACTGAGTACTGAGGAGCATTGAGGGATGCTGCTGTTTTGGTGAGAGATGGCATCATCTGGAATATGGAGGGACTAGCTGATGCATCATTGATGGCATGGCATTTTAAAGTTGAGGAGGATTGAGTGACAGTGCTATTTGGTGACAGACTGGTGGATTTCTTGTTGAATGGGAAGTGTAGCTACTATATTAATTGTTGTATTTTTCTTCCAGGGTTTAGGTTTTGTTTGTTGGTCTAGTGGTCCCTGCCCCCCTTCACAATACTGTGATCACCATCCCCATTATTCCCCAGTATCTAGTGACATCCCCCACCCACCAATCATCATCCCTGTAATTAAAAATTTGCTCCCTTGGTGTAGTGGCCCCCCACCCTCCCAGTTCAGGTAAAACCCTGAAATAAAGAAAATGGTCTCTCAATGTTGTTTAAGTTGTTGTTTAAACCTGTCAAAAAGAAAACAGTCCCTTGCTGATCAGCCAGCCCCCACCCCCACCTCCCACTCAGCATCCACCACCCCATACCCCCAGAACACCCCCACATATCCCCACTCACCTGAACAGGTCCCATGTTCAAGACCGACTCTCTGATCAAAGACAGGCCTTGCTGCTGGAACTGACAACTGTAATATGAGAAACTAAGGTAAATGCAGGTCAATGTATTTCAATGGGAGATTCAACTTTTATGCATTACTTTGGCATTTTTTTGAGATTTTGACCCCAAAGTTTCAACATAGCCTTCTTATGACCACACCTCATGAACAATATGACTGTCACTACACAACTCCAGTAGGAAAGGAGATTTTGTGGTCAGTTGGTGAAATCACCTTTTAGGTGGGATTTGTGTAATGACAGTCATACTGTTCATGAGGTGGGGTCATAAGAAGGCTGTGCTGAAAATTTGGATCAAAAGTATTAAAACTGCAATGTTATGACCATTTGTTGCAATTTTGCTACGCACACTCAAAACCTTGGAAATTTTCAATATTTTCACTCCAAATTTTCAACTTAGCCTTCTTATTACCCCAACTCATGTATTTCACAGCTGTCATTTTTCAAAGTCTGGCCAAAAATGTGTTTTCACACCTGTGGCATGGAATAGCTATGCCATTGCGCAGAGTTACATTTTGGCAAGGATTTGAATATTTTCTGCAAAGGGTACATGAGGTGGGGTAATACCATGGCTATGTTGACAATTTGGTCACAGTTTTCCTATAAATGGAAGCACAGGGGCTGGAGGACCCTGTGCTTCTCCAGCTACATTCATAAATGCATCTATGAAGGGATGGTGGCCCTGCGCTCCCACAGGCACATAAGGATACAATTATACTATCTCAAAAAGTAAGGAAATTAGTTGCAAAAAGCTTTGTTAATTCATCAGTTAGGGTTAAAGTTACAAAAGTAGGAAAATATGGTGTTAGTTTTTCCAACCCTAACACACCACCCACCCTGCACACACCAACAGTCATTGGGGGGTGCCTTGGGATCGTCAGCCCTAATGCTCACCCCATTCTCCTATACTGTATACATCCCAGCTTATTTACTTGTGGAATGGGGTGAGTGTTAGGGTTCATTTTGATGACCCCTGGCCCCCCGGCACCTGTTGGTATTTGCAGGGTGAGGGTGGAGTGTTAGGGTTGGAAACCCTAATGCCACATTTCCCTACTTTTGACACTTTAACCCTAACTGATGCATTAACAGAATTTTTTTAAAACCAACATACATATATATATATATATATATATATATATATATCTGTGTGTGTGTGTGTGTAGGGAATATAACTCTATATGGGAATATGACATGGCCTGACCGAAATATTATATTTATCTTCATGAGAGACTAATGATATCATGATATCTCATGAGTGACTTTGCCACTCTTGAGAGATCTTAATATCATTGGCCTCAAAAAAAGATAAATGTGATATCTTCAGTCAGGGTGGAAGGCTAGGTTTGCTTGCCAAGGCACCTAGCTTCGCCTGAGCTCTTTCCTTCTAGCTTGCTTGAAAGGACAGAACTAAGAACCTTACCAGAGTAAGGGACAGGATTAAGACTTTTGGCCAGGCAGATTTACTGTGTGTTGTTGTTTTTATTTTGTACTTACAGGGATTGTTACTGTTTGTTGCTAACATTTTACTGCTTTATTTTTCTCTGCTTCAAATTGCTGCTGCTGGGTATACCTTCTGCTGCATTATTACCAGGTGTGCCTACAGGTGTGTGCTAACAGATTACTGCTGTAATCTTCTGATTCAAATTGTCTTTTGCAAGGTATATCTTCTGTTACTGCTTTATTTTTCTCTGTAGCAAAGTGTTTCTTACAGGGTATATCTTCTGTGAAATTATTACAGTTGGTACTTACATTTTTGTGACTTTTTATCATTAGGCTAAGCAAAATTTCTGTTTGCCCCTATTTTATTTATTTATTTTTTGCTGAAAAGGTTTTTTGTCTCAGAGGTGTTGCAGTCTCCTTCTCACATTGAAGACAGGGAGAGTGAGAAAGCAGCCACAGTTTCCTTGAATCAAGGAGGTTATTTTCTAGACTACACTGAACTGAATTATTACTTTTTGGACCTGTGAAAGTAACTAGTATTGATTCTGTTTTTGGGGCGGACTTTTCTTAGTTGTAACTTTAATTTGCCTGGGAGGAACTGTAACTGGGAGATATTTGCAGTCAGTTGTGACTAGACCTGTTACTTAGCCTTAGTGAAATAGGTATCTGAAAGGAAGAAAGGCACTCCCCTGGGGTAGAGGGTAAGAGTTGTAGGTGATTGTTTTTGGACAGCATCTCTGACATCACTTCTTCAAAACTGCTAACAACATACACCTGTTCATATCCTTAAAGGCACAGCGCACTGAATAGAGGGTAGAGACACTCACAAGCTTGCACACACTAAAATAAGAACAAAAAACAAAAAAGCATCTGTAACAGAAAGGGACACAGACATGTGGGGAGTGGTGCAATGCACTGGCTGTGGAACAGCAGTCTTCTGGGAGACATTCTGGAAACTGCATTGCTGCCCTATTTGCAGGCACCTCTCTGGTCTGAGGGAGGAGGTTGTTCGTCTCCATGCTGACCTGGAAAGGATTTGGGAAACCTGCTCCCCCACCCAGGGACCACCCAGGCCACCGCCACTACCTCAGAGGTTGCCAAGAAAGAGGAGTGGTTGGACCACAGTGGGCTCAGGGAGGGTGAGGGTGGTGGAACAGAGGTGTATCCCTCCAGTTGTGCCTCTCCACAATTCATTCGCCACTCTGGCAAAGCATGATTCCTCTATGGAGACACCTGCAGTGGAGAGCAAGGAGGATGCTGGGAACCTCCACAATGGAGACACACAGGATGGTGGCCCAGGACCCCACAGGAGAAGGAAACAACTTCTGGTGGGGGACTCAATTGTTAGGTGGGTAGAACTGGGGGAGGGAGGGGAAAGGGAGGTAAGGTGCATGCCTGCCTGGCACCAAGGCTTGGAGGGACAGGAAATGAATCCTCAGGATCGTGGGAGCAGCAGCAAGGGGGAGGGAACTGGATGTCATTATCCACCTAGGGACGAATGACCTGGCTGAGAATGGGGTCAGAGCAGTGCAACAGGAGTTTGTGGAGTTGGGAAGGGGCCTTAGACAAGTAGCACACATGGTAACTTTCTCGGAAGTGCTACCTGTCTATGGCATGGATGAGGCTAGGGCACTCCACACCATGGGATTTAATGACTGGTTGAAAATCTGGTGTAGAGCTCAGGGATTTGGCTCCATTGGGGACTGGGGATCCACTTGGAGGGATGCAGGACTATACAGGCACAATGGTCTGCATCTATCCTGGAGGGGAACCAGGATCTTAGGTGCTAGGTTTAAATGCTTCAGTGGCAAGCATTTAAACTAGCCAAGGGGGGAGGCACTGAAGAGGAGAAGGGAAATCCTAGCCCCCCCAAAATCAGGGTAATTAGTGAGGTAAACACCAAAATAGAGCAGTCAATAGGGAGAAGGGCAGGGTAAATGGAGAAAAAGATAAAGGCAGTAAGGACAGGGATGGGGCAAAAAGAAATAAAGCCATAAAAAATTGAGGGTAATGAGTACCAATGCCCATAGTCTAGGTAAAAAGCTCCCTGAAATGGTGGCCTTGATGGAAGAGGGATGCCTGGATATTGTGGTAGTCACAGAAACATGGTACACAGAGAACCATGACTGGGATGTCAACATACCAGGGTACACAATCTACAGGAGGGACAGGGAAGGAAGAAGAGGAGGAGGAGTAGCTCTCTATGTAAGGGAAGGGATAAAAGCAACAGAACTAAAGGGTAAACAGGGAGGAGAGGAGGCACTGTGGGTCACCCTGGAGACTGGAAATGGCTCCACAATCCGCACAGGGGTTGTATACAGACCCCCATCTCAGGGGGAGAAAATGGACAAGGAAATGATAGAAGGCATCCTTGGGATGGCAGAGAAAGGGGAGATATTGCTGATGGGGGACCTGAATATGCCAGATGTTGACTGGAGCACCTTTGCTGCAGCCACATCCAAGAGCAGGGCCATTCTCGATGCCCTACAGGGGGCATGCCTCAGACAGCTAGTTTTGGAACCCACTTAGGAGAGAGCAATCTTAGACCTCGTACTCTCAAATGGGGATGGAGAGAGGATCTCTGATCTTGAAGTGGGTAGCCATCTGGGAACAAGTGACCACCAAACAGTGTGGTTCACGATAAACTTAGCTGTAGAGTCAAGCCACACAAAAGTGAAAATACTGGACTTCAGGTGGGCTGATTTTGTCAAAATGGGAGAGTGCCTCAGAAAAGCACTAGCAAACAGGCAAGAAGGTGGGGTGGAGCAACAATGGGGAAACATCAAAACCACCATCACAGATGCAACAAGTCTTTGTGTGAAGCAAATAAACAAATCAAAATGAAAGAAAAAAAACACTATGGTTCTCAAAAGAAGTGATGGGGAAGGTAAGGGAGAAAAGATAGCATTCAGGAAGTATAAGGAAACACAGAAGGAGCGGGACAGAGAACTGTACCAGTTAAAGCAGAAGGAAGCGGGTAAGGCAGGCAGAATAGCAAAGGCCCAAACTGAGGAAAAGATAGCCAACTCAGTTAAGAAGGGGGATAAAACCTTTTATAGGTACATTAGACAGCAAAGAAAGACTAAGGCAGGGATACTGAGGCTGAACAAAGAGGAAGGTGGTTGAGTAGAGAACGACAGTGAAAAAGCAGAGATACTGAACAAATACTTCTGCTCAGTATTCACAATGGAAAAGCACGGGGAAATACCTAATCTGGTCAATAGAAGCACTCTGGATGGGGGGTTGATATTAGTCCTTTCACAGAAGAAAGGGTTCTGAAAGAACTCTTAAAACTGAAGGTGGATAAAGCAATGGGGCCTGATGGGATTCACCACAGAATTTTAAAAGAACTAAGGGAAGAACTAGTAACACCACTGACTACCCTTTTTAAAAAATCATGGAAGGATGGGGTGGTACCTGAGGACTGGAGGAGGGTGGATGTGATTCCCCTTCACAAAAGTAGGAGCAGGACAGAGGCAGAAAACTACAGACCTGTCAATTTGACCTCAGTGGTAGGAAAAATGATGGAATCACTTCTGAAGGAAAGAATTGTTGAGTACCTAGAGGCCAGTGGGGCACAGGACTCAAGGCAGCATGGATTCACAGCAGGAAGGTCATGTCAGACAAATCCAATTGATTTCTTTGACTGAGTGACCAAAGTCATAGACCAGGGAGGGGCTCTGGACATGGCCTACCTAGACTTTAGCAAGGCATTTGACACAGTCCCACACAAAAGATTAATAAACAAATTAGCCAACCTGGGAGTGGGTCCTAGGGTGGTAGCCTGGGTAAAACACTGGTTGGACAACAGGACACAGCGGGTAATAGTAAAGGGAGTCCACAGTGAGGAATGGAGGGTTACTAGTGGGGTACCACAGGGTTCAGTACTGGGGCCGGTCCTTTTTAATGTCTTTATAAGTGACATTGCAGAGAGACTGGAAGGGAAAGTATGTCTCTTTGCAGATGACACAAAGATCTGCAACAGGGTTGATACACAAGGTGGGTGGAAAGGATGAAAAGGTCTTGGCAAGGTTGGAGGAATGGTCAAATGTATGGCAGCTTAGATTCAATGCAAAAAAAGTGCAAAGTAATTCACCTGGGAAACAAAAACCCAGGGGAAGAGTACACAATGGGGGGTGAGATACTGACAACAACAAAAATGGAAAGGGACCTATGGGTAGTCATATCAGATGACCTAAAGGTGGGCCAGCAATGTGAGAAGGCAGTAAGGAGGGCTGGGGGGATACTGGGATGCATATGGAGAGGCATCACCAGTAGAAAACAGGAAGCTGTTGGCCCTTTGTACAGACAGTTGGTAAGACCACATCTGGAGTACTGTGTACAGTTCTGGAGACCCCATCTCTGCAAAGACATAGACAGGATGGAGGCTGTTCAGAGGAGGGCAACCAAAATGATGCAGGGTCTGCATCTGAAGACATATGAAGAAAGCCTAAAGGAACTAAAGATGTATAGCCTTGAGGAAAGGAGGGAGAGGGGGGACATGATAGAAACTTTCAAATACCTCAAGGGAATCAACAAAGTCCAAGAGGGTAGCATCTTTCAGAAAAAGAGATGTGCAAAAACAAGGAGGCACAATTTGAAGATAGAGGGGACGGCTCAGAGGTAATGTGAGGAAGTATTTCTTCACAGAGAGGGTTGTGGATACATGGAACAGCCTTCCTGAGGAGGTCGTAGAGTCAAAAACAGTGGGGGATTTCAAGAATGCATGGGACAGACTAAGGCAATTCTAGTTGGGGGGTAGGTGGAAGTAGGCTGTTGGTTAACTAGGATCTGCAACTGATCCGTTAGGTAGGGAAATGGGTAGACTAGGTGGGCCAAGCGGTCCTTATCTGCCGTCAAATTCTATGTTTCTATGTTTAGGTCGTGTCATGTTCTTTTTATACATGCCTTTGTTTTGGGATAAACATGATTGGAAATGTTTAAAAAAGTGCTTGTGACTTTGAAGTGTGAGACTAACATTTGGCTTCTTTAACAGTTACAGTACTTGCTTGGGAGTGGCTTCCAAGATTTATTACTATTACTACTACTGTACATCTGTTTAACCCACTTAGCCCCTAGCTTTATATTGTGGTCACTACATAATGAAAACATTTGATGTACAGTTCTTTTATTTATTTTTTTGTTTTGGGGGCATTTGTTCATCAAAAAAGTGAAAACAAATTGAATATTCTGCCATTTTGCACAGATTATACAAAAAGTCTAAAAGGTACAGTATCTGTAAGTATCTATAAGTGAAACATCACTCATTTTGTAGGTATTTTTGTGCTGAACAACTTCTGTGCTCAGACTACCATGCTATCATTTACAATTTTAAACTTATTTGTATTTGTTCATCGAATAAGTGAAACAAATAGTATTTTCTGCCATTTTTTGCTGATTATAAAAAATCTAAAAGGTATCTATGAATGAAACACCACTCATTTTGCAGATATTTTTGTGCATAACAATTTCCGTGCTCACTGTACCATGCTGTCACTTTTGGTTTTAAAGTTATTCACATTTGTTCGAAAAAGTGAAAATAACAGAATTTACTGCTGTTTTTTGCTAATTATAAATACATGTAAAATTTATCTATAAATGAAACACCACTCATTTTGTAGTAAGTAAGTTTATTGTTGATCAGTTATTTAAACCATTACAACATAGAAACATTTATAATTCAGTAAAATACATTAGTCCAGACTTTACATTGTGCGCTGAGTTTCAGAAACTCTATCAACAATAGGAACTAGACATCATTCCTCTTACATAAAATCATTTTTGGAAAATAGGGTAATCATAGATAATCTATTAATCACAAATTCTATATCTTATTTATAAAAGTATCTCTCTCTTTCTTGGGTGTATTACTGAAAAGAGCATTTCCTGGCATAAGGGAGCAGGCCAGGGCACCGAAGCAGGACAGGCGCAGGAAGGAGGACCAGTGACAGATCACGGGCGCTCCTCCTAGCTACAGGAAGCAGGCCAAGAGGCCAGAGAAAAAACAGCCTCAGGGCAGCAAGGAGCCTTCCCAGCTGCAGTGTGCAGGCCAGGGCAAAGAGATAGGATCTATGGCGGCTCTCCAGAGGAGCAGGACTGACTTCCAGGAGAGGATGTAATAGCTTCCAAGAGGAGTTGCTTTTGGCAGCCAATCCAGCCACACGGAGAAAGTTGGAAGTGTGCCAACTGGACGTTGAGGATGACATACCAATCAGGGGCAGGAGCAGGTGACATAAAAGCCAAGCAGGCTTTAAAAGACAGCTCAGGCATATTACAGAGAGGAGCATTTCCCAGCCGCAGGGAGCGGACCAGGGCACTGAAGCAGGACAGGCGCAGGAAAGAGGACCAGCGGCAGAGCTCTTCCCAGCCACAGGGAGTGAGCCTGGGCACCAGAGAAAATACAGCTTCGGGGCAGCAAGGAGCCTTCCCAGCTGCAGTGTGTGGGTCAGGGCAAAGAGCTAGGATCTGTAGCGGCTCTCCAGAGAAGCAGGACTGACTTCCAGGAGGGGCTCTTTGTCCCATCAACCCACCACGGCCCCAACCTCTATTAAATGCCCACGGAGAGTGGAGTAAATTGTCATGAAAGGTCCCACTGATTGGCTGCAAGAGCCTTGCAAACATATGAGAAGGAGCTGTGCACTTCAACTAAAAATTGAAAAACCAAACTGGAATTCAGTCTGGGAGGAGGAATGAGTACTTGAACTTGAACTTGTAGCTGGGAAAAGGGGGAGGGGAGATATGTGTGGTAGCCAGTCACCTTTTCCAGTATTGAGTAGGTCATTTACTGTTTGTCTTGACTTTTATTGGGAAAGAGGGGGAGAACTGCATGGTAGCCAGTCACCTTTTCTGGTATTGGATTTGTTCATTTTTATTTGCCTGCAATTTGGGTAAGTAAGAGGGCAGTACTGATTGTTGGAAGAGCTCTTGTCAAGACAGAAGAATGTGGAGGGGCAGGAGTGAATGGGCTTGGACCAGGGAAGGGAATCATAGCAGATGAGGGTGGCAGGAGTCAGGACAACAGCAGCTAACACCACCTTGGAGGGGAAGAAGAGAGAATAATTACTAGGCATCGAAAGGAGGCAAGGGAGGCAGTGGAAGGAGAATAGTGGTCTGCAATGGCTGTAGGGCTGCTGTTTTCATGAGCACTCTGTGGAAGCTAGGGGGATACCCTATTTGCCAAAAGATAGGGAGGATGGAGACAGAGTTAGAGCACTTGAGGAAGGATCTCCTCGGGCACAAAATGGGAGCAGGAAGGATGGCAGATATACAGAGGTAGAGGCTCTAAAACTACGAGTGTGACAATGGAAGCAGGACAAGAAAGGGCGAGATATAGTAGGGAGAAAAGCTTTGAGCATAGAAGCAGGTTTGCAGTCCTGGGGAAACAGGAAGCGAGGATGTACATGGCAGTAGAGGACAGGCAAGACTCTATGGGGGTGTCTGGGGAAAGCTCAGGGAAAAGTGCACAAAAGGGAGAAATGGAGTCCCCAATCACCAGGATGGGAGAATGAGCCAGTGAGTAGGGAGACAGGGGGGGAAAGGGTCCTCCAGAGTGGGCAAACACAAGAGTAGGGGATAGCTGCAACTAAAACAGTGGGACACAAGCCAGAGAGAGAGGGGAGGTCCCCTGCATTAGGACTGCATAAAAAAGCACAGGTAGGATCAGCGAGCAAGAGGCCCTTGAAATCTACACAAAAACTATCTAGGTAGGGGGAAAGGACCCAGGAATCTGAGGAAGCTGATGCTCAGGCTGGTGACAGCGGGCATGGGGCAGATATGAGGCTCATGGCCAAGAGAACAGAGGGAAAGTGCCTCAAGGGGGTTGAAATGGGGCATGGTACAGGGCAGAAAAAGGTATGGAGGTGCCAAGGAGCCAGCTATAGGATCAGGAAGACACGCAGGAGGAAAGTAGTCAGGGAAAAGAGAACTCATGGTATGGAAAGTAATAATAAGAAAAACTTGGAAAAGGGAAGAGTTGGGAGGAACGTAGTAGTGAGAGGTGCCCAGGAAGAGGAAGGGGATAGGGTATTAATTGTAAGGGATTCTTTTATCAAGGGTGGTGTTACATGGAGCAGAAGGGGTCCCAAAGGAAGCAAAATATGGCCGGAGTGCTGGCCAGGAATGACGGCGGTCAAAGTCATACACTGGATCCCCTCCAGGGGAAAGAATATGGATAAGAGGACACATCTACTGTTCCACTTAGAGAAAAATGACCTTGTGGGGCATAGTGTGATGGAGGTGCAGGCACATTTTGAGGTTCTGGCCAGGTTCTGCAGCAGTTTGGATTTTAAATCGCTGGCATTCTCTGATGTGCTGCTAGTACCAAGGGCCAGCATAGAGGTGAAGAAAAAAATAGGGGAATTTAACAGTTGGTTAACAGGATGGTGTGCTCAAAGGGGATATCGGGTAGTGGGAGATTGGAGAACAATGTGGAGAGACAAAAGCCTCTATGCCCCGCCCAGGCTGCATTTAAATAGGGAAGATAAGGCAGTGCTCAAATGTAAGTTAGAAGATTATATTGAAAAGTCGTTCTGGGGGGGAGGGGTCACAGGGATGCTTAAGCTGGATGACACATGGCAAAGGGGGCAGGAAGCCACCCGCCAAGAGGCAAACAGACCAAATGAAGGAAACAAAGGGGTGTAGGAAGCAGGGAAAGGGAACAGGGAGTAGGGATTTGAAGGGTCATGTGCACAAACACCAGAAGCTTAGGAAATAAGATCCCAGATCTAGCAGCGGTAATGGCTGAGGCGAGCCTTGACATTGTGGGGGTAACTGAGACTTTGTGCCATCAGGAGCAGGAATGGGACATGGAGATATCAGGTTATATGCTTTTTAGGAGGGATAGGGAGGACGGGGGGGTTGCACTTTATGCTGAAGAGGGTATCAGGACAACAGAATTACAGGGCAAATGGGGGGAGGCTGAGGGCCTATGGTTCTCATTGGCCACAGGAAAAGGGGAGGTGGTGCATACTGGAGTGATTTACAGGCCTCCAACACAACAGAAATCTGTGGATAAATACATAATAGATGAAATCTTGAGAGTGGTTGCTAAAGGTGAGGTGGTGCTGATGGGAGACCTGAATCTACCAGATGTAGACTGGGACAACCTATCGGCATCATCCACCAGTAGCAGGGAAAAAGTAGACTCACTGCAAACAGCCATCCTAAGGCAGCTGGTCAGGGAACCAACCAGGGAGCGAGCAGTTCTCGATCTGGTCCTAACAAATGAGGACAGGGCAGGAGATGTGTTGGTGGGGGACCACCTTGGTATGAGTGACCACAGCACTGTTTGGTTTACAATACGGAAAACAGCTGATATTCACCGGACCAAGGTAAAGGTGCTTGATTTTAGGAGAACAGATTTCAGGAAAGTGGGGGAGTACATGGGAAGGGATCTAGAGGGGGTGGAGGATTTATCAGAGGTGAAGAGCATGTGGGAGAGGATAAAAGAGGCTATTGTGGGGGCCAGAGACCTATACGCCAAAAGGTTAAGTAAAAATAAGAGGAGGAGGAAACCCCTGTGGTTTAACGTTGCTGTGGCAGAAAAGGTCAGGGCAAAGAGAAGGACTTTTTGAAACTTCAAGGTAACGTAAACAGAGGAGGACTGGGAAAGGTACCAGGTAAGTCAGAAAGAGGTAGGGGTAGAAGTAAGGAGGGCAAAGGCATGGACAGAGGAGAACATAGCAAGCATGGTCAAAAAAGGGGACAAAACTTTTTTTAGGTATGTCAGCGAGAGGAGGAAAACTAGGCAGGGAATACTCCAACTAAGAACAAGTGATGGTGTGCTTATACAAGGGGACATGGGGAAGGCAGAATTACTAAACAGCTATTTTTGCTCTGTGTTCACTAAGGAAAGTGAAGGGGTGGCTGGTGGTATGGGAGAAGCCAGGTTGGGGGTGGCAGGAGTGGATACGAGTCCATTCCAGGTGGAGGAGACTCTGGGAGAACTACACTGCCTGAAGGTGGAGAGGGCGATGGGGCCAGATTGGGTGCACCCCAGGGTGTTGAGGGAACTAAAGGATATGCTGGCAGCACCCTTGACTACACTCTTCAGCAGGTCCCTGGAGTCTGGAGTGGTACCTGATGACTGGAAACAGGCGAATGTGGTCCCCCTTGCACAAGGGAAGGGAGGAGGTGGAAAACTACAGGCCCGTGAGCTTGACATCTATGGTGGGCAAGCTCATGAAGAAGCTACTGAAAAACAGGATTATCAGTTACCTGGAGGTTAATGACCTGATGAATCCAAGGCAACATGGCTTTACAAGGAGTAGATCCTGTCAAACAAACTTGATCGAGTTCTTTGACTGGGTCACTAAAGAAGTGTATAGGGGGGAGTGGTGAACGTCAAGTATCTAGATTTCAGAAAGGCATTTGACTCTGTTCAGCACAGGAGACTCCTGCACAAGCTGACATGCCTGGGGCTGGGGCAGACAGTGGTTTGATGGGTGAGAAACTGGTTGGGGGGCCAGTAGACAGAGAGTCTTTGTAAACAGGGTGGCATCAGGGGAGGGCATGGTCACCAGCAGGGTCCCTCAAGGGTCGGTACTGGGGCCACTACTGTTCAACCTATTCATAGGGGACATTGCGGAGGGCCTTGAAGGGGGTGTATGTCTGTTTGCAGATGATATTAAAGTCTGCAATAGGGTGGACACTCAGGAAGGGGTGGAAAAAATGTGGAGGGATCTAAGGATGCTAGAGGCATGGTCAAAAGTGTGGCAGTTTTTGTTTAACATTGACCAGTGTAAGATCATGCACCTTGGTAACAAAAACAGGAGGGCAGAATACTATATGGGGGGCCGAGACCTGGCAGTAACAGAACAGGAAAGAAACCTAGGCATAACTATATCTAGAGACCTGAAGATGGCAAAGCACTGTGAGAGAGCAGTGGTTAGAGGCAGTAGAATGCTGGGCTGCATCGGGAGAGGGATTACTAGTAGGAGGAAGGAGGTCATAGTACCCTTATACACCCATCTGGTTAGGCCACATCTGGAATATGGTGTCCAGTTCTGGAGGCCATATCTCAGAAAGGACATAAGGAGGCTGGAGCGGGTTCAGAGAAGGGCAACGAAAATGGTAAAGGGGCTCAGCCACCTATCCTATAAGGAAAGGTTAAGGGAATTGGACATGTACTCCCTGGAGCACAGGAGGGAAAGGGGGGACATGATTGAGACCTTCAAGTACCTAAAAGGTATAAACCAAGTGCCAGTGGAAAGCATCTTCCAGCTGAAAGGAAATCAAAGGTCTAGGGGGCATGGGTTGCAGATTGTGGGGTTCATTTTAAGGGGAATATTAGGAAGTACTATTTCACAGAGAGGGTAGTGGATAATTGGAACAGGCTCCCTGAGGAGTTAGTTGGAGAAACAACAGTGGAAGTGTTTAAAAGAGCATGGGACAGACGCAAGGGGCTGTTGAGGGTGAGTGGGGGAGGTAAGGCAGGTCCTAGTAGATAACTAGGCAAGTGGGCAGACTAGGTGGGCCTGGCAGTCCTTTTCTGCCGTCACATTTCTATGTATCTATGTATCTTAGCCTCCTACCTCTTACTTTACTATTTATTTAATTAGTTTGACTTGTAAGCCCAAGCAGGGTGGTTGTAATGTATTATAGGAGGCAGCCTACCCAGGTTCTCCCAAAAAGTTACAGTACTTGACACTCCCAGTTGTCCCTTCCTCATTCAGTGGACCCACATTTCACCAAGCTGGAGACAAATTCATGTCATAGTCACTCAGCCATGTTTCAAAAGCTATTGTCAACATTTGAAGCTGCTTTAACTCATGTATTTATTTTATTTTATTTATTTTTTTAGTTTAGTCTTTGGTAACCGGGTAAGGCCCACTAGGCACAAGTGCCTGTTTTCAGGGGCGACCTGAACATGTACATCAACATGTATGAGTTAATAGGTTACTCTCTCAGGACCCGAGTAGAACCCAGCTGTACTACAGACTTTGTCCCTACCCTGGGTCGCAATGTAGGTACCCCACAGTGCATTCTGCCCTGCATCCCTCTTATATGGGTCCCAGATCAAGCATCTTTTGCCAGTTTGTACTATGTGCCTTATATATCAGGTCAAGGATCTGGACCCATGGTTACATATTGGGTCAGTTTGCACATGCACTGAACCAGAATTCAGAAATAGGCCAGAGTAGCTTAACTTGAGTATTGCCTCCCTGCTATACAGCCATGGCAACCTCTTACTATAGGAATTAACAACCTTCTCTTGCCAAGCTACTATGGGTATACCCGGATGGCCTCCCCCAAATTCAGAAAAAAAGGTGGTCCACCATATAATTTTGTCTAAAACTTCATAATCAAGATTGAAAGAGTTCAGCTATTATGTTCTGGCTAAACATTTCAACATTTTTTTTTATTTTAATGAGCTCTATGTTCCATATATAGCTTGTATAACCTACGTTTGTTAAGATGGACTTAAATTACCTTAAACAGACCTTGAGAACAATATCTTAAGACCACCATGAGTGTTTCTTACTCATTAAAATTCAGTGTACAAAATTATAACAAATAATAAGTAATCATTAATATGGACATTACAGCACATGACAAACTATTATTTAAAATAGAGATACAGTTCATAAACCATTGAGTCTGGTAAATCTGACCATATAAGAGACCTGGACACAATATTATCAATTTATGTAAACTTGTGGTCAGTATTACCAATATTACAAATCCAGGTACCATCCAGTTGATTCATTATCACCAACATTTTAAGAAAGTATCAGGAACTTGCACATGCAAGGTTCCTCACAAGGAGTCCTTCATGAATCTACAGACTATATAGGACTGAGCACTAGTTTATTGGCCGGTAATGGATCCAAAGACGTCAACCTCATTAGGCCCAAAAACACAAACCACACAGGTGTAACACAAAAAGTGAGCAGCACAATCAAAGGTTTGAGGACGCAATGTCATTATATTTTTAAACTTCAATAAAAAGTGTCAGGGACACGACAAAGAGTATCTTTTGTCTACAAACTCCATTGACCAGTAACAATGTTTAAATTATTCAATTTATCATTAAAGTACAGTTGCCATCCATGGATTCAAATGAAGTTAAAAGTACTTTTTGATGATGAAAACTTTCTTGGAGCCAGCCTCCACCGAACGCCAACCAGCATTTCTTGAAGCTTAAAAAACTCCTCAATTGTATCTTTTACCGAGCTTAATGTTGCGTTCTTCTTCTCTGCTTCTAGAAATCAAGTAAAAAGCCTCAGATACCTCAGAGCTCTTCTGCTAACAAGCATTTGCCAACATTAATTTAATATTTCAGCAGACTTCGGCACTCTTGGTATCCTTGGTTTTCTCACCTGCGGATTTAAGCAAAAAAGAACCGCTACACTGAGTGGAGTAAACTCTGGAACCATAATTTAAACAATGATCCCCATTCCCTGCAACAATATCATACCTCTTACAAGGCACAACAAGGCTTTTCAGCACATCTAGTGAAATCCACTTTTCACCTGGCTATCTCTGGAGTTCCCGATGAGTTCACTTAATGTGCTTTCTTTTTCTCAGGAAGATAACACTGTGCAGTTATCCATTCATGTATATAAGGCTGTCTCTCTCTTACTGTCAGGTCTTTCAGTTAAAATACACACGAGAACACTTCAGATAGCTAATAAAAAGTTTCTAGCTAGCAAACACTCCCAATCTGCAGACACAGTGGCAGTTCCGTTCCTGTCTTGATCCAATGCAGCATACACCACTAAGAATGTTGAGAACCAGTGGATAGCCAGGTAACAGTTCAGGGCAGAAAATTGCCCTGCAGCTTTTTAAATTACACAAACATGACTTATCTAAAGGCAATGGGTCAAAATAACCCAAGTTTCATTCAAGAATATTTAGCCAAACTTATTTTTAACAAACCACTAGCAAACAACAGGCCAGTGTAGCAGGAAGTGGGTAGCACTGTGGCCATCTTGCTGCCCCCCCAAAAGAAACCAGTTATGTCCCTGGTGTATAGTAGCACCCCTATCCCACCCACTGAGCAACCCTCCCATAGATGTTTGTCATTTCCCTGGTATCTAGTGGCACCCCACCCCTCCAGGCTTCCGTTTCATGTACCAGATATTATCCCTGGTGTCCAGTGGTACCCCTGCCTGACCCCCCAAATACTGGTCAACAAATGGACCAGAGAACATTGTCAGTCCAGTGGCCCCCCCACTCACCTGAACTCTGAACATTGCCCATCCAACCCCCCTTACCTGCTTGTTTGAGGCTGTGCATCGCAGGTACACATGCACACTGCAGCTCAGATGGCAGCTGGCCAAGGAGGTGAGAAGAGGGCTGTGCCAGTCACTGTATGGGTCCATGATGCTTGGCCCTGGACAAGCTGGCCAGGGGTGTTAGATGGGCACTATTCAGGGTCCAGGCAGGGTATGTTGGACTGCCAATGTTCACTGGTCTGTTTGGTGACTGGCATTTAGGAGTGAGGGCAGGGGTGCCACTGGATGATAGTGATAGTACTGGGTACATAGAAGAAGTACTCCGTGGGTAGGCAGGCCACTAGACACCAGGGTAATGAATGACATATACAGGATGGGTACTTGGGGGATGTGGGGTGCCACTAGACATCAGGGATATTACTGACATATATGGAACAGGCAATTGAGGGGTTTGAGGTACTAGTAGACACCAGGAAATGAATTATGTATACGGTATGGGTGATCAAGGGTGGAGGGTGCCACTAGACACCAGGGAAAAAAAGTACATACGTAGCACAGGTGTTCAGGGTTGGGGGGTGCCAGTAGCCACCAGAGATGATGTGACAGGTGCCCAGAGGATGGCACAAAAGGGCTGCCACTCAACATGCAAATAAGCCCATAATGGGCACACAAATGGCTCCTTAGTGCTTTGCATGCAAATAGGCGCATTTGCATGGTGTGGCTGAATATCGCAGCATGGCTCCCAGTGCTATCTGGTCCTGGGGCACAGTTCCCTGAGGGCTGGATACAGCTCAAGTTCATGCCAGAGCACTGCAGTTTGACTTAGCTCTGCACCAATATGGGCTGCTGTTCAGTCAGAAAGCTGGTCCACTATTTGACTGCATATAGCATCCTGTGGGTCAGACACAGGTGCAAGTATGACACAAACCTTTACATTCTACTTGCCCATGTTTTTGAATAAAGGGTGGGGGGGGTGCCACTAGGACCAGGGAAATATAAATTCATGATGGGGATGGCAATCAAAGGGTGGGAGGCAGTTCTCATGGCACAAAAAAATGTTTGGTGCTGTGTGTCCTACGTGAAGAAAGGAGATCATGTGTGACGTTTGCTCATGGAATGGGGTGGGAATTATGGTGGACAACCCCCAAGGAAGACCCCACCACTGATTTGCAAAGACTCCAGAGATCCAAAATCCTAATGTTTTTCCCTTTTGCTGCTTGTGATGAGGGGTGGGGTGTTAGGGTTGGAAACCCTAATGCCACATTTCCCTACTTTTGTGGAGTTAAGTTACCCTAAATGGTGCATTAACAAAGTTTTTGCAAGTATTAGATCTCTATATCTATACCCATATATAATTTATTTATTTCAAAATGTTTCACCAAGAAAGGCTTACTGAGCTGAGCATCATCTCATTTCTAGATGCATCCTAGGGAATGAGGGGAAGGGGGACAAGACAATAACAAAAGTTCAATGATAAACTGATATGAATATGTAACAAATTTCAGGCCATCATCAAAGTACATCTATTACATTATAACAAATGTGTTAGGAACTATACAGGTAGTACAATGTACAAGGAAATTTATTAGAAATATATAACGAAGAGAAAAGTGTCATGGATTAATTTTGAAAGAGGGGGCCAAGCACAATGGATTAACCTGGGAGAAAATGGGATTAAGAATAAGAAAGGGGTAAGGCATAATAGAGTAACAGCTCAAATGCATACAGTGAAAGAGGGAGTATCTTAATAAGGTTGAATTTGAGTTGCAGGTTAAAGGACAGGTGAGGGGGAAAACAGGTGTTCAGGAGTTGAAGGGAGGGAGGATAGAGATCACGGCACATGGAGGTGGAGGCTGTGGGGGCAAAGATTAGGAGAAGAGGAAGGAAAGCAGGGGTGGGGGAGGAGAAAGAGAGGATAGAAGATGGAGAGAACTCCAGGTGACTAGTGGAGATGGCTAGAGAAACGGAGGGAGGGAGGGAGGAAAACAGAGGGAGAGTTGCAGAGAAGTAAAATCAGGAGCAGTTGCAGGAAGGGGAGATAAAATTGAGAAAGAAAGAAGTTAGAGATTGGAGGGTTGGAGCAGAGCAAATAGATAAAGGAAGGGAGTTCCACAGTTTAGGGAAACGATAGAACACAGATAGTCCAGCAGAGATTGACCTAGAGGGGAGAGTAAAGGTCCGGAAGCCAGAGTTGTGAAGGCAGCAGCTGGAAGGCATGGGGGAGGGGATAGAGGTGAGATAGTAGGGGTGAGAACCAAGCCAATATTTTGCAACAAAGAAGAAACAGTGTGCGAGTCTTTTTGCTTCAAGAGGGGGGGAAGAGAGAGAAGTGTAAAAGTCACAGTGGTGACTAAGGGGTGGACAGTCAAGAGCAAACTGACAAAAGGAGTGAAAGATGGTGTCCAGTCTGGTTAGAGTGCTCTTGGGTGCTGTACTGTAGGCTATGTCACCATAGTCAAAGATTAGAAGTATCATTTTCTGGACAATGTCATGGTGGGCTGGGGGGATACAACCATGGTGTTTGTACAGCACATCCAGTTTCAGGCGTAGTTTTTTGTGGATGGTGTCCACATATCCAGAAAAGTCAAGGTGATGGTCAAGCTATACCCCAAGGTCCCATCAAGGGTGTGGAAGGATGGTGGGGCCATAAGCATAGTGATCCTTTGCCTTGTGCCAAATGTCATGGAGACTGTGTTCCTAGTATTGAGGGACAGCTGATTTGAGAGAAACCAGAGCTGAACTTGGTCAAAGTCCAGCTGGAGGCTGGTCACCACATCATAGGGAGAGTTACCAGAGGCATAAAGAACAGTATCATCTGCGTACATGTGTATAGATGCAGAGGAGCAGGCAGCAGGGAGGTCATTAAGGAAGACCAAGAAAAGTAAATGGCTAAGGACGGACCCTTGAGGGGAACCAGTGGTGATGGGGAGGGGGGATATGGAGTTACTAATCCTAACTGACTGAGTCCTCCTCATAAGATAAGAATGGAACCAGTTAGTGGCTGGTACAGAGAGCCCTGCTGCTGCGAGTTTGTCAAGAAGAAGGGGATGGGCTATGGTGTCAAAGACTTTGGCCAAATTGATGAAGATGGCACAGGTAATACGGCCCTGATCCATGCTAGAGAGAATTGAGTCAGTAAACTGGAAGAGGAATATTGAGGTGAAGTGGGACTTACAAAACCAGACTGGAAAGGGGTGAAAAAGGAGGAAGAGTCAAGGAAGGGGGAGAACTGAGCCAGCTTGAAATGTTCTTAGAGTTTGGTAAGGATGGGAGGCAGGAAGATATGGTGGTAGTTGCCTGGAGAGGATGGGTTGCCACCTTCAGGGAGGGGAATTACAGTGGCAAGCTTCCAGGTATCAGGAACAGCAGCAAGGGAGAAAGAGAGGTTTACAAGGGAGGCAAGGGGAAGGGCAGTTGTGGGAACAGAGAGATGGAGAAGTTTGGAGTTGAGCCCATCTGGACTCTTGCTCTTTTTGGGGTTAAGGCTAAAAGAGCCTTTAAGGTGTCAGTGGGAGAGATCATGAGAAAGAGAAAAGGGGGAGAGGACAGAGTGGGGTGGACAGGTGGAGAGGGATGAAGGAAGGAGGAAATGAGGGAGGGGGAGAGAGAGAGAGAAGGGAGGGTGCACAGGTGGTGAAGAAGGTATTGAATTCAGAAGCCACTGACAGAGGGTCAGAAACAGTGGTATCACTCACCTTGAGGACTGCAGTGGGAAAATGGATGGGGGGGGGGAGAAAAGGGCATGGAAGATCTTCCAGAACTTAGAGGGGTGGTTAATGTTGTTCTGAAAAGAGGAGGAAAAATATTCAGCTTTAGCAAGTCTGATGGCCCTGCTGCCGGCATTTCATAGGGCCCAGTACTTGAGTATGTCCACATGGGAGCCTGAGGCCTTGTACACCTTCCAAGCAAGGTCATGTGCTCACAGACAGGCTGACAGTTCAGCTGAGACCCAGGTGAGGTGGGAATCTCCGACCCTGGTTTTCCTGAGGGGAGCATACTGGTCCCAGATAGCTAAGAACATGGTCTTAAAATATTTGAGGGCAGAGTCTATGGAGGTGCAGTGGAGATGGGAGACCAGTCATTTGCTGCTAAGTCTGCATGGAGGGTGGACAAGTCCAAGGATCTGAAAGATCGGATTAGTAGAAGATTTGAAGGGGACTTGGGGCAGTGAATTTTACGCACACAGCAAACCATGTGGTGGTCACTGAATGGGTCTGGAAGGATGCCGGCAGCAATTATCTGCTGGGGGTGAGAGGCCAGAGCCCAATCCAAAAGAGTATGGTTGAGGGACTTGTTGTTTAGGCAGGTTGGCTCAGTGATCATTTGAGACAGGTTAAGGGATGATATGTCATTGCAGAATTTAGAATGGGTAGGGGACAGCCAATTTAATTTAAAGTCCCCAAGAATGTGGAGTTCACTGGCAGAGGAATGGGTAGTAAGTAGTACTGAGATCAGAGATCAAAGAGGGAAGGCCTGAGTTGCAGTAGACTCCACTCACAAACATAGGAAGGGAGAAAGGGAGGGATAGTTTTAAAAGCAATAGCTCATAGGCAGAGGGGGAGGAGGAGAAGGAGAGAATAAGAGTGAAATGAATGAAGGAGGAGAAGTATATGACTACTTCACCACCCCTGCCTGAGTGATCCTGATGGATGAGGATGTAGTCAGGGATGGCAATGGCATTATCTGGGATCTTTGGAGAGAGACAGGATTCTGAGATAATTATCACATCAGGTTTATGGTGAATCATGAGCGGCTGGAGAAGATCAATTTTGTGAAGGAGGTTGCTGATGTTAAGGTGTGCCACTCAACTGTTAAGGCAGGTCAGTGGGGGTGGAGTGAGCAGGGTCAGTGTTGGGTTCTATGTCGCCAGCAGATATGTAGCAGAGAAATGAGGAGCTCAGTATGGATTAAGATAGAAATGCATCTGCGAGGTAGAGGGGTGGGAGGTAGGGGAAGTGAAGGAGGGGAGTGGTAGGAGGGAAGCAGCAAACTAAGAGATGCAAGATGGAGGTAAGAGGAGGGGAGGAGTGAGAATCCAGAGGACCAGGGGGAGTGTAGCAGAGGAGGGAGATGGGAAAAGTGATGGAGGAGGATTGGTGGGTGGTGAGGAAGGGATGGAGGTAGGGAGGGAGAGGTGGACAGCAGGAGGGATGTCAGGGTAACCAGGAGGAGGAGGGAGATGGTAATAAGGCACATCGCTGGATAGAAATTAAGGGAGTGTGAACAGAAAGAGTAATGAGGGGCAGTGGAGAGAGAGGGGTATGTAGGAGGATTGAGATAGGTGGGGGTGAGGATAAAAAGGGGGAGTGGAGAGCCAGGGAGGAGAAGAGGGGAGAAGCCATTGGCGGAAGAAGAATGCAACAGGGTACCGTTAGTGGATTAGTTACAAATAGAACCTAAGAAATCGATATTCCTTGGTGTCAACTCTCTAGTAGTGTTTATTCAATGTAGCTTAGGTGTATGAAGCGTAGGAGTAAATGTCAGGTCAAGCATGAAGAGACAGAACAAAATGCTGTAGCACTGTAGAGTGAGAGTAGTCAAAAGCCAAGAAATCAAAGTGAGCTGCTGAGCCCTTTGGGAGGTATGAGTAGGTGAACACTTGCTTAAATTAAGCCAGGTGATGCCACAACCAGTGTGCTCCAGGCTCACCATGTACCTGGGGGAGTCCATCTGCAGCTGTGCTCCAGCAGGAATTAGTGTGGGGTGGGCTGCTGTCCTGAACTCTTGCGACCCTGTGATTCAATGCAGGAATGGGTCAGATAGCTAAGGAGGGAAGAAGACAAAAGTCAGTGGGTGGTCCAGAGACTGAAGTCAGGTAGGAGACTGAAACATGAGAGCAAAGTGGGGGGAGGGCACCTGGAGCAGGCAGGAGAGACAGAGCAGCACAGTTTACAGAGTTAGAGAAAACAATGCAGGAATTTTAGCGAAACTCGCTATTTCAACACATCTAACCTAACTGGATCTATCAGCAGCTGTATATCGACAAAAAATAAATGCCCTGATAATAGATATTGCAGTAACAACTTCTTACACAATGACAGAGACTGTGGCAGTACAAATAAAGTCTTAAAGTATTTGGTGCAAACAAAAGGGGGTTCTGCTGGGCTCTGAAACTCTATAAGATCTTAGAGGCTTTTTAGGTGCTTAAGTAGCAGGGACAAAGTTAGGAAAAATGCCACATAAATATGTAACGATGTCTACAAGCACTCTAATGTAATGACTGGAATCTGACCATTCTTATTGTAAAATCTGCATAATTTATTGATAGGCAGTGCAATCACACAGAAACGTTCTTTCACTTGTGCAAAACAAATTTTGACTTTTTCAAGCTTTTCAAATTGTGTAAAATTTGTGCAAACATCTTATTTGAAAAGAAAAACCTTCAGCCACTTTACCTTGGGGGCGTTTTCGTGGCTCACTTACCTAATCCTTTAGTGCAGTTCATATTGATCCAGTTGTTGGAATCCGTGTTGTTGGTCCTCTGGCGCTGAATATATTTTTTGGCTTAACGCCCGAATTTGCCAGACCTCTGTACAGTTTGCAAAACTTATGCACAAGTTTTGCACAGTTTAAAAAGCTGGAAAAAGTCAAAATTTGTGTTGCACAAGTGAAAGTCTTAAAGCACTTGCAAAGACAGGTTGGAATGCATTAATGTTCAGCACCTTGCAAAATGGCACTGCACACCACAACCAGTGTGCTCCTGGCTCAACATGTACCTGGGGGAGGTCCATCTGCAGCTGTGCTCCAGTGGGAGCAACTGTGGGGAGGGCTGCTATCCTGATCCCTCATGACCCTGTGATTTAATGCAGTATTGGAACAGATAGCTGGGGCGGGGCATCTGCAGCTGTGTTCCAGCGGGTGAGAGTGTGGGGAGGCTGTTGTCCTGAACCCTCATGACCCTGTGATTCAATGAAGGAATGGGGCTGCTAGCTGGGGTGGGGGGAGCCATTCACAGCTGTACTCCAGCAGGAGTGAGTGTGGGGAGAGCTGTTGTCCTGAGCCCTCATGACCCTGTGGCTCAATGCAGGAATGGGGCAGATAGCTGAAGGAGGGTCTGTCTGCAGCTGTACTCCAGCAGGAGTGAGTGTGGGGATGGCTGTTGTCCTGAGCCTTCATGACCCTGTGATTCAATGAAGGAATAGGGCTGATAGCTGGGGGGGTCCATCCACAGCTGTGCTCTAGTGGGAGTGAGTGTTGGGAGGGCTACTGTACTGAGCCCTCATGACCCTGTGATTCAATGCAGGAATGGGGCAGATAGCTGGGGTTAGGTGTCCATCTGCAGCTATGCTTCAGCAGACATGAGTGTGGGGAGGGCTGCTGTCCTGAGCCCTCATGACCCTGTGATTCATTGCAGGAATGGGGCAGATAGCTGGGGGGGAGTCCATCTGCAGCTGTGCTCCAGTGAGAGTGAGTGTCAGGAGGGCTGCTTTCCCAAGCCCTCACGACCCTGTGATTCACTGCAAGAATGGGGCACATAGCTGGAGGTCCATCCATAGCTGTGCTCCAGTGGGAGCGAGTGTGGCGAGGGCTAGTGTCCTGAGCTCTCACAACCCTGTGATTCAGTGCCAGAATGGGCCAGATAGCTGGGGGGGGGGGTCCATCCTCTGCTGTGCTCCAGTGGGAGTGAGTGTGGCTCGGGTTGCCGTCCTGAGCCCTCATGACCTTGTGATTCAATGCAGGATTATATATGTATGTATATATAGGGGATGTAACATGGCCTGACTGAAGATATCATATTTATCTTCATGAGAGGCTAACGATGTAATGATATACTCTTAGTGGTGAAGCCATGAGAGAGATATCTTAATATCATTGGCCTCAAATGAAGATGAATATTATATCTTCAGTCAGGCCACGTCATATTCTGTTTATACCAGCATGTGTTTTGGGATAAACATGATGGGACATTTTTAAAAAAGTCCTTGTGACTTTGAAATGTGAGACTAACTTTTGGCTTCTTTAACAGTTATAGTACTTGCTTGGGAGTGGCTTCCAAGATTTAATACTTCCTCTAGTCAACTCACTTAGACTCCTAGCTTTATTTTATAGCCAGCACATAATGAAAACGTTTGATGTGCAGTTCTTTTGTTTTTTGGGGGTATTATTCATCGAAACAAGTAGAAGAAAATGGAATATTCTGCCATTTTGTGCTGATTATAAAAAATATCTAAAAGGTATTTATAAATGAAACACCACTCATTTTGTAGCTATTTTTGTGCTGAACAACCTTTGTTCTCCAAGTACCATGCTTTCATTTTCCTGTTTTAAAGTTATTCACATTTGTCCATCAAAAAAGTGAATATAATTGAATTTTTTGCAGTTTTTTTGCTAATTTTCCTCTGTCCCCTTAGCCTCCCCCACCTGTCCTTAACCCCCATCCCTCCTCTCTAATCCCCTTTTGTTCCCTCTGTCACTTTAACGATGACAATTCCACACTCCTTTTTTCCTCTGTCAACTCTGCTACCTTTATAACTCTCACCTCTGTCATATCTCCCAGTATGGGTGCCCCTTAAACCTCTCTTATTCCCAACAATGTCCCCCTCAGTGTCCTCTGAATCCCCTATTTTGCCCAATTTTCCCCCTGCTGACAATGCCTCCTGCTGCTTCTATCCCACTGCTCTTATTTTCTTTAAGCTTTGAATTGTATTTGTGCAATTGTTATCCTGTATTGTTTGTTGTGTATTCTTGAACAATGATGTGGAACCTATATAATAGAGCCTCTTGCTCAAAGGTGTAATCCGAAATTTTAATAAATAAATAAAATAAAATGTAAAATGTATCCATAAATGAAACACCACTCATTTTGTAGATATTTTTGTGCTGAACAATTTTTGTGCTCACAGTACCACACTATCTTTTTTCATTTTAGTTATTCACATTTGTTCATTGAAAAAGTGGAAAAAATGAACTATTTATTTTTTCATTTTGTTGGTATAGGGGCTTCTACTTCTATTTTCTCTATTCACTCTGGTGTTCCTCAGGGTTCTATATTGGATCCTCAATTGTTTTCCTTGTTTATTAACCCATTACCTTCTCTTTGTTCCTCTTGCGATAGTTTACTTTATGCCAATGATTTAATCCTCTTCTCTCAGTCCAATTGTATCTCCTCATTGGCTTTGTCTTTGGAGAAAGAATTCCTTCTTATTTGTCATTGGTTTAAGGAAAATGCTCTTATTTTGAACACATTGAAAACTAAGACTGTGTTGTTTGGACCCCCCTTCCAGTTGAGGAATAATCCTATTTTAACCATTCATGACAAAAAGGGGGATTTGTTTGGAACAGGTTTTTGAGTTTAAAGGGGCACTGTCAGCTTTGGGGACAATTTTAAAGGGCCTGTACCAAATACATATCTAGGAAGCACTACCTTTATATATAGCATTGGTGGCAAAATGTTTTACATCAATATAAAGCATAGCTGTCAGTGTTAGTAGAAGTACATTAGCTGCGGTCCATTTAAAATCTGCGCTGTGCGCACCCACAAGCATGAATGGCGCCAAGCCATGGGTACACTCGTTCATGAACGAGTTTGACTTTTGGGGTCACATAGTATTTAAACAGTGCAGCTGCTACCTTATATACCACTTATCCCTGTAAAGTACTTCCTTTCAAAAAACAAGAGTGGTTTAACACATTTAATTTTGGTTACAAAAGTTGAGACCATGATTCCAGGCATGTGCATTAGACTTCACCCCAATGCGCATTCCCAGAATCACGGTCTCAGCTTTTGTAACCAAAATTAAATCTGTTGAAAGCACTCATTTTTCGAAAGGAAGTACTTTATAGGGATAAGTGGTACGTAAGGTAGCAGCCACACTGTTTAAATACTATGTGACCCCAAAAGTCAAACTCGTTCATGAATGAGTATACCCACGGCTAGGCACCATTCATGCTTGTGGGTGCGCGCAGCGCAGATTTTAAACAGATTGCAGCTAATGTACTTTTACTAACACTGACAGCTATTCTTTATATTATTGTCAAACATTTTGCCACCAATACTATACACAAAGGTAGTGCGTTCTAGATGTGTATTCAGTGCAGGTCTTTTAAAATTGTCCCCAAAGCTGACAGTGTCCCTTTAAATATTTAGGGGTCCTGCTTGATCCTGGTTTAACTCTTCAATTCCAAGATAAAATTGTTTTGTCTAAAGGTACATCAGAAACTGGGTGTTCTATATAAAATGAAAAGTTTATTTACTGAGGATACCTGAAGGGCTATAGCCAGTGGGGTACCTTTGCCTCATTTGGACTATGTAGGGGGTCTGTATTATAATTTGTCTGCTAGAGAAACTCAAGCTTTAACTGTGGTATTTAATAACATTTGTTGGTTTGTGCAGGATGCTCCTCCTCGTATACATCACTGTTTGCTTTATTCTTCCCTTGGATGGCTCCCACCTAGTGCTAGATTTACTTATATTTGTTGCTTGGTTTTTAAATCTTTATTTTGTACAGATTTGTACCCACTAAGTGATTTGTTATATATTTGTCATACCACTCTGAAGTTAAGATCTTTAAAGTTATTCACATTTGAATATAGTTTGTACTGCTACTGATGCCAAACATTCTAAACCTGAATCAGTGAAAGGAGAACTGTACTGAATCTATGACCCTGTACACACTGTTATCTGTGTTTAAAAACGTTATCAAAACATTTTACTTTCCATATTTGAGCATAGTTATCAGAGCATCCACATTGTGCTCCAATACTGTGCTTGCCTGCTGAAGTTCTCAGGCATGATTGTGGCAGAACTGCAAAGCATTGAGGATGCCGCAATGCATGCTGATAACATAGAAACATAGACTTTGATGGCGGATAAGGAACACTTGGCCCATCTAATCTGCTCATTTCCCTACCTATTGGATAAGCTGCAGATCCTAGTTAATCAGCAGCCTACTTTCTTCTACTCCTCACTATTTTTATTTTATTTTAGACAAATATCGGATTTACAACCTTTGAGTCAGAGACTCATTTACAAAGGCACCTCGTCACAGGGAGGGGAACAATCTAAATGTGCAGTAATACAGAGGAGAACAGTACAGGTGAATTACATGCAACATACAGTACAGAATCATTAAAATCCTCAAGTGCCATTTAAGTATTTGGGTTTCATGGGAACCACAAGAGGTCATCGGGTTCCCAAGGGGACATCCAGGATACAATGTCGATTTCGATTGACTGTAGGCAAAACTCAGGCAGTGTTATATTCTTAGTCCTGAAGTAGCTGGTAAGTCAGGAAGGCACTCATAATAGGCTCTGGGATAGATACGTACATCTCTGTGAGCTAATGAGGTGTTTGCGAAGGGCGATTTTGAATTGGCCAATTTTAGCGGTGCTAGTGACATGCGAGGGGAGGGAGTTATACCAGGATGGCGCTCTGGGATGAAAGGACCTTTGGGTGAGGGAAGTCCTAGCTCTAGGCACCTGGAACGTGGCACTGGTACCCCTATGGGTAGTGACCGAATGGGAGGCCCGTGAAAGCAGTGCGGTGACACCGGGGGGACAGAGCCCAAGTAGGGATTTTTTGGTTAGTATGCAGGTGTAATATTGCAGCCGTTCTTCAAGATTGAGTATGTTAGTGATGGAGAGAGTTGGCACGGTAGGCTCTCCTTGGGGCACCAGTCAGGAGCCTGCAGGCTTTGTTGATAGATGTCTGGATTTTTGTGAGAGCAGTGGGGTCAGCGACAGCAGGTGGGGAGGCCATAGTCAACCAAAGATAGGATGGAGGAAGTGATTGCCAACCGGAGGGTGAATTCGGGAGGCAGTCCTTGTGGCTACAGAGGAGCCCAATACGTGGTATCATGGCTGAGGATAAGGCATGATGTGGGCATGGAAGGAGAACGCTAAGTCGAAGGTGATGCCCAGGTATTTGTACGTTTACCTGTTCAAGGGGGTGAAGGGTGCTGGGAAGGATGCAGAGCGGAGCATTTTGAAGTTACTTTGCCGTGGGCAAAGATCATGGTCTTTGTTTTCTTGAGGTTTAGGACCAGGCGATGGTCGAGGAACCATTTTCAGCCTGGTTGAAGTAGAGTTGCAGGGAGTGCTGGAGGTGAGTGGGTCGGAGTGGAGGCAACTAAGGCTGCATCGTCAGCATATAGTAGTATTTTGCCTGAGCAAGAGCTGGAAGGGAGTTTAAGAAGAGGCTGAACAGAGTGGGCCCAGAATAGAGCCTTGTGGTACTCCAGAGCGTGACGGGCAGTGCCGTGGACAGGCAACCATTTAGTTTGACGGTTGAGATCTCACAAGAGGTAGCTGGTGAACCAGCTCATTGGACCGGTTGAGAACCCCAGTTTATCGAGGATTTGAAGCAGCACTGGTGGCTTACAGTGTCGAAGGCCTTGGACAGGTCGATGAAGACTGCCCCGGCCAGCTCACTGGCATCTAGTGCCGAGTGTATATAGTGGGAGAACTCCAGCAAAGCTGTGGTAGTGCTGTGACCCGGGCGGAAGCCATGTTGTTCAGGGCACAGAATGTTGTAGGTGGAAAGATAGGCTGCGAGTTGCGTGGATACTATTTTTTCCAGGGCCTTTGAGAGAGGGGGGAGGATGGAGATAGGTCTGTAATTGCTTGGCACAGTGCGATCTCCATTCTTATATATGGGGGTGATTTCGGCCATCTTCCATGCATTCAGGAATTGGCCGAGGCACAGGGAGCGGTTAATAAAGTCCGTGAGGGGGGTAATCATGACATCCAGGGTTAGGAGGAGCATCTTGGAGTCAAGGGGGTCACAGCTCGGGTTATGGGAGGAGAGGGCTTTTAGAAGGATCGGTTTTGTGTCCTGTGGGGAGACAGTCCTAAAGTAAAAAGGGGGACGGGAGACATCTGGGTGGTTGGTTGCTGGGATGGGGTCAAAGAAGTGGGACGGTAGGATAGCACTTAGATCAGAGAAGGATGTGTTCAGGCAGTTGGCAACACAGGAGGGATCCGTGTTAATAGCACCATTTATGACCACCTGAGAGGGAGGAGGGGCGCGGGTAGTACCATTTAATTCCTTCATGTTATCCCAGAAGGAACGAGCAGAGCCCCAGGAGGAAGTCAGGGTGGATTGGTAGAAGTGGGCTTTTGCTTGCCGTATGGCCCAGGTGCACTGGTTGTGAGCTGTATTATAAGCTTGTTCATCTGCTGGTCTGCCTGTTTCACAGCAATATTCCAGAGGTTATCGCGCAGTTTAAGCCGCTGGATCAGGGAAGGTGAAATCCAGGCAGCATTGCGCCTCTTAGTGCGGGTATTGATAACAGGGGCGAAGACGTCACAGGCCTTACAAAAGGCACTAGCGAGAAAGGCTAGGGCGCTATCTATATCTGATGCAAGGGAGATCGGGGACCAATCGAGCTGGGCAAGGTGCTGTTTAAGTTTGCTTAGTCCTCCCGGGCGGAGACAGTGACGGGGGGTGGCTTGGTGCGTGGGTTTAGGTGTGGGGGAGGCCCAGAAGCAGAGAATGGGTGAGTGGTCACTGAGGGAGTTGGCTAGGACTCTAAGATCCTTTATTTTGTGTGGACGGTTAGAGAACACGACGTCAAGTAGAGAGCTGGTCCCACTTGACGGGTTAATTCTGGTGGGTTGTTTCACAAGTTGGGTTAGGTCTAGGGCTAGAAGTTGTCCCTTAATCGGCATTGAGTTGGGGCCCAGCCAGTTGGCGTTGAGGTCACCTAAGATGAGCTGTTCAGCCTTACATGGCAGGGTGGTGAGGTAGTCAGTGATGGAGAGGATAGCTAGGCTTTGCTCACGTGGGGGTACGTAGGTGGTAGTGAGGTAGAGTGGGCCTCGTCCGGGGTCAGGGGTAATTTTTATTGTGATGGCTTGTGCTCCATGGCCAAGGTTAGGGGCGGGTAGAGCATGACCCAGGAGGGAGTTTGTGAGGTAGACAGCACAGCCGCCGCCACGTTTGCCCACGCGATCCTCTCTAAAGAGGGTAAAGCCAGGGAGAGAGACAGTCGAGTCTGGTGTCGAGGGTGAGAGCCAGGTTTCAACTATGGCAAGAATGTCGGGCTTATGCTGGGAGACCCAACATTGGAGCACAGCCATCTTCCTTGGGAGACTGCAGATATTCATGAAGGCAATACAAAGTCCCTGCCCTGGGGGGGGCGACGGAGAAGGACCTGGACCCAGGTTAGGGTGGACATTCCCAGAGAGCAGGAGGAGTAGTGTGAAGAGATGGGGGAAGGGACTACGGCAGTAGTGGTGGGACCGGTATAGACGGCGCGAGGATCTGGTGGCGGCAGTGCAGGGAGAATGGGTAGGGAGATAAGGGGTGGGCAGCGCCTTTGGTCACAAGTACCACCTGCTACTGTGTGCTGCTGGGGCATGGGTACCGGTGGAGGGTGGGTGGGGTAGATGGGTTGCTCAGAGGGTGAGGTGTGCCAATGGAGATTGGGTGGCAGAAGTGGGGTATGGGGGCAGGAGGGGGATGAACTGTGCTCACATGTTCATAAGGAAGGGAGTTAGCAAGATTTTTGGTGGTCATTTTATGTGGGGGGAGATGGGACAAAAGGAGCAAAGTGAGAACTCCAAGACACAGAGTAGGCATGTTTACTGACTGCTATGCAAGAGGGATGAAGGCTTAGGCATGCAGGTTCCCCCTAGTGTTCAGCCAGTATAACCTGCAAGTGGAAAAATGGGCTGATAGGTTCTGCAAAGCACGTGATATTCCCTATAAAACAAAGGGCTGACCAAGGGTGGTGGTGGGCGGTGGGAGCCGCATGCAGTGCTGGCGGGGTTTAAACACAGGCGCCTACAGCTGTTGCCTCTCTTGCCGTATAAGTTACTGTCTGCAGTCGGGGGCGGGGGGGGGCGCGGAGGCAAGTCCTGGACCCGCGGAGGTCGGCTTCTGCTGTGGGGAGGGCGGGCTGTATCCTCGTTCCCTCGCGACCCTGAATTTTGGTCTCCCGTTCACCGGAGCTGCTGAGAGAGGCTGTGGAGATTGCCTTATGTTGGTCCCGTGCATTCTTGAATTCCCCTATTGTTTTTGACCCCACGACCTCCTCAGGAAGGTATACTTGCGTTTGGGCATGGAAACTGATGCGAGAACAAAACACACATTTTCTTTTCCTGAGCTCATTGCAAGCTCAGCAGTGTAAGTAGAATGTCACTTTTTGGTTTTGGTGGGCTAAAAAAATGATGGAAGTGCAGCGGAAGTTGTCTCAAACTGCGTTACAGCACAGTTTATGTCCAAACTGTTGTTAACACAGTTTAAGGTAACCGTGTTGGTTAAAAACCATGCTAAAGTGTTGCCCTGAGCAGGGTTTTAACATATTTTTTAAACATGGATAGTAGCATGGTTTTACCATGCTACAGTGTGGACTTAAGTCTTTTAAACCATTTTAACATGGTTAAAACAGTTTAAAACATGGTAAAAAGGTATAGGGTGTACAAGGCCTATAAGTCAGTTTTTCCCGGTAGAAGCTGCTTTTAAATACAGTTTCAAATTCTGTTATTCAAACACCATGAAGTCTTGCTATATTATGACTATATGCAGTCAGCCACTGCAGCTGAACTGCCCCGGAGAGGAAAGAGTTAACTCCAGAGAGTCTGGAGTTCCACAGCGCGAGGGCTCTATACCAAAGCTCTATCTGGCCAGTTTCAAATGAAACTGTCAGATTCTTTACTCCGCTTCACTGAACAGTCGCCCGAGATCATCTCCTTCACATCGGTTCATTTCTCAGTTCAAGCGGTATTTTCGGTCCATTTGAACCGGCAAAAGTATTTATTTACCGCATTTCGTTAAAAGCTCTATCTGGTAAACCGTAAGTAGAAAATTTAAAGTCTGTGTGGAAATTCAATTATCGGTTCGGTTTTGAACCGATCGGTTTGCTTAATTTAACGCTTTTAAAGTGTGGTTGGGCTTAGAGGCGGTTCCTGGTTCTATCGGTTCTAAAAACCTTGCTTTTAAAATAGTTTTTTCAAATACTCGTGACACGGTTAGGAACCGATAAGGGTGTCTTGCCTGGCACTGCCTTCAAAAGGGCAAGTTTTTGGTTAGGCTGGCATTATGTCTGAGAAACCCAAAAGAAAAACCGGCCCACTGGTTTCAACATCAGGATGTTCGTGGGGAAGCCTTGCTGGCTGACCCACACACCACTTGTGTTTATTGTCTGGGGTTGACCACCCTGTCAGACTGCCAGGTGTGTAAAATTCCGCAGCCACCCTTAAAGAGATTGGGCCGCTCAGGGAACGAGAGGCCAAGAAGTCCGCTGACCCAGATGGCAGCCCGGTCCAGTACCCACTGGACCAGAGGGAGTGCCTCTGACCAGGGCGAGACTTCCTCGGCAAAGGAAGGCTGGTTCAGGGAACCAGTCTCAGTGAAAAGACTAAGAAATCAGTAGGTTTGGAGTCCAAATTGTCTCTCCAACTGCTGCAGAAATAGCTAAAGCCATACAGATTGTCCAGTCACTGTCTCAGGGTCCTGCTGAACCACCTACAGTTGGTAAAAGGTTGGTTCTGTCAGTGCCAGTGGTTCAGGAGTATGATGTTGAGGAATTTTATGAACCACAGGAGAGGGAGGACGAATTTGGATCATTACATGTGTGGCTGGGAGGGTCTGGACGTGCTCATTGAACCGGACATTTCTCCAGACAGACCTTTAGAATCTCCTCCTATTCTGTCTGAGTCCCTTCTCATTTTATGTTTTACAAAAGGTTGCAGAACCTCCAGCTTCCTTTAGAGGAAGCTGTGGATGAGCAAGAGGAGCCTGATTATGTAGAAATGATGGATATACTAGAGTCTAGGAGGTTGTCTATTCCTTTGCATAAGTCATTTAGGAAGCAAACAACAAAGATTTAAAATCCTCATTCTGTCCCTCCTGTAGATAAAAATGGACAGAATATATACCTTGTCAGGCTCTGATACAGACTTCCTCACTGAGCAGTGTAGTCATGTAGGTGTGGTACAAGCTGCAGCCTGTGACAAGGCTATTCCTCTGGCCTCACATCCTCCTGATAAGGATTCCAGGAAGATTGATGCCATGGTGAAAAAACAGTATATGGCAGCTTCTTTGGGACTCAGGCAGGCAAATTATATGGCTTATGTGGCTAGATATCAGAAATCTAGGTGGGACACAGTATTGCAGTTAGCCAAGCAGGCCCATGGCCAGCTGGCTAGTGAGTTGAACAGGTGGCTGCTGATGGCATTGAAGCCTCTAAGTTCAATGTCATACTGCTGTTGATGTTAATGATGTTTCCTCTAGGGTCATGGCCACTTCTGTAGCTTTCCGTAGGCTGGCATGGCTCAGATGCACTAATCTGTCCCAAGATACTCAGTCAAAGGCTATGGATTTTCCTGTTGTAGGTAATTCTCTGTTTGGGGAACAAACAGAAAACTATATGAAAAGATGGATGAATACAGAACTACCTACAAAAGTGCCCAGGCTAAGGAGAGGCATGCCACTCCACAGAGGCACGCTCCCAGAGGTAGGGCAGGCCTTCCACAGGCCTTTTACCAATTGCAGGCCTCCTCTGCATTTGCACAGAGGGTTTCTTTAGAGGCAGAGGTAGACGGGCACAAGTAAACCGTCCCTCCCTCAGCCTAAGGCTACTGCTAAGCAGGCACCCTGATGGGGTGCCCAGGGCCGATTCTCCTGTACCAGTGGGGGGTAGGTTGGTTTATTTCAGCCAGAACTGGGTGTCCCTAACTTCGGACAGGTGGGTTCTGGAGGTAATAGGCCAGGGTCTGGTTCTCAGTTTCAAACAGTTTCCAAGATGAGAGCCAGACATTTTCCACCTGCAAATCCTTCAGAAGCCCTTGCTTTGGAAGCAGAGGTTTCTTCTCTTGGACTGCAAAGCAATAGAAAGGGTCCTCCTCATCAGGCAAGGGGCTGTACTCAAGATACTTTCTTACCCCAAAAAGACAGGAGAATGGCGGCCCATTTTAGATTTAAGGTACCTGAGCAAGCATCTTTGAAACCAAAGTTCAAAATGTTAACTCTGACAATGATTTTGTCCTCCCTGAGGCCAGGGGACTGGTTAGCTTCCTGGACCTCAAGGATGCCTATTTTCATGTTCTGATCAGGCCTTCTCACGAGTACCTCAGGTTGAACTACCCTCAGGCCACTACCAGTTCAGGGCAATGCCCTTCGGCCTTACCTCTGCGCCAAGGGTATTCAAGAAATGTCTAGCTGTGGTAGTGGCTCATTTAAGAAGGCAAGGGATTGCTGCGTTTCCCTACCTGGACGACTGGCTCATAGTGGGTCAGTCCCCAGATCAGGTAAAATCCCACTTGCAAGTCTCCCAGCAGCTTCTCACTTCCCTGGGATTCCTGCTGAATTTACCAAAGTCAGTTCTCGAACCAGTCCAGGTACTAACTTTCATAGGTGCAGAATTGAACACACAGTTAGCCAGGGCATTTCTCCCCTCGGAAAGGGTAGACAGACTCATTGCCCTGGCATCCTCCTTTACCCTCTGGGTCTCTCGACCAGCAAGGCATTTTATGCAACTCTAGGGCACATGGCTGCTTCCACAGCTGTAGTGCAAGGAGCAAGATTCCAGATGAGGGACATTCAGTTCCATTTGAGGGCCTATTGGTCTCAAAGGAGGGACCCCCTTTCCAAATTGGTTCCAGTGACCCAAACCCTGATCCTGGCCTTACACTGGTGGCAGGATCAAAGCAATCTAAAACAAGGGGTTCTTTTCATTCCCGTTTCCCACTCCCTCACCCTCACCATGGATGCTTCCCTGTTAGGGTGGGGAGCTCACTTGGGTGACCTGTCCACTCAGGGAGTGTGGTCTCCCCAGGAATCTCTGCTCCACATCAATCTTTTGGAACTCAGAGCTGTCCTTTTAGCTCTTCAGGCGTTTTCAGCTTCTGTCCAGAACAAAGTAGTTCAAGTCAGGACAGACAACACCACAACAATGTGGTACATCAACAAGCAAGGGGGCACTCGGTCATCAGCCTTGTGCAATCAAGCAATGAAGTTGTGGTCTCTGGCTTACTCCTGAACACCTCCTGATAGCAGTTCACCTTCCAGGAAGGACAATGTCCTGGCGGATGCCCTCGCAGGATTTCTCAGGCCATCACGAATGGGCTCTGAACTCAGGTGCTGGGGTTAGTCTTTGCCAGATGGGGCACCCCTCAGATAGATCTTTTCGCAGCCCCAGACAACCACCAACTTCCTCTGTTTTGTTGCAGGCCTCCAGTGCTTGGATCAGTCCCCCTGGATGCCTTTCAGTTGGATTGGAAAGGGAAGTTCCTGTATGCCTTTCCCCCCTTTCTCCTTCTTTTCAGGGTACTAGTAAAAATCAGATCTCAGCCCTGCAAGGTGATTCTGATTGCTCCAGATTGGGCCAGACAGCCCTGGTACCCACTGCTTCTGTCTTTGACAGTCCACCCTGCCCTGAGCTTGCCCAGAGTCCACGACTTACTGGCCTGTGCACAGGGAGAGTGTGGTATCCGGACCTCAAATCCCTCCATCTCAAGGCATGGCTCTTGAGGAGTTAGAATTTGCTGACTTACACCTTTCTCAAGGTGTTTTGATATTTTAAAGGCTTCAAGAAAAGCCTTCCACTAGGGCCACTTACAATTCTAAGTGGAAAAGGTTTTCCATCTGGTGTCTGAGAAGCAGATTATCCCAGAATCTGCTGATCTGCCCATTTTACTGGACTATTTGGTCCATTTAAATTCCTTAGGCCTTAGGCCAGCTACCTTAAAGGTTCATCTGGCAGCTGTCTCTGCTTTTCTGTCAGCAGGAAGCCTGCTTCCTTTCTTCTCACCTGTGCTTTCCAAGTTTTTTAAAGGGTTACTTCACCAACCCTCCTTTTGAGAACCAGCTCCGCTTGGGACCTGAATGTTTGCATTGCTCAGTTAATGCAACCCCTTTGAGCCTCTGTCCTCAGCAGAGCTCAAGTTTCTGACTTGGAAAACTGTTTTCCTAGCGGCTATCACTTCTGCCAGACGCATAAGTGAACTACAGGCCCTGTCAGTGGAAGAAGATTTTATCTCTTTCCACAGAGATAAGGTAGTCCTCAGGACTAACAGAAAGTTTTTGCCTAAAGTGGTTTCAGATTTCCACCTGAACCAATCCATCTCTCTTCCAGTATTTTTCACTGAGCATTCTTCCTCAGGTGAGAGGAGTCTGCACAGTTTGGACATCAAATGAGCCTTAAGCTACTATTTGGAATGCACCAAGGGTCACAGGTTCGAATCCCTCCAACTCTTCCTTACCTATGGCGAGTTTGGCAAAGGGAAACCTACCACTAAGAGGACAATTGCAAGGTGGATTGTCTCTTGTATCCAATTTTGTTATCAAAAACTAGGTAGAGAACCCCCCTCAGGACTGAGGGCTCACTCCACCAGGGGTACAGCTGCATCTCTAGCGGCTGCTAGAGATATTCCCATTCTGTAAATCTGTCAAGCTGCTACTTGGAAAACAGTTCACACTTTACCAAGCATTATTCCCGGATATTCAGTCCAGGAGAGATGCTCTGTTGGCACAGCTGTGCTTCAGAGCTATTTCCTAAGTAGGTTCTGACCCTCCTCCATGGAGGTACTGCTGTGTATCTGCATATAGTCATAATATAGCAAGACTTCATGGTGTTTGAAGAAAAATTACTCATCTTAGTAATTGCTTTTCTTCTCATGGAGTCTTGCTATGTTATGACCACCTCCTCCTGCCCCTCTCAGAACTTCTACTTGGGTAGGGGTGGCAAATTAGTGCAAGCACTGTGTCATGCCATTTTAGTTCTTCCCTTCACCCCTTTATTTAGGTTAGGGAATTAGGTATTTCTGTTTTATGTATTATGTTGGCCCCTTTCTGGACTTGAGTCTTGGGGGAAGGGGGGTCTAATAGTGCTTGTTAGGGAGAAACTAATAATACTATTATTCATTGTTATTATTATTATTGCTGTTTATATTGTTGTTTATATTGTTGTTATTCCTACTATTAGGTAGCCACTTGGCTAGTGTAGAGCTTTCCACACAGACTTGTTGCTTAGTGTTAGCTTCGTAAAGATCTGACAGTTTCATTTGAAACTGGCCAGATAGAGCTTTGGTATAGCGCCCTCACGCTGTGGAACTCCAGACTCTCTGGAGTTAACTCTTTCCTCTCCAGGGCAGTTCAGCTGCAGTGGCTGACTGCATATAGTCATAATATAGCAAGACTCCATGAGAAGAAAAGCAATTACTAAGGTGAGTAATTTTTTCTTGTTGTAGCTCTGCAGGCTTTTCAATTATTCTAGTGAGTGTTTCTGATTCACATGCTTCTGGTAAGAACCATTTTAAACTTTTATGACATAGTTTATGTCTCTCTTCTATGCTTTAGTTGTTTGGCACAATGCATGTATGTTCTATCATGGAACTCTGAGGTTGTTGAGGCATAAACTACATCATACAGTTCTGAAATGGTACTTACCATCAGGTTTTAAAGCAGAAACATCCACTGAGGTTACTAAAAGGCCTGTATAGATGGAACAATAACATAATATTAAACAGTACTTAGAAAACGGCTTCTACTGGAAAAAATTACTTACAGATTCAGCGTAGTTCTCCTTTAAGAATGTGTTGTGACATAGTGATATCACTTTGGCATAATACATCAAGAAAATAAATCAATATCTTTTCATGTTCAGAGACATATCACTTTTTATCCGGCCAGTTATCTCAAAACGTATATTTTATATTCATACAGTGTTCCTTATTTTATCTGCCAACTTTGGTGCAAACAGATTTTGGAGGATAAAAGAGGGTGGCAAATGACAGAGGGTGGGCTTTCCCAGTAGAGTTTAATAAGCCACAACACCATACTATATGCTTGAATGTTTGTTTGCTAAAAAAGCATATGGTTGTATTTAAAAACACAGCTCTGTGCTTAAATTGAATAAAATTAATTAATACAGCTTTAAATAGTCTGTGATGCAATTAATGCCATACAAAAGTATGTAGAACAAACTAGCTCCCCTTGGAGATGGTTATGACATGCTCAGATTAGACCAATTGCCCAATCTGGCTAATGTCTCCCCCCCAATACTCTGACTCATTACATAGAAACATAGAAGTTGACGGCAGATAAGGACTGTGTGGCCCACCTAGTCTGCCCATTTGTCGACTTATTTCAAACCACAGACCCTAGATTATCTGCAGCTCACCCTTTCTTTCCTGTTACTAAGGCAGCCTTATGTCTATTCCATGCATTCTTGAACTCGTTGTTTTTGCTCCCACCGCCTCCTTAGGGAGGCTGTTCCAATCATCTACCACCCTTTCAGTGAAGAAGTACTTCCTCATGTTGCCCCTGATCCTCCCCTCCTCTAATTTCATTTGATGCCCCTTGTTCTTACACATCATCTTTTTTGAAAGATGTGACCCTCTTGTACCCTATTTATACCCCTGAGGTACTTGAATGATTCTATCATGTCCCCCCCCTCCAGGAAATACATATTGAGTTCTCCCAGCCTCTTCGAGTAAGGCTTTTCATGCAGACCCTGTACCATCTTTGTAGCCCTCCTCTGGTCTGCCTCCAGTCTGTCTGTGTTCTTCCGGAGATGTTGCCTCCAATGCTGGACACAGTATTCCAGCTGATGTCTCACCAGGGATCTGTACAGTGGCATAACCACCTCCTTCTGTCTGCTGGTGATACCTCTCCCTATGCACCCCACATCCAACTGGCTTTCCCCACAGTCTTCTCACATTGTTTGCTCACCTTTAGATCATCTGATATGATTATTCCAGGTCCTGTGCCTGATTGGTGGCTGCCAGTACCCTCCCCCATTTTGTACATCTCCCTTGGATTCCTGCTCCCCAAGTGTACGACTTTGCACGTTTTTGCACTGAATCCTAGCTGCTGCACTTCTGACCACTCCTCCAACCTGTTTAGGTCTTTTTTCATTTTTACTTTCCATTCTGGAATGTCAACCCTGTTGCAGATCTTAGTGTCATCTACAAAAAGACATACTTTCCTCTCTAGTCCCTCCACAATGTCACCTATGAAGACATTAAAAAGGACTGGTCCCAGGACTGATTCCTGTGGCACCTGGCTAGTTACCTCCCTCTCCTCCAATTGAACACCATTCACCAGCACCCTCTGTGTCTTGCCCCCCAACCAATTTCTAACCCAGTTTACCACCTTGGGGCCCACCCTCATTCTGCCTAACTTGTTTTCCAACCTTCTGTGTGGGATGGTATCAAAGGCCTTGTTGAAATCTAAGTAGGCCACATCCACTGCCCTTCCCTGATTAACCTCCCTGGTCACCCAGTCAAAGAAATCAATTAGATTTGTTTGACATGACCTTCCCATTGTGAATCCATGCTGCCTTGGATCTTGTGTTCTGATAGTTTCAAGGAATGACACAATCCTCTCCTTTAACAGTATCTCCATTAATTTTCCCACCACCAAGGTTAGGCTGACTGGTCTGTGTCACAAACGCACTCAGCAGGTCAGGCCCTCTGCTCCGACAGTGGCAACCTCCAAATGCAGTAATGTGAACAGGTAACAGACAGGGTAACCCTCATGTCTGCTTTTGGGTCTGAAACACCTTTAGTCTCAAGTTCTGAGCAGATTCAAACTGTGAACCTTATGCTAGCACACCCAATGTGAAGGCTCAGATATGTACCCTCTTCGGGGATTGTGGTACAATATTTCACCAGGGGCACTAAGCCAGGCTTCCAAAATGAACCCTTAAAATGCTGTAAAAGACCTTAGGTATATTCTTACCTTTTCCCAGTTTAGTAACACCATCAAGCTTTTGAACAGTTTTTGTCAGTCTTAACCCTCTGTACGTCATATGCAAAAAAAGAACTGCCAGACCCAGGCAGTCTTTCAAAATAAAGGGTACTTTACTAAAAGATGATAAAAACATGAAAAATGTAAACACAGAACAATATATCAAAGAGCATATAATCACTTAAAAGAACAACGGCAAAGTACAAAACAAAAACTCCTACCACAATATATTTAGACTTTTTCTATTTAATGTATTTCCTCTGTAAGTGCCTTAGGTCAGAGATCTGTCTTTCTTAAGTCCCAAAATAATATGTCATATTCCCCAGTTACAAGGATTCATTTCAACTCCATCTCTCCACCCCCTTGGTGAGTCATCTAGCTTCTCCTTTTAGAATATAAAATTACAAAAATATGATTTCCTGTCAGGTGATATATTAAATAATGTGACATCAGCAAAAACTCATTTCCCAAATTATGAGTCTTTGATCAGTCAGTTCCTTTGAAGATTTACAACCCTGCAATTCCTCACCCAGGTGCAAGATATCTGGCAGGAATCAGCTTAATGATGTCCTGTTTCTGAAGTCATAAAATGTATATTTAAGTTTCCCAGCTTCAGAGCAGCAACAGGTCATAATACAGCCATAAAATGCAGTGTGTCAAGGAAGTTAATTACATTACAGGGATCTCCTGGTCAATTATACATCCTGTAGTTTTCACTGAAACCTGGGGGGGGGCACCTGTGGAGCACAGGCTGTCTTATGTGAGACAATCACATACTATATTTTTATATTACAAATAACATACAATAATCATAACCAGCTGGCCAACTGTCACAGTCTGTAGTTGCCTGACTCTTCTCAGCTCCCACTTTTGTGAAGAGGGACCACATTTGCCCTTCTCCAGTCTTCTGGGACTGCCCCTGTCTATAGTGATCTGTTGAACAGGGTGGTCATTAATTTAATGTGGAGATCATTGAAATGCAAAACAGCACTGCATGTACAAAACCAAACTGACTAATGGCCCCCTCTCCACTACTCTGACCTATGAAATGGAAAATGGCTTCAGTTACAGCACTTCTGGCTTCACTTTTCCTGTCCGGAGATCACTGAAATGCAAAACTTTATGTACTGTAATTGACAAAATACCAGTGCTGCCTGTAAAGAGCTCAGTGCTAACTGTAAGATTGAAATTTAGAAGCGCTCCCTATCAGTTGTCTTTGAAAATGATTGTGCCAAGAACAGATCATAACATGTTAACACATCTACTACTGTGGTGCTGCGGTGGAAAAATAGGGAGGATTAACACAGGTTTCTATGGAAACTGTACATACATAGCCACTGGCAGATAGAAGACATTGAGGGTGGCAGTTAAAGGACAGAATTAATATGGCAGAAGATCGGACACTACCATATACTGGTGGTAAGGGAGGTAGGCAGATAAACAAGTGGTGGATAAATGAGGGAGCACTATATATATATGTACACTCATACATCCACACACAACAGGAGTGGGGGTAAAATTGACAAGATAACAAATATCTTAGCTAGTGATATCAGTAACAGCAACATGTAAAAAAAAATTGTTGTTACTGTTACCAAAATGGATATTTTTAAAGAGCACCTTTCTTGGTGCTTTTGACAGAGAACAGGGAGCTCCCTTAACTGAATAGAAGCCCCTCTGTGTTGTAAAATGATTTTTACTGCAGCCCCCAAAGAAAGGGACGGGATTATAATTTGCCTCTGAAAGACTAGCAACATGGTCCCTTTTCACTTCCTACTAGTCTGCTCCACCCCTACACTGTGATGTTTTATGATGTCTGTATAGGGAGAGTGTGGGGGCACACTCCATTCAATTCTATAGAGCATCATCTCTAAAAGAGTCATTAATTTTAAATTGAGTTTTTGGAAAGATCGATTCCAGGGTTCAACTAATAAGGCTTGTTACTTAAACCCTGGTATCAGTCTTTCCCCAAACCTGATTTAAAATCATAAATCCACTTTAGAAATGATACTCCATAGAAGTGAATGGAGCACACCTCCTTGCTCTCCCTATACAGACATCATAAAACATCACAGTGCAGAGGTGGAACAGGCTAGTAGTAAGTGGAAAAGGATAATGCTGCCGGCCTTTCAGAGGCAAATTATGATCCATTCCCTTTTTTGGGGGGGCTTCAGAAAAAAAATATTTATAACATACAGGAGCTCCTATTCAGGTAAGCAAGCTCCCTGTTCTCTATCAAAAGTACCAAGAAATACTGTATCAAGAATGGTGCTCTTTAAAATTACTGCCATCACAGTGGAATACTGAACCAATCATAAAGCAGCTTGCACAATACTAATAACATCGCAGTGCCTACTGCTGCACTGAAGCCAGCTGTTAGAATCAAAGAAAAAGAACAAAATCTTCAAACAAACTGCTGATTTAAAAGCTGCAACTTGTAAACTATTGTATATATCAAATATACAACAGCCAGACTCTAAACTGGCAGTTAACTATCACTTGTGAGAGGGCAGGACTTTTATAACTCACTTGTGGCCCCCTCACTTTTGAAGATAAATTGCATATTTTGTGTCAGCCCATTGCATGTCCCATCTATCTATCTATCTATCTATCTATCTATCTGTCTGTCTGTCTGTCTGTCTGTCTGTCTGTCTATCTATATATCCATGTCTAACTCCCTCTCTCTAGTAGAAATGTGTGTGTGTGTGGGGGGGGGAGTAGCTGTTGAACAAAATAATGGTTGAGTGCTCGGTGACAACATACCTTAAAACATAAGTTTTTTCATCTTCCTTATGCTGACACTTGCAAAAATGAGTCTGGAATATGAGAACGAAAGCTGGGTGGAAAAAGCTTAAAAAACTAGAGAGAAATTATATGGATGAGCACTTGGTGCAGCAGGATTTTGTGGAGGAAAGGTGGTCATGGTGGGTCTGAAACATACACCAGCCCCAGAGATGCCCTAGCATATAAAACATTAATGGATTAAGATAGCAGTGAACAGTACAACTGTTAAAAAGCCTATTTTCCTGGAATTCTAAAAGTTGTGATGTATACAACAGACATCACAGATTGGATTTACAGAAGGAAGTTTGTGAATCATTTATAGATTTGAGTGTTAAGTGTCTGTCAGTAACTCATTAAGTCTTTGTGGCAGCAGAGAATGTGTAAGGAAATACTGAAGCAATCTTATCAACTGAAAAGGTATCTGGTCAAAAGTGCAAGAGAATTACAGTGCAGTAAAAACCATGAGGTGAAAATAGCATGAGTGAAAAGAGCTACTGGGGAATTATAGCATGGGCATAACAGTGCCATACCGGTTGCTCTTTTCTTTCAGGCCAAGCACTTTAACACTTCCATTGTGTGCTGGGTGAGCAAGCTGGCTCTGTGACATGGTGGTTATTGTGATGAGCAGTGAGTGCATAGGACTGTCAGCAGAGCTGGGTTTGAGTCTACCTCCTGCCTGGGATTTTGTTTTTGTGTGTGGTGTTAGGTGCAATTTCGAGGATGTTTATATAGAATATGGGGTGTATGGGAGGCATAGCCCCAGCATAAAATTCTGGCACAGGTTGTGAGTGACTACAATCCCTCGTCCAGCTGCATCCCCCAAGTTTCTAATAATGTCTGTCCTGCGTCCTCCCAACTTCCTTTTTTCCCCATATTCTTTTTTATTTGCAGGATATAAAAATATATAATACAAAACATTTATAACATATATTTTTATTACATCTTTCTTCCCTCTACAAAAATATTTAATATGTGTAAATCTAAATCTGTTTAAATATATTATATCCCATTTTTCCCTAATGCTTTCCAACTCCCCCGCACCCACCCTGAACACATAGGTAGAAGGTAAAGATATAACATCACATTTGATATCTTGGTATATTGGTATATCTCAAAAGTTAAACTTGTAATAGTGAAGGCAAAAGCTTAATTAATTCCTGCCAAGCCATTTTTGTCCATCGTCTCTCTCATACACTTAATCCATCAATTTTTCATAATATAAAGTGCTCTTAAACATATAACACCATTTATTTAAATCAAAGGCCTCCCTTTTGGAGGAGTTCCAATTCGCTAATATCAATCTTTTCATTGCCATGGTGGCCAAAGCTAGAATTTTCTTTTCTTTCCATTAAATTCTTAAAAAATTAAAATCATGAATAAACATTTTAGGAGATAAAGGAAATTAATTGTTTATTCATAATTTTCTCCAATTGTCTTATTGTTTCTTTCCACCATTCCAGGATTTCACTGCATTCCCATAATAGGTGAAAATGATCAATTTTCTTTTTCCCTTCCTTTCACTTATGCCAGCATCTATCACAATAGTTTGGGTCAATGTAATGCAACTTACTTTGGGTAATGTAGGCTCTGTCATCTGCTCTATGAATACAGTGCAGGGCTTCAAACAGGCATGGGATAGGCATAAGGGAGCAATACAAATGACTATGACTAGATAGGCCACTGACAGAGCAAAGGCCGATGGCACATTTATAAGGTAGAAAAAGAAATGGGCAGACTGGATGGGCCTTGTGGTCCTTATCTGCCATCAACTTCCATGTTTCTATGTTTCTATGTCCATTGTTTTAGGTTGGATGGATTTTGTTTTCGGCATTGATATATAATCAATTAGTATTAATACATAATTCTTTCCATTGGTTACTTTCCCATTTTATTGATAATTCCTCCTCCCATTTTATTTTGCTATGATACAACTTTTTATCAATTTTATGAGTAATTATATTGATTATATTAACGTAAACAAACCCAATGGCACTAATCTTTGTTATTGTTGTCCTAGTCATTGGTTTCATAAATTTAATTAAATCCAACTCTAAGCTTTTTGATCTCATTATTCTCTTCCCTATATGGGATAGAAATGTACTTTAAGTAAATTATATTTAAGCCATGGTTGTATAATATCTTTATCAAGACATTTCTGAAGAAAGATTTTGGATTCTATGAAAGTATCTGTTTGCCAGCAGTCCATCCAGTGATATATATTTAATTTGAATAAATCTGAATTAGTTACTAAATTATCATTGTATGTATTCCAAATCTTTGGGTTCCCATTTATGCTGACAAACAATAAGAAGTTGTTATTAGGGAAAATTTTATTACAGTAATGAGCTGCTTTTTTTAATGCTCTTATAATATGGTTATGACACCTCTCGAATAAAAATGGGAATGCTAAGATATTCTGAAATTTGAGTTTAGTTTGTGAATAAGATACCATTCTATCCATAACAGATTAATAGATACCCATAGATTGCCAATCCATTTTAGAATTATGAATCCAATTAATCAGTTGTTTCATTTTAGCCACCCAGTAATAACTAATAGGGTCTGGGCATCCCATTCCACCTTCCTTTTTCAATATCCTCAATTTTTTCCAGGCAATTCTCGGAGCTCCTACACACCATAAACATTTAATGAATATATGTCTTATTTGTTCTAACCAGGTAATAGATATTTCTCCTTGCACTGCTTGAAATAGATATATCAGATAGGGCATAATCATCATCTTTAAAGTTTTGATTCTTCCCCATAGGGAAAGAGCCTTGCTTTGCCATTACATGAGCATATCAGTAATTTTAGCCATGCAAAGTTTTAGGTTTGCTAATATTGTAGTTTCAGTTATGTTTGTTAACTGAATTCCCAAATATTTTATTGAATCCTGTATTTTCATTTCAGAAATAATCTGTCTAGTTCCTGGAGAAATACCATTTAAATATAAAATATAAGATTTATTTTTATTTAAAGTATAAATTGAATAAGAAGAACATTTCTAAATTTCTTGAAGTAATTCTGGATATGATTCCTTGGGGTTTGAAATAATTACCATTACATCATCCACATAAACATTTAACCTGTAGTGATGAGCACTATTCCCCTGGTTGGTGATTTTAGTATACTGTCTAATGTGATTTAATAAAGGTTCTAATGATAGTATAAATAATGGGGGACAAAGGACATCCCTGTCTTACACCATTAAACATTGAAAGAAGATCTGATTTATATTGGTTGATTTTAAAAGCAGCAGTGGGAGATTTATATAATACCTGAGTGGCTGTAATTATATATTTTGGAAATTCCCAAGCTTGTAAAGTTAGAAACATAAATTCCCAATTAATTAAATCAAATGCCTTGGTCGCATCCAAGGCTATCGCAATGGTCTCTTGATCTAAATCGGTGACTAAGGAAAAAGCTGACTGTATTTCCCCCAATAAATCAAATATTTTCCTACCTTTTACAAACCCTTTTTGATCATTGTGTATAATAGTTGTAATCTGATTTTGAATCTTTAAAGTGATAAGTTTTGCTAATATCTTATAATCTGCATTAAATAAAGTGATTGGTCTATAATTTTCAGGGAATAGTGGATCTTTATTTTCCTTTAATATCAATATTATATCTGCCTCATAACAACATGATTTTGGAACTTCACCCACTGTTGACTTCTCACCAGCCAATCTTTGAAACCAGTCCACCAACTCTTGAATAAATGTTTGATAAAATTCAGTTGTAAATCCATCTGGACATGGAGAATAATTTTTTTTTCATTGATTTAATGGCTTCAATCACCTCAGCTTTAAAGAAACCTTCTGATGGTATCTGAACTTTTTTCAAATTGCTACTAGTAAGATATCGCTCACACTCAGATTTATTTCTCTGTTTATTGCTTAATCTAGTATAGTTATATATCTCTCCATAATGTGATTGGAAAACATAAGCGATCTTAATATCTGTAGTAACTATCTCTTGATCAGCAGTATAAATTTGTGTTATGACATTCTTTTCCCTTTGTTGTTTTAAAGCATATGCAAACATTTTACCAGATTTGTTGGAAAACAAGTATAGCTTATATTTTACTTGGAAAATTTTTTCCTCAACTTTCTTTTCCAAAATCAACTTTTTTCCTGTTACTTTACTTTGTAATTGAGTTTGATATTTGATTGATTCTAACCTATCTTTTTCCTGTAAATCTAATATTTCTTTCTCTAATTTTCCCAAACACCTCTGTTGTTTCTTATTTATCTGTATTTGATACAATGTTATATGTCTCCTTATAGTAGCTTTAAATGCATCTCACATTTCAAATACTTTCTGACCCTTATAATTTATTTCCCAGAATTCCTTTATGTAATTTTTAAGATATTTCACAAAGTTAGGGTCTGATAATAATTTATTCTGAAAATGCAATTGAGGTATTCTTTGTCTATCTTTTGTCAGGGTAAACATAATGGAAACTAACGCATGATCTGAAATAGATATTTCATGAATTTCTGCTTTAATAATGTCTTGAATGAAATTTTTATTTACAAAAATGTAATCCAATCTAGAATAAACTCAATATGCTTTGCTTTAAATGTATATTTAATTATTGTTGAATTTTTATTTCTCCAGGGATCACACAAATCATGTTCCTTAATGAAATTATTAAGAAATGATTAAAAATATTTGCTGTTCTTTGATCCGATTCAATTGGTGGGGATGACTTATCGAATTTGGAATTTAATAGACCATTAAAATCCAATTAAGTTGTTATCAGTTTCTATTTTAATAATTGCTTGTGAAACTTGATTGATAAAGGTTTCATAACCCAAAATAGGGGCATATATCGATCCCAAAAGAATATCCTTACCATATACAGTAACTTATCTTTTACCAGACTAATTCTACCTTCTGTATCTTTCCAGTGATCAACATATTTAAAATCTATATTTTTCTATATCAAAATAGCCACCCCTCTACTATTCATAGTCCCTTGAAAGCAATATATTTGACCCACCCACCATTTTTTTTATGGTTTGATATATCTAAATGCATTTCTTTTATCGAGGCTATTTAGACTTTTTTATCCTGTAGATACTGCAAACATTTGTTTTCCTTTTTATATAGGCCATTTATATTTAACGAGGCATGGCAAAGCCCAATATTCTTCACTTGTTCAACTGACATATCTTATAATATTGCTGTTCTCTTTTCTTAACAAAGACTCCACCATTTCTTTTAATATCTCTACTTATACCAATTTAAATACCAACGCAATATACAAAAATATCAACAACAACCCCCTTTTCTTTTTTTATATTGTATATAGAAAATATACAACTAAACCATCCACTAAACAAATAGGAAGTCAGATTAACCATCTGCCTAATGTTGGTAACTTTATTCTTCACATACCCCCACAGATCTTCCTAGTGCCCTCTTAATTCAATAGTATGTCTTGAACCGTATGGCCCATCCAAACTGCTTAATTTCATTACCCTATAAACTTATGCCCCATAAGTAGATAAGCCTTACCCTACTTCTTCTGACAAGTAACCACATTTTGCGCTACATACAATGTGTAGTCAAGACTTTAACTTCTAAATTATCGGAGGAAAAAAAAGTAAGTAAAAAAGAAACAGCATGACCCCCCCCCATCCAAGGCCAGGATCAGTTATTGTCCATTATAAAGAACCCTCTCAAAACATTTCTGGATATTTGGGCTTTAAATCCTTTTCTGCAACAGCTGCTGTTTCATATGTTGACTGATAGCCTCTTACAAACACTTTAAGCTTATATGGAGGAAGAAAAAAATGGATTTTGCCCCAAATTTCCATATAGCAGTTCTTAGATGGGCATATTTCTTTCTTTCAGCAATGACTTCATTCAGCAAATCCTGATAAATATTTATTTTAGTCCCCTGAAAAAGCAATGATTTTTTTTTTAAAACTTGCTTCATGATTCTATCATGATCTTCTGATTTTTGCAGTTTCACAATTATTGCTGGGGGGGCATCATCTTGTGGAACTTGTCTGCGTGCCCAATAAATTCTATTATAGTCTATATTCAAATCTGTTTCTGAAACCTCCAACAAATTGGAAAAAACGTTATTTAACAGCTGAGCATGAGAGAAATGCTGATCCCATTTCTCCAGTATCCCCAAAACTCTTAGGCCCAGATATTCAAACTGCGCCCAAAATGTGCGCAACAGCAGGAGCAAGCACAAGTCAATTGCGCATAGGTGCAACAGATGTGATATTCAAACATGGAGCAAAACAAATTGCGCAAGCAGCCAACGTCTGAATATCACACAAACTGTGCCATAGCACAACCAGGAAAGGGAAGCTGAGCAGAAAGGTTGCGCCATAGCGCAACAAGGCTAGCCCAGCTGAACAGTCCAGAGGTGCCATAGCGCAAGCAGAGCCCCCCCACCCCCAGCAGAGCAATGGAACTGCACAACCAGGGAGGCAGGCTGGGGCCAACCGCCAGCCATGCCACACATGGGCACAGGAACACACTGCAGAACCAACAAGACACCCGCACACCCCAAGCACAGCATCACTGGGGAAGGGATGGATGATCCACTGGCCCATGGGGACAAGCCAACAAAGCACAGCAGGGTCATGACGCCCCAGCACAACCACTGTCAGGCTGAGACTGCCACACACAGGGGGTTGACAACCACAGTGCACATCAGCCCCCCATCTGCACAGCACACCCTGCACCGTGACCCCAAGACACCACCCATGTGCAGTGACTGTCACTGCAGTAAACACCATGCATCCCCCCGGCACACATCAACCTCGTGTAGCATAAACCCATACAAGCCAAACCCACCCTGGGCACCCAGCAGTGGGCGGCAGCAGATGGCAAGACTAACTGAAAGTCACTGCCACACCAGAGACACCTCCCCATGCACACACACACACACACACACACACACCCAGGACCATACCACCCCAGATGGCATGCACCACTGCAACTGAGCAACCATAGCCAGCTGCAAATCAGAGACCACCACAGTATTCATAACAAATATATATATATATATTGCAAAAGAGAAAGTAGAACAACAAGAACAAGAACAAAACTATTTACAGATATTTACAAGACCGGGGTAGGGGTACAAGGTAGGGGTGGGCAAGGGGTAGGGGTGAACAACTGGGAGAGGGAAGGCAGGGTGGAGGGATGGGTGAAGTGGAAGGGAAGCCCGTTTAACACCTAGCAGGCTGGTCTGCTGCTGCCTGGTGCTGTCCTTGTCGGCTGTGCCATCACCGGAGCCCACAGCGCTGAATGTCCCTGAGGATGTGATGATTCTCAATTGACACGCTGGTCAGCTGGTGGAGGGCATGCTCGATTCTGCGTAGGATGCTGAGGCCTAGGAAAAGGGAACACTGTCAATGGCTGTGACTGTCCACAACCCTGAACACCACCCATCCTGCAAGGCATATAGCCCAGTGCCCCACACCTGTGATGGTATGCACCCACCCACAGTGACCATGCACATGACATGTCCAACCAGGCAGCACCAGCTATGTGCACCACTGCACACACACACTGCCTATGTCCATCACAGCACAAACAAGGCTGTCAAGTGATGTGGCAATGTGGTGGGATGCCAGTTCCACAGCCATGTGCCCAGTGCATGCATGGACCACCAGTGACGCACACACAGACGTGCAGTGACACTGGACAGTGATGACTGTCGCCTGTGTCATGCATGGTTGTGTTGTCCATGGCTGGTGGTCATGCCCACCCCTCCAGCATGCAATAGCATCCATGATGTAATGATACTCACACTCATCAAGCAGCTGTGGCTGCTGCTGCTGCTGCTGTGGCCCACCCCTCACATCACCTCCATCCGCCACCTGGGCCCTGCCATGGCCCTCCTCAGCCCATGCCTGCATCCTCTCTGCCAGGCCTGTGGGTGACAAATGTTGAGAAAAACACCAGTGTGACTCCAAAGCAGACTGCCCCCTGCCTCAGTGAGTGTGCCTGCCCACACAGCCAGACCCATGCATCTCACACCTGCACACACTGACACAGCCAACCATGGCAGAGCCATCCCCCATGCACCACAACCAAAACACAGTCACACCCCTATGGAGAATAGAGGTGCATAGATGGTACACCCACCTGGCCTAGGCACAATGCTCCTCCTGGCACGTGACCTTAGGCGTTGCAGCACATCTGGCTCCCTCCTGCGGAGGTCACTGAATCTGTGCCTGCACTGCTCTGCAGACCGGCACCACCCTGTGACCCTCACCAGGTCAGTGGCCACCTGCAGCCACACCTGGGTACGAGCCATGGTGAGGGGGCTCATCCCCATACAGTGCCCCATAGTGGGGCTCAACCAGGGCCACCAGGTTGGCCACCTCCACTGGACTCCATTGGGGCGCTCTTCTGCATGCCATAGTTCGTGTTGTACAGCAGGCAATATGGCGCTCCACAGCATGGCAACCCCACATGGAAATGTTGCGCAATAGACCACCATAGGTTCCAATCATGCTGTTCGTACAGCGCCGTCGGTTCACATAGCGCTGTCACCAAACAGCGCAATAGGGCTGTACACATGGCAGCCGAACAGCGCCAGGGGGCAAAGGTCGGACACCAGATCAGGGGTCTATGACACAAGGCCACACACAGCACCATCTGACATCTACGCATCCTGCACGACTGACCACCTGTGTGCCAGTGCCACAGTGGACTATTGCACAGTAGTGCCACAGTGCCATATGGTGCCCAGTGTTGTAGCGCCACTGGCACAATGGTGGCCATGGCCTAATTGCCGATCGCGCACAGCACGTCATCAGCACGGCAGATGCCTGTGTAAGCTACCTGGGCATGCGCAATGCAGTCTACCACACAGTTACAGATCTGCGCCATTGGCTCAGCCTGCTCAACCGTATTGCACAAAGTGCAACGGCGCGATATTCAGCTGACACATGCAAATCATCTGATCAGCCATTCATAGGCGCAGTGGCGCGATTTGCATCTCATTACAGTTGCTCCACTCCTAATTTGCATGCATTGCTCTATAAATGTGCGACATTGGGCTGCGCTGGCCAGATTCGGTTACTGCAGGTGAGAGGTGGGTTGCATGCTGTGGGATGTTCTGGACAATGGGCATGGGATAACGCTGTAGACTGCACAGTGACAGGTGTCCACTTCCACCCATACAGATCTCCATGACCGAGCAGAGCCAAGGTGAGGGTGAGGATGGTGGGCGAAGGAGGAGGAGGCCCAACTTCACCATGGCAGAGACAGAGGCCCTCTTCCAGGTCTACCTGGAGGAGGAGTCACTACTGAGTGGACGGCGGGGCACCCCTCAGGCCCGTGCGGCTGCATGGGAGGGGGTAGCTCGGGCAGTGAACCTGCACGGAAGCCACCAGTGCTCCGTGCAGGAATGCAAAAAGAAGATGGGGACAGACCGCAGGAGGGTGAAGGAGAAGGTGGCAGTCCTCAGGGCGGCTCGTGCTGGCACTGGCGGGGGCCAGCCAGTGGTGGTGGAGCTGACCCTGGCTGAGGACCGACTGGCTGCATCAATGTAGTGGAGTGCTATTGAAGGCATACCAGGAGGTGGATTCCAGACAGGTGGAAGCCCATCACTGCACGGTATGACATGGTGGTGGTGTTGGGGGGAGGAAGGTTGTTCACATGCACTCACATGTCCTCTCTTTCTGTTACAGATCCTGTTCGTCTTCAGGGGATGGTGGTGGTGGGTTCAGGTAGTGAGGAAGACCTGCTGGACATGGAGGAGGGTCCATCCACCTCTGTCACCAGCCAGCATGCACTGCACCAGCATGCACGCTGGGCTGCCAACTCTGGTGTTGGTGAGTCGAGTGTGGGGGGTGCACAGCCTGTGTCTCAGCAGTCTGGCATGCAAGCATGCCAGCATGCTGTGACTGTGGCTGTAGCACGTACCTGCACCATTGATGATGCAAGGACTGCAATGGGCGGTGACATGTGTGTGTCCATGACGGACACACAGCATGCTAACACATGCCCTGGGCCTACCTGGTTCCAACGTGTGTGCCAGCATGTCGGCACAGTCCCAGGCTGTGCCTGTCAGCACCGGTGGGGCAGCACCGGTGGCTGTGCAGGTGTCTGGCACTGTTGCGGCCACAGCAGTGGAACGAGTGGTCCCTGGGGCACAGCGGTTGGAGGGGCAGCAGCAGTCACCCACCAGGTCTGGGGGTACAGTGTCCAGCAGTGGCACATGCCCGCCGCCCTTTGATATGCCCATTCCTGGTCCTGGTGAACAGCGCCCACCCTCAAGGGGTGTTGAGCATCAGGACCTTCCATACCCTGGGGGACAGGATGCCATTGTGGCAGAGTACCCATTTGAAGAGCACACCCGCCTGCTGCGGGAATCAGTACAGCAACAAAGGTGGGTTGCAACGTCTGTGGAGGCACTGTGTGTGGCTGTGGAGTGGCACAGCAGGGACTGTGCTCTGGACCATGCAGAGATGGTCCATATGCAGATGGATGTGACAGCCGCCATTGACAGGCAGACCCAGGCATTGGTCGCTGTCGTGGCTGCATTGGGCACACAAGCAGGTGCTCCTGTACCGCACCCCACACAGTATGCTCTCCACTCCCCGTTCCCAGCATCGTGCGACACCAAGCCTGTCAACACCGGGTTCTGCTGTGGGCATCCCAAGCACCCCTGGTGCAGGTATGTTTGGCATTCTACAGACCCCACTGAGGACAAGGTCGCGATCGTGCAGTGGGACCCCTGGTGGTCCATTGGTGCCACCCCATGTGGCCCCTGCTCAGCCTGCCAGTCCTGTTGGGTCACGGCGGGGCTGCCCACGAATCCGCGGTGGCTGTGGAATGGTGCAACATGACTGACCTGTCTCCCAGTGTTGGCCCTGTCTGGTGCTGCCCTGTGTGCACTGTGCGTCATGGTGGGCAGTGCACTGGTGGGTGCCCTGCCCATCACGCTGACATACGGACCACCTGCACACCATCCCGACTGCTGTCCACAGGTGCATGTGCATGATGATGCCTGCATTGTACTGTACACCAAGGTGCAAGTGTGCCCAGCATCTGACACAAGTACTTGGACAGTACAGGTGGTGGTTGTGGTCTGTGGATCTGTGTGTTTGCCATGTCTGTTCCTGCTCTGCTGTGCACCTGCCCATGTACACTTTGTGCCTGGTGTGTGTGTGTGTCCATATGACTGTTTGCCCCTCCCTGATGGTGTGTTTGTGTGCCTGGTCCCTTCCACCCCCCTTGCCGTCATGCACCCCTGGTGTGTTACTCTGTGTGCCTGTGGGTTGCGCCAGGACAGTGTTGTTTGCACATGGCCCCTTGACTTACCTGTGTTGTGCATAATGTTCCTCCGTGATGGTGTCCCGGTGCAGCTGGGCCTGCTGGATCGGTCGGGGGTCCCACCGTCCAAGGGGGGGCTGCTCATCACCATCAACACCGGTGCCGCTGGCGTCCCCATCGCTGTCCCCCTCTTCAACCTGTATGGCTATCCCACAGTCATTGGCCATGTTGTGCAGGATACAACAGGCCAGGAATATCCCACAGGCCTTTGAGGGGCTGTACTGTAGGGCACCGCCGGAGGTGTCTAGGCATTGGAAGCGTGCCTTGAGCATCCCAAACACCCACTCAATGATGTTGCGTGTGGTGGCATGTGCCCTCATTATAGCGTTGCTGTGATGGGGTCACGGGTGCCGGTACGGTGTGAGCAGCCAGGGACGGAGTGGGTATCCGCTGTCACCTGTGTGGAGATAGTGGAGATCAGTATCATGTTCAGGTCCATATTGCCCATATCCCTGTGTGCCACTACCATGGCACCTGTGGCATTCCCACCCTTGCCCCGAGTTTGCATTTCCTACATGCGTACTCACCCACTAGATGGCCTGTGGGGATGTCCCCACTCTCGAATCGATGGCACAGTGTGGACTGATGCCATATGAAGGCATCATGTGCTCCGCCAGGGTGTGTGGCACAGACATTGATTATACGCCCAGTGGCATCACACACCACCTGGCAGTTGACACTGGAGAAGCCATTTCTATTCCTATATGCGGCCGCATCAGGGCCAGATGGCATGCGAATGGCCACATGGGTGCAGTCTATGGCCCCCTAGCACGCCAGGCATACGTGCTACCCTGTGGAACGCCTGCATGTTTGCTGTACGCTCTGCCTCGGTGCTGGGGAAATGGATGTGCTCCGCAGCATGTGGCAGCAGTGTGCTGAGGAATTGGGTGAGGATGCGTGATGTGGCCGACTGTGTGATGCCTGTGGTGTCTCCTGTTGGCCTCTGGAAGGTGCCCGTGGCGAGCAGGCACATGCAGGCTGTCACCTTGATCTCCACTGACAGAGCATGACTCCGTCGTGAGGGTGCCTGCATCACATCACTGCACAGCTCACAGAGCCGCCTCAGTATCGCCCTGTTCAGGTGGTACCAGCCCACAATCTCTACATCTGTGTACAGCTCAAAGCTGATGCGGGCACGGTACTGCCTGTTGGGGGCGAACCGCTGATGGGCCCATCCACGGCCACGTCCCCCTGCACCTTGCATTCTCACCTCCTCATTACAGATTCCATGTGAAGCTGCCACTGTCCATCTCCTGGTTTGTGACCCCTGGCTGATGTTGCTCTGTTACCCCGCTGTCCTGACTGCTACTTCCACTGCACCGGCACCCCCACTGGCCTCTGAAGCCCTATGTGCCCACACTGCTTCCCTTGCCTGCCCTGGCCTGTCACTGTCTGTCTTTCTCTCTCTCTCTCTTCCCACTTGGCATCCTGTAGCATTCTTGCGCCTCTTCCTTGAACCTTTTTATTTTGGCTCATTTCCGCTGGGGCGCAACTCCCGGCTGTTCCGCTGTTGCGCATTGCGCAAGTCTTTGGATATTGCGCTCTTTATGCATGGATCCACCCCCTTCGGTTGCGCATGCCTTCATTTGCATTGCGCTGTTGCTCAGCATGTTTTCGGTGGCGCAACTGCCTCCTGCTGAATATCGCAGAATGGCGCACTTTCGGACTTGAGCATGCGCAACCCTATTGCGCATGGCGCAACCCTTTTGAATATCCAGCCCTTACATTTTTCCTTCTAGCTCTTGTTTCAGCATTGGTAACCTTGGACTTGAGTAATTTAATATCTGTATTTTGTTGAGCAAGTTGTTTTTTCATGGCCGGTAATGCATCTTCTGTATTACTAATTCACTTTTCAATGTTCTGTATTTTATCAAGTTGTGCCTTTTTTGAAGCTTCAATGTTACTTAGGGTAGTCTTAATATTTTCAGCATCCATTATTAAAGTGTCCAATGGAGCAATTTTACTTTTGATTTGCAGAATTTCAGCCACGATGGTTTTGGCCCAGGAGGCGGGTTCAGGCTCTGCGTCATTTACCTGTGAAACAGCTGAGGCTGTATCACTCTTCTCCCTGGGTTTTTCCTTCCCTTTTTTTTGTAAAATCTTCATTCTGTGTTGCTACATTAGACTCAACTTCTTTGAATAACTCAGAGTCTGAATCAGATTTGTCTTGCACTGCCATTTTATTTATGCCAAGGTTTTTCTTCATGATAATGGACAATGGGGAGGAAATGAGTGACAATGTTTTGGGAAGGGGGCTGAAATTAGAAAAGGGTGTTGAAAGAAAAAGTTAATATGGGGTTGATGTAATTCAGTTTTTTTTATCCACCCTCTCTTCCTCTATTTGTTTACTGGAGCTCAACTTATGACCTGCTTTTCTGAGCTTTTTGGTACGTTTAGAGTTTTTATTTCATTTTCATTTAGCCTTAGGTTTTATAATATCCGTTTCCTCTGAATTAGGCACATATATCTTTTCTTTTGAACCTTTACTTCTAGTAAACATTTGCTGTAATATATATTTGGCTAAGAAATGTTAAACCAACACACTGACCAATATGGACCAATGCTGACCAGTAGTATTATCTGTTTTTGAGGCAGAACAAGCACATGCATTTACTTTATTTACTTCATAGAGTTTTATTTTTTTTTAAACAGTAGATGCAGCAGTAAGTACTTCAGTATATGCTGTCTAGTCCTGCCTGGGCCTTTTTATTCGGACAACTAGGACTTTTGAATTTCCTTCTATTATACATTCACCTGCAGTATGTTGTGACCCTTATATAACAGTTTGATAGTACCTTCAGTAAATTAAACACTTCAGTTCAAGAAGACATAAAACCATATTATTCAGCAGGAAAGTTCTATTACAATGTTACCCATCTCCCGGGGACGAAGCAGCTGGAAGGTCAATGCCAAACCTTTCCGGTAGTTTTGCTGGTGTGAGCCCTTCATTGTGTTTTCAGTGTCTCTATTCCACCACTAGATCTCTTTCACCACCTGCGGTCTCCCTGTCACTTCTTGCTTTGTTTCCTTTTATAAATGAGAGCAGGACATTGACCATATTCAAGTAGATGGTTAAACATGAAAATGGTGAGGCCCGTATCGAGAAGGCCAACACCGACACTGATTGACAAATGCCAGCTGTCAAGCACTTCACACCGCTCAATCTCAGCCCCTTCTTCAGTCTCCTCGTCACTTATTTTTTCTTTTTTCTGCACTGACTGGGATATTGACTGCACTTTTAGACACTGCTACAGACAAAACCACACAATGGCTGGCTTTTTAACGAATCACATAGTGGCATTATAAAACCAAGAGCAGTGTCAAAAACTACGTATTTCACTCAGGTCTGCCCTCCATATGTACACATTTACTGCTTCATCTTCTGCTTCGATTCAGCAAGGCATACTACTAAAGACATAGCAGCGGTAAATTAAGTGGTGAACTAAGCAAGCCAAAAACTAAACTCATCAATGGAGCAGCTCTTCAACCGCCATCGAGGGCTAACGCTTGAGAGTCTGTGGAGCAACGTGAAACTCCACCTCCTATCCTAGCATTCTACATGTCTTGCATCCTCCTGACTTTCTAATAGTGACTGTCCCTCCAACTTCTCCCACCCACTTGGGTCCCCCATCCCCAGAGCACAGAGCCCCACTCCTTCATTTTGTCCTCTCTCTTGTGTCCTTCCTTGTGTGGTGGGGCATGCAGAGCTCCATGGTCAAATGAGCGCTATATGTTTCCTCGCTTTTTTTCCATGCCACTGACTTTACCGACACTGTTTTGCTTGCACTGTTTTCTACCATGTGGTTATTGTGTTGCAGTTTTGACCTAGTTCCGATTGAAAATGAGGTGTCTGAGATGAAATCTGTGACAAACAAACTAACTACTTCACACAAAATGTTCACTAGGGACTGTGTAGCTTTATTCAATAAAGTGGAAAAAATTCAGAGTTCAAGGTTTGCCTATGGGCTTTGGTGGGGAAAGGAGTCCTGCAGGTACAGTTGAAATATTTATGATTGTGTTTTAACCATAAATCCCACAGAGTAAAGCTCACTGTCTTCCTAACAGGTATCAGCAAACAAGCTCGAAACAAGATATAATTCACTAGAGCAAACAGTTGGTACTTGGTACCACATTAATTTTTACTCAAGTCCACAGCTGATAAGGAGAAGACTTTATTTATAATACATCAAAGAAGAAAAACTGTTTAAGTTCAAATGGTACAAAATTCTGTTTCCCTGATGTTGCTTGTGTGATAGGAATCTGTTTCCCTTATGGTACTTGTGAGATAGGTATTCCAGAATGCTGCCCGCTAACCTTATCAGGCTAGAAAAAGGAAATAGTTTGGAGGAGCAATCTTCTAATGTGCGACCATTAAGCAAAAAAAAGTGAACAATGAGTGCTACTCTCCTAATAAATATTGTAAACAGTAATCTTATTTATAAAATGGGGAAAGTATTTTGGCTATGCTGATAGGTCTTTAGCTGTGCATTAGAAGTGTTTAACACATGATTTAAACTAGAAACCCCATGTAGAATACACTGTCCCATTTTGTAAGTGCAATGAGCCACTCTGTGGTGTGTGTTAAACAGGTCTCATGCACAGCCAGGGAGCTGGATGCACTCAGCTTACAGCCTCATGCTTCACTAAGTCATGAGTTAGAACTGTCATATGCACATCCTGTCAAGTCTTATTGCTTACTTATTTTTCCACTATGTAGAGGACCATAATCAATGTTTCATGATTGCCACCAGTTTATCAGTGATGATGATGATGTTAACTTATTTTATCAATTTTGTGATATTGCTGGGATTTTCCTCTATACCTGAGAATTTTTCTTGGTAGGCTAAATGGCTTTGCATGGCCTTCTTTTGTTCTTAATTCTCTGACTCAAAATGCTAGCCATATATAACGTAGATTTGCCAAGTAAGATAAAGGATGCAGAGAGCGGATGATACCTCTGCTGACAAAAGTGTTGCTTGTGAAGCATAGTGCTGGTGGTGCTGATTTTTTGCATTTTAAACCAGCTCTGAAAGAACTGGGTGTGCAAGAGGCATTATTGGAACCTGCACATTTGTAGGTAACTGTTGAAAATAACATTTACTGTTTTACAGATGAACTTTCAGTTTTAAAAAAAATTGGCATCATACCATCATTGTGGGAGAATCTGTACTAATTGAGAATATAGATGACTTTAGTTTCTTTCAAAAATAGGTGGCTTACTTATTACTTCAGCTAGATCACTGTAAATTGGGCTCTAATGGAAAAATAAACAATTACAGAAATGGACTTAAAAGTTATAAACAAGAAGTTAATAGAATGTGTTCATTTTTAATGACTGAGTACTAACTGTCCTAGAGATGATACATTTGTTGTATTAATATCCTAGGCTTGAAATATAATTAATAGTTTGACAGTTTTAGACTGAGTAAAATAAATAACACATTTTCTGCCTTAAGTGCTTTAGAGCTGACATACAGTGTGATAAAAGTTTAATATATGCATGTTAATTAGCTGACTTATAGTACTTGTTGATAGCATTTGGCAGAGGGCTTATTGTTACACAGTATGAATATATACAGTAGAAGTAGCTTAATCGGCATGGTCTGGTGGCACCTCTTTAGTCCTGATTAAGCAGATGTCCCAATTATCAGAAGTGCATGTTTTTTATTGTCAGCTGACACTCTCTTCTTAAACGTTATGCTCAGTGTTCTATGCCATAAATTGGGAACGCTGGTCAATATAAAACCAGGGAGCCAGAATCATAGAAAAACTAAAAGGAGCTACAATATTTATTTTTTACTACATTACTGTATTGTATGGTAAGTATTAATTAGAAGAAAGCAGCATTCACATCCTTCGTGCAGTACATCGGGACCATGTGTCAATAGAATCAGGAAAAAAACTAATAGGAGCTGAAAACTCCTTCCCCTTTACCTTACTAAGCATTTGGTTTTGCTTTGGGTGTCTCAAGCTTGGAAAGAAGAAACAGCACAAGCAGTGTGGTCATGGCTGGAGTTGGCAGTGGCAGTCCTGAGGGTGGGGCAAGCTAACCAAACAAACAAATGACAGCATTCAACACACAGACCAAGATGGAGGCATACTGGAGACAGCAGTATACAGGATAGTATAAGGTGGCAAGACAAACATTAATAGAACATTTTATTTTATGCTATTCATTAGTTATCAACCTGGTTAGTTTTCTATTACTTAAGCTCTTCCCCATCGCTTGCTCACTGGGGACATGACTGCATTAGTGAAGTGTTAAGCAGATGCTAACAAGAATTGGCACAGAACAATGCAGCAGTGTCATTGAATTGGGGGGGGGGTTAATGGGAGTGAATCATCCTTTTAAACAGCACCTATATCCTGATTAAGTAGCTACATTATCCATAGAGATACATAGCCACTTAATTGGTTCCTGGTGGGATATCTGAATAAAGTGGATGTCTCAACTAACCGCATCCCAGTTAAGTGGCTTGCACTGTATTGAATCTCACCCTGATTCCCATTCTCATGCTGTGTGTTCTTTGGTTCTTTGCTTAGCAACCTGTGAACATCTCCTTCTGGGGTGAGCTTGTGACATCATGGTCATTTGTACATAGTGGGGTGTCAGAAGCTGACTAGCGGATGCCTAGCCCTGCCCTCAGGTTCAGCACTACATAAGTTGTACTGTAGCAAGCACATAGCACAGAACATTATGGGCCAGATATTCAAAACTTTGCACTGGACGCAAACCGTTTGTGCAGGTTTAGCGCTGGGTTAGTGCGGGTCTGCTATATTGAAAAGGGCAAATAGCACACGCAAACTGCATTAGCACTTGGCAAACTCATAATGTATGCAAGGGGTTAATTGAGGGGGCATGTCAGCACAATGCTATATTCAGCACATAGCATCATGCAAAGTGGTTTTGTACAACATTAGAGCAACACATTGCGTGGTGCAGATTACTGCCCAGGAAAATGTAGTCTTAACCCTGGGCAAACCAGCTTTGCATGTCTTTGTGGCTTTACGTGGCTTTTGTGCATTATTTGCATGGCTTTGCTTGACCCTAACCAATGAGTATGACACAAAGAAATAAGCCAGACAAAGAGGAAACATGCTACTCACTGATGTCATCACTTTGATGCCATCATCTGCCACCTATCCCAGCCATGCTGGCAGTACGTGATGACTTGACTCCCAGTGGAAAACATGGCAGTGTGAAGATACAGCAGACATCTACAGACCACCCTTCTGTGGACACCACCAGATGTCAGCACACACATGCAGCACTGTGGGCATGGAGGGTGTTGAGGGGAGGGTGTACAAGTGGCCAGGCTGCACCACAGACTGGGTGCAGCCACAAGGCTGGGACACATCATGCAGTGCACATGGGCCAGTAGTGGGAATATGCCACCACCTGTGTGTCTGTCAGATCTTACAGGTCCCCCCAGCCACCCACCACACAACTGTACAGATGCCACAGCACACACAGCCAGCCATGTACATCACACTGTGTGCATCCCATGTAACAGGTGCAGCATCTGTGGATCCCACAACAGCGTAATAGTACTGTCTGCTGTCAGTAATTACTTGCAAGCTGGGTCTGACACTGTGTACAGTGCAGTGGTCGGCATTGCCCTACATACCATAGGCATTGCTGTGTCCCTCACATTACCAACCCCTTGCTACTGTAGTGTCTGCTGTGCACGGTAGCATGACCTACAGTGTGACGGTGGCATGCAACACCACCACCTGTGCCTATGCTGTGTTGTCCCCGGGATATGATATGCTGTGGTATGCTATACCGTTCACATGTAGCCTGCAGCTATCATCATGCACTGCCTGACTGACCTCACTCAGTGTCCTGATGACCCCCGATAGAGATTGGGGGTACTGCAGGTACACCAGCCAGTGTAAAGAGGGTGGAGTGTGGCAGACATCAGCAGAGCAGCCGTGCACAGGCATCATTGCACACTGAACTCTGAGGGGAAAATACTACAGGAAAAATCCCTCTGCAGTGCCGCAGTGATGATGGGGAATTCAGAGGCAGGCCCACATCCCACTGTGGGCCCAGCGCACCAAGGGACTCCATACCCTGACCAGACACTCAGGTAGGCCCCTCTAATTCCAGAAAAGGCCACCACAGGAGGGCAGACCTGCCCGGGGGTGATCCGGGGACCTGGACCTCCCTGGGTGTTTGAGGAGGAAGCTGGTAGCGAGGGTTCAGGTAAGGGAGTAGAGGCCCCCAGATGAGTGAGTACCCCAGAAGGTTGCCTGGGCTGTAGGGTGCATAAAAAAAGAGTTAACGAAAAAAAACAAGTATATGGGGACAGATTTTCAGCCATCCTGGGACTAAGTCCCACTATGCAACTACTCGTGTAGAAGCAGCTGGTGCAGCTGTGGAGGATGTAACATCTGGTCTAATGAGACATAATATTTTGACCCAACTGTGCCAAAAAATGGCTGCAAGTTGCTGTAAATCATGGCACCAGTTGTAAAATGGCTCCTTCTTTGAAAATTTGGTGCATGTGGGGAAAACTGCAGCTCTGCAAGTGAAGACCCACTCGTGTCAGTTTTCTCCTGGGACCTGTACCACATTCTAGGGTTTTAAAAATCTAGCCCACTATGCAGTTCACACATTTGTTTTACATAATACATTTGGGTAGTAAAAAACTGCTTTCTTTTCAATTTTGTTAAAAATGTTTTTACATTTCTAGCAGTGGAGGTGTTAACTTCTCAAGTAAGCATGTTGATATCAACGGAATTAATTAAATGATAGCAGTATCAATTATTTGGTGGCAGATGTTTTGGTTTGATCAGCAGAGTGGTGGTTTAATTTGACCATCTGAGAGAGCAACATTGCTCACTGCAGTGTTCATCACTCAGCATGCGTTTGCTTCAGCATCTGATAGGTATGTTTGTACTTAAAATATTTGTAAAAAAGAGAATCCCATGTTACTTTTATTGTGCTGGAAATTCATGGCTGACATTCCAAATGTTGCCTTTTTATAAATTAGGGATCCTGGTGCATCCTCGGCAGAAGCGCCGAAAAGCGGCGCTCAATGGGCCGCCGCCCAACTCCAGTCACCAAAGCTGCCCGACTCCCTGAACTCGCACCGACCCAACGCTGAGGGATCCCGTGCATCTCGCAGAAGCGCCGAAAAGCGGGCGCTCAATGGCTGCCGCCCGACTCAGCCACCCAAAGCTGCTCGACTTGGAACTCGCACCCGACCCAACGTTGAGGGATCCCGGTGCATCCTCGGCAGAAGTGCTGAAAAGTGGCGCTCAACGGCCACTGCCCCGACTCCAGCCACCAAAGCTGCCCGACTTCCTGGAACTCGCATCCGGACCCAACGTTGAGGTAGGGCCACCTAACCCGGTGAGAGCTTCATATCTAGCGGTGCCACTCTGATTGGTGATAATTCGCTGCAAGCGGCCCGTGATTGGGCCACACAGCCTGTGCACTGAAACCATTGGTGCACTCACGGTCCGCTGTTAGCTCTGCACTTTTAAACTTTCACTGCAAGTACCTGTATTGCACAGTTCTCTGGGTGATTTTTTTCCTGCCCCCACCACCCCCTCCCAGGCCTCCTTTAAATACACTCCCGCCCCGCCCACCTCTTTGACCACTATTTCTGATTCAATATAGCACACCCAAGTTTCAACCTATCCCTTCACACAAACGAAGCACCAAACCTGTTGCCTCCCTGATCTCTCTGGCTCTCCCCTGGTGCCCACTCGCAACTGTAGATCCCCCCTTCCCGCTGCCTCCCAACAATCTGAACCTAAAGTAAAGCAACATAGTAAATTACCTATTTTACCAGTAGAAATACTACTGTAGGACTGCCATCCCAAATTATCTAATATGGGGATAAACCACATAATACAACTTTTACTCCTCTCTACCTCCCTTGGCTTGGTAGGCACCACATACACATTCGGTCCCCAAACTCCGCACTCTGAAACCTCTTTGGGTGCATCATGGCCTATAAGCATGAACATGGCCACAACCACCTCCATTATTATTTTGCCCCTCACTCCCCCCCACCTCCCTTTCACAGTCACCACTAAGCTAGCCTACCCCCCACTAACCGAAATACTTAACCTTCCCCCCATGTGATGCAAGCGTCTAGACACCCCCTTTTCTAAAACACAAACGACAGTCAAAAGTAAAAATAAACATCACCCTATCCGCCAGGAAGGTTACTCTCATGCTACTGCTACTCCCAGGCAATGTTCACCTCAATCCTGGACCCTCAACACTGAGGAGTAGGGACACTCGCTCTGTGGATGGCCTTAAGATAGCATCGCTAAACATCCGCAGCCTAACTGCAAAACTTGACCAGCTCCAGGCTTGGATGACCATTCACACCCCGGACATACTCTGCCTAACGGAAACCTGGCTGTCAAAAAAGATCAAAGATAACGAGGTGTCCATTGCAGGATTCCAAATTTTCAGACTAGACAGAATAGGCAAGAAAGGCGGCAGCTGCCTTGTGTATGTCAGGGACACACTAAGCTGCTCCATCCTCCCCATCTCCAAAGTTGTTGAGGACTATGAGCTATTAGTGGTAAAAACACAAGCCGGCCTAAATGGAAAGACCATTACCATTGCTACAACCTACCTGCCCCCCAAAAAGCCAAGGATGGACTTCCAATGGTTTTGCAAGAAATAAGCAGCCACAAAATGAGCTCCAATTTCATCTTGACGGGTGACTTTAACATAAACTGGCTCTGTAATGATGCAACAGCCGCCAAAGATCTAATCACTTCCCACATTCTCACCCAACTCGTAACTCACCCTACCAGACAGAACTATAAGGTTGGCACCAGCACACTAATTGACTGGGTTCTGGTCAGCACACCGTCCAGATTCTCTGAACTCAGAGTTCTCCCAGATGTACTGAGTGATCACTCACTGATCTCCTTTCTCTGGAACAGTAAAATTGCCAAAAGCCCACCACGTCTCATCGAAAGCAGGGTCCTGCGAAAGGGCAAACTTGGTTCCATCATATCAGCACTGTCTGCCTACAATGGGTCCCCCATACACAAGGCGCCCACCATGAACCAGGCACTCAGCTTTTTTACGGAGGGTTTCAACTCCATCTGTGATATTTATGCCCCACGCACTAAATGAAAAATCCATGGAGCCAGAATCCGATGATACAGAAACACAGTACCACCACTGCATTGCTTGCATACTCCGATTTAGCACACAAGGCACTAGATGAAGGTAAATTGGTGGGCTCTATTTTCATTGACCTCACTAAAGCCTTCAATACTGTCAACCACCCCCTACTGATATCCCAGCTCCAAAAAGTGGGAGTGGCACCAAACGCCCTAAATTGACTAAATGATTACCTACCACAAAGGAGTCAGCGAGTCAAAATCGGGCAGACACTATCCAGCTCCAGTGAGGTACTCCTAGGAGTTCCTCAGGGATAAATCCTTGGCCCCCTGCTTTTCAACCTCTTTTTTTAATGAACTGCCCATGGCCTGTGATACCAGTCTCATCCTGTATGCGGATGATGCTGTGCTGCTAAGCAGTGGCACCTCCCAGGCAGCACTACAAACAGAACTACAAACCTCCTTCAACAAACTCAAGGACTGGTTCTGTAGGAAAAGGCTGCTATTGAACTACAAGAAAACCAAGGCTGTGATCCACTCCAGCCATTACAATAAGCGCAGGCTCCCCGATCCCCAATATCTTCAATAATGCAGGTGAGCAGATTGAGCAGGTTCAATCATTTAAGTACCTAGGGGTCATCCTTGACAACTCTCTCACGTATACAAACCACATTGACTCCCTTGTCAGGTCAGTTAACACAAAGATCGGGGTCCTCTACAGACATAAGAACTCCCTCACCCTGGAAGCACTCCAACTCTTGGTCTCCAGCTCAATACTTCCCATGATAGACTACGGGCTTGTGATCTATGGAGCTGCCACTGACACTGCACTCAACAGGGTCCAAATTGCATTAAATAAGGCATGCTGCCTAACCCTGAGTGCAGACCATTACACCCATACTTGCACTCTGTATAAAAGCACTAACTGGCTGAGCCTAAAAGACAGGCTCAAATACCAAACCTGTCTATTGGGTAAAAAGGTTCTCCTCGGAAAAACACCACCCTGCATAGTAAACCTGCTTGAGGCCTCTCCCTCATCACATAACACCAGGGGGAAGAAAAATGGTGCACTGTCCACCCCATTCCAGCGAACCTCACTTGGTCAGCGTATCTTCACCTACCGAGCCCCCCTCTGGCTAAATGAACTCCCACAGGAACTACACACACACAGCCTGCCTCAGTTCAAAACCGGCCTTAAACTGCACCTACGGTTTATCTCACAATGCACGTGCCCCCCAGGAAAGACCTGTTAGACTCTCCCACTACCGTCGTTAAACCCAGCACTGAAACTGTGACTACTGAAGTGCCTAATGCGCTGAACCTGTATGACTGTATCCTTCTGTTGTCTGTAACCACTGCATTTGTGCTAATCCTGAAAAAACTGTAAAAGACCTGAAATCTGTATTTACTGTACTGGTGTTTCTGTATCATTTGTCCTCCATGCTGTGGAACCTTTGTAACTGAACATGTTCCAAAATCTGTAACCACTGTATTTGTGTTTTTATATGTTTGTCCACCCTGACGCGGAACCTTTGTAAAAGAGCTCATGCTCAAAGGTTTTTTTCCGAATGATCATAAATAAATAAACAAAAAATTGTAGGAAACATTGCTGTTTCAGTTATAGAAAACAATAGTACAGTTGTGATTAGCTTGAGGTTCTGTCATGACAAAGGATATTCTGACTCTAATGTCACAGTGCCAACAGTCACATCTAGTTGTACTACATGGTGTCACTGTTTTTAAATGTTATCAATGTGCTTCATCTGCAACGTTATTTAAGAGTCAGAGAAGGTGGTCTACAGAATAAGTGTTGTGTTTCTGTGTGCCTCTAAAAGCCCATTAGGCAATGGGATCTAGTGGTCAGTTGGAAAATTACATGAAAACAGTAAAATGTCAAGTGATGGCCTTTACTATTTTTGACAGTTCATCACTTATGATACTGATTGACATGACTAGACATGAGGGAATATGACACTAGGCACAGCAGTATTTGAGAAAGTGGCATGATTCACTCAATTCAGTGTGTGTTTGCATCAACATTTGATTAACAGTTATGAGACCAATGCATGAATTGCAGAAAGTAAACACCAAAGGTGCATACCACACATGTGTATCTCCGTACCCACAGACAGTTGCGCACAGGCAGGTATTCACTATCGCTGGACACCTGTCCATGGCCTCCCCAACATGCAGGATCATGGAGGGTGGACAGAGTGGAATAGTTGACCCTGGGGGACAGCCAATCGGATGCCCTTCCTGGGTCCCAGAGTGAACCCCATGCTCTTCAGGAGCAGGGGAGTATGGGAAGGTGCGGGTCTGGATGTGTGCAGAACATACTCGGGCACCCAGGGAATGCATGGTTGGTCCCTGTTGTCTAGTGGACACTCCCCCTGCTTGATACCCATCCTCTGGGCACCACGCTATGCCTGATGCACATATGCACCCCCCCTACATCAGAACCCCCACCCGGTCTCGGCAGCAAGATGTAACACTCCTCCCCACATTAGAATCCCCACCCAGTCCCAGCTGCAAGTTGTAATCCCCCTACATCAGACCCCTGCCTGATCCCAGCTGGAAGATGTCTTTCCCCAACAGAGCCCTGGACCCGGACCACAAGTTAGTGATGTTCTCTCCCAACCAGAACCCTGTTCTCATGGTCCCTGTCTATTACTGCACAGCATGACCACCCCCTGATCCCAGATCACACACCCCTGCACCCTCATTGGTGGTTAGTGGCCCACCCCCCATGGTACTGATGCTCTTAAACAGACGTTCATAGCTTGGTATGCTGAGCAGATTACAGCTCAGCTAAGTGAGGTGAGCCAGACAAAAAAGTCTCTAGTCTTCCCTGAGGTTCTCAACCCTAACACCAGGACAACAGGATGCAAAGGGTAGTAGTAAATGGAGTACACAGTGTAGAAAGGAGGGTTACTAGTGGGGTACCGCAGGGTTCAGTACTGGGACCGGTCCTTTTTAATGTCTTTATAAGTGACATTGCAGAGGAACTGGAAGGAAAAGTATGTCTCTTTGCAGATGACACAAAGATCTGCAACAGGGTTGATACACAAGATGGAGTGGAAAGGATGAGAAGTGACTTGATAAGGTTGGAGGAATGGTCAAATGTATGGCAGCTCAGATTCAATGCAAAGAAGTGCAAGGTATTGCACATGGGAAACAAAAACCCAGGGGAAGCATACACAATGGGGGGTGAGATACTGACAACAGTAAAAATAGAAAAGGACCTGGGGGTAATTATATCAGATGACCTAAAGGTGGGCAAGCAATGTGAGAAGGCAGTAAGGAAGGCAGGGGGGATACTGGGATGCATAGGAAGAGGCATCAATAGTAGAAAACAGGAAGTTATTATCCCTCTGTACAGACAGTTGGTGAGACCCCATCTGGAGTACTGTGTGCAGTTCTGGAGAAACCCATCTCCGCAAAGACATAGACAGAGTGGAGGCTGTCCAGAGGAGGGCAACCAAAATGGTACAAGGTCTGCACCAGAAGACATACGAAGAAAGACTAAAGGAGCTTAATATGTATACCCTTGAGGAAAGAAGGGAGAGAGGGGACATGATAGAAACTTTCAAGTACCTCAAGGGAATTAATAAAGTCCAAGAGGGTAGCATCTTCCAGAAAAAGAGATGTGCAAGAACAAGGGGGCACAATTTGAAGATAGAGGGGGGACGGCTCAGAGGTAATGTGAGGAAGTATTTTTTCACTGAGAGGGTTGTGGATGCATGGAACAGCCTCCCTGAGGAGGTCGTGGAGTCAAGAACAGTGGGGGACTTCAAGAATGCATGGGACAGGCATAAGGCAGTCCTAGTGGGGTGTAGGAGGAAGTAAGCTGTTGGTTAACTAGGATCTGCTGCTTATCCGTTAGGTAGGAAAATGGGCAGACTGGGTGGGCCAAGTGGTCCTTATCTGCCGTCAAATTCTATGTTTCTATGTTTCTATGTTTTCTATGTTTCTCACTGTGATATAGGCTTCAAAGGTACAGAACGGTGTCTCCCCACATGTTGCCAACAACCTGTAGGCTCTGTCTGAAGAAAACGGATCACACCTCATCTTATTTAGTCATGCAAAGAGGTGAGTATTAAGGCTAAGAACCCCAAGGTTGACCCTACCCCTGATTTGTCATGAGTCAGGACAGTGAAAACTGTAATGTTTTTTCCTTTTGTTGCTTGGGGGCTGGGGCTGGGGAATTAGGGTTGGAAACTAACATCATATTTCTCAATTTTTGTTGCTTTAATCTGAACCATAACTGGTGCATGAACACAATTTTGTTTTCAAAGAATTTCCTTCCTTTTTATGATAGTAGAATTATATCCTCATTCATGCAGCTCCCTTTTGGACCTGCATAAACACATCCATCTGGCTACAGAAGGGCACTGTGCTTCCATCCCTCTGTAGATGCACACATTTATCTGGCTGTGGAAGCACAAGGCCCTCTGGGCACTACACTTCTATGCCTTCAGAAAAGCAATTTACCAGCTTGGTTGTAATTTTTTTTTGTAGGACTAACTTCAAAGAAAGGAGTATTTTAAGTGTCCATCTTAACTGCCAGTGATTGATTATATATGGGCAAAATGTGTTTTGTTTTTTTATCCATAAGTCAACGAATTTCTGTCAGTTTGCTCTGAAATTTGCTATGGTTGTAGCACAAGATGAGATACACTTTTGGTGCCTTTTTGATGATGAACAGATTTTTGTTGTGGACTTGGCATCATGGTGAAGTTTGGAGGTAATTTTGGGCTGCAGTGCATACCCCCATGAATGTTTACAGGGGATTATGTGTAAGTGTTGTAGTACTCATTGAGAACTTTTTTGATATGTAGTTTCTCCCTTGACTCCAATTATTGATGGAGTTAAGGCTTGTTAAAGAGCTGCTGATGCCTCAAAAAAAACTTTGAAAAACATATCATTTAGACACAATTTGCCTTGCATTCCATATGTATTCAATAGATTTCTCCTCCCCATTACTCATTGCTGAGAAATTTTCATGGACACATGCTCTATATCCCTTAGAGTTCATCTGCCTCTTTAGCTTACTCCCTACTTCATGTCATGGTCCTCTGCTGTGACATCACAATCTGTTGCCATGGGAGTAATTGTGATGTCACAAGTAGAGTATTATGACCACAGGTAGGGAGAAAGCAACAGGAATAGATGAACTCGTCAGGATCAAAGATCCCGTTTTCATGCAGATGGTCTCAGAAATAAATCATAGGGAGGAGAAATACAGAACTAATGTGAAATACAAGCTGAATTGTGTCTAAATATTATGTTTTGTTAAAGTTGTCCTAATGGCGTCAGCTGCTCTTTAAAGTTTTAATGTTATCCTATGGGAATTTACATGGTTTCATTGTTATGTTTTTTATATGTGTATTTTTAGTTGGTATTCCTGATGACTTAGTCTTGTAGTACTTGTTGAGACATTTTGTTTGATATATACAGTAGCTTATCACTTATTTCAAAAGACTGTTGGAGTTACAGCTTGTTAAAGTTGCAATTTTATTCTATGGGAATTTACATTTTTTAGTTTTCATGTTTTTTTTTTATGTGGCCACTAAATGTTTTTTGGGGGTATTATGTGTTAGTGTTATATTATTTATTTAGACCTTTTCTGACACATACGGTTGTGCCCCTAGGGTTGAGTAGGAATGTCAATGTTAAACTCAGAATTTTGTACTTTAATAACCTTGCAACTGTTCAACAGATTTACATACAAATTCGCATGCACCATTACCCAAGACAGATCTCTAGATGTGGCAAGTTACATTCTCATCAGATGTGCGGTTTCCAAGTTCTGGAGAGGTGAAAAAGCATTTTATTTGCTGAGATTTTTCTTTGAACTTGCCTACAACCCAGACAGTTTGGAATCTTGATCTGAAATTTTCAGAGCAGAAAGGGATTAGCTCACAGATGTGCTTTTTGCTAGTCTGGTGAACAAAATAATACGATTTTTTTAAGTTATTGCATTTTAAAAATGTGAAAAAATAATTTCTGAGCATGCTAGGTAAGCATTAAAAATAGCTGCATGAAATTAAAAATATATATATATTGGGCCAGATATTCAAAAGGGTTGCGCCATGCGCAACAGGGTTGCGCATGCTCAAGTCCTAAATTGCGCCATTCTGTGATATTCAGCAGGAGGCAGTTGCGCCACTGAAAACAGGCTGAGCAACAGCGCAATGCAAATGAATGCATGCTCAACTGGAGGGGGAGGAACCATGCATAAACTGCACAGCCCGATATTCAGCCGGGCTGTGCAGAGTGTCTGGCGCAACCCCAACCTCGCCTGCTGGGACTTTGAGCCAAAAAAAGGCTTAAGTCGAGGCCACCCACAGGTGAGCTGCTGTATTGCAGGGCACAACACAGCAGCTGCCACCTGTGGCTGGCCCCCAACTCAGTCCCTGTGCCCCCGCAGCCCAATTCATGGGCATGGTATACCCCCACCCGCCCGATCGTGGCATCAATGTGGCCCCCTCCCGCTCACATCCCTGGTGGTCCAGTGGACCGAAATGCCTGATTGCGGGCAGAAAGTAAACAGAACCCCCAAACATCATCCTTGTGCCTGATTGCGGCAGTAAGCAATTGAACACCCCACCCCAAACATCTCCCTGGTGGTCCAGTGGACCAAATGCTCAATGCTGGCAGAAAGTAAACGGACCCCGAACATCACCCTTGTGCCCGATCGTGGGCAGAAAGTAAACAGAACCCCCGAACATCACCCTTTGTGCCCAATTGTGTGCAGAAAGTAAATTGAACACCGCCCACCCCGAACATCTCCCTGGTGGTCCAGTGGACCGAAATGCCCGATCGCGGGCAGTAAGTAAATTGAACCCCCAAAACATCTCCCTGGTGGCAGTGTCCACCACCAAGCCCCACCACCCTGCTCTCCGGCAGCCAGCGGGCGGCAGCATCCCACCCGCTGCGCCCAGCTCTCGCTGACTGCGACTGCCAGGTAGGGGCTGCACGCCCATTGGTGCAGAGTTAAGAGCCAATGGGCGCAGCCCATACCATACATGACAGTCCAGATTTGTGAATGAATCATTGTTTTTAGTTTTGCCTGAGAAATTCAAATTTGGAACCCCCCTAAAATGATATTCAGGGCAGGAACCAACACATGTAGCTTGCTTATCAGGACTCTCTTAGCTGCATTATGCACTTTGCTGCTAGAGAAATGCCCTTAAAATGTGTTTTTTTAAATATTGTCTTGAAATTCTATTTTCATTTCGGCATCATATGAAAAAAGATCTTTTTTCATATGATGGCTTATGAAAAAATATATTTTTTCATATAGAAAATCAATGTATTTCAATGGGCTTTTCAACTTTGGTGCATAACTTTGCCATTTTTTGCATATTTTGACACCACATGTTCAACATATTCTTTTTGAGATCCCTCTTCATAAACAATGGAGGTGTTGTTATGCAACTTCTGCCTGAAAGGTGATTTTGTGGTCACTTGGTGAATTCAACTTTTGAGTGGGATTTGTGTAATGACAGTCATGTTGTTCATAAGGTGGGGTCATACGAAGACTATGTTGAAAATTTGAGGTCATAATATGTAACAATGGCAAAGGAATGACTATTTGTTGCAATTTCACTATGCACACTCGTAACTTTGGAAATATAAAAGACTTTGACCCCAAATTTTCAACAGAGACTTCTTATTACCCCACCTCATGTATGTCACAGTTGCAATTTTTCATATCCTAGTTAAAATGTGTTTTCACACCGGTTGCACAGAATGGTGCTGCAATTGCGCAGAATTACATTTTGGCAGAGATTTGAACATTTTCTGTACCAGGTACATAAGGTGGGGTAATAAGATGGCTATACTGGTAATTTGGTCACTGTTGTCCTATAAATTGAAGTGCAGGGCCAATCAAAAGCAACCTACATATACACCTCTATAGAGGGATGGGAGCACAGGGCCCACAGGCAAATAAGGCTACAATTATATTATCTCAAAAAGTAATGAAATTATTTGCAAAAAACTATGTTTTTCCAATCCTTACATGCTACCCCCACCCTGCACTCACCAACAGCTGTCAGGGGTGTGCCTTGGGGTCATCAGCCCTAATACTACCCCCATTCTCCTATGTTATACCCATCTCAATTTACTTAGTTATGGAATGGAGAGAGGTTAGGCTGATAACCCCAAGGCACACCCTGATGACTGCTGTGTGTGTGCATGGTGGGGTGGGGTACATTTCTCCTTTTATTGTTTAATGTCAACCCTAACTGATGCATTAACATAGATTTTGCAAGGAGTATATATTATAGGGGCACAGTCATGCCCCTATAGTTAGGGTTTAGCAAGCACTTCAATGTTAAACTCTACATTTTGCACTTTAATATCTTTGCAACCATTCCACAGATTTGCATGTAAATTGTCATGCAGCATCACCGAGGACAGATCTCTGGATGTGGTAAGTTATGTTCCACTCAGATGTGTGGTTTCTGAGTTCTGGAGAGATGAAATAAGCATTTTTTTCACTCTTTGACTTTGCTAGGATTTTTCTTTGAACTTGTCTACAGATTTGGAATTTTGATATGAAATTTTCAGTGTAGAGAGGGGTTAGCCCAGAGATGTGATGTTTGCTAGTATGGTGGAAAAAAATATTGTGCCATTTGTAAGCTATTGCATTTTAAAAATTTGAAAAAATCATCCGGTCCATTGGCGCAGCAGTTGGATTTCCACTTGTGATGCCGGCGAACCAGGTTTGGGAATGGACCTGAAACATCAGTGGGCCAGCCGGGGGAAGAAGGATTGAGCATCCCAAGTGATGCTTTCCTTCTCTGGGGAGGAGGGAGAGGAGTGTGACTAGTGCTTGACAGAACCCTGGCAAAGGTCGGGGGCACCACAGCAGCAGGCACCAGAACATAGTTTGAGGGGTGGGGCACTTTACAGGCCATCATTGCACATCCCCACCCCTCACATACAGTGGAGAAAATTCAGCTGCCTGCCACCTGGATGAAGTCTGCCCCTCTGCTTCGATGAGCTCCCAGGCCAGTTCCCTGACCTATCCTGACTTTGCTGCACTTGAGCTGGTGCTGCAACCCTGCCCTGGGGGACAAGCCAGGGGGTATCGAGGAGTCGCGGCTACTGTGGGAGTGGAAGCAGAGGAGGCCATGACCGAGACTGAGGAATGGCAGCAGGTGGCACGAAAAAGCATAATAAATAAAAATAAATTGAAAAAATTGTTTCTGAGCATGCTCAGTAAGCACTAATTAATAGCTGTATGAAATGAAAAAGAAATCCTGTTTCATATTGAAAATTCTTTTTTTCATATGTCTGCCATCTTGTTTTCAGTTTTGCCTGAGAAATTCAAATTTGGAAACCCCAAAAATGATATTCTGGGGAGGAACCAACACATGTAGCTTGCTTATTGGAACCTCCCTGGTACATTCTGCACTTTACTGCTCGAGAAATGCCCTTAAAATGTATTTTAATTAGCAGTGAATTTTTTTTCATATTGGCATCATACAAAAAAAGATCTTGTTTCATATGACGACTCACAAAAAAAATCTCTTTTCATATGTGAAATCAATGTATTTCAATGAGATTTTCAACTTTGGTGAATAACTTTGCCATTTTTGCATATTTTGACACCAAATTTTCAGCATACCCTTTTTAAGAACCCTGCTCATGAACAATAGATGTGTTATTTTGCAAATCCACCCAGAAAGGTAATTTCATGGTCGGGTGGTGAATTCACCTTTCAGGTGGTATTTGCATAATGACAGTCATATTGTTCATGAGATGGGGTGATAAGAAGGCTATGTTGAACATTTGGGGTCAAAATATGTAAAAATGGCAAAATTATGACCATTTGTTGCACTTTCACTACACATGCTCGTATCTTTGGACATTTTAAAGACTTTGACTCCAAATTGTTAACATACACTTCTTATTACTCCACCTCATGTATGTCACAGCTATCATTTTTCAAATCCTGGCCAAAATGTGTTGTCACACCTGTGGCACAGAATAGCGCTGTAGTTGCACGGAATTATGTTTTATCAGGGATCTGAAAATTGTATGTATATATATATATATATATATATATATATTTATGTAGGGGATATGACATGGCTTGACTGAATATATCATATTTATTTTCATGAGAGGCCAGTGATATCATGGTATCTCACGAGTATGTCAGAAAAGTACTGAAAACTGTACATTTTGCTTAAGTACCCAGAGTTTGTAAAGAAGTTGCTGATACAGAGAGAGAGCAGAGAATTCAGAAGCTTCAAAACAGCACAAGGAAACAAGCATCCACTGCTATAGCAACACATGCTCCCATTTCCTTCTGCTGTTCTGAACCTGCCAACTCACTTGCTCTCCTCTCTGTACTATCAGCAGCTTCTTTGGAAGAAATACAGGTAACTTAAGCAAAAATGCACAGTTTCAGTACATTTCTGACACAGACTACTGTACTATAAATGTCTGGTAGCTCCTTACATGTATTAGTTGATACTGCTCAGTCATGCTACATCTCGGTGGGGAGTGAAAGTACTATTAGAGTTATCAAACCACAGAGTAGCAAGATTAACCAGATAACCAGATGTTTTAAAATATAATATATGTAAATATAGTGGCAGGGTCAACCAGATGTCAGGGTGTGTGCGTGTGTGTGGGGAGGGGTGGGGTGGGTGGGTGCAGGTCCTACAGAGGTCGTTACACAATGGAAAGTGAAATGCTTTCACTTTCCATTCCATGACATATGGGATATCACCATGATATGTAGGAACATGGAGATATCACAATGATGTATAGAACACTGAGGTATCGGTGATATCTTCACTGCCTGCTGGAGATACAACTTTTTATGTTGTATAATATATATATATATATATATATATATATATATATATATATATATATATACATATATATATATATATATATATATATATATATATATATTTGTTTATAAAATGGAGATAATATCCTCCAAATCCAAACTTGATTGTATAAAATACATCACATGACCGTGCAGATATCAGAGCCGACCAGACACCTCAACTTTTAACCCCCTCCAAAATAATTTTAACTTTTATAAGATAGATAAACCACTCTGAGGTGTGCAGTCATGCTCTGACATACGCACGCCTTGGGTGGTTGATGCACTCGGCCTGCGGCCTCATGTGTAGCAACACACACTGAGGCATGTGTATATCAGAGCATGACTGCACACCTCAGAGTGGTTTATGTATTACATATATTATGGTAGCACAGTAGTGCTTCCATAGTTAGGGTTGAGTACCTCATTTAAGGTTAAATGGTGAAATTGTGTACCTTAATAACTTTGCCACTGTTCAATGGATTTGCCTGAAATTTGCCAGGCACAGAACATAGCTACAGATCTTATGATCTGCCAACTTTTATACCGGTCGGATATACAGATGTGGAGTTGTTAAGCGACATTCTGGAGCACATTTATGCTTTTTTGTGCATTCTTTGCTCGTGCCTACAGGTTGCATGGTTTGCACGACCTGTCCAAACACTTCAGGACACATGCTGCTAGTGTCCCTGATGTGCCTTTTGAAGATTTTGTGAAAAAATATTTAATGGTTCAAAAGTTATTCAAAAAACAAGTTTCCTATTATAGTCAATGGAAAAAGTTAACAAAAAGTTTGACGGTGTTGCAAATGCAGTTTTTAGTGTTGCAAATGACCCCTGCAGTGTTGTGAGTCAGCTATTTTTTTTCAGTTACTGATCACAGAAATGCTTGGCATTTAAAATTGGGACTATCTAGGGACATAATTCTTTTTGTGTTTACCCTGAGGATGCTATCCATGTCTTTATTTTGGGGTTAAACATCCCAAAAATATGTTTTTGAAATTTTTGGGAAAAGTAGTGTCTCAAAGTAGTATCGCACCTGCGACACTTTTGTGATTTTTTTTTTTGCAAAAGTGTCGCAAATCACAACACTACTTTGCAACACTATGGGCAAAATGACAGGAATTGTTTGCCACCCTGCTGCAAAAGAACAGTTTGGTCCTTTGTGCTGGAATTTGGAGGAAAGAAAGCCAACATCTCACAGATGTGCATTTTGGAGGTTTGGCAAAAAAATATTGCAGGGATGCAAAGTTATGGTATTCCGAAGTTTATGCTTTTCCCCATAGACTAACATTGTGGGGTCTGCCACGCCCTTCGGGGCCCGTATCTTGGAAACGATGTGAGATATGGACTTTTCATTAGAGAAATGCTTACGTACAGTGCAAACCTAGCCAGGAAAGTCATGACTCATATGAAATTTTAATTTTTTTTCTCTACGTGGTACGGTTCCTGAGATATAAGCAAATTAGTATTTCAAGAGCTCATTTTCTGGTCCCAGGCCCATTATTATGCATGCATTCTTTGTAGTCACTGTGTTTCTCTGTGCAGCTGTTGGGGAAAATCAGGGAGTGTGCTCCACTTACCGTTACATGTAGCATTTCCACTTGCGTTTCCGTACCTGTTTGCGTTAGCGTTCCTGTGTACGCCACTGTGTGCGTTATCCTTTGCGTTTCTGTTTGTGCTTGTGTTTGCATTACTCTTACCATTTGTGTCTACAGTACTGTTTCTGTTTGTGTTTCACTTTGCATCACCGTGTGCATTACCATTTGTCTTTGTGGTTGCCCTTCTGTTTGTGTTTGCATTTGTCTTTTGTTTTGCGTCATAGTTGTTGTTACCATTACCATTCGCATTTCCAGTTGCATTCCCGTGCCCATGCGTGTTACGGTTTGCATTTCCATATGATTTTGCATTTACATTTCTGTTCCCTTTGGCGCTATTTTTGCTGTTAGCATTACCATTTGCATTTACAATGCGGTAATGGACTGTGCGCATTACGGTTTATGCTTCGTATGCATTGCATTTGATTTCCATTTCTGTTTTGAAGCGTTATTATTGTTGCTGTTACCATTACCATTACCATTTGCATTTATAATTGAGGTACTGTGACCGTATGCATAATGGTTTATGCTTGTACGCTATGCTCGTTTCTGTTTCTGTTTCCTTTGGCATTATTTTAGCTGTCACTGTTACAATTTGCATTTCCAATTGTGGTATCATGACCGTGTGCATTATGGTTTGCATTTCCGTATGTGCTTGCATTTGCGTTTCAATTTCTGTTTCCTTTGGCATTATAGTTGCTGTTACCCTTACCATTTGCATTTACAATTACAGTACCATGACCATGCACGTTACAGTTTGCATTTCTGTATGTGCTTGTGTTTGCCTTTCTGTTTCTGTTTCCTTTGGTGTTATTTTTGCTGTTACCGTTATCATTTGCGTTTCCAATCGTGGTACCATGACCATGCACGCTACGCTTTGCATTTCCATATGCATTTGTGGTTGCATTTCTGTTCCCTTTGGCATTACTGTTGTTGTAACAGTTAATATTTGCATTTACAATAGTGGTACCATGATCGCACACATTACCAGTTGCATTTCTATATGCGCTTGCATCTCCGTTTGTGTCACTGTTCACTTTGGCATCACTTTTTGTTTGTGTTTCTATTAACGTTTGCTTTACCATTTATGTTTGTGTCACCATGTGCGTAACCATTAGCACTTGCGTTTGCATTGCAGTTACCATTTCTATGTCACAAGACATCACTTGGTGGGAGCGAGGGCACCATTGCATTCCATTCACTATTTATAGTCCTCATTCTCAAAAAGAAGGGAAATTCATGGCAAAAATCTCCATTTATTGCATCAGTTAGGGTTGTTCCACAGTGACAAAAGTAAGGAAATTCTGTGCTAGGGTTGAAATCCCCCCTTGCACCCCCCAGCCCGCCCCCCCAGCCAGCATTGGGATGTGCGTTGGGGTCTTCGGTCCAAACTCTCACCACATTCTCCTATACCTTAGCTTGTTTACACATGTGATGGGGTGAGAGTTAGGGTTAATGACCCCAACATACACACCAGTGCTGGTTAGGGGCAGGCTGGGAGGTGCAAGGGGGGCTTTCAACCCTAACATTGAATTTCCTCGCTTATATCACTGTGGAACAACCTTAACTGATGCATTTTTTTGCCATGTATGTATATATATATATATATGTATGTATATATATATATAATATATAATATATTATGGTAGCACGGTAGTGCTACCATTGTTAGGGTTGAGGAGCCATTTCTATGTTAAACCCCAAAACTTTGCACCTTAATAACTTTGCAACCATTTGATGGATTTGCCTAAAATTTGGAATTTATGATCAAGAACCATAGGCCTTGGGATCTGCCAAGTTTTGTACTGGTCAGATATACGGCTGCGGAGTTATTAAGTGTGATCTGTGCGCACGTTTACGCTTTTCTGGAATTCTGTGGTCGCGCCTACAGGTCGAACGGTTTGCATGACTGGCCCAAAATCTTCAGGGAACATGCAGCCAGGGTCCCTGATGTGCCTTTCAAAGATTTCGTGAAAAAATATTAAACGGTTCAAAAGTTATTCAAAAAACAGTTTCCCATTATAAGTCAATGGGAAAAGTTAACAAAAAGTTCAACACTTTCGCAAATGCATTTTTGCTTTCGCAAATGGGCCTGTTACTTTCGCAAATCAGCCATTTTGTTTTCAGTTGGTGATCAGAAAATGGTTGGCATTTAAATTTGGGACCCTCTAGCAATCTAATTTTTTGTATTCACCTAGTCGGGCCCTGAGGATGCTTGCCATGTCTTTATTTTGTGGTAAAACACCCCAGAAATATGTTTTTCAAATTTCTGGAAAAAGTACTTTCGCAAATTACTTTCGTGCTCACGAAAGTGTAGAACTTTTTTGTGAAAGCTTTCGCAAATTGCGACAGTAGTTTTCCATCTGTGGGAAAGTAACAGCGATTCTTTGGCACTGCGCTGCAAAAGAACCGTTAGGAGTTTTGGGCTACAATTTGGAGAGAACGGAGATGACATCTCACAGATGTGCCTTTCAGTGTTGTATTGAAAAAATATTACATGGCGGCAAAGTTACGGCACTCCAAAGTTGACAGTTTTTCCCAAAGGATAACATTGCGGCGCCCGACGCATTACAGAAATCCTTTGGATCCCTGCTGCAAAATAACAGTTTGTTCTTTTTTCCTGAAATTTGGAGGGAAGACAGCCAACAGGCCACGGATGTGCATTTCAGTGGTTTGGTTAAAAAATATTACATGGCGGCAAAGTTACAGCACTCCAAAGTTGAAATTTTTTCCCATAGGATAACATTACGGCACTCGACGCATTACAGAAATCCTTTAGATCCCTGCTGCAAAATAACCGTTTGGTCTTTTTTCCTGAAATTTGAAGGGAAGACAGCCAACAGCCCACAGATGTGCCTTTCAGTGGTTTGGTGAAAAAACATTACAGGGAGGGAAAGTTATGGTGCTCCGAACTTTCCTTTTTTTCCCATAGGATAACATTACGGCGTTCGCCGCGCCTTTCAGGGCCCGTATCTCGGAAACGGTGCGAGATACGGACTTTTCGTCAGAAAAATTCTTAACCCCCCTAGGTGGCAAATTAGCTAGGACAGTTGTAAGTAATATGACTTTTAATTTTTTTTCCTACGTTGTACGGTTCCTGAGATATAACGTATTTAGTGTTCCAAGTTCTCATTTTCTGCGCCGATACTCATTATTATGCATACATTATTTGTACTCACTGTCTTTCTCTATGCAGGTTTTGGGGAAAACCAGCCTGTGCGCTTACATTACTGTTACTGTTGCCCTTTCCGCTTGCGGTTCCGTACCCATTTCACTTACCGTTGACGTCTGCGCCACCATGTGCGTTATCCTTTGCGTTTTCATTTGCGCTTGCGTTTCTGTTATTTTTTGCCATTTCTGTCTACAGTACTGTTTATCTTTCTGTTTCACTTTACATCACCATGCCCATTGACATTTCTGTTTGCAGGCACCATGTTACTATGTGACAACACATCACGTGCAGACCGTTCCGTCTCACGCCACCATGTGCGTTACCCTTTCTGTTCTCATTCGCTTTTGTTACCATGTGCACCACTGTTAGCATTTCTGTTTGCATTGCTGTCCCTGTTAGTATGCCACAAGACAGCGTGAGTGGGAGCGGGCCCAAAGGTCCCCGTGCTCCCGCCACCGCGTTATGCGGCTGGAGCGCGGTGCCCAGAGGGCCCCATGCTCCCGCCGCTGCATTACATTCACTATTTCTCATTAGCATTCTCAAAAAGAAGGGAAATTAGAGGCAAAAATCCATTTAATGCATTAGTTAGGGTTGTTCCACAGCGACAAAAGTGAGGAAATTCGCTGTTAGGATTGAAAACCTTAACTCCGAATTCACCCCCCCCAGCACCACACACACACAGACACATACACACACACATTCAAGTATGGGGGAGGACCAAGTCAACACAACCAATGACAGACATCCAGCAGCAGATGACAGAAATAACAAACAATTGTCTAAATGTACTATGAGACATCCCCACCCACCTGACCAGGTACTGCATGCTCAGTGGAGATCAACAGCAAAACTGAGGCCATGTACACCAAATGTACACATCCCTGATTGCAGCTGCACACAACATACCACACTTAGTAGTTGCATGGCCTTACCTACCGATGCCCCACAGCAGACAACACCACATGTGGTGGCCCACATGAGCAATAGAGTTGAGCAAAACCAAGTAGTTTTACAGGTATAATATCTCTGATTATAACAAGGGTTTGAGAAATGTAGCTTTCTAATTGACTGTAAACATTGTAACAGCCTTATGTTTGGTTTTTATTAACATACATGTACAGCCTAACCATATGATGAACATGGTTTAATGTTGTTTAAAAAACAGTTTTATAATGATAGCAATAAGCTACTCCCAGGTATTATGTTAATGGTCAGTTTATCACAGTCTAGCGTCATCGTGGCACCGGCTATGCCTCATTCAACATTAAACCCTACAGCGTGATTAATAGACCATTTAACATAACTGTTGGTCATGCCTTATTGCTTAATTGTCTTTATGAGTGGATACTCTCCTCTGCTAGGCACTGCAGCAGCTTTGCAACACAGTGTCCCACCCAGTTACACCATACACTGTCTAGTTACTGGAGAATGGCTGTGAATATGAACTCATGAAGATGAACAGTGTAACTTGATCATTACAGTCATCGAAACCTAGTGTGATTATAACTGACAGAGTCAGTGATAGAGGATAACCCTGCTGTCCTAGTACACTTACCCCATTGTGAGTTAAATCAATACTAAAAGACATTCTGTTTATATCTACACCATACCTACTTGATTCCTGTTGTACCACAATTAACATAGTTATCACTTTGATAGCATCAGTGACAGAAGTGTGGCAAACCCAAACACTAGGCATACAGCCTGAGTATGAAACAACTGTTAAAAATTACACTGTGTCCATAAGTGGCATAGATCACTCATTGCAACAATAGTAAATGTATTACTATTTGAATAAGTTAGTCATCACAGATGCAATGAGATTATCTTTATCAGGTACAACATACTCAGTAAGTGCCTACAGGAAAATCTATCCTATATACATCTCCGATACAGGTACGTCATTGTTGGCTCAGTAGTGCTATGATATTTAGAAGTTGCTTGGCCTGATCCATGCAATTACAATGTTTCTTACAAAGAATACTTACTGCATCTTTAGTATTGAAACACACTGAAGGTCTATGTATGTACATCAGCAGTACACCTTCATCAGTAAGAATGCATCTGATACTGGCAGTACGAATTTCACAGCGTTGAACAGGCAATGCTTTTCCATACATTTACATCAGCCTCTCTATGTTGAGTAAACCATTGCAGTAAATGTACTACTATGTAAATCACCTACTAAATGTAACACTACTTTTATCTTGAGTATGCTAGTGTCATGTAGTTAATTTATGTGCTTCTCTTAATTAATGTATACTCACTAGTGTTAAAACCTTTCTACAACTGTCATCATGCACCTTCAGCATTTATATTGAATAACGGCACAGTACCAGTTGTGGTGTGGTGTGGGGCATCGGTAGGTAAGGCCATGCAGCTTCTAAGTGTGGTATGTTGTGTGCAGCTGCAATCAGGGATGTGTATGTTTGGTGTACATAGCCTCAGTTTTGCTGTTGATCTCCACTGAGCATGCAGTACCTGGTCAGGTGGGTGGGGATGTCTCGTAGTACATTTAGACAATTGTTTGTTATTTCTGTCACCTGCTGCTGGATGTCTGTCATTGGTTGTGTTGACTTGGTCCTTCCCCATACTTGAATGTGTGTGTGTGTGTCTGTGTGTGTGTGGCGCTGGGGGGGGTGAATTTGGAGTTAGGATTTTCAACCCTAACAGCGAATTTCCTCACTTTTGTCGTTGTGGAACAACCCTAACTAATGCATTAAACAGAGTTTTTTGCCTCTAATATATATATATATATGTACTGTATATAAAATACATGATGGGCAGGAGTGAGATATGGGAAATATTCTCTCTCCTGCAGAGTGAGCACTCTATTCTCACAAGTGCCAAAGGCACAAGTAAGAATGCACAGCTCACTCTGCAGGAGGAAGAATATTTCCCATATCTCATGACATGCACATCATGTATGCTATATATACAAATGGGGTGAGAGCGTATGAAGTGTCATGTGTGTCTTTTTTACTGTATCTATGTGCTTTTTTTTGCCTGAGTTTTAGTCTTTAGTAACTAATTTTTGGTAGGCAGATGAGTTTTTTTTAGGAGTAATGGGCAGTTAAATGATTTGTTTTGATTTACACAGTTTGCAAGTGGAGGTTGTGAGAATCAAACCCACAACTGGTCTGCTGGCTGTACCAGGCTTGTTCAGAGCTCATTACTCCAAGCTGTAGGCTATACTGAAAGCACTTTTTGTTTGTGATCTGAGAGTGTGGGAGTGTTTCTGAATGGGCTGGGTTTGTTAGAAGCACTGTGGAACACAGGTGAATGTGTTTGGCTGTGCTAATTGTGTTAGTTGCAGGTTGCAGTGAGAAAGAGAAACTGCTTTGTAAATGAATTTCATTTGAATTCAGATTGCTTTTATGCTGAGATCAGCACAGAAATGGGCTAGGAGTGTTGGAAACTTTGGGACACAGGTAAGTGTTTTGCAATGCTAACTGAGTGATTTGCAGGCTTCAGTGAGACAGAAACTGATTTTTTAAGCACTTTCATTTAGAATGCCAGCTTGAGTGAGTAAGTGAGTGATTACATAAGCAGAATGTGGAAAACTGATGTCATCAACATTTGTCTCACTGCAGTGAGCATTTATCTCACCGCAGTGAGAATATCTCAATTTACTGCACTGGAATAGCTCTCACCCCCATTTTGTGTGTGTGTGTGTGTGTGTGTGTATATATACACACACACAAATATTGACAAAGTTATGGCTTGTTAAATTTGAAATGTGCAAAAAAACTAAAGTCCAAATTCTTGTTTTGTATGGAGTGATCTTCTTTCATGAGATTTTTATGACCTCATAAAATAGGATTGGCTCATATGAAAGAAGAATGTGCAAAAACACTTAGTTCAGCTTCTTGTTTCATGTGACCCAATCCCCTTTCATAAGATTTTCATCTGATATACAGATTGTTCCTTAACTCCAAAGAATTGTGGAGTTATGGCTTGCTAGACTTGCAGTGTTATCCTATGGCCTCTTGGGAGGTAATTTTGGGGTGTTGTGCATGAATTTGATAGTAGGTATTAAGTATCACTTCTGTAGTAGTCATTGAGACCTTTGTTTTTATATACAGATTGTCCCTTAACTCCAAATATTGACAGAGTTATGTCTTGTTAAATTTGCAATGATATCTTATGGGTATTCTAATTTTTTAATTTTTGTGTTTTTATATGTCTGCTTTTAATTGATATTTCCTATGGATTTCATGTGATAGTACTCATTGAGACCTTTCATTTCATATACAGCTTGTCCCTTAAGTCAAAAGACTGATGGAGGCACAGCTTGTTAAACCTGAAATGTTATCCTAAGGGAATTTTATTTTTTTAATATGTTTTTTATATGGCATCTGATTTTTTTACTCATTGAGACCTTTCTTTTGATATATAGATCATCCCTTAACTCCAAATATTGAGGACATTATGGCTTGTTCAAGTTCAAATATGGAAAATAAAAAAAAACTATGTACAGCATCTTTAATAAGAACCAATCCTCTTTTGTGAGTTTTTGACATTCTCACAAATGAGGACTGGTTCATATGAAAGAAGAATGTGAAAAAAGACTAAGTCCACATTCTTCTTTCATATGAAACTAATCTTCTTTAGTATGGCCCTATTCCTCTTTCATGAAATCTAGAGGTGTGCAAAAGTTGTTTTTTCTGCCATAGCAGAACTTCCGTGAAATTCTGCAACCTTTGCTGAAGTTTGTAAACTTCTGCCTGTGATGGATCAGAAAATTTCCAAAGGTTTTAGGTGAAATTTCACCCTGTTGCACTCACCTAGATGTAGAACAAAAAGTAGCTTGTGGTGTCCAGTGCCACCCTCCCCTCCAAGCCCTGCCCAAAATAAAAATATTAAATCACTGGTAGTAAGTGGTCCCTCCCCCCACCCCATCAGCTACCCCATATTTTTAAGAAAATCCCCATAATCCCTGGTGTATAGTGGTTCCACCCCTCACCCGATCACCCACCGACCAGTCCAGGACATCATGTCCTAGTGTCTGACTCCAGTTAACACACCCCATCCCAATCCCCTGCAGTATATTCTGAAAACAAACAAACAACAAAACATTTCTCCCTGGTGGTCTAGTGACCCCATCCCCATCCTCAGTCTGTGAATTAAACATTTATTCCCTAGTGTATCCCACCCCTGCAAGCAAAGTCCCACCGCCCCACTCCCCCCATCCTAAACCTGAGCAGGAAACCAGCACAGCCCTCCTCTCTCCTTCACTGCTGACTGCCCACTGAGATATCAATGAATGAGCATGTGCTTGTACAAGCATGTGCTGATTCATTGATAGCTCAGTGGGCTGCCAGCCATGAAGGAGAGAGGAGGGCTGTTCTGGTCATCAGCTCAGGTTTGGGATGGGGGAGCAGGGTGGTGAGACATTGCCTGCAGGTGTTGTGGGGTTGGGGGGTACACTAGACCACCAGGGAATAAACTTTTAATTCATGGATTGGGGATGGTGGGTCACTAGACCACCAAGGTGAAATGTTTTGTTTTTTTTTCAGTTTTTTCCCCTATGCAGTGGGGAATCAGGATGGGGAGATTAACTGGAGTTGGACACCAGGGCATGGTGTCCTGGACTGGTTATGTGGGTGATTGGGTGGGGAGGAGGGACTGCTAATCACCGGGGAATACACGGATTTAAAAAAAATATATAGCAGGTGATCAGGTGGAGGGAGGGACTGCTAGCCACCAGGGATTACAGGGGTATTTTTTTTATTTTTATATTCTGCTATTTTTGCCCCCTCCCCTGCCACCAGTATCGTCAGCCCTAGTCACAGTATCCCTGAAGCTTCCACCTCCTACTTAAGCCCTTTGTGCTCCCCCGGTTACCCCTGGCTTACCCCCCGGGGGTGGGGTCATGGCACCGTAGAGAGAACCAGTACTGCGATACTGGTATCTGGTTGGGAGAGCGTGGGGCCAGGAGGCTAATTGAAGCCCATAGACAGGGCTTCATCTAGGCAGCAGGCACAAGGATTTTTGTCCCCTGTAAGCTGGGACAGAGATGTGCAATGATGCCAGCATCTGTCCCACCCCAAAGATACTCGACCTTGCTTCAGTCCAGGGTGACAACCCAGCCTCCACCAGGTGTCGCTCCTGTGCTGAGCACACAGCCCCCCTCACCCAGAGAAGGAGAGCAGTCCTAGGGATGCTCAATCCTTCTCCACCCAGCCAGCCCTTCGATGATCCGGATCCATTCCTGAACCTGGGTAGCCAGCGTCGCAAGCAGAAATCCAACTGCAGCGCCAGCGGGCCAGCTAGGGGTATTTTTTTAAATATGGGGTGGGTGATTGGGTGGGGGGAGGGACTGCTAGCCACCAGGTAATTAATTGAATTCTATATTGGGCAGGGATGCAGGGAAGGTGGAATTTCCACGAAAGTCTGACTTTCGCTACAGTTCCGCTGGTGAAAGTTTTTTTTTTGCATACCTCTAGCAAGGTCCGACAAAAGAAGAAATTTTTTTCATGAAAGAGGATTTTTAAAATGTATTAAAAACGCATTTCTGGGTCTTTTCCTAAAGTAAAACTACAGAACCCAACCTGTCTGTCTGTCTGTCTATCTATCTATCTATCTATCTATCTATCTATCTATCTATCTATCTATCTATCTATCTATCAAAAACATGTTTGGGCTCTGGTTCCCATACAAAATGCTATTGTACATTTCTCTGTATATCATGGTACCCAATTAGCAGATATGATGAAATGACTTAGCATACATGAAACCAATTAGATAGTTACACTGTATTGATGTGTTATTCACACATTTATAACACACTGATACCTGAAGCACTATAAACCACCATATTACACCCACAATAATGTGTAAAAAACACCTTAACAACACTTGTAGCAAGTACCTTAATAAGACATATAGTAACCACCTTAATTACTGTAACAAACCTGGTCACAATGCCAACACAGCCTCTAACAACTCTTACAATAACAGCACACAACCTGTGGAAAAATGTTCCTAACCTATGAAGGAATACACCACTTCTCTTCCACATCACCCTCCACACAGCACGTCCCTTGACTCCAGTACTAATCTTAGCCCCTAAGCCCTCCATGCTCCTGCCAGATCCAGCATGCTGCTCCAAGTTGGCTATTCTCTCCTTCACCATGTAGCTCCTCACTCTGACTACTGCTTCCGCTTGTGATGTGACTTTGCACTGGCATTCAACACTGCCACTCCCAACTGCACAGGCACACCAAATGTGGCTTTTAACTGCACACACACTAATACACCACCACCAACCTCACACATTATCATGCCAGGCTAGCTGCTCAGATGCCATCCTAAAAGAAAATCCCACCAAAACCACTTCTCCATTTATTGGGGGAGTGCTAGAATGGCCATGTGCATGCAAAAACACACACATCCACAATAAACTATGGAAAAACACTGCAAGATCCTACCACTACACTGCAGAAAAAACACTACACTATAGGAAAACACTAACAGCTGAATGAAAAAAAACAAACAAAAAATAAAAAACAGCACCACTCACAAACCTCAAACAGAGACAAAAGAGACCAAACATATTTGTTACATAAAATAAATTATGGCAAAGTCCAGTATACTTCTGAAATAATATAATCTCAGTGTCAAACAAGCTCATAAAGATCAAAACCCAAGGGAAGAGTACACAATGGGGGGTGAGATACTGATAACAATAATGGAAAGGGACCTGGGGGTAGTCATATCAGACAACCTAAAGATGGGCCAGCAATGTGAGAAGGCAGTAAGGAGGGCTGGGGGGGGATACTGGAATGCATAGGGTGAGGCATCACCAGTAGAAAACAGGAAGTTGTTGGCCCTCTGTACAGACAGTTGGTAAGACCACATCTGGAGTACTGTGTACAGTTCTGGAGACCCCATCTCTGCAAAGACATAGACAGGGTGGAGGCTGTCCAAAGGAGGGCAACCAAAATGATGCAGGGTCTGCATCAGAAGACATATGAAGAAAGACTAAAGGAACTAAAGATGTATAGCCTCAAGGAAAGGGGGACATGATAGAAACTTTTAAATACCTCAAGGGAATCAACAAAGTCCAAGAGGTAGCATCTTTCAGAAAAGAGTGTGCAAAATGAGGGGCACAATTTGAAGATGGGGATGGCTCAGAGGTAATGTGAGGAAGTATTTCTTCACAGAGAGGGTTGTGGATACATGGAACAGCCTTCCTGAGGAGGTCATAGAGTCAAAAACAGTAGGGAATTCAAGAATGCATAGGACAGACATAAGGCAATTCTAGTGGGGGTAGGAGGAAGTAGGCTGTTGGTTAACTAGGATCTGCAACTTAGCCGTTAGGTAGAGAAATGGGCAGACTAGGTGGGCCAAGCGGTTCTTATCTGCAGTCAAATTCTATGTTTCTATGTTTCTATGTTTCTATGTTTCACCGTTCTGGCGTGTGGTCTTATGGCTTGTTTGGACTTTTTATGGTATTATTTCCTTGATTACCATGCTTTGCCCTGATTTACCTCTCTCTCTCTCTCTCTCTATATATATATATATATATATTAGAGGCAAAAACTCCGTTTAATGCATTAGTTAGGGTTGTTCCACAGCGACAAAAGTGAGAAATTTGCTGTTAGGGTTGAAAACCCCTTGGACACCCGCCCACCCCCAACGGCATTGGGTGCGCATTAGGATAAATCAGCCCTCTCACCCCTTGACATGTGTAAATCAGCAGAAGTATAGGATGGGGTGAGAGTTAGGACCCACGATCCCAATCGCACCCAATGCGGTTGAGGGGTGGGGCGGGGGGTTCAAGGGGTTTTCAACCCTTGACAGAATTTCTCACTTGTGTGGAACAACTAACTAATGCATTAAACGGAGTTTTGCCTCTAATTTCCCTTCTTTTTGAGAATGATAACGAGAAATAGTGAATGTAATGCAGCGGCGGGAAAGGGACCCACGCTCCCGCCACATGATGTGTTGTGGCATAATAACAGGGACAGCAACGCAAACAGAAATGCTAACAGAGGCGCACATGGTAACACAAGCACGAATGAGAACAGAAAGGGTAACGCACATGGTGGCGTAGCCGGGAATGGTCTGCCACGTGATGTGTTGTCACATAGTAACATGGTGCCTGCAAACAGAAATGTCAATGGGCATGGTGATGTAAAGTGAAACAGTAAGATAAACAGTACTGTAGACAGAAATGGCAAAAAATAACAAAACATAGCGCAAATAAGCGAAAAGGATACGCACATGGTGGCGCAGGCGTCAATGGTAAGTAAGCAGTGCGGATCCATAGCGGAAAGGGCAACAGTAACAGTAATGTAAGCGCACAGGCTGGTTTTCCCCAAAACCTGCATTGAGAAAGACAGTGAGTACAAATAATGTATGCAAAATAATGAGTATCGGCGCAGAAAATGAGATCTTGGAATACTAAATACATTATATCTCAGGAACCGTATGACGTAGAAAAAAAATTTAAAAGTCATATTATTTACAACTGTCCTGGCTAATTTGAATCTTAGCCCCATTAGAGGGCTAAGAAGTTTTCCGACGAAAAGTCCGTATCTCGCACCGTTTCCGAGATCCCGGGCCTGCAAGCCAGCTGACGCCATAATGTTATCCTATGGGAAAAAAGAAAAGTTCGAGCACCATAACTTTGCCTCCCTGTAATGTTTTCACCACACTACTGAAAGGCACATCTGTGGGCTGTTGGCTGTCTTCCTCAAATTTCAGGAAAAAAGACCAAACTGTTATTTTGCAGCAGGGCTCAAATGATTTCTGTTAAGTGTCGAGCGCCGTGAATGTTATCCTATGGGAAAAACCGTCAATTTTGGAGTGCCGTAACTTTGCCCCATGTGATATTTTTCACCAAGCTACTGAAAGGCACATCTGTGTACTGTTGGCTGCCTTCCTCAAATTTCAGGAAAAAGACCAAACTGTTATTTTGCAGCAGGGTGCCAAAGGATTCCTGTAATGCTTGCGCCAGAATGTTATCCTATGGGAAAAACTGTCAACTTTGGAGTGCCATAACTTTGCCACTGTGTAATATTTTTCAATACAACACTGAAAGGCACATCTGTGAGATGTCGGCTGCATTCCTCAAATTTCAGCCCAAAACTCCCAACGGTTATTTTGCAGTGCAGTGCCAAAGAATTGCTGTCATTTTCCACAGACTAGAAAATTACTATAGCAATTTCTTGAAAGCTTTCGCTGAAAATTTGCGACACTTCATCAGTACAGTAATTTTATGAAAGTACTTTTTCCAAAAATTTGAAAAACATATTTCTGGGGTGTTTTACCACAAAATAAAGACATGGCAAGCATCCTCAGGGCCCGACTAGGTGAATACAAAAAAAATTAGATTGCTAGAGGGTCCCAAATTTAAATTCCAACCATTTTTCTGATCACCAACTGAAAACAAAATGGCCAATTTGCGAAAGTAACAGGCCCATTTGCGAAAGTAAAAATGCATTTGCGAAAGTGTTGAACTTTTTGTTAACTTTTCCCATTGACTTATAATGGGAAACTGTTTTTTGAATAACTTTTGAACCGTTTAATATTTTTTCACGAAATCTTTGAAAGGCACATTGGGGACCCTGGCTGCACGTTCCCTGAAGATTTTGGGCCGGTCACACAAACCTTACGATCTGTAGGCGCGACCACAGAATTAAAGAAAAGCGTAGACGTGTGCACAGATCATGCTTAATAACTCTGCAACCATATATCTGATCAGTACAAAACTTGGCAGATCCCAAGGCCTATGGGTCTTGATCACACATTCCAAATTTCAGGCAAATACATCAAATGGTTGCAAAGTTATTAAGGTGCAAAATTTTGGGTTTAACATGGAAATGGCTCCTCAACCCTAACTATGGTAGCACTACCGTGCTACCATAATATATATATATATATATATGTATGTATATATTTATATTTATAAAATGGATCGGGACATTGTTGTTGCTCTATTGGATCCTGAGCATCACATAACCGTGTGTATATCAGAGCGCGACCGCACACCTGCACTTTTACCCTCCTCCAAAACAATTTTGACATTTTATAAGATAGATATACCACTCTGAGGTGTGCGGTGTGCGCTCTGATATCACATACGCCTTGGGCGGTTGATACCTCGACCTTGCGGCCTCGTGCGTGCTTGGCCTGCTATGGCGTGCATATATCAGAGCGCCACCACTCACCTCAGAGTGGTATATCTATTACATATATATATATATATATATATATACAGTATATATATGGGTAGGACTATAACATATGAGTGGCAGAACCACTAGTGACTTATAAAAGTCCTGCTTCCTTGCAAGTCATGAAAAAGTACATATTTTGAGTCAGACCCTTGCCTAGTCAATTTATACAACATCTGTTCAGCAGTTGTAGCTTTTAAATTGGCTGTTTGTATGAAGATTTAACTGTTTCTCTTTAATTTCAATGCCTGGCTTGAGTGCTGCACAGGTGTTTTGCAATGTCATCAGCACTGTAAGAACTGGTCTCCGAGTGGTTCACTATGTATTATGATGTATCCAGCAGGGCAAGATACTGTATAATTTGTGACAAAATGAATTCACAAGATAGTATGATAGCTTGTGTTAGGTACACGATATGAGTGTGGGATGGGGGAGGTACTGAGAGTCACTGAGCAGGAAAGGGACCTTGGGGTTATCCTGTATGATGACTTCAAAGCAGTAGGGCACTATGACACAGCAGTGGGTAGGACCAGTGGAATGGAAGGATGCATAGGTAGTGGTATATCCTGCTGGGGAAGGGAGGAAGGGTGTGTTTCCACTATATTGCTTACTGGTGAAACCCCACCAGGAGTATTGTGTCCAGTTAAATTAACCCTAATACTCCCCCATTCTATCAGCAAATAAGCTCAAAAGTGCAGACTATATGAGAACTGGGAGAGCGTTGGGGTTGATAACCTCAGAGAAGACCCCAGGCCTGATTTACCAAGAATCAAGACAGCCAAAATTGTAATGATTTTTCCTTTTGCTGCTTGCAGGGTGGGGGTGGGGTGTTAGGGTTTTAAATCCTAACACCACATTTCCCTAGTTTTGTTTCTTTAACCCTAGCTGGTGCATTAACAAAGCTTTTTGCAATAAAGTTCCTTACTTTTTGAGATAGTAGAATTGTATCATCATTCATGCAAATCACTTTGGGACATATGTGAACACATCCATGTGATTACAGAAGTGCAGGGCTGTCTGGGACCAGCACTTTCATGCATCAATTTATCCAGATGTGTATGTGGGTGTGGAAGTGCAGGACCCTCTGGGTCCTGTGCTTCCATTCCTCCAGGAAAGCAATTTACGTGCTTCTTTGTATTTTTTTTTTCAGGAATGGACCATTTCCTATTTGTATTTTATCATGGCTTAGTGTTGTAGTAGTCATTAAGACCTTTGTATTGATAAGTACATTGTCCATTAATTCCAAAGAGTGACAGAGTTACAGTCTGGTAAAGTTGCAGTATTATCCTATGGGAATTGTAATTTTTTATTGTTTATGATTTTTTATATGGCCCCACAATTTGGGGGGTATTATGTATTAGTGTTTTAGTACTCATTAAGACCTTTATTTTGATATATAAGGATTGGCCCATAACCCCAGACACTGACAGAATCATGGCTTCTTAAAGCTGAAATGTGGGGAAAAAAAATACGTCCAAATTCTTTTTTCATTTGAAGGGATCTTTTTTTTTTTTGTGTGAGGTTATATCATTCACACAAAATAAGATTGCTTCATATGAAAAAAAAAGAATGTGAGAAAAAAACTAAGTCCAAGTTCTTTTATTTTTTGTATGAACGGAATCTTTTTTTTTGTATGACCCTATTCTTTTTATGTTTGCTTGCATGCATGTACAAGAAACACAGTGCCACCATAAGAGTTTTCGTAGGTGTGGCACCCCCGCTCCAATGCTCTCAGTGTTTTTGCAGGCACGGCTGCATTGCACCAAGGAATGTCCCAGTTGTCTACGACAGCAGTTCAGATTGCAGTGGCATACAGCTGAAAGCAAATGGCTACTACAGTCAGCAGTGGTAATGCGTAGGCAATTTGCATACTGCCCTGCCATCAGCAGTATGCAAACTGGCTCCATGTCACCACTGCTGATTATATGATGATTTATATTGCGCCCCCTTTGTTGTGTGCTGAGAGGGTGCCCAATCCCTCGGCTCATGCACACTTCCCCCCAAGCACACTGTATGTCTGATGGGGGTGCCCAATCCCCATCAGCTCCAGTGCCCCCTCCCAATAAAAACAAACTTTCAGATGCCTCTCTGGGAGCCCACCCCAGCATGGCAGAAGTCTAGCATCCTCATGTGTTCCCCCCACACTGTATGGCCAACAGGGGTGCCCAATCCCCCGCTGGCTCCACTGCCCAAAAAACTTCCAGGTGCCATGCTGGGAACCCACCCCAGTGTGGCAAAAGTCCCAAGTCATCCATGTAAAATAAAAAAAAAACCTGTAACAAAAGAAAACGGTCCCTTGTTGACTCTCTTTCCCCACTCTCTCAACCCACATCCACCCTCTGCATACCTCACCTCCCCACATCCCCCTCATTCCATTCTTACCCTCTGGAGGTTGACGTGATGATCTTCAGTGAAGCGGGCAAACATTTGCACTCTTCAAAGCTGACCGCAAACTGAAGAAATGCTGGTAAACTGTATAATGGTATAAATAGGGTTTTTTCAACTTTGGTACATATCTCAGTCATTTTTTTAGAAATTTTGTATCACATTTTCAGCATGGGGTTCTTGGGACCCCATCTCAGGAATTCAGTGACTGTCATTTGGTTATTCAGTCCTGAAAGGAAATTTTGTGGTCACTGCACGGAATCACCTTTCAGGACCGATTAACGAAATGACAGTGTCACTGTTCATGAGGTGGGCTCTCAAAAAGCCTATGTTGTAAATTTACTGAAACAATTCCCAAAAATGACTGTGTTATGAGTGTGTGTTGCACAGTTTCCACGCACATGTGCAAATTTGTGAATCTGTAATATTTTCACTCCAGATTTTCAACATTGGCATTTTTTCACACCTCCTTATGAACAGTACAGCTGTCATTTTTTACATCCTAGTCGAAATGTGTTTTCGCACTTCCAGCACAGAATAGCGGGGTCACTGTGGGAAATCAGTGTTCAAGACAGATTAAGAAAATCACAGTGATGCTGTTCATGAACAGAGGTCCTAAAATGCCTATGTTGAAAATTTGTTCACAAAAGTCCATAAAATGACTGTGTTATGAACGTGCATTGCGCAGTTTGTACGCACCCTCGTAACTTTACAAATTTGTAATATTTTCACTCCAGATTTTCAACATTGGCATTTTTCCACACATTCTTATGAACAGTACAACTGTAATTTTTCACATCCTGTCCAAAATGTGTTTTCGCACTTCCAGCTCAAAATAGCGCAGTCGCTGTGGGAAATCAGTGTTCGGGACAGATTAAGAAAATCACAGTAACACTGTTCATGAGTGGAGGTCCCAAAATGCCTATATTGAAAATCTGGGGAAAACAATCCTCCAAATAATTGCATTACCGGTGTGCATTGCGTAGTTTCTATGCACGCTCATGTCTTCACCAGTTTTTTATATTTGTGCTTCAGATTTTCAGAATTACCATTTTTTTACACCTCTTCATGAGCAGTACAGCTGTCATTTTTCACATCATGTAGGAAATGTGTTTTCGCACATGGCGTTAATTGCACAGTCACTGTGCAAAATCACCTTTCAGCTAACAGACTGATAGTATCACTGTTCATGCGGTGGGTCACAAAAAGCCTACATTGAAAACTTAGAGTAAAAATATCAAGACATGCCCATGGTATTATGGTTTCTGACCATAATGTCCTACCCTGTATTGTCTGAGAGGCATCTGCCCTACCCTGTAGGGACTGTCAGGCATCGGGGTGTAACTTGGGATTGTCAACAGTAATGCTTACGCCACTCCACCCCCACCCTCACCCCCCCTGCAGCCAGTGACAGGCATTGAGGTGCACCTTGGACTTTTTGGCCCCAGTGTTCACACCATTCTCCTATACTGCACCCATTTCAGCAGATTTCCTTGTGGAATGAGGTGAGTGTGAAGCCCAAACACCCCAAGGCACACCTCTACACTTGTCAGTGTCTGCAGGGTAGGGTTAGGTGAAATGTGACCATTATGGATGACGGCCCAAAGGCACACCTCAATGCCTGTCCATCTCTGCAGGGTCGGGGTGGAGTTGGTGTCAGTTCAATACATCACTGGCATTTCTATACTGCACCTGTCTAACTCCCGCACTTCCATTGCTAATGGAAGCAAGAAAACATTTGGTATTGACAAATGCTTGTTTTATATGGCCATACAGAAAAATTAATTTGGGAAACAAAAAAATATTTTTAAATTTGTTCAGAACACATTTCTGAGTGATTTTTCCCAAAACTATCTGCAGAATCCACTTAGTGCGGCTCAATTAGCAAAATACATGTGTTGGTGTCTCTATAGATTATAATTTTTATTGGTTTTAAAATTTTTTTTTTTTTGAAGAAAACAGAAACATGATGGTGGTCATACAAGAAAATAATTTTTCCCATGAAAAATTATTACCTCCATATGAAACAGAATCTTTTTTCGTACGGCACAAATTATTTTTTGTATGAAACAGCTATCCAACAGACTGTACTGATCATGCTCAGAACTGAAATTTCAAATTCTTAGAAGTCATGAGCAGATTATTATGTTTCACCAAACCAGTGAAAGGCACCACTCTGGCCCAAGACCTTTCTACCCTGAAAATTGCAGAGCAAAATTCCAAACTGTCTGGGTGCTAGGCAATGACAAAAAAACTTAAAAATATTAAAAAAAAAGATTTTGTCACTATTTCCACTATCTTGGTCTTGAAATCTGCAAATCTGACCAGAAAGAAATTTGGCAAGACAAGAGACCTTGCCCCTCAGACTGCACATGCACAATTTTGTGCACATCTGTTGGATGATGGTGAAGCAATTAAAATGCAAAGTTAGGGGTTTAACTTTAACCAGCCTGCTCAACCCTAATTATAGTGGCACTACTGCACCAGTATAATATTATATTCATTGCAAAAACTATGTTAATGCACCAGTTAGGGTTTAAGTTAATGCTAAAAAATAGGGAAATGTGGCATTAGGGGTTTCAACCCTAACTCCCTACCCTCCCAAGTAGCAAAAGAACAAAATGACATAAGCAACCACAGGCAGCCATCTTCAGGTAAGACAAACAACATACAACTGTTTCCAGATGACACAAATGCAGTAGCACTGATGTGCTACCTTTGTGGATTTGTATTAGTGGTATGCATACAGCAAGGCATAAACACTCACTTGTTGCTGCAGCTATAAATCCACAATACTGAAATCACAACACTGCTTCTGCGTACTGACCCACAGGCCCCTGGAGTCACAGATTCAAATCCATAATACCCAAATTACAAAGGTTCTTCTGTCTGCAGAAGTGCAGGCCCTTATGGGCCAGCTGTTCTGTAGCATTATGTACTCATACATGCTGTAAAACATAAATAAACTTGACAAGCCTGCACTTCTTCAGCTACAGCTGTGAGACATACACACTAACCTCTGGCTACAAAGGCAAATAAAATCCATGATACCAAAACTGGAACAGTAAGTATTGGGTCCTGTGGGGCCTGCAGTTATATAGATGGAAGTACTGTTGCAATGTGGGTATAATGCTTTTAGCAGCAGATCTAGACATTTTTCAAGGTGGTAGCAGTTTTTCAGTTATGCAGCTACATATGAAAAAAACATGCAGTAGTGGATCATGCTTCCTAGTGAATACTTCGCACATCATGCATAAGTATCTCTTTCCACAGAGGTGTAGGCTCCATGGGGCCTTCTATCTGAAGAAGAGCAGGCCCCTATGAGGTTAACACATCTGCTGCAACAGGTACTCATGTACATTGTATGACATAGATGCACAGGTGTAACTGCATAAGCAACAAATCCACAAACGTAGCACATCAAAGCTACTGCATTTGTGTCATCTGGAAACAATTGTATGTTGTTTGTCTTACCTGATGATGGCTGTCAGTGGTTGCTTATGTGGTCTTATCCTTTTGTTGCTGGGGGGTGGGGAGTTAGGGTTGAAAACCCTAACACCACATTTCATTAATTTTGTGGCATTAACCTTAACCCTAACTGGTGCATTGATGCAGTTTTTTGCAATGAATTTCCTTTCTTTTTGAGAAAGTGAATAAACTGAAATTGTAACAGTACTTCCGGGTGCAAAAGTGATGGCCCCTATGAAACCAGTGCCACTGCAGTCAGAGATAGACATTAACAGTGCAAGAAACACACAGCTACTTCTGGTTACAGATAGAAATCCATGATACCCAAAGTGCACCCCTCTACTGCGTGTAGAAGTACAGTCTCACTCATGTGTAATGTGGGTGTGCAATTTGCATAGGGCTTGAATACCATACAGTTGTTATATGTACATTAGTGGTGAATATTCAGCATTGCCAAATGCTGGTTCTAGATTTGTCTTTGTAAAAAGAAATGGTGATTATGATTTGTAATTAGATCAGAGATCTTTCAAACAAATATGTTAAATATGAGAATGTTTGTTGAATGTTGAAAGATGTTTTTGAAACAGTAATTCATAGGTAATCAAGCCTAATAGGCAGATTGTATGATAATTTTTAAAAATTCGGGCTTAGCTGTTGCTTTTGTGAACTGCTGTCCCTTCATGCTTTGTCTCTTCTTTATAACATTTAAGCTGTTTCTAGATTGTTGCTATATAGTCTTGCCTTTGTCTGTGCACACATTTTGTACTATGGATGGTGTTTTTAAAATACATTATGTGTTATTTATACAAGTTGGAATAAAAGCTTTTTCTATTTGACTTGATTTTCAGCACGTCCTTTTTTCAGTAATCTGGGTCTGTAGTTCTTACATGCTGTTTAGAATGGGTGCTCCATTTTGTTTTGGTTTTGCAATGGGTTGTTGTTGAGAGCACCATTCTACGTGAATCGCTTCCTGGAGCACCTTTTTTGTTGATTAATTTTAAAAAATGCATTTTTGGTCATGCATGCATTATGAATTTATATAAACTTACAGCCTGCTTAAAATCAATGGTAATTGTATTTTATTGCAATATCAACTATTCAACATGTACCAAGTGCACCCCAATGCAATTACTCAGCATCCTAATATCCAGTAAAGTTAAAACATGAGTATACAAGAAGACGAACTGTTGCACCGTAATTTGTACAAATTAATAGTTACTTGAAATTATATATAGCACCAGTGGCTGTAGATCAAATGACTGTGGTGTTGTGGAAACAGAGCTGTGCCAGATCTGATGACTTTTGCTTTAGAGGGGCATGATTTAAGGGTGACCAGGTACTTTTGATTTAAGGCTGACCAGGTACTTTTTTGTAGCATACAGATTTGTCTTGGTTGAATCATAATCCAGCTGAACTGCAGCAAAACTCTGTGAGACGAGTGTATAATACATTTATTAACACAGTGAGTCAGAAAAAAAGTGTTTGATAAACTCTTTTCCTTCCCCCTTTACATTCCACAGAACTGTATTGGTCTGCTGGCTATCTTTGTCATCCAACTGCAGATGGAATTCCAACCTAAGGAAAGGTGGTTGGGGGCCAGAACTATGGTGGAGCCCAGCATATATAAGTGGGTTAGGGCATGCACCTCAGCACTGGAGTCATATCTTTAGTCTGAGTATGTAGTGTACTGCTTGCTCATGTTTGAGTCAACTGCAGTATAGAACAACAAGCATGGCAGACAGCTAGTAGAAGCGGACTGCTGCAAATGTGCAGGAGACATTCCATGCTGTTGTGTGAGATGTGATCTTCTCTCCCATCTTGTGTCAGGCAGAGAGCAATTCTGAAAAAAATATCTAAGTTACCTTGCAGTGTTTGTAGTTAAACACAATTGGAAAGTTATATTTCATTACACAATCAAGCCAGCGATGACCCCTTTTCTGTTTTTATGTGTGATAGTCATGCACCTGTTCTTCCTTTGTTAAAATATATTTGTAAAACCTATAAAAAGTGCAGGCATGTGGGTTGTGGTTATGGAATGATGTAGCTCCTCCAGTGTCTATAATGATTTACAACAAAAAGTAAAAAAGCACTGTCCCTATTGTCTAGTGGTCCATTTTACAAAGCCATAGTGTTCTGCTTTGCCAAAGGGAACCCAAAGGACTCTTCTTGTACTCAGCAGCAATGCTAGAGTGTCCCGCTCTGCTGAGAGGGATCGAGAAGAACCTTCCTGCAATAGCAGCAATGCCAGGCAGTCCACATCTGCATGTAAAATTAAAAAGTCACACAGTAAATAAAATATTTCCATTTATTGATATTTTTTCAACCGCCTTTTTATTATACAGCACGTTTAACATGGGGTATGTGGGAGGGGATGGTGGGTGGTTGGGTGGGGGTTACAGATTTCAATAATTTGGATGACAGGAGACATTTGCTTTTTTTGTACATGCTTTCCTTTATATATTACATATTTCCCGTTCAAATAAATGAGTCCATTTATTTCAGTAGACCCATTCATTTCAGTGGGTTATTTTTCTTTCATTTATAATATATGCATTGTTTTAATATTTTGAGCCTATTTTCATTGTGAAATGCTTTCTTCCACCCACCCTCAGGAGTCCTCAGGAGGTGTCAACTTTCAAATCATTCCCAAAATGGATGTACGTGGCCCACGCTGGTGTAGGCTGTGCACACCTATTTATGAGATATTTGAAGATTGACACAGATCGGGTTTGTGAAAGTGGGGAGAATAAAGCACTCAGCAAAAAATTTGGATCAAAACATTAAAATGTACAAAAACTATGAATCAAACAAAAGTGACATAAATTAATGGACTCATTCATTTCAGTGGGAAAAGACAAAATTTGGAAGAAGGCAGCCAGGAAGAAAGGAAAGAGGGCTGCTTTGCCCTGCTGCCACAGTGAGACTGAATTATGAAAATGTTATAGGTGAGTGGGACTGAGAAGTGGGGTTGGTGGGTGCTCAGTGGGTGGGAGGGATGGGGGGGTTTATTTCTTCAACGAGGTGAAAAATGATAACCGCATCAATGAAGCTTTTCATTGGTCAGATATTGGCCATTTAGTTTTTATTATTTTATTTTGTACTCCTACTTCGATTGTATGCTTGTCTGTCCATTAATCAAATACTTATGAGCTAAGTGCTGTACTGAAGAGGGTGCTAAGTATCCCAGCCCTTTCTTAAAGGCAGACATACATACCGTAATCCCAGAACAATGCACAAAAGCCAGCACCAGTCACAGAGTTATCACAGTTGCAATGTATGTACTTTGAAAAGTGCACATGTGCTAATAGTACAGATAAGACTCACGTTACAGCTGTAGCAGCAAAAGGAGGAAACAGCCAACGTTCAGAACAATCCGATTGGTTTTTCTCAAGGCTTCTTTGAAGGGGACCCATATGTTGCTACCAACCACACTTAAATAATCAGTTCCTAAAAATTGTATTACAATGCAGAAGTGCAAATACAGAAATAAAAACACACAAATGTAAAAATTGTAATCAACCCTGATGCTGATTCCTGTACCCGAATTTGATAAATTGTAGTTAATGAAGGTATATTTTTGTTTACAAGTCCTGTGATAAAATGGATAAAAATAAAGCTGCAATTCAGCTGTGACTGCCTCCTGTTACAGAATGAATCATGAAAATAAAAGCAAAAAGATAAATTAATACAATACAATGCACACTGCTACAGTATCACATGTCAGAAAGCAGTCTAACGTTTATGAACAAAAGGGGCATATTTTATCCTCTCATTTAAATACATGAGCATTTGTGTCTTGTTGTGAATTACCATGGGGTGGAAGAGAATTGTTCCAATACCTTTTGCTATTGCCCTCAGGTGTTTACCAATTCTAGTTTTGAAGGAACAGCTCACAAAACACCACATTTCAATTTTTTTGAAGCATTTGTGGTGGTGAAACTGCACATTCTCAAAATGTTAGGGCAAAATTTGTAGCAGCCACAGGGATATCTGCCATTTGGTAAACTTGGGAGTCAAGTTTGGGGTCTTGCCTGGATAGCTGGCTGAAAGCTGTGAACAAGACAATTCCCAGGTTAGTGCACCTCTTATAAATACTATACCAAAATTCAGTAAAAGGACTCAAAGAAAAATGCATAAGAGTTAATCACTATAACTAATGTTTATGAAACTCAGAGTGTGAACGGTATTTATTTTATTTATTTATTGAAATCTTGGATGATACCTGTGAGCGGATGCTCATTGAGAGATTCCACACAAAATATGTTAACACAAGAAGACATAATAGAGTTACAGTGAATTATACATATAGACCCAGATATTCAGAAATGCACCAAAGCCCAGCGCAAATCCGATGCACCATGGCACAACTGGAGCCATATTCAGAGACTACGCAGGCCGAACTGCACCAGTGCAACACAGCTGAATATGGCAGAGTTACACCATGGCACAAACAGGGTTATGCCATGACGAAAAGAGAGGTGCACCATGGTGCACACAGAGATGCTCCAGCGCACCCATGGCAGCAGAGCAGCAGAGCAACAGAGGGGGCAGGGCACAGAGAACAGCCCCAGGGACAGGGCCATGGCAGCACAGTGACAGGCCACAGGAGGCCTCCACCAGCAGGAAACAGCAGGGCACACACAGGCACCCCAACACTGGACCCTGGAACACAACAGTGGCATGGATAGCAAGTGACAGGAGGTGCCAACAGCCGATGGATGGCCACCAAGGGAGTGCCCCCGGCAGGCTGCTGGCCATGCCCCACCCTCTGAAAACATAGCAGGCCACACTCAGGACCATGCAGCCAAGCACACACATGCCACACAGGCACACAGGGAGCCCACATAGTGGGCACTGTATGGGCCAGGTGGAAGGCAGCATGGCAGACCACATGGGACATGTCACAGAACGCCAGGCAGAGGACCCCAACACAGTGCGCGGACAGTACCCAACCAATGACCATGGCTGTGAGCCACAACCATTCACACACCTGCCACACACCCCTGACCACCACCCCATGGGCACTCCAATGCACAGCCATTGACCTAGGGGATAGACATCACCACAGTGGGACAAACCACAGCAAACAGCAGGGAACCACGGAAGCACGGTACGCACCCCCCAGATGCACACAACACAGATGGACACTGGGCCACTGCAGCATGGCTCCCCATGCCACCTGCAAAGCAGACACAGACACAGGTGAGTATGCCAGATGATATATATGTGTAGAACAACTATGTACAGAACCAGTAGGGGCTGGGGAAGGGTGGGGACAATGAGGGAAGGGGACATGGAACAGGGACTGTTCGGTGGGAGGGGGGACCGTAGGGAAAGGCACAACAGAGGTAACAGGGGACACAGGGGCAACCCTACTGACTGCCCCAGCCGGCTGCTCTGGCATGCCAACCCTCACTCCTCTCCCCCGCCAGCATGCCCTGCATGGCCACCACCACCCCATGTATGCCCAGTACCAAAGAGCAAGGTCTGCTGCATGAGCAGGCCAGCATCTGGCATGGCAGTGTCTGCACTGGCCACTGGACACCTATAGCAAGGGTCAAGACTGGTACCCAGTGCAATGGCCCAAGGAACCATACCCACCCACAGTGTGCATGTGCGTGATAGGGAACATGCCATCATGCACGAGGTGTGCACTGTCAGCCCTGCACAGCTTTCTCTGTGCTGATACAGTGCACTGTTTGAGTGGCTTGTGCGACTGACACCATTGCAGCACAGTGTGCATGCGCTCTACAGGCCCGAGCACAGCGCATGCGTGGGCATTGCACCTCCACTTGCTCCGGTGCAATACCATTGTGCATGGTGCAATATCTTGATAGTGAGATGCCGCATGCAAATGAGCTCATCAGCCAATGCATGGCACAGTGGTGTGCATTAGCATAACATTACCATTGTGTACAACCTCATTTGCATGAGTTGCACCACAGAAGAGTCACCGAACAGCACAGGCCATGTACCAATATTGCAACCTGCAGGGTGGGATGGACCAGGGTGATGCTGCCAGGGCCTCAGCGGGTATGCGCTGTCACCCGTGTGGAGCATGCCATGGTTAGCCCTCTGCTATGCTGTGCTGCACCCCTTGCCTGTCCCTAGTACCCACACCACCATACACACCCTACTCTCTCCATCCCCAGGACTGCACTGCCTGTTGCACCCTGACCGTGACACACACACATCCACTGGGCAGCCTGTGGAGCCTGTGGGGTCATTCCCATGTTCATATCCATGGCATGGAGCAGGGCTGTACCAGTTGTGTGGGGCAGGCATTGTTGTGCACCCCATGACATCGCACATAACCTGGGAGGTGCTGCTTGGGTGCCCCTTCCCATTGAAATGCACCAGTCCCACAGGGCCAGGTGGCATGCGGATGCCCACATGGGTGCAGGCACAGGCCCCACTCATGCCAGGCATGCATGTTACCCTATGGCTGTCCTGCATCAGTGCTGTATGCTCCAACTATGTGCTGGAGTGATGGCTGCATTCCACAGCATGTGGCAGCACAGCCATGGGGACCTGTGTGGGACAGTGGGCTGTGTCCACCTGGGTGCTGCCTATGGTGTCCCCTGTTGGTCCTTGGCCAGTGCCCATGGTGAGCAGGCACATGCTGGCCATCACCATTGTCTCCACACCCATGGCATGGCTTCTTCTGGTGGGTGTCTGCAGCTCCGCGCTGCACATTTCGCAGGGCTGCTTCAGCATGGACATGTTCAAGCAGTGCTGGCCCATGATCTCAGTGTCACTGTGGTTCCCAAAGGTACCACCTGTGTCAGGCACGCCACCGCCGGGCCCTTCATTGGCCATGTAGCTGTTTCTCCTGCCACCTCACACCCCTCATCACCACCTTCATCAGGATGGGCACGCTTTCCATGTCTCCTGCTGTCCACTGTTCCGCTGGGTGGTTGGCTGCTGGCTGTGTGCCACCCTGGTATACAGGCTTTGTGTGTGTGTGTGTGTTTTCCTCTCTCTCTGCCCCTCTCTTCCTCTCCCATGCCACCTCTCTGTCCCTCTCCCTCTGTGTTTGGTCGTGTGCCTGTCTGTCTGTCTCTCTATAGCTCTCCCTCTCCCTCTCACTCCCACTCTTGGCGCAACTGCTGTCTGTGTGTTTGCACCCTGTTTTACTAGGAACAAGCCTGCTTGGAGCAACCTCAATTCGCTCCACACTTGCAACATGGTGTCACGGTTGCATATGCCACTGCACTGGATATTCATGGGAATGCACCCTGCACTTGCACCTGCATACATTATAGTTGTGCATTGGCACAATGTATTTTGCGCTGTGCAATGGCTCTCGCTGAATATGTCTCATTGGTGCAATTCCGCACTTGCACCGGTGCAACTCAACTGCTCTGAATATCTGGGTTACAGAGTACAAAAAAATGTCAACAGTACATGGATTACAATGACAGTCAGTTACACAAATTGCGTTAAGGCATAGTACTAAGGCACAATACATGGTATGCCAGCATCCTGCTGAAGACAGAGAGGCAGAGGCAGACTGTTAGGGTGAGGTATGGAGGGGCAGCAAGAGCTGGGCTAGGAAGGGCAGATGGAAAGAAAAGAGCAAAGGGGTAGGGGTGGTAAGAAAAAAACCTATATATTCCCATCCAAGCAGCCTGCTTAGTAAAATATGCCTAATCAATTGCTGTACAGAAAAAGATTCAAAGAAGACTGTGAGTTCTGCTGCAGTACTGGGTGGATGCTGGGGTCAAGGGCTGCCAACCCAAAATTCTGGAAGACCACATAAACAAAAGAAAACTCCGCAAACAAAAGCTGAACAAAACAGATTACACTGGATTGCACAGTATGAATTTGTTTGATTTCCCAGGGTACAGCATGACAGGTAGCTTCACCCACAAAACTGCCCTAGGGCTTTGAGTCAAATGGACTCTTCATCAGGTGCACGGAGAAGGGAAAGAAACAACACCCATTAAATACACCATGTAATAATTCATTATTTGGCAACAACATACTGTAACTCTGTGCTGAAACATACAAAAAAATCATGCAGTGAATAAACTTTTTTTTTCGAATTAGATCTTTTCTTGTTCCGAATCCAAAAAGTTAGTGGCACATATTCTACTATTAAACTTGTTGGATTACGGATTGGTAATCTATTCTGGTACAAATGAAAAAATGTTACAGAAACCTAGGTCTGCTTATTATGGTATCTTATGTTTTATGACTGGTTTGCAACATAATACACATCATTGAGTACTGGCTAAGGAAGCAAACTGTACCTTGTTTTTGGATAGAATTAAAGTCAAACTGGGAGTTTTTGCATTTAAGGTTACACTTGGTCTATTGCCCCCCTCTATCCTTAATCTTTTTTCTGTTTTCATGGGCCTAAAAACACCAGGTTTCAGTCTAAGGAATTGTTTAGTATTCCTTTATATAGGAAAGTGTTAGGTCAAAAATCTGTGATACATAGGGCTATTATGTTTTTTAATAGTATTCCCTTAACATTAATAAATTCTAGGACAGTGAGAACATTCAGGACATAAGCATGGCAGGTCCACTACATCCACACCTTCCAGGGGGAGTTCAGACAGCAACATGTCCCAGAACCAATCCGATCGGCCCTCATGTATGGTGCAAAACACCTCCAGAATCCACAGTCTGACCGCGAAGCAGGCGGTTCTCAGAACAAGGCACTGGATCAGTCAGGGAACAAGCGGGTGCTCCAAAGCAGTACAACAAGGTCAGCCCCTTCATGCTAAAGAGCACCTCCTTTCACTCCAGTGATGGACAGTACCAAAAGGGCCGCCACCGACCACGGTAGCCACAGCATTCAAGACAGCAAGTGTTGAACCAAGCAACAACCAGGCTCCACTTCAACAACACTCCAGCTTCACCAAGGTGGGTATTGGGAGTACCTATCAACAAAAACAAAAAAGCTAGCTCCTACCTCTTCCTCACTTCCCTGACGTGCCTGCACTTAAAACCCTAACTATCCCCTAACTCTAAAAAAAACAAATAACATAAATGTTTTTGGATCTCTGGTCAGAGGCATAGACTCAGAAATTAGCTCATCCAATTGCTCTCCTACAGGAAAGAAGCATTTAAGTTACACTAAAGCCATAAAAAGGGGAAAAAGCAGGCAGAATGCTCTCAGATAGAAAGAGCTGCAAGACACAGGCACAGCTCTGCCGCCATATTGACACTACGACCTTTGAGATTAAGATTAAGCAAGCAATAAGACATGATGGGGTGTGCATGGAACAGATTTTACAGCACGCCCAGGGGTGTAGTGAGGCACAAAGCCACAGGGCGAGTGCCTTCAGACCCTGGAAGTGAAGTAAAATCTGTTCCATGCACACCTCCGGAGTGCCATATTGTGCTTATAAAATGGGTTTCTTATTTTTTTAAATATTTTTCTCACTCTAAAAAAAGATTACTAACTTAAAAAAGAACCTGAAATCATTATGTTAATTAGAGGTAAAATAGTATTTCTGCCTACTAGGTGATGATGTCATTGGCTCTTGACACGATGTCATTGGCTTTTGACACATATCATTTGTACTGTTGTGGCATCCATACTTCTTTTTTTTTTTTTGCTACTCACTGTACGCCATCCCCCTGCCCCCCTGCCCCCACACTGTTCATTGATGCGAGAGTGTCCCAGTCAATAGAACAATGAAGCTGAGCAGTGTGGTTAGAAGGAGAGGTCTGTGTCATTTTAAAAGAATAAATAAAATAAATGAAGGAGCTATAGAGATTTTTTGTTTTACTATAGGAACAGGCAAGTAACTCCTCCACTCCCATGACAGTCTGAGCAACAGAAAGGAGTGAGTGGAAGTAAAAGGTTCTCCCCAATAGGCTGCACCAGTCTCAGAATAAAATGAAAGAATAATGGATGCAAAGTTGCCTTTTTAATTAAATGCAGTGGGATGGGAGTGTGATTTGGTACAAGACATAGTGGAGGTGCCATGGTGCGGGATCATGAATCGTGACCACAGTAATGGATTTTCTGCCAGGGACAGAGGGAGCAGGTATGCTCAGAATGTGATTTTCTGTGTGCATATAAATGTACTGAGCGACAGAAGTGATGAATGGTGGATTGGTACCTTGGATTGAGAAAGCATGAGCAGGTGAGACAACAGGAGTACTCTGTACATAGTGTTTGAATTGAGTAGAGCACACATTTGAGCCGCATTAGCGAAGGAAAAGAAAATGGCGGCTTTTAAAACATCAGTGTTATAATGACTCCATGATTTCCCTTAGTTACAATGTGGTCCTGCTTTTCTGAACTTGTTATTACCTGTGCATGGAACAAATTTCATGCACAGGTAATAGCCAATCAGAAAGCAGACTTTTCTGTCCCTATTTTATAACTTTATTTCTAATATCTTCAGTTGACCAAATAATCCCAAAACAATTCTGCCATCAAATACAATGGTGGTCACGGGGAAGGGAATGCATATAGAAGGAAATCCTCCCATGTTTGGTCATACTTTCCACAATAACAATAACTCAAAAGAAGTGGAGTACCCCCCCCCCCACACACACAAACAAACACACACCACCACCATCCCCTCCAGAAATCGGCAGACTACTCTCAATATACTTGTTTTCAAGGGTGTTTCTGAGATTGCCTTAGATCTTTCCACTGTCTTTTTCCATGTTATATTTTAGAAACCAGTTACATATGCATACTGTAGTTATCCATCTATCTATCCATCTATCTATCTGTCTGTCTATCTGTCTGACTGACTGTCTGTCTGTCCATCTATCCTATCTGTCTGTCTGTCTATCTATCTATCTATCTATCTATATCTATCTATCTATCTATCTATCTATCTATCTATCTATCTATCTATCTATCATCTCATTCTGCAAATAGCAATACAGTAAACATGGATTAAACTGTTTGTATTCTGTTTAACATTCAACTCTTCAAAAGTATCATGGATCGATGGGGGACATCGTCTGTCAGACTCTATGGAGACGTGACTTTAGATTGGTGGAAACATAACTATATGCTTTGCCAATGAATTAAAGAAAAAAATGACAGAGCAAAGAGAGATGGGCCTAAGATGGTGTTCATCTCTTACCTCTTATTCATCCTCAACTACCACATGTCATCTGGGGCTCTGCAGTGAAATAAAAGTGGTCCCTTGATAGAAGGGTACAGCTGTCACTGTACTGGGACTATAGGAACATGGTCAATGCAGCAAACTCTCTCTACTGTTTTACATGAGAAGAAGCTATATGTGGGGAGGTGGATGTATTGACTCAACTTTTTAACGTTTACATATGCACCCTAACAGAATACAAGCAAGCAGGTGTGTGTGAGTGTGTGTGTGTGTGTGTGTGTGTGTGTGTGTGTGTGTGTGTATACGCTCCTACAGAATATAAGCAAGCAGGTGTGTGTGTGTGTGTGTGGGGGGGTGCAGTGTGCATGAAGTTGGGGCCGAAAAAGAGAGGACCCAGGACCACCATTAAAGTGAAGCAGCTGGAAATCCTTAAGCCCGCCTTTGCAGCACCCCCCCCCCAAAACTATGAGAGACACATCAGGGAGCAGCTAGCACAGGTGACAGGACTCAAATCGGAGGGTGGGGGGTGCCATGCCACTAGGGTCTTGAAGGCAATAATATTTTATGAATTGATAGGGCAATAGCTGTCTGAAGCACATTTATAGTAACTGAGATGCCAGTGTCAGGGAAATCAGTTTTGCATAGGGCTTGTATTTTAATGAAGTATCAGTTAAAAAAATAAAAGAAAAACAATGAGTGTTCTTTCATTTTAAAAGTTTTTAGATGTCTGCAGTTCAGAAAAGGTCATTTAATCCATTTATATTATGCCACAGTTAATGAAAAAGAAACATATAACTAAAACATTCACCAGGATAATTGTTCTGGAATGCGACAATGGGGGAGGGGGAGTGAACATAGTGCTAGTCGAACTGGATGCATTTGCTATAAGAACCAAGTCCGACATGCTTCATACCAGATTCTGAAATTATTTTTATTAACAGCTTAAGAAAGTGAAGTGTGCTTGAGGGATCTGCCTTTAAACAAGATATTTGAACACAATCTTATCCTTCTTTCTTTCACACAGTATCAGCAGGTAGCGACCCCAGTTTTATCACCTGACTATCAGGACCCTCTACAAGATGATGCAAAGGACTCAGAAAGTGTTAATATTTCAAGGAATTGGGGATTAATGGGAATGATGATCAGAATTTGGGGAGACAAAGGAGAGAACTCAGGACCACCATTAAAGCAAAACAGTTGGAAACTCTGAAAGCAGCCTTTGCAGCAATCCCCAAACCTATGAGAGAAACATCTGGGAGCAGTTAGCACAGGAGATGAAACTCTAATGGGAGGGTATGGATGCCACTAGACATGAGGGAAATGGCATCTCACTGTTCCCACTGCAGCCCACAGCATGAATTCCAGCTGTGGCTGCTGAAGTCATGAAAGTTCCACCTTTCTCATACAGAGAATACAAGTGAATGACTCCTTGTGCTAAACTGGGAACCCAGGAGTTTGGGTGTCTAGAAAAAGTATTTCTGGCTCTTGTAATTTAAAAAAAAAACAACACCAGAATCTACCTAAACGGAGCACATTTAGATAGGTTCTGGTGTTTGTTTTTTAAAATGCTGGAATTTTTATGTATTTTTCATGCTAGTAAGTTCATGGAGAAAAGCAACAAGATGGTTCTCATGGCACAAAAAATGTTTGGAGCTGTGCCAAGCAAGGGGTGAGAAACCAATAAAGGGTCATGTGACATCCAATTTTTCATTTTGCACCAGAACGTTAACTCAAAAACCCTACTGCACATGCTCAGAAATTTATTTATTTATTTATCGAGTCTAGGATTACAAATACCTTTGAGCCATGGCTCTTTTACAAAGGTTCCATGTCAGAGAAATACAAATTATGGGGAACATCAAGACAGGCATTACAACAATGTGGACATTGCAAACAGAGTACAGATTAATACAGTTCAAGGGTAGCATTGTAACAAGGCAGCCAGTGGCATTTGTCAGAGAAAATAGACAACAGATAAGAAGTGCCAGAGTCATAGGGAGAGAGAAGAGGTTGGGGGGAGAAGGAATGTAGGAAAGTGGCAAGACGGTGAAAAGTGCAGCGTTGGGTATACCAAGATGTGAGGATAGAATCCAATGAGGAGGGGAGGAGGGGGGTGACAACTAGAGCAGAAAGGGAAGTGGAGAAACAAGGTTAAGTTCGGCAGTCACAGGAGCTGTTGGTAGTGAGCTAGTCCCGGAGCCTAGTTTTAAACATACCAATAGTTGGGGCAGAGGAGATGGTTGGGCTGAGGCCATTGAACCAGAGTGGTGCTCGATAAGCAAAAGAGCGTTGTCCCTGTGAAGTGTGACAGTGGGGACTTTCAGTAGCTGTAGTGTGGATCTCCTAAGGCACCATTTGTTAATTCGATGTTGTAACAGAGTTGAGACCCCAGAAGGTGCAAGGCCAAGGTAGATTTTTTTGACCATGGAGCAGGTGAGAAACTTTATGTGGTTTGATAGTTGGAGCCAGCCGGTCTGAGTGTACAGGTCACATGTGTGGGTGAGACGGTGAGCACCAGTGATGAGCCGACATGCTTTATTTAAGGCAGTTGAGAGGTGTCTAAGGGTTGTGGTTGTGGCCGAGCCATAAATGATGAGACCATAGTCTATTACAGAGATCACAGAGCTCAGGACTGCAACCTTCAAAGCTTCTGGCGTGAGGTGTGGTCTGTGTTTGTAGAGGAGACCAAGCCGTGTATTAGCAGCTCTAGCTACATTATCTACATGAAGTCCATAGGAGAGATTAGGGTCAAGCTGAATCCCTAAGTATTTGAAGGACACCACCTGATCTAGAGTGTTGCCCTGGGTGGTGGAGATAGCCAAGTGGTGTAGCTTGTGTGGGTTATGAGAGCTGCAGAAGAGCATAGATTTGGTTTTCTTGTCATTGAGGACCAGTTTATGATTAAGAAACCATGTCTCTACAGAACTGAAACCAAGTTGAAGGTTGTGTTGAAGAGTTGCAGGATCTTTGTGAGTGGAGAATACAACAGCATCATCGGCATATAGTATGATCTGCTCAGAGCAGTGGTAAGGGAGGGAGTTTAAGAAAAGGCTAAAAAGGAGGGGTCCCAGTATGGATCCCTGTGGGACACCTGAGCGAACAGGCAGGGTGTTAGAAAGAGCATCCGAAATTTTTACTCTCTGTGACCGGTTTTCTAAGTAGCTTTTAAACCAGAGAGAAGAGTCAGGTGATAGCCCAGCATTCAGTAGTTGGTGTATTAGTAGTCCATAGTGTACTGTATCAAAGACCTTGGAGAGGTCGATGAAAACGGCCCCTGTGAGAAGGCCGTTGTCAAGGGATTTGTGCAAAGCTCCAGTGAACTCAAGAAGGGCTGTGGTGGTGCTGTGACCTTTCCGGAAGCCGTGTTGTTGTGGACAACATGTATTGTATTTATCCAAGTGGTCGGTAAGTTGATCAGCCATGATGAGCTCAAGTGCCTTAGAGAGTGGGGGCAGTATGGAGATAGGGCGATAATTTGAGTGAATCGTCTTGTCCCCACTTTTATGGATGGGTGTCACGGTGGCTGTTTTCCATAGGTCTGGGAATTTTCCACAGCTGAGAGAGAGGTTTAGTATTTTTGTTAATGGATGAATTACCTCATCGAGGGTGAGCAACAGAAACTTAAGGTCCAGGGTGTCACTACTAGATCTAGATTTAGAGATAGCTGCAGTAATATAGCAGGGAGCTTCATTCACCCGTACCTTCCTGAAGTAGAAGAGGGGATGGTTAGACTGAGGGGCTGAGGTATTTGGGGAGTAGGCCCTGTTCTCGAAAAAGTCATGGGGTAGAACAGCACTAAGGTCTGAAAAAGCCATGTTAAAGATGTTTGTGATCACCTTGGGGTCAAGGGTTGAGGATCCATCAACCATTAACATGGCTGGAGAGGTTATTGGCTGCTTCCCTGTGACATCCTTGATATTGTCCCAGAAAGCACGACCATTTCCCCATGTATTGGTGAGAGCGTCTTTGTAATAGGTGGATTTCATTAGCCGTATGGCTTTTGTGCAGGCATTTCATGCTTGTTTGTAATTTTGGATGTCCAGTTGTTTGCCAGTGGCCCTGGCAACTGCCCAGAGGTGATCCCTTAGTGTCAGCTGTGAGAAAAGAGCCACAGTGACCCATGGGTTAGAAGAGAGATTTTGTTTTGTGCCTTTTAGCAGGGGCAAAGAGGTCTCAGGCTTTGTTGAAAATTGAGATGAAGTGATCAAGAGCCAAGTTAACATCTGTTGCTTCACAGATGGGTAGCCAGTCTTGTAGAAGCAGGTGTTGTTTGAGATGTGGAAGTTTTCCATGAGGAAGGACTCTGCTAGCGATAATTTTGGGAGGGGGCTTAAGGAATTTGTTAGACCATGCACACATGACTGGGGAGTGGTCACTGAGTGAGTCTGGGAGAATGGTCGTATGAGAAATCCTTGTGGGGTGAGTGGTGAGGACCTAATCCAAGAGGGTACTGGTGCCAGTCTTGTAGTTAATCCTAGTAGGGGAGTTTACCATTTGCATGAGGTTAGCAGCTGAGATGGAGTCTTATAGGCACTGGCACTGATGCTAACCAGTTTATGTTGAAACTCTAGTAGAATAAGTTCAGCTCGGAAGGATGAGAGTTGATAAAGTTTAGGACATCATTGAATCCAAGTTTAGGGTCCCTGGGCGGGATGTATACAGAGACAATAGTCAGGGCTTTATGGTTGGGACCTAGGATGATTTTTATTGGCAGAATCTGGGCTGAGGCAGAAAGTGATTTAGTTGCTACAGGGTGCCAAGACAGGGAGTCTTTGATATAGATTGAGCAACCACCACCTTTTTTGGATATCCGGTCCAGCCTGTGGACATTGTAGCCCTGAATTGTTACTGCTGAGTCAGGAACTTTAGGTGCCAGCCAAGTTTCTACCACTGCAAGGATGTCAGGGTTGTGTTGGCATATGAAGGCTTTGAGTGTATCCAGCTTTGGTAGTAGGCTGCAGATATTAATAGTTGCAAGGATAAGGGTACCTGGAGTTTGTGTGTGGCCTGAGCTTCTAGGGCCAGGATTGGGATGGATGCTGCCTGAGATGAGAAGGAGGAGGAGTAGGAGTTTTAAGGAGCAGAGTCACAGCTCTTTGAGAGATAGTTTTGGTTGTTGTTTCCTGGAGTAGAAGTCGCAAGGTTCCAGGTGGTGTCCCATATGGAATGCAAGGTGGTACAGTGTAGAGAGGTGGCCACACTTATTGAGAGTAGTGGTCGGGTTAAGTAACCAGGAATATCCAATCGGTGTGCCAAGCACAAGACTCGAGTGGAAGTGGAGAGTTCCCTTGGAGTAGCAGTGGAAACCAGAGTAGAGGGTGGCTGGGGTGGGGTGGATGTGGCTAGGACCAGGGAGAGAGAAGAGGGGAGGCCAGGGCAAGGAGGAGGAGGAGAGGTGAGAGAAAGGCAGAGAGAGCCCACATGGCTTACATACTAGATAAAGAGAATAGAGATATAGCCCTCTAGTGGTGAGAGGATATAATCTGCTAATAGAAAGTAAGAAAAAAAGCTCTAAATTCACTTCTAATATCAACTCAGAACTTAAAATGACTGTAAGGATTAAACAAATTATTAAACCCTAGCACATAAATTCAACTAGAGACACAGAGGGAGATACAGTAGTTAGAGGTGTGTTCAGCAGGAGATAGTGGGGCCACTTGGAAATCAGCTTCCACTGGTACCAAATCCAAAAGTCAGGACTAGTACCTTGCAGTACAGAGGATTTCTGAAAAACTGTTTAGGTTCCAGAAATTGAGGGGTCCGTGGCTTGGTCAAGGCACACTGGGTCCCTTGCAGTACAGAGGATTTCTGAAAAACTGTTTAGGTTCCAGAAATTGAGGGGTCCGTGGCCTGGTCGAGAAAGGAAAACACAAAGCTTTAAAGCCTTATAGCTCTGGAACCATTTAATGTTATTTCACTAGACCTATCAAAGGCACTACCGTAGGACATGACACATGTCCCCTGCAAGTCTGGGGAAACAATTCCATTCCATGTAAGCTGTAGGTGAGAGCAAAAAAAAAGAGTTAAGTATATGAAAAAAATTAGCCAGCTATAGAAAAATTACATACTGTATGCAGATCTCAGAAACCATGAAAGCTGCCATCACAAAGCTTTCCACAGATCAAGACCTTGCATGCTAGACATGTGCCAAATTTCAGCTGATTTCATCATATGGTGCCAACGATATTGATGTGCAAAGTTAGGGGTTTAACACTGAATACACTTCTCAACCCTTACTATAGTGGCACTCAGTGCCACTATAATATATTATTAGGGTTAAACAGACTGTATAATATTAACCCCCTAATTTTGCACTTTATTAGCTTTGCCCCAGTCAACAAATTTGCACAAAACTTTTCATGTGCAGTCTTGGGGGCAAGGTTTTCTAAATGTGCCAAGATTCATTCTTGTCAGATGTGCAGATTCCATGAACCAGATAGTGAAAAAGTCAGAGTTTTTTTGTTGTTTTGTTGTCATCACCTAGTGTCCAGACAGTGTGGAATTTTGGTCTGCAATTTTCAGGGTAGAAATGGATTGCCCCAGAATGATGCCTTTCTTTGGTTTGCTGAGAAAAAAACTTTGTTAATGCACCATTAGGATTGAAGCATCAAAAGTAGGGAAATACAATCTTAGGGCTCCCAAGCCTAAGATTCCACCCCCACTGTGCATGCAGGAATAGGCATGAGGGGTGTGTTTTGGGGTTGTGAATCCTAATGCGTGACCCATTCCATGGGTAAGTACGGTAAGATGGATACAGCATCGGAAAATGGGGTGAGCATTAGGGTTCACAACCCCAAAACACACCCCTCATGCTTGTTCCTGCATGTAAAATGGGGGTGGGGTCATAGGCTTGGGAGTCCTAAGGTTGTATTTCCCTATTTTTGAAGCTTCAACACTAATGGTGCATTAATGAAGTTTTTTGCAATAAATTTTCTTACTTTTTGAGAAAGTATAATTGTAGCCTTATTTGATTATGGAAGCGGTAGGAGCAGTGAGCCTTCTGGGCCCTGTGTTCCCATCCATGTCTGTTGTAACTGTCCTTCATTTCCATGTCCAAGCACTGGGACCTCTGAGCCCTGCACTCCTATCAGTCCATAGTGAGTGATATGGCCCTGTGCTCTCATACATGTCTATTGTACTTGCCCCTCATTACCATGTGGGACTGTAGGGCCCTTCATGCCCTACACTCCCATTAGTCCATAGTGAGTGGTGGAGGCACAGGGCCCTCCAGGCCCTATGATCCTATCCATGCCTATTATAATTGTCCCTCATGTGCATGTGGGACTCCCATCAGTCCATAGTGTTGTGGTACCAATGTGCCTTGCAGAGCAGTACTGCTGCCATGTTCATAATACATGCCACAGTATAGGTCATATGTGTCCAATTTGTTACAATTCACCAACAGTTTGAAACTGGGCCTGGTAACATGAAAAACAACTTAGTACATCCAAAGGTGTATTAAACTACCTATAGTGCTGAAGCTGTATCTCAAAGCATTTTCAGGGTATAGCATCTGAAAAGTACACCAATCATCCTAATGCTACCCTAAAGGAAGTTCTGAAACACCAAAGTGTTATAACTCTGTCATGCAGTAACATTTTTCCACCAAGCCAGCTAAAGGCACATCTTTAGGGCAAGTCCATTGTACACTGAAAACTTCAGCCCAAAAGCCCAAACCACTTTTTATTTATGAAGTGGCAAAGAGACATATCTGGAAAAGTAGTGTCACAAACTGTGGCAATACCTTAGTTCTTTTGGCAAACAATGTCACAATTAAGTGGTTCAAACTAAGTTATCCACATCAACAGAACCATCCCACATGATTATGCATGCATAATTTCATAGACAACCATTGAAGGGCTGCTAAGTTATTAAGGTGTAAAGTATGCAAAACTGGGAGACTGTGAAAATGGAAAAATCATGTCAATTTAAGGATGTTTAAGACACAGGGTGGGATATTCAGACTGCACCAAAAAGATGCGCAATAGAGAACAGCGCAAGTCCAGCACACCATAGTGCAGCGGGCACGATAGTCAAACCATGTGCAGGACAAGGTGCGCCCGCACAATGTGGCTGAATATCACACCCGATGCGCCATAGTGCAATGAGGGATGCACAATGGAGCAGGGTCGATGTGCAATAGCATCCCTAGGGATGCACAGGGAAAAAAGACAGGAAGCAGGTGAGCAGCAGCCATGGATGCACCATGTGCCAAGGAGCATGCACCAGGACAGACAGACCAACCCCCCTCCTCTCAGCCCCCCCCAGGCAAGGCCCCCATGAGCTGCACAACCAGATGGGTGCAAAATGGACCATGGGCCCATGTCCCCCAGTGCTGAACCAACAGTAGATGTGACCCAGCAATCCCCACCCACTGGGCAAGGTGCCCCTGCACCATCCCCCAGCCAGCAGAGACTGGGACACAAGAATGGCCAAGCCCTACCCATGCCATGGCACCACACCAATGCCGACCACCCCCAGTATGGTGAGCCCGAGACACCAAGTCCAGAAGCATGTCCAAACAATGCATGGCACTGAAGGCATTCCCCACCACTGTGCCAAGGCATCCAGTCACCCCGGGGTGCAATGCACATGTACCACATCCCCACCGTGACCACCCACCACATGCAGTGACACCATCCACTGATGCCACCACAACCCACACAAGGCCCTCCAGCATGGTCCCCACAGAGGCACAGCAAGGTAGGTGACCCAGCAGCAGTATCTGAGGGACCCCACACATAAGAAGGGCCACCCCAGATGCCACCACCAGCAGGAAGGCACTCTGAATGCAGGATCTGAGCATGGTCCACCACCCATGCACACACCCCATCCCAGCACCAGCCCCACCAGACACCACAGCACCCTCCTGTGGTGCATGGAGGCATGCGCCACACATGAGGCAACACAGGGCACACACAATGCCCCCCATCCCTGTCCCATGGGTACCCCAGCAGGCAGCCACACAAAGCAGTGCAACAGATGCTGCCGTTTTGAAGCCCATGGTGCTGTGTAACTGCAGCCTGCCCACCACCATGATGCCGGTGAGCCTGCCATGTGGCAGTCGACACATGCACCTGGCCACCCTGATGGCAGGCACAGGGGCCTGTGTCCAGGCCACCACCCACATGCAGCAGGACCCCATGTGACAGCCACCAGACCACAGGCACTGCCCCAGTCACCATGGACTGCATGGAGGGGGCAGACAATAGCATTGCCCACAGTGGCAACAGGAACAGATGTGCAGTAGTCCAGGGCCGGGATGCCAGCTGCAAGTGCGCAATGTGTGGAAGGTGGCAGGTATGGACTGCCCCTGAAGGCATGCCGGCAGTCAAGCATGCAGTGGTGGGGTTGGCAGAATCGTGTGTACCACAGTCACGCATGGCAGCAGTGTAGAAGCAATGGTCACAGTCACACAGGCATGGCACACACTGACAGGGGTGGCTGGGACATTGCACATGCACCCTAGCCTGCTGCACACAGGCAAACAGTGCACAGGACACACCACACAGTCCCCAGACAGAGTCCATGGCCCCCACCCACACCAGTGGAGGAGCCCCGCCAGACACACCCATGGCCAGGCCAGCACCACCCCACAGTAGCCATGCACATCACTGCAGCAAGGCTCCATGCACCTGCTGCAAATCAGAGACCAACACGGACATAGATATACAAATATATATTAATAAACAACACAACAGCAACAAAAACCATATACAGATATTTACAATGGGTGAGGGGATGTACAAGGATGCAACAAGGGGGGAGGGGAAGGGCAGGAAACAATGGGAAAGGCAAAGGTGGGGGACATGGGGTTGTGGGGTATAGTCCAGGGAGGGATGGAATGTAGTCAAGAGCTGCAGGCCGTACCAGTGGCACTGATCCTCTCTCTCCTCCCTGTGGCACCTGTGGTGTGTCGACAGTCACCCCTGTCCATCCTCTCCAGCAGCTCCAGCATGGTTTGGGTGATCTGCAGGATCTCCTGGAGGGTCCTCTCCATGGCCCCCAAGGGCGGTCCACCTAGGACAAGGGAGCAGAAACAGTATGAGTGACTGGCCTGACCAACGCAGCCCACCCAATGTGCACAGCGTGCAACAGTGGCCTGTGCCCCTGGGATGGCATGTGACCACCCACAGTAAGTGCACCCATGTGATCATCCTATCTGAACACCCACAGCCATGCAAACCGTTGTACACCATCACCACCCATGCACTACACAGCACCATCCTGGCCATCTGGCATCATGGCAATGCAGTAGGAAGGCAGTGGCACAGCCAGGTGCCAAGTGCACCCACAGCCCACCTGCAACACCCGTCCACATGTGCAGTCCCACAGGATGGTGCAGAGGGCACTGCGGTATGTGCAAGGCTGGAGGAGCCATGTGCAGAGGGTCCATGACTCACCACCACCCCTGCAATCCACTATGCACAGGTGTATAGGGAATAATGGTACTCACCTGCGTCCCGGTCAGCAGGGCACTGATGAGCCCCAGCACCACCACTGTGCCCTGCCTGCATGGCCACACCTCTGGCATTGTCTTGCCCACAATACTCCTAGGCCATCCAGGCCCTACGGTGGTCCTCCAGGCCTAGGGGAAAACATGGAGAAAGGCTCATCAGTACACATCTGCCCATAGGTCCCCCCACCAGAGCGTGTGCCACACAGCCTGTCTGGGTCATGTTGGCTCAGGGTGGACATGATGCACCCCCACAACCGACAACACAGGTGCTGGCCCCCTCAGCGGCATGGTCTGCCAAACTCTGTGCCCCCGAGGACAGTCGGATATGACTAGTGATGGTGAAGGAGCACCTACCTGGCCGTGGCATGGCTCCCCGTCAGGCATGCACCTGAAGTCACCCAGGCAGTCAGGGTCAAGCTGCTGGAGGTCCCTGTAGTGGTGCCGACACTGCTCCCCAGTTCGACTGCTCCCAGTGGCCTCATCAAGGCCTTTGGTGACCTCCTGCCACACCTCAGTACGAGGCCTCATGAGGGGCACTGACCAAACAGGGCACCTGCATGGGGCTCCACAAGAGCCACCAAGTTCACAAGCTCAATGACACTCCACACAGGGGCTTTGGTGCGCGGCATCATACAGCCTCTGCTGAACTCTAAATGGTGCCCGGTAGCACATGTGTCCCACGTGCTGAGGCAGCGGGGTACTATGCTGCCAGCCGCAATTGTGCTGGCACCAGACTGTGCAATAGGAGGGGCAGCCATACAGTCACATGGCACCTAGAGGGCAAAGGGCAGCCACAGAGTCAAGGGTCTGTCTGTGCACGGAGTGCCACTGCACTATTGGGAGGGCCCAGCATGGTGCGCAGTAGGGTGCAAGTGTGTGATGACATGCAGTGGCCTACTCGCAGAGGTGCCATGGCACCTACAATGCACCATGGCACATGTGCCCATCGGACATACTGTGCACGAGCGCCACAGGCACAGTAGTGGCTGTGCGCTGTATTGTCTCCTGCGCACAAAGCATATGCTGCGCCACTAGCGTACATTTCAGCACCATGCGCATGCGTGGTGTGGGGCTGATTGCGCATGTCACAGTGGTGCACCACAACTTGAGCATGCTCAACACCATTGCACAAGGTGTAGCCACGCGATATTCAGCCAGGGATTGCAAATCAGCTCATGAGCCATTCCACAGCTCATCCACTGCATTTGCAGCTCATTACAGTTGCGCATGCCCTCATTTGCATGTGATGTGCTATAAAAGCAACATGGAAATGCACAGGCCATGGATTGGTATTGCAGCCTTTGGAGGTAGGTGCCATGCTGTGGAGACATGGGGACAGTGGTCTGAGAGGGCTGTATGGGACTGCACAGTCCATGGTAACACCTGTCCATCTCCCCAGGCACAAGCATGATCGAGCATGAGGAGGATAAGAAGCAGGGAAGGGTGCAGAAGCAGAGGCCCAACTTCACCAGTGTGCAATCAGATGCCCTGTTCGAGGCCTATCTCAACAGGGAGCCACTGCCCAGTGGACAGAGGGGCACACTACAGGCCCGTGCGGCAGCGTGAGGCAAGGTGGCATGTGCTGTACACCAGCAGGGCAGCCACCAGTGTTCCATGCAGGAGTGCAAAAAGAAGGTTAGCATGGACAAGAGGAGTATTAAGGACTAGGTGGCTGCCATCAGGACAGAACGTGCAGCCACTGGTGGAGGCCTGCAGCATGTGCCTCGCCTGATGCCACTGGAGGAGCAGGTGGCTGGCAGCATGCGGCGTTGTGCCATAGAGGGTGTTCCAGGCGTAGGCTTCCAGATGGGTGGCAGCCCATCACTACATGGTAGGACCGGTGCTGGCAGTGTGTGGGAGGCGGGCTCCAGGGCCAGGCAGAACCATTAACAGTACTGTGTTCTTTTACAGCTCCTGAGCATCTGCATGGGGCAGCAGTGGTGGATGTGTCCACTGAGGGGGTGGCATCAGTGCACCATGTGACAATGTACCCCAGATGGCACTGCCTTGCGGCACCCACCATTGCGGGGTGCTGTGCTGCATGGTCAGGAACATCATAGGGACCAGCATGTTGGCCATGCAGACGACCCCTTGGATGACCACAGCCATCTACTGCAGGCCTCTGTGAATCAGCAGGTGCAGCTCATGGAAGCCGTGGATACACTCTGTGTGGAGCTGTGCCACGCAGAGGAGCAGCACAGCAGGGACCTTGCCCTGTTCTGGAAGAGTTAGCTCAACAGCGGGCGGATGTGACCACAGCCATCGACAGGCACACCACTGCGATGGCGACTGTCCTGCCTACACTGGGCGACCGGCTGTATACCCATCTGCCACACAACCCGCAGAGTGCAATGTCCACCCCCCCGTTCTCGGTGTTGGGTGACCCCTGCCATGTCGATGCTTAGTTCAGCTGTGGGCATACCAAGCACACCTGGTGTGGGCATGTTTGGTGGCCTGCAGACACCTGCACGGACACAGTTGCATTCACACAGCGTCACCACTGGGGGACCGTCGATGCCACCCCATGAGGCCACTGGTCAGCCTGTTACAGTTTGCAGGTCTCGGTGGGGCTGCCCACGCATCTGTGGTGGCTGTGCTAGAGTGCTGCATGACTGACCCTTCCCCCTCCATGACCACTGTCTGCTGCTACCCGGTGTGCACTTTGGTGTTCTGTGTGCATGCATGGGTATGGTGCCCTGTCCTGCACTCACACGGTCCCTGTGCACACCCTCCCAGCTGCTGGCCACTGTGGCGGGTGCATGATGATACCAGCATAGCACTGACCGCCACTGTGCAATGGTGTTCAGCGTCTGAGGCATGCACAGTGCCAGCCACTGGGCGTGGTTGTGTTGGATCATGTGTGTGGGGGCTGGGGGGTGGGTGTGCATGTGGCCCTGTGGGCATGGGTTGGGGTGTGTGTGTGCCTGTGTGTGCAAGCCACATGCAGCCCTGCTGTTCTCTGCCTTTGTGTGCAGGCCCCCGCCCATTCCCATGCCCCTGCCGCTGACCTTCCCTGGTGTCTGCCCCTGCCTGTCTTTCAGCTGTGCCCTTGCCCCTGGTGCCTGCACGCAGCCCTGTTGACCTACCTGTGTGGTCCAAAGTGCTCCTCTGCAATGGTGTCCCATTGCTGCTGGGCCATCCAGACCAGCCGGGGATCCTTTCAACCAGGGGGTGGCTGCCCAACACCAGCTGGACTGGCATCCTCATTTCCCCCACTGCTGTCCCCCTCCTCTACCTCAACGGCTATCCCACAGTCAGTGGCCATGTTGTGCAGGATACAGCAGGCCATGAATAGCCTGCAGGCCTTTGAGGGGCTGTACTGTAGGGCACCACCTGACGTGTGCAGACAATGGAACCGTGCCTTCAGCAGCCCGAACACCCGCTCAATGATATTCTGTGTTGTGGTGTGTGCCTCATTAAACTGTTGCTGTGCTGGAGTTGAGGGGCACCGGTAAGGTGTGAGCAGCCAGGGCCATAGCGGATACCACTGTCACCTGTGTGTAGAGAGGTATCGTTAGCATGGTGGTCTGTGACACTGTGCCACTGGCCTTATAGGCCATTCCCCATGGCACCCCTGCCCGTGCCCCATCCCCCCATCTGCACCCTTCATTCGGCGTGCACTGCATACTCACCTACCAGATGGCCAGTGGGGATGTCCCCACTCTTGAACCACAGTGCAGACTGGTGCCAGATAAAGGCATTGTGTGCTCCCCCAGGGTGCGTGGCACAGACATTGACTATGTGCCCCCTGACATCGCACACCGCCTGGCAGTTGACTCTTGGATATCCATTGCGGTTGATGTATGCCGCCCCCTCCAGGCCAGGTGGAATGCGGATGCCAACATGGGTGTAGTCTATGGCCCCACGCATGCCAGGCAACCGTACTACCCTGTGGAACTCCTGCATGTTTGCTGTGAGCTCTGCCTGTGTGCTGGGGAAATGGATGTATTCTGCAGCATGTGGCAGCAGTGCGCTGAGGAATTGTGTGAGTAGGCATGACGCGGCTGACTGGGTTATGCCTGCCATGTCCCCTGTTGGTCTCTGGAAGGTGCCCGTGGTAAGCAGGCACATGACAGCTGTGATCTTTGTCTCCACGGACAGTGCATGGCTCCATCATGTGGGTGCTTGCATCTCCTCACTGCACAGCTCATACAGCTGCCTCAGAATAGCCTGGTTCAGTCAGTAGCGGCCCACGATCTCGATGTCACTGTACACCTCAAAGCTGACACAGGCACAGTACAGCCAGTTCTGGTCATACCACTGATGGGCCCTTCCACAACAGTGCCTCCCTGCTGCCTGCCTCCTCACACCCCTCACTACCACCTCCATCTGGAAGGTGGCACTGGCCATGTCCCTAGTTGGTGTTCCCCCCGGGTGGCTGTCTACCTGGTCCCCCCCTGGCTGTGTGCTGCTGGTACTGCCCCTGCACCAGGTGCACCCCTGGCACTTCACCACTGTATGCCCTGCCTCTGCCCCACTGCTCTCCTTCCTCTGTGGCATGCTCAGGCCCTCATGCACACATGCACACTCACATTCACTCACTCACACACTCACACACTCACTCACACATGTCTTCAGTACCCCCCCATCCACCTCTTGGCCCCCTGCTTCTTTGCTTAGCTCCCTGTTGCTCTGTCTCCACACTCCCTGCTATTGCTCCTCTGTAGCACAATCATCCTTCCCTCACTTGCTCCCTTTTCTATTTGCTCATATCCACTTTCACACAGCTTCTGCTTGCTCCACTATTGTGCACGTCTCCTGCTGTTGAATATCACACTGCGCACATTATTCATGGTACCACCCCTGCACTTGTGCATGCATTCATTACTGTTGTGCTGTGGTGCATTGGGTTTTGTAATGAACATCCGATACCGCTGAATATCGCACTTTGGCGCATGTCCGCTCTTGCTCATGCTCATACCTATTGTGCATGGCGCAACTGCTCTGAATATCCACCCACAGTATCTAAGAAAACACAAAAGCAATTCAAATGAAAGTAGAAACACAAAAAAACGATCTACCCCACAAAATTATTTGTGCAAACGTTCATGCATATCCATTGAATGACTGCAAAGTTACTAAAGTGCAAAATATGCAAAACTGGATGACTGTTGCAAAAATGGGAAAAACATTCAAATTTAAGGGTATTTCAGACACAGTATCTTAAAAAACACACAAGTGATTCAAATATAATTAAAGATGTGAACAGACAAAACCTGCAAAATTATGCATGCAAAACGTTATGCACATATGTTGTAGGGCTCCAGAGTTATTAAAGTACACATTTTCAAAACTGGAAGACTGTTAGTAAAAACAGAAAAAAAAGACACGTGAGTTTAATGATGTTTGAGACACAATATATCATAAATCACACAAGAGACTCATATGAAATTTGTCACATTTACAGACATACTCCCTGAGATTATGCATGCAAACATTCATGCACATCTGTTTAAGAGTTCTAAAGTTATTAAGGTGCAAATATGCAAAACTGGAAGACTGCGAAATGGGAATGAAATGTGTAAGTTTAAGGATGTTTGAGACACAGTATCTCAGAAAATGCACAACGGATTTGCATTAACCTTACTACATCAAGAGATCTACATCCAGAGATTACACTTGCAAACATTCATGCACATCCATTTAAGGGTTGCAAAGTTATTGAGGTGCAAAGTATGCAAACCTGGATGATAGTGTGTGAAAAGTACGTTCACTTTCGGGACATATGTTTTACCATAGGAAATAATGGAAAATAAAACTTTTAATAACTTTGGAACGGATTAATATTTTTTCACCAAATCTTCAAAATGTCCATCTATGACCCAAAGGCTTTCTACCCTGAAAATTGCAGAGCACATTAAGGCATTTCTGAGATACAGGTGAACTTGCATGAATGAGGATACAACTCTACTACAGTATCTTAAAAAGTAAAGAAATTATTTGCAAAAACTGTGCTAATGCACCAGAAAGGGTTCTGATTACTGCAATAAAAGTAGAGATAAGTAGCATTAGGGTTTCTAACCCTAACACTCACCCCATTCCATGACCAAAGAAGGTGATATTTGATATGTTTTCTTCAGGCAGGGCCTATAGGTTGTTAGCAACATGTGGGGAGGAACAGTTCTGTACATTTGAAGACTGTATCACAATGAGGTGAGTGTTAGGACTGAGAAACCCAAGGAAGATCCAACCCCTGATTCACCAATAATCAGGACAGTGAAAACTGTAATGTTTTTTCCTTTTCCTGTTTGGTGGGTGGGGGTGGGGAGTTAGGGTTGGAAACCCAAACACTGCATTTCCTTACTTTTGTTATATTAATCTGAGCCTTAACTGGTGCATTAATGAAGTTTTTTTGGCAATAATTTAATATTATAGGGGCACAGTAATGTCATATAAAAAAAAATTCTCGTGAAATAAGATTACCCCCACACAAAACAAAATCCTTTTTTGTATGGGCAAATTCTTTTTTTTGTATGAAACAGCTATCCAAAAGACTGAGCATGCTCAGAACTGAAATTTAAAATCCTTATAACGCCAGAATGGATTAATATTTTTTTCACCAAACTGATAAAAGACATCGCTCTGGGCCAAGCTTTTTCTAATGCACAGCAGAGAAGTGGTCTCCTGGGTACTCTTACACAAAGTCTTGGTACAGTCAAGTTTGCTTCAGGGGTTGACTGACACTGTGTAATAGTTAGACTGCTAGGAGTTTGGCTGACTTTTTGGACTTTGTCTGACCAAGCTCTTGCTACCCTAAAAATTTCAGACCAAAATTCCAAACCATCTGTGTGCTTGGCAATGAAAAGAAAAAGTCTCATTGTTTTCACTTTTTCATGATCCGAATCTCAAAATCCATACATCTGACTGGAATGAAATATGGCACACTGAGAGAGAGACTTTGCCCCTGAGACCATGCTTGCAAAATTTCTTGTAAATACACTGAATGGGGGCAAAGCTATTAAAGTGCAGATTTTGTGGTTTAACATTAAACAGCCTACTTATCCATAACTATAGCGGTGCTACCATGCCACAAGAATATATTATATATATAATGTTCATGGCAAAAAAACTTTATTAATGCACTAGTTAGGGTTAAACTAATAAAAGTAGGGAAATGTGGCATTAGGGTTTCTGACCCTAACATCCTGCAGGCAGTAACAGGAGAAACCATTACAGTTTGACCTCTCCTGCATCTTCACAAATCAGGTGTGGGGTGTGCCTTGTCTTGCCAACACCAACACTCACCCCATTCCCTAATTAAAGAAGCCGATATGTGTAGAATATATGAGAATGGGATAAGCGTTACAGCTGACATCCCCAAGGTTCATCCCACACCTGATTTGTGAACATGCAGGAGATGTCAAATTGTAATGGTTTCTCTTGTTGTTGCCTGCTGGGTGGGGATGGGATGTTAGGGTTTGAAACCCTATAATGCCACATTTCTCTACTTTTGACAGTTTAATTCTAACTATTGAATTAATGAAGTTTTTAGCAATGAATTTCCTTACTACTTTATTATATAGTGTAGTGATATCCTCATTTGCCAGGGGGAGTACAGCCCTCCGGGCCCTGCATTCCCATCCCTCCATAGATGCGTACATGTATGTTACTGTGGAACTGCTGGGCCCAAACGACCCTGTGCTTCCATTTGTGCCAAACCAGCAATTTCTTTTCTTTGTTGTATGGTTTGTTAAATTTGTTAAATTTCCAAATTTTTATATTGACCTAAATCATAGTGGGGGCTATGTGTTATCCTTGTAGTGCTCATTAAGACCTTTGTATGTATACGTGACTTGTCCTTCAAGTCCAAATACTGAGGAAGTTTGGCTTCTGATATTCCAATATTATCCTATGGGAATTTGCATGGCATAATCTTTGTGCTTTCTAAGGCTGCCTGATAGTGATCAAGTCATGGAACCGAGAAAGTCATTGTTGTTTATATCCATGATAATGGACTGAACAGGGACTATAGTCAGATAAATGGAAGAATTGAGCTGAAATGAACTAAGGACTGTTTCTGTTGTCAATATGTATGGTAACAAAAGTCTATCTACTATATGAGAATAGTTAAGTAAATTAAAGTGATTACTTTGAAATGTAATTTGATTAGCTAGAGAGCATGATTTGTTTAGATATTTAGTGACACTTTTTAATTGTAATTGTATTTGTGATAATGAATGTTGCAGATCTTTCCAGAATAAAAACTCGATGCCACTGTCAGGGGACAGCGAGCAACACAGTCCTCCACATGCCATCCAACTGATGCTGGAAGTGCCATGACTGTTTATAGGGAAGCAATAGACCAGTACTTTCAAATGAAGATAAAATGGTATCTCAGTTCATGGCATATTTGGTTTATAAAACAGGTGTTTAAGTTTTTTTTATAGAAATGGGAAAACGCTACAAAAATGAAAAAGAAAGAAATGCAAACTGCATTGTCTACTGCTTATTCAATCAAATAAAAATAAAATAGCATCTCACATTTTATTAATTTATCAAAATAATTTTAGCAGGAAAGGCTTACTGAGCCATAATAGCTCATTTTCATACGCCTCCTGGAGGAAAATAAATTAAATGGGTCACTGAGTATGCTCAGAAATGTATCTTTACATGTGAGGATACATTTCTGAGATTGTTCAGTTTGACCAAAATGAGTTAGATAAATTTATAAGCATGCTCAAAGACCAACTTTATATATCTTGTTCATGTTGCCCTAAATAACATGCTTATCTTGGCAAATCTATTTTCATACCTGTTGTGTATATAGGGGACATACAATGGCCTGACTGAAAACATGCAATTTATCTCATGTATGAGGGGGCAAGACCATGGAAACATAGAAACATAGAAGTTGACGGCAGATAAGGACCGCAAGGCCCAACCAGTCTGCCCATTTCTCTTTCTACCTTATAAATGTACCCTCAGCCTTTGCTCTGTCAATGGCCTATCTATTCGTACTCATCTGTATTGCTCCCTTATGCCTACCTCATACCTGTTTGAAGCCCTGCACTGTATTCGTATCCACCACTTACTGAGGTAGGCCATTTCATGCATCCACCACCCTTTCTGTGAAAAAGATCTTCCTCACATTACCCCTTAATTGGCTTCCCTCTAATCTAATGCTGTGTCCTCTTGTCCTGCTGTTTTTCTTATATTGAAACATGTTAGACGCTTTCACTTTGTTAATGCCCTTAAGGTGTTTGAATGTTTCGATCATATCACCCCTCTCCCTCCTTTGCTCTAGGATATACATTTTGAGCTCCATTTTGGTTGCCCTTCTCTGGACTGCCTCAATTTGGTTAATGTCCTTGTGAAAGTGTGGCCTCCAGTACTGCACACAGTACTCCAGATGGGGCCTAACCAGTGTCTTGTAAAGAGGGATTATTACCTCCCTCTTCCGACTTGAGATACCTCTGCTAATACACCCTAACATCCCCCTAGCCTTACCTACTGTTTTAGTGGTCTGCTTGGATGATTTCAGATCATAAGTGATAATGATGCCCAAGTCTTTTTCTTCCCTTGTGACTGCCAGCAACACCCCTCCCAACCTATAGGTGGCTTCATGGTTTCTTTTCCCTATGTGCATGATTTTGCACTTCTTTGCATTAAACCCCATTTGCCACTCTTCCAATCATTTTGCTAGTTTATCCAGATCTCTTCTCATTCTTCCCACCCCATCTGGATCATCTACTCTGTTGCAGATCTTGGTGTCTTCTGCAAACAGACAAACCTTACCCTCCAGTCCGTCTGCAGTGTCACTGATGAAGATATTGAAGAGGACTGGCCTCAGACTGATTCCTGAGGTACCTCACTTGTGACTTGCATCTCTTCTGACTGTATACTATGTATCACCACTCTCTGTTTTCTGCCCATCAACTAGTTTGCCACCCAGATTCGCAAAACTTTGCCCGAGTGCAAACCTAGTTTGCCTGTGGCAAACTGGGCTTTGTGAATAATTGGTATTCACAAAAATTATTTTGCCCCCCCCAACTGGGTTTGCACCTGGGCAATGCAATACGGGGGACCACAATGCAAATGAGGGGGACGGGACCTGCATATCCCAGCAATCCCACTCACAAAACTTGTGGTCCATGCAAAGGCCATTTGTGATGGAAAAAATGCTGCTGGCAAAAACCTGGTGGTAATCCATGCAACCCTATTGGCTTGTGGCGGTACTGCCACCCCCATTCCCCAGTTTACCACCCGTGATGTACAATTATTGTTTTCATAGTGTAGGGTCCCTTCCCATTCCCTGCTCTTCCATCCGATATATTTTAATAGGTTTTCAGTAGTGTAGTGTCCCACCCCAGTCCCTAACTGCCCACCAGATATCCAATAATCCATTTTCCATAGTGTAGTGTCCCACCCCCTCCCCACCACTGATCGCCACAATGTATTTTTAAAAAAACCTTTTCCATAATGGAATGTCCCACCCCCATCCCTGATCACTGATCTCTATATAAATAAAAACCTTTTCCATAGTGTAATTGCCCCTCCACGGTCACCAATCTCTGTCCCCAAATACCTACAACCCCATTCCTTGGTAGTCTAGGGTCCCTCCCCTCACTCCCACCCCATCCAGTGTGACCCACCATCCTGCTCCCCCCATCCCAATCCTTGGTCGGTGACCAGCACAGCCCACCTCTCACGACCACAGCTGATAACCAACAGAGTGCTCTTGGAGCACGTACTTTATACAGTATAGCTCCTTGACTGTGATATTCTTCCACACAGATGACACACTGTGGTGAGCTGGGTAGCCCTCCCTCACAGTGGGTTGATGTGCATGTCAAGGCTTAAGGGGGCCACAAACCAAGACCTGAGAAATGGGTTGGCATGAACAACAGAGAAAACAGCAGCTGGCAAGATGAAGGTCCAGTCACTGCAGTCCCTGCACCACTGACAATCCCTCTACCATCGCCCACTGCCCAGTCCCCCCTTGACTCTTCACCAGTTTGGTAGTCTAGTCCCTATCAAAGTTGCAGGGTGTGCAACAGCTGTTGGCTTCATCCTGCCCTGGTGATGGTCAATGAGTGGAGCAGCATGGCGCCCCACTTGGGAGAAAGAGTGGAAACAGGGACACTGAATTCTCTCCCCCTCTCCCATACTGGCTCCCAAGGGACCCAAGCCAGTTCCTGAACCCATGTCACTAATGTGGTACTGGTTTCCCATCTCCCACCCAATCCACTTTAAACAAACACACACAGACACACACACAGAGACACACACACACACACACCCTCAGCAAGCCCTTCCCACCTGATCCAGTTGATCAGTATTTTTATTCCTCATATTAACTCATTTTCCCCTTCGTGCCTACAGGGTTGATTGCACTCTGATCACTTTGTGACAGAACACTGCCCTGATGTGGCAGGACACTAACCATATGTATCAGATAAGTATTGTTTTATGTTTATTCTACTTTGTTTTTCCTAGTTAGTTACTAAAGAGCTGTAGATCCTTTTTGACCCCATCACTATTCTTATTTTACAGATACAACAGGACATCCAGTCATACCTGTTATAGCTTGGACCTGTACCTTGTGCTTCAGACAGGAGGCTACAGGCTGGTGGGAGGGGTGGGCATTATGGTTGACAACCCCAAGGGGCACCACTACACTGATTCTCCAAGACTCCTGAGATTCCAATCCCAAGGCAGGAACAGCCTTCCTGCGGAGGATGTGGGGTCTAAAACTGTGGGAGAATTCAAGAATGCATGGGACAGACATAAGGCAATTCTTGTGGGAGGTAGGAAGAAATAGGCTGTTGGTTAACTAGGATCTGCGGCCTATCCTGTAGGTAGGGAAATGGGCAGACTAGATGGGCCAAGCAGTCCTTATCTGCCGTCAAAGTCTATGTTTCTGTTTCTGTTAATGTTTTTCCATTTCTCTATTTTGTTTTTGTGTTCTTCAACCCTAATGTCTACATTAATGTAGTTTTTCGCAAATTGTGGCGTGATATTTCACTTTAAAAGTGCAAACCTGTTATAGTCTTATAATATATGACTAAGGTAAATAATCCCCGTACATGAACACTTTTCCAAATGTAATAATCCATGGATTTTGATTGACAGGTAGCTATAATCAATTTCTAAGCATGGATTATAACTACTTGTCAATCACCAAAAGTGGATTATTACAAACTGACAGAAAACTGTGTTCGTACAGCGCGCCACTGAAAGCCGACTGCAGCATGAGTTTTTTTTCACAGTACTGCTGTTGTGCTTCACTTACTCTTGCTTTCACTTATGGCACGCCATTTCATTCCGAACAAAAAGAAAGTACTCACTTCAGCTGCCTGTCATAAAACAAACCTCTTTTCAGCACTTGCACCTGGCTCCCATATTTTACCCCCCCACCCCAGTTGCCGAATGTAAAGCTATCATTCTATTGTACTCCTGATTGCCTGACAACATCACAGCTTTCAGCACTGCTTTTCCTCTCTGTACCCCCACTTTTCAAAAACTGAAAAAAAAACTTTTTAAAAACAAATAAGATATAACAATCTCAGATCTTCCAGTGAAACACACAGAGCTGTGTGTGTGTGGTGAGATGAAGACAACAGAAAACTGCACAAAAAGTGTAACTACTATACCACTTTATTTAATTGTGGGATTCTCCCTATAGTACCAAAATAAAACAATGGGCAAGTGAGAGTAACAAGGTGACGGTTCAGTCTGGGGGCTTATGGACCTTCACTATCCACACGGCCTTTGGCTTTGTGGATTATTATGTTCCATAAACCCCTTGACTGAATTATCACTGTGTAACTCACATTCCCCCACTGTTTATACTATTCCACCATAAGGTCTATGACTCTCTAGCAAAGAGAATAACCTTTAGAGGAAAGTCACATGGTAAATGAAGATTGATAACTGAATAAATACTTCAGCTTTATAAGCACACATTTTGTTGCTTGGTATTGGTTGCCCAGAGGCCTTCTGCCTGTTGAACAATCATGCAGTTTGCAGGTGCTATTAGTCTGTTTTCATGACTCAGAAGTTAAGAATTTTATTTGAGTGGCAGATCTGATAGCCTGTTCATTACATGTCAGGGCAATAACCTACTGGTGACATTACTTAGCATCCCAACACTTTTGCTCAGATTAAATTGCACATCAAATTACATATTGTTGCAGAGTGGTGGGCCACTGTCTCTTACAGCTATTATTATAAAGTCAGTCCAGTAAACCAGGGATTAGCTGTTGCATTCATAAGTATTTACTTAATAGACTACCTATTTTTAAGAAAATTATAAAACCTGAATTTGAAAATTATCCAGAGTGCTTCGTACACACTGCCAACTGATTGTAAAAAAATTCTACTTCCCATCCTTATTTCTTGTTGTTTTTTTATTTATTTATGCCCCCCTAGAAACACAGAAAATTGTTATTGGCCTATCCAGTCTGGCCTTTGTCCTATCTAATCATTGAGACTGATGCCCCTCATGATCACTTGTCTCCCCTTCCCCTCTTTTCTACTTCCATTGGTACCCCCTACTAAACCCATGCATCTGTTCCACACCTGCTTGAAATCAACCACCCTTTCTGCACAGACTACCTTATAGGGTAGTCTATTCCATGTTTCTACCATTAACTATGTAAAAAAGTACTTCCTCTTGTCCTTTAGGACCCTCCCTCCTACCAGTTTTCTTGGGTTATCCTTAGTGTTCATAATTGCACTGTAGGTGAACAGTGCATTGCTGTCAACTTTGTTTTTCCCCTACATAAACTTAAATATCTGTCTTGTTCTCCCACTCCCTCCTGGCCTCCAGCGAGTATATTATCAGGTCCTGTATCTTTTCCTTAGAGGACCTCCCCTGCTGCCTCCGAATCATCATTGTGGCCTTCTCTGCATGGGCTGTGCCTTGTCTTTGTCTTTTGTAAGATGTGGATTACAGAACTGCACATAGACCTCTAAGTGTGGCCTTAGAGATATGTGCAGGGGCAGTATAACCTATTTATGCCTACTGTTTATTTCCCTACCAATGCATTCTGAATTTTGTTTGCCTTGCCAATTGCCTTAATGCACTAAAGAGAATGTTTCAGGCTATCAGATATGATTATCCCCAGATCTCTTTTTCTCCCTTGTCTGTTCCACCTTTACCCCACCCATCCTGTATTTAGTTCTTGGTTTCTTTGCTCCATTGTACATGACTTTGCATTTCTTCATATTGAACTTCAAGTGCTATAGCTTGGACAATCTCTGCAACCTCCACATCCTCTTTCAGTATCCTTATGTTCCCCTCAGTGTCCACCCTCATGCATATTCTCTTGTCAGCCACAAAAAGCCATATCTTGTTCTGAATACCTTTGCTAACATCACAGATGAATATCTTAAGAAGTACTGGTACCAGGACAAATCCCTGTAGTACCACACTAGTGAATTCCCCTCTTCTAAAAATGTTCTGTTCTGTATCATCCTTTACATCTTCCTTCCTAGCCAATTTCTGACCCATTTTCTTAGCCCCTCCCCTTCACCCAGATTTGTCTATTTTTTTTAACTGGTCTTTGTGTGGCACGGAACCAAATGCATTTTTGAAATCCAGGTACAATATGTCCACAGCCTGGCCCCAACAATAACCCAAGTCATCCCATTGAAAAAGCAATCTGGTTTGTCTGGTAAGATTCTACCCCCCCCCACACACACACACACACAAACCTGTGCTGTTTACTGTCCTACAACCCATTAATCTCCAGGAACTCCACTAATCTTGTTGAAATTCAGTGCCAAAAGGTGTAAGGTGATGCACATAGGGAACAAGAATTCCAGGCAGGAATACTGGATGGGAGGGGTTAAGCTGGCCACTACTTTAGAGGAAAGGGAACTGGGGGTCATCATAATTAACTCCATAAAACAAAGCAGCCATTACAAAAAAAAGGCTTACAGCAAGGCAGCCAGAATATTGGGGTGTCAGTAGTAAGAGGAAAGAGATAATACCACCTCTCTGTAGATCACTGGTGAGACCCCATCTGGAATACTGTACCCAGTTTTTGAGTCCTTACTTGAAGAAAGATGGAGACAGGCTGGAGATGGTTCAGTGTAGAGTAACCAAAAGGACTGAGGGCCTACAGGCAGATCTTATGAGGATCAGCTTTGGGTACTGCCATGTCCTTATTGAATGCCAGAGGGGAGAGAGGTGACATGATAGAGACCTTCAAGTTCCTGAAAAGAATAAACAAGGTAACCTGTGAGGAATTATTTAGCAGGAGTGGAGGGTCAAATACAAAGAGACATGAATGTAAGATGGTGAGGGGAGATTCAGGAGGGTTGTAAAATAAATGTTGAATTTCCACAGAGAGTAGAAGAACCATGGAACAGCCTACCAGTAGAGGTGGTGGTTCCTAAAACCATTAAGTGGTTCAAGCATGACTGGGACAGAGCAAAATGCTTAATCATTACTCAGGGGTAGCAATAAGGCACAGAGTGAGGGGGAGGTGAGGGGAAACCCAATTTACACAGTAGATCACAGGGTAGAGTGGAGTAAAACTGTGCAGACTAGATGGACCAATAAAATTCAAAAACAGGTCTGCACTCCTAGTGCAATCATAAGTAGGGGCCAGCTACCCATTGTTACTGCAACTGGTTGTTTGCTGTGCACACAGTGTGGGAGGAATTGGACTTAGATGGATCAATGGTCTTTTTCTTGTAACACTGTCTGTATTAACTTTTCCTTGCTCTTTCCCTCAAGCAACTTGCCCACCATTGAGGTGGGTTGATTGGCCCATAGTTACCTGGATCATTCCTACTTCCACTGTTGTGTAGTGACACAATGTCAGCAATCCTCCTGTCATTCAGTATTGCTTATGTTTTTAGTGAGCAGTTGAAAACGTTTGACAGTGCTGCCAATAGTACTTGCACCAATTTCTTTTAGCATCCTTGGGTGCAGACCAACTGGGCTTGGGGATTTGTTCACTGTTAGTGCTCCCAGCTATTTTCTAGTCCTCTCCTCCTCTCTAGTTCCCATATCCTTGTTCCACCCTATCCCTGCCTTAGCTTTACCTCAGACTGTGGGAGCAATCCCTTCTCTTCTACCGTACAGACTGAACATAAATAATCATTCAGTATATATGCTTTGCCCTTATCACTGACCACCGCACCTCCCTCTTTTTCAGCTTGATAATCATATCATTAATCTTCTGTTTCTCCAAAATGTAGTGGAAGAAAGTCTTGCCACCCATTAAACCCCCTCTGAAATATTCATTTTAACTCCAGCTCCCCATGGCCTCTTGAGATCTCCCAGTCACAAAATGACCTTACCTGCCACTCATGGACAGGTGGGGGTGTGGGGCCCAAGACGGCCATGTATCATCTACCTGAGCTATTTTCTTCTTCTTGCATTTCCTCCCACCCCTCTAGACATCAACATTGAGAGCTCCAAGTGTGCACATTGGTCATGCCAATGCAGAGCTCCACTGGAGGCCTCTCTTCTGGCTCATGCATGCAGCAGCACCATGATCTGTTGTCACCAAGATGGTGGTATTGCTGCAGAGGCTGTCACTCACTCTCTCTCTCTCTGTCTCTCTCTCTGTCTCACCACAGGACAGCATCCTCTGGGAGACTTAGTCCTCCTCCTGCTCTTCCACCACAGGCTGCCCCATGTTCTGGGTTCAGTCACAAACCTGGGTTGCCAGCACTACAAACAGCAAAGCTTTCACTGAGCTGATGAGCAAGCTGTGTTTTTAATTTTTTAAAGTAAAAGTCTATTTTACCCAGCTGCCCCACTGTATGTATGTATGCTTTTGACAGGCCCTCTGTATGCCGTCTTCAAACTGATGAAATGCAGTTCCTATTATACTTTGAAACTGGTCTGTCTCTATGGACTAATTTGGTTCAATATTTTTTTTGTGGGGTGGAGCTTGGTGCAAACAACACATTCATTTGACTCTGACTACTAGCTCTGAGTTTTCTAAAGTGTTGAATTTTTACACTTTGTGCACCATTGGACTGGAGATTAATTTTGCACTGCAGCAGTGCTTCAACATATTTCCCCTTTAATCCAGAAGAGAAGAGCAATAACACCAACGTGTATAGAAAACCCAGAGCTAGTAGTCAGAATCAAATGAATGTGCACTGTAAAGATATCACTATTCAATATTAAGTTAGTCTCTCAAAATATAAGTAGCAGCTACAAGATGATGTGCAGTTATTGCTCAATTTAGCAGGAGTTTCACTGTTTCCATTTCAGGAGAGTGACAGTCAAACACAAAGCTCAAAGCTGTTAGTGAGCTTCAAAACATATGTACTACAAAAATAGCACAAATAAACTTGAGACAGTGCCAGTAGTTGTGAGCTTTTTTTTATTTATTTTTGTTTTGTGGTAGCAAGTCACACAATGGTGTGTCATGGCAGCATGACACCGCCATGCTGAGTAAAATATGGTGTCCCTTATTTTAGTCATTTGTCCCTGATTTTTTTGGGGGGGTATCCCTGATTTTGGTCTTAGCAGATTGAGAGATATGATTTAGTGTTATTAACTACAGTACTATTTAGTGGTGCTGGTCAGTAAATAGTCTCACTAAGTCACAGCAAGTACATTGGCCTCTATGGTGAGTTGTAGTCAGTTTTTCTGTTTCTTTATTTTAATAGCTGGATACAAAATGTATGACAGAAGTAGTGCTTGAAGAATATAAAGGTTGCCTGGCAATGCTGTGAACTTGGCTGTGTGAGGTAAAATAGGCTGAAACAAGACTGAGATTCCATAATTGTCTTTCTAGCAGCATGCTACCATATGCAGTAGGGGAAATTCACCAAAGTACTGCTAGTCTTTGTCTCATCAGGCTAATTCAGCGAGCGGTGGGATGGCTGGCAAGAGTAAGATTATGAGCAAGTCTCAGAATATTGAACTAAATATAGTCAGGTTGTATAGTCACAATCTTGACTAAAGAAAAAAAAACTTTGATTTAAGCAATAATCCACAACAGGGTGTGGGTTATGCTGGGATTTACTTATGCCTAGCTTGATTTGGTCACCAGGCCGCAGGTTGAGTGACCAAATCCACACCAGGTGTGAGTAAATCACAGCATAACCCACACCCTAGCATAGATTATTGCAATTATACATATGGCAACAGTAATTTGCATAAAAGTCACAGTGACAAATAGTTGCATTTTCTTTTCTATTTTTTTCAGTAATTTCATAGGTATTCTTCCTTGTGGGAATTTTTTTCATGAATTTTTTGTTGTATTTTGTAGACAATATGAAGCTGATTGTGACACAGTAATGGAACAGATAATTATTTTTATGTAAGAAACCACTACTGTAATTGCCATTTAAACAACTTTTCTACGGAATGTTGAACAAGCCATTTATTAGAATGTCTTTAACTCAGACTGTCTTTTTTTCTGTATTTCTATGAACTCTGGATTATTAGAACAAACATTGTTAACTCAGACTGCTTTTTCTTCTGTATGTCAAGGAACTCGGTATTATTATAACAGATTAAATGAGAATGCTGTATTCATCACATGATATGAAGAGAATGCATCGGCTACATTTTAACATCATTTTACTTTTCAGGCTATACTGTACGTATAACTATCATGCTGTTGGAAGCTTTATTTTACTGCTCCATCATTTTGTAATTTATTGGTCCGATAGTTGCTATTGTTTAATGTAGAGGTTGATAGTACTGTGGTTTATGAATCAGCTTAGAAGAGGCACTCTGGGAGGAGGTGTGGTTGGCTGTTCTGTTCTGTTCTCACAGTGTTGTGAAATTCTTGGGTGCAGCTGGGATTGGTTGCCATGTTCGGAGCAGTTAGCTGTGTGGCAGAAGGTAATTTGTCTAGCTGGATGTCAAGTTCTTGCTGCATTTCACTTTCTTCATGGAACTGCTGTATTTGGGTTCTGCAGCACTTTTCTTTTTGCAGGTAGTTGTGTAGGTCGCAGTACTGGGTTTCACCATGCTGCTGTGACATGGGTGTTTGCTGTTGGTTGGATCACATGGTTTCCTCTTGTTTTGCCTTTTTTAGGGTTGCGCAATATGGTTTTGTGGTATTGCTGGATGGTTGCTAAACTGGGTGTTTTGATGCACTTCTTTTCCACTGTGTGCTGTACTGGAGGAGCAGGGGTTCGATTCTGGGTGTTGCACAAGGGAGGTGTTGCTGCATGCCTGGAATTATCCTGCTTGATGTGCTGATTTTGGTGCTAAGATAGTGCTCCACTGGTAGTACTCATCCATGTTCAGCCTCCAGTATGCACAAAGAGAGGATTCGGTTTTATGCCCCATGACTGCCATAATTTCATGGGCTTCTAAGCCAGCTGCACTTAGAAGAGTCCCTGCTGTGGCCTCAGAAGGAATGATTGGTGTACATTTTCTGCAAACTGGCCTCTCTTCAGATTCTGGGCAGCACTGAGCTTAAGTAGTTCAGACCCATAGGGTCACATGTGTACCAATATTGCAATTTGTCTAGGTCTCCTGAGGTTGCTTTTTTAGATGGCACAATGAGGCTAGGGTGTTTGGCGGCAGCTTCGATACTTCATGTAACTCAGTATCTAACATAGTACATGGTTGCTCATATAGGAAGCCTCTTGTGTTTCTCTATTTGGGTCATGAATTTTCTTGTGATTTTTAGTTTCTTCATTATAAGTCTTTGTGAGGTACTTTACCCCATTTGGTGCAGTTTTTATATCAAATGGGTCTCGAGTGAAGCATCTCACCTGTTCACTGCCTCTCCTTGCCATTTGAAGCTTGATATCTAGCCAGACTTTTTTACAAGCCATGTTGCTGTATTGGGTGACAAGGATGGGGAGGAGGGTTCTTAACAACTGATGTTCTTCTGCTGTGAGGGGTGGTGAGCAGGTTTGTCTTTGCCTTCTCTTTTGTGTCACTTTACTACCCCTTTAAATACGTTTCTGGCAGTGGTGAATTCTGGATATGACATTAAGGCCCTGTCCACACTACCCCTCTGTAACACTACAGAGTGCCCAAACCGTTACCGCAACGGTTTGCGTTTATACCTGTAACGTTACAGAAGGCATTTTCGTAACCGTTGTTGAAATCACATATGAGGTGGTTTTAACAACGGTTATGAAATCAGTCACGCCTCGGTAACTTTACCGGTGGTAGTGTGGATAGGTGGTAAAGGTTCCCTGCAGGGCCTGTAGTGCAGCGCAAACCGCATTGTGGGATTGGGCGCCACGGTAACGGTCGCCCAGTTCCCGAGGTGTGGACTGGTGGTACTGGTCTCGTACCAGTCACCACTGCAGTGTGGTCACACTGTACCGCTCCCCAGCTGTAACGGTTTCTGTCCGTTACAGGGTCTGAGAGGTGTAGTGTGGACGGGGCCTAAGTTTACAGCCCTACTGGTAGGAGGGTCATAGATGTGGCAGTTTAGACCTGAGCAGAGACTGATTTAGCTGCTCAGCCCATACTCTTTGCCACCTGTATTTCTGACAGTACTACAGTATTCTCTTAAGATGTCATTCAGCTCTTTTAGAGGATCTGTTTTAAAGTTCACAAAAGTGTTCTTCTCTTGGCACCAGTTCTGAAATATGTTGACAGACCATTTTGTTTAAGTGTTGTGGGCTCATTTTGCTCTATTTCCATTTGTAAAATATCTGTTTCAGTGAGGTTTAAGAGTCTTTCTCCCTATTTAGTGATACCTTGTGTTTCCTTTGTCTCAGGGTGTCCGGCTCTTGTTCCAAGATTTCTGCACTGGGAAGTGCCTTCAATAGCGATGTCAATTATGGCAGCTTCAGCTGTACAGGCTGAAGCATCAGTGTTTCCACCTCAGGTAAGTGCTCTGAAGGATGCATCTCTTCATTGTTACTGTCAGTACAGTTGGGAGACTCTGGATCAATAAATGTACTGAAGAGGGCTTCCAGTGTTTCAAAGATGTCAATCTCGAAGCTGGTGTTGAGATCAGACATTTCATTTTTTTTTCTGTCAGTTTTATAGCTGTCAGTTGAGAGATTGCTGGTCTGTGGTAGCAATCAGAACTCAAGAGACAGATTTTAAATATAGCAGGGTTTTGTTTACATTTTTCGGTGGGCAGATTGAGTGCAGCTGTCAATTCTTGTGGGTTTTACCGATGGGGATGACCAGATCTTTTTCTGTGAGTTATACTGGGATATACTTATAGATAAAACAACCAGTCAGCTGATCAGGTTTCTAGATTTCAGACTACCACTGTATAATTACAGTACTTACAAACATTACTTTTTGGTTTATAACTGTTGTCTTGAACTGTAAGGAGTAGAGCGAGTAAGTGTATTAGCATGTGACAAGTAATCGATTGACACAGAAACTCTGTTAAACAATCACTGTCAAATCATATTACTGATGATTCAGAAGCAAATGGAGGAAAAGCTAGAAACATTTAAAAATATTACTTCTGTTAAATAAAAATAGAAAATAAAGTCACCATTTCGTTTTCAAATTTGTACTTCAGTGCTTCTTGACTGTTACAGTTGTGAGTGAATGAGACGCTGGTGTGGGGGGGAGGGTCACATAAGATAGGTGCCATTATAAATTAAATAAGTAACTGTAGAAACATATTTAGAGATGAATGGGGTGTTTTATTTTGGGCACAATGTGGTGTGACTATTAAAACTGTCTGTTGTACACATTAGAAAAGTACAAACTGCTGATTATGAAGAACAGTCAAGCAACTTAAGATGCAACAAATATGGTGTCCATATGTTTTTTTAATTCTATAGGGAGGCACAATGATTCTTTTAATGCTATGTGTCCTGTTTAGCAGAACTTGTTTTTTTATAGTGCATTATACTCCTATAATGTACTGGTTCTAGCCAATCAGGATGCAGGATTTTCTCTACCCATTTTTTTTTTCCAATTTAGTATGCTTTCTGCTCCTTGCCAGCCCACCTCCATTGTTCCTACCCCACTTGTCCCGCTCCAGCACCTACAGTACCTTCTCTGAGACTTATCTTCTCCCTCTTACATCTCTGGCTTAACCTCTTCCCAGGTGCAGGGTCACCAGGGGGCCCCTCTACCTCCTGACAGAGACTGGGTAGGCACTCAAAGGAAAGTGCCATGGTCAGTGGTGTGGGGCCTGTGGTGAATGGTGGATGTCCTGCTGCAGCTAGTACTCCTTTTTCCATTTCTCTTCCCATTAATGAACATCAAGAAGGGCTCTGGCATGGATTTATGCATGTGCATGCATTTGTACATCTGATCACATAGATGTTTGCCCCCAGTTCACAGCTCCACTTGCATTGCTGCCTGTGGTCACCCAGGTAGCAGTAGCACAGCGGTGAATGACTGTCCACCCCCCAGTTGGAGAGCATCCTCTGGGATGCTCAGCTCAACTACCACAGCTGGCCCTCTGACAACCTGGGCTCTTTCCTGAACCCAGCTTTTTCTCTTCCCACTTTATAAGGGGGGAAGGGAAGGGAAGGGGAAGGGGAAATTGTTTAACCAGGAGAGGCACACTAAGCTGGAGCTTGTTTCCAGATGTGACCTGGGAGCACAAGGAAGTTAAGTGACTTGCTTTGGGTCACACAGTATGCAAGTGGGGGTCGATGGGATTCAAACCTAGGTCTCCAGGTTTGCAACTCAGTGCCCTTAACCATTACACTATACTGCCTCCTTAACATGTGTGAACCAAGCACAGGTTCTTGTCAATGTGGGACCCTAGCCCGAGTCTCATTATGTCAATCAATCAATCAATTTATTGGATAGCAAAACTGAGAGAAAATCTCTCATTTACAGTTGCATCCATCAGTACAAAACATAAAAGAACACACATACATAAAAACACAAATATAAAGACATATTGAGTTACATAGATTCACAGAATTATGCAGTTATGAGTCACTTAAAAACATCTACATTCATATGTCATAAATCTAACGAGCAATTGTTTAAAGTGTGAGAATGTAATAATAATTGTCAATTTTAATTTTCTTTGGATAGATAACCAGGTCATTGGGACTGCAACTGCTAACCTATAGCTACCAAATCTAGTTTTAAATCTTGGAAATAAATATTGGGGATAATCAGCTGATCTAAGAGAATATCTATTATGTTCTTTAATAATAACTGATCCCAGCAAATATGGGGATAATTTACTCAAAACAAATTTATATACATAAAGCATCCAATGAATTTGTCTCCGAACTGCTAAAGGTTGACAACCCGATTCAAAGTAAAGATTACAGTGATGGGTACGCCAAGGAAAACCAGTGATGAATCTTAATGCACTATGATAAAGCGGATCCAATACTTATAAGACTGCATCAGTTGTTCTCATATAGATGCAGTCACCATAATCTATTGGTGATATGAATAAAGAATTAATCAATTGTTTATGAATTTTAAAACTAAAGCATGATTTGATCCTATAGAAAAAAGACAATAGTTTCTTAAGTTTATTAGAAAGCATATGAATATGTAATTCAAATTTCATCGACTCATCTAACATAATGCCTAAATATTTATACAAAGAAGTTCTAGACAAATTAGTCCCCTTCAGAGTTTTAACATTTAAAGTTGAAGTTGTTTGATGATCTACCTTAGATTTCCCAGAAAATAGGGTCCATTGAGTTTTATTTACATTTAGCAATAAACATAAATTAATTAAAGTTTGCTGAATAATATCAAAATCTTTCAGCAGAGTGCAAATGGCATCTAGGGGATCCCTGCTCTGACAATACAAAATGGTGTCATCAGCATACAAAAGTATATTAGTATGCATGAAACAGTTGTTTCACTCTTGCAGATTAGTAACATAGAAACATAGACTTTGACAGCAGATAAGGACCGCTTGGCCCACCCAGTCTGCCCATTTCCCTACCTATTGGATAAGCTGCAGATTCTAGTTAACCAACAGCCTATTTCCTCCTACCCCCCACTAAAATTGCCCTATGTCTGTCCCATGCATGTTTGAATTCCCCCAATGTTTTAGACCCCACAACCTCCCCAGGAAGGCAGTTCCACGCATCTGCCACTATCACCATGAAAAAATATTTCCTCACATTGCCCCTGATCTGTCCCCTGTCTATCTTTGAATTGTGCCCCCTTGTTCTTGCACATCTCTTTTTCTGAAAGATGCTACCCTCCTGGACTTTGTTGATTCCCTTGAGGTACTTGAAAGTTTCTATCATGTCCCCCCATCCCTCCTTTCATCAAGGGTATACATATTAAGCTCTCTCAGTCTCTTTACATACGGTTGCTGATGCAGACTCTGCACCATTTTAGTTGCCCTCCTCTGGACTGCCTCCATCCTGTCTATGTCCTTGCGGAAATGGGGTCTCCAAAACTGCATACAGTACCCCAGATGTGGTCTCACCAGCTGTCTGTACAGAGGGATAACCACTTCCCTTTTTCTACTTGTGATGCCTCTCCCTACGCATCCCAGTATCCCCCCAGACCTCCTTACTGCCTTCTCACATTGCTTGGTTACCTTTAGGTCATCTGATATGACTACCCCCAGGTCCCTTTCCATTTTTATTGTTGTTAGTACTTCCCCCACCATTGTGTACTCCTCTCCTGGGTTTTTGTTTACCAGGTGCATTACTTTGTACTTCTTTGCATTGAATCTACATTGCATATGTCTGACCATTCCTCCAACCTTGCCAAGTCCCTTCTCATCCTTTCCACCCCCCTTTTTGTATCAGCTCTGTTACAGATCTTTGTGTCATCTGCAAAGAGGATACTTATCCTTCCAGACCCTCTGCAATATCATCTTTAAAGACATTAAAGAGGACTGGACCCAGTACTGAACCCTGAAGTACTCCACTAGTAACCCCCTTTCTTCGAAGTGAGTTCCATTTACTATTACCTTCTGTGTCCTGTTGTGCAGCCAGTTTGCTACCCAGGCTACTATCCTGGGACCCACTCCCAGGCTGGCTAACTTGATTATTAATCTTTTGTGTGGGACTTTGTCAAATGCCTTGCTAAAGTCTAGGTAGGCCATACCCACAGCCCCTCCTTGATCTATTACTCTGGTCACCCAGTCAAAGAAATTGATTAGATTTGTCTGACATGACCTTCCTGCTGTGAATCCATGCTACTTGAGTCTTGTGCCCTGCTGGCCTCTAGGTACTCAACAGTTCTTTCTTTCAGAAGTGATTCCATCATTTTCCCTACCACTGAGGTCAAACTAACAGGTCTGTAGTTCCTTGCTTCTGCCTAGCTCCCACTTTTGTGAAGGGGAATCACATCTGCCCTCCTCCAGTCCTCAGGTACCACCCCATCCTCCTATGATTTGTTAAACAGGGTGGTCAGTGGTGTCACTAGGTCCCCCCCTTAGTTCTTTTAAGGATTCTGGGGTGAATCCTGTCAGGCCCCATTGCTTAGTCCACCTTGAGTTTTAGGAGTTCTTTTAGGACCCTTTCTCCTGTAAATGGACTGGTGACAACCCCCCTGCCCAGAGTGCTTCTATTGTTTGGTTTAAGAAACTTCTCTTCTCCTTCTTTTGTGAATACTAAGCAAAAGTATTCATTCAGTATCTTTGCCCTTTCACTGTCTCCCTCTGCCCACCTCCCCTCCCTTTTATTAATCTTCACTATCCCTCCCTTATCCTTTCTTTTCTCCCTAACGTACCTATAAAAGGTTTTATTCCCCCTTCTTAACTGAGTTGGCTATCTTTTCCTCGGTTTAGGCCTTTGCTATTCTGACTGCCTTGCCCACTTCCTTCTGCTTTAACTGATACAGTTCCCTGTTGTGGTCCTTCTGTGATTCCTTGTACTTCTTGAATGTCATTTTTTTCTCCCTAACCTTCCCTGCCACCTCTTTTGAGAACCATAGTGTTTTTTTACTCCGTTTTGTTTTCTTTATTTGTTTCACAGAAAGGCTTTTTGCCTCCATGATGGCAGTTTTGATTTTTCTCCATTGTCTTTTTCTACCCCTCCTTTCTGGCCATTTGCTAGTGCATTCCTTAGGTATTCACCCATTTGCCAAAGTCAGCCCTTCTAAAGTCCAGTATCCATGTTCTTGTATGGCTTGTCTCCATGGTTGTGCTTATTGTGAGCACACTGTGTGGTGGTCACTTGTTCCCAGATGGCTACCCAAATCTGTGATCCTCTCCCCATTTGAGAGTACCAGGTCTAATATTGCTCCCTCCTGAAATAGTAAAATAGTCTTTGAATGTTATGCCCACTAGCAAATTTGAAACCCTTGCCTTTTACCTACTAAATTCACCTTTTTGCATTATTTTACCTGTTATTACTGTTTTAAATTTGTATTTATGTATCCCTTTTATGTTTTATTGTTCTTACGTAAGGCACCCAGAGCCTGCGGGAATGGGAGCAATATAAATAAACCTTGCCTTTTTGTTCAGGGGATGCAAAAAATCCTCTGGCTTGGAACTTTGTTTCAAGTTCCAAAATTTAACAAAACAAGCTATGTATATTTGAAGATTAGGAACTATCTAATTTTGTTATGCTTTATTTTTTTTTTACCAGGTTATATTCTCTTTTACAAAGGAGATCTAATCAGTGTGGTGGGTTATAAGTAAAGAAACAATACAGAATACATGTAAACATCATGCAATAATGCAAACATCAAAACAAGAATACAATAATGCCATACAAACAATAACCAATAGCATGCATGAAACAGTCCTTAATCCATTTTTGGAGAAGCAGTGTCCTTAGAGCCCCCCCCCCCAAAAAAAAATCTTTGAGTAAGAAACCTCACAAAGGCTCATAAAACAAGTAAAATCAAAGAAAAGGTTTTGAGCTCTTCTTGCATCACTGTCCAGAAGAAACACTTCATTGCTATAAACATTCCTCTTCACAGAGTATACTGTCAGTATGTACAGTACATACATCAACACACACGAAAATGTTATGAACCTTTAAAATCTAAGTGTGGGTGAGAATTAAATGTAAACAATGGCTAATGTTGCAGACTATGAAAAACAAACAGAAAATTCAAATGCTGGAAGTGCTATCTCACACCCTCACTAGGGACAATGTTTCACTCAGATGCAAAATAGAGAATTTAGAAAGGGCACATCACTACCTTAATTTTAGGTTTGTGGAGATACTCTATACTATGACAATAGTTTAGTTTAGTTTAGTTTAGTTTATTGGTCTAGGAATTAATACCTTTGAGCCAGGGCTCTTTTTACAAAGGTTCCACGTCACATAGAACATCAAACAGACAAAACACATTACAAGTATTATCAGCAACAGAAGTTACATAATAAATATGCTTTACACAGTTACAAGGCATTACAGTTTAGGGGTTACATAGAATATATGCTTTAAACAGTTTCAAGGCAGTAAACAATTTGGGAAAAACCAAAAGCTTCCAAGGAGAGAGAGAGAGGTAAATTGGGGACCTACAAGGAGGCGAAAAGAAGGGGAAACATAGAAACATAGAAACATAGAAGTTGACGGCGAATAGGACCGCAAGGCCCATCCAGTCTGCCCATTCTTTTCTACCTTATAAATGTGCCATCGGCCTTTGCTCTGTCAGTGACCTATCTATTCATAGTCATTTGTATTGCTCCCTTATGCCTATCCCATGCCTGTTTAGCTCCTGCACTGTATTCATAGCCACCACTTCTTGTGGTAAGCCATTCCATGCATCTACCACCCTTTCTGTGAAAAAGAATTTCCACATTCTCCTTAATCGGCCTCCTCTAATCTCATGCTGTGTCCTCTTGTCCTGCTATTTTTCTTATATTTAAACATGTTAGACTCTTTCACTTTGTTTATGCCCTTAAGGTGTTTAAATGTCTCGATCATATCACTCTCTCCCTCCTTTGCTCAAGGGTATACATATTGAGCTCCGTTAATCTGTCCTCATATGTCTTCTGATGCAGTCCCTGCACCATTTTGGTTGCCCTTCTCTGGACTGCCTCAATTTGTTAATGTCCTTGTGAAGTGTGGCCTCCAATACTGCACGCAGTACTCCAGATGGGGCCTAACTAATGTCTTGTACAGAGGGGATTATTACCTCTTCACGACTTGTGATACCCCTACTAATACACCCTAACACCCCTAGCCTTACCTACTGCTTTAGAGGTCTGCTTGGATGATTTTAGTCATCAGTGATGATGATGCCCAAGTCTCTTTCTTCCTTTGTGACTGCTAGCAACTCCTGCCAGCCTATAAGTGGCTTCAGGGTTTCTCTTCCCTATGCATGATTTTGCACTTCTTTGCATTAAATCCCAGTTGCCACTCTTCTGACCATTCTGCTAGTTTATCCAGATCTCTTCTCATTCTGCCCACCCATCTGGATCATCTACTCTGTTGCAGATCTTGGTGTCATCTGCAAAGAGACAAGCCTTACCCTCTAGTCCATCTGCGAGGTCACTAATGAAGATGTTGAATAGGACTGGCCCCAGGACTGATCCTGAGGTACCCCACTTGTGACTTGCATCTCTTCTGACTGTATACCATTTACTACCACTCTGTTTTCTCCAGTCAACCAGTTTGCCACCCAGTTGACCAACTTCTGACCCACCCGAGCCTACCTAGCTTATTTATCAATCTTCTATGTGGAACAGTGTCAAAAGCTTTGCTGAAGTCAAGGTAGGCGACATCAACTGCTCCCCTTGGTCCACCACTCTGGTTACCCAGTCAAAGAAATCTATGAGATTAGTTTGACAGGACCTTCCTTTGTAAACCCATGCTGTCTTGGATCCTGTGCCCTATGGATTCCAGGTGTTGCACTATCCTTTCCTTAAGAGTGCCTCCATAATCTTGCCCACTACTGAGGTAAGACTGACCGGTCTGTAGTTCCCCGCCTCCTCCTGCTACCACTCTTGTGGAGTGGGATCACATGAGCCCTTCTCAGTCTTCTGGGACCTCTCCTGTGCTCAGAGACTCACTAAACAATTCTGCTAATGGCTCTGCTAGTTCCTCCTTTAGCTCCTTAAGTACCCTGGGATGTATGCCATCAGGTCCCATTGCCTTATCCACCCTGAGCTTAGCAAGCTCTTGTAGGACCCTTTCTTTGTGAAGGAGTAGTGCTCACCTCCCTCCCCTGTGTCCATGATGCTGAGCTGGGCCCTGCCCTACCTTCTCTTCAGTAAATACTGAGCAAAAGTATCTATTTAGGATAGATGCCTTTACAGGGTCCTCCTCCTCACATGCTCCCTTTCTCCATTAAGCTTAGCAATACCCCTCTGGACTTTCTCCTTTCACTGATGTATCTATAGAAAGTCTTGTCACCTTCTTTTACTGTTCTGCTAGTGTTTCCTCAGTTTGGGACTTTGCCTGCCTTACTGCCTTACCTGCTTCCCTTAGAGCAGTTTGGTATGCCTCCCTATCTTCATCCCGCTGTGTTCCCTATATTTTTCTGAAGGCCAGCCTTTTGGCTCTGACCTTTTCTGCTACTGTATTTGAGAACCAAAGTGGTTTCCGTCTTCTTTGCACTTCGTTTCTGTCTAACACAATGATGTTGCTTCAAGTATTGTATCCTTAATGCTTGCCCACTTTGCCTGTACCTCCTCACCTGTGTTTCTTTTGCCAGGGCTAGCTTAACTCTGTTGACCATCTTATCAAAGTCAGCTCCTCTGAAGTCCCATATTTTTGCCTTGGAATGGGATGATTTAGATGTAGTAGCCAAATTGAACCATACCATGTGATGGTCACTGGCCCCAGGTGACCTTCTACCTGGAGATCTGTGATCCCTTCTTTGTTAGTCAGTACTAGATCTAGGATAGCCCTGTCTCTTGTGGGTTGCTGTACCAGTTGTTTGAGGCCCTCCCTGCAGGAATCCACTATGAGTCTAGTTCTGGCAGATGTTCCTGCTGGTATTGACCAATCTGTATCTGGCATGTTGAAGTCTCCCATTATCAGAACCTCCCTTTAGCTGTCATGTTTTGTATATCTTCTAACAGTAATGTGTCTATGTCCTCCTCTGGTCTGGGGCCTGTAGACAACCCCAGTTCTTATGGCTGTCCCATTTCCTGTTTCCAGGGTGACCCACAGTTCTTCTGGCTCCTTATGTGTATTCTGAATTTCTGTAGCTTTGATATTTTCATTAACATACAGGGCCACTCCTCCCCCCCTTTTTGCACCTCGGTCTCTTCTGAACAATACATAGCCAGGTACTGAAGTCACATAGCCAGGTACTGAAGTCAGGGCAGGGCCCTGTAAAGTTGGTGGTACGTGTGGGAAGTGGTGAGACAGTAGAGCAAGTGAGAGGGTAAGGAAAGGAGGTTGTAGAAGAGTGAGTTAGGAGGCAGAAAAGGAGTAGTTGGTGGTACGTGTGGGTTCATTAGACAGGGAGGATGGGCCATGGTTTGGGGATGGTCAGAGGAGGAGAGGTCTGTATCAAAAGCAGTCACAGTTGCTAGTGGTAGAAAGGCGGGCATAGAGCATGGTTTTGAAAGCTCCAAAAAAGGTAGAGGATAGAGAAGGTGGACTTACAGTGTTGTACCAGGTCAGGGCCCTGTAAGCGAATGACCTTTGTCCCTGTGCGGTCAAACATCTGGGATCCAGAAAATGTTGGTGTTCAGATCTGGTGGTGGGATGCAGGCCATGATTCCAGCAGAGTAGGTTTTGGATACATAGTGGAGTCAGCCCCATAATAGATTTTTTTGCCATTATGCAGGTGAGATATTTAAGGCGACTTGATAGTTGTAACCAGCCTGTTTCATAGTAAAGTGCACATGTGTGTGTCAGTCTTGTGCCCCCGTAAGGAGCCAGCAAGCCTTATTTAGCATGACTGAGATACGTCTTAGTGCTGTGGTGGTGGCTGAGCCATAGATAATGAAGCCATAGTCTATGATTGAGATTATGGAACTCTGTATAGCAATCCTCAGTGCAGCTTGGTTAAGGAATTGTCGGTTTCGAAATAGTATTCCTAGACGTTGGTTCACTATTTTCGCCGTGTTGTCAATATGGGTTGCAAAGGTAAGACCTAGGTCAAACGTGATGCCAAGGTATTTGAAAGTATTTACTTGGTCCAGTGTATTACCAGCAGAGGTGTTTATGGTGAGTGGAGTGTTTCTATTTTTATTTTGGTGATTGGTGAAAAGCATGACTTTTGTTTTTTTGTGGTTAAGCACAAGCTTACTATCCAGGAACCACTTTTCAACACTAGAGAAAGCAGATTGTAAGCTCTGGTGTAGGGAGTTTGGTTCTTTGTGAGAAGACAGAATTACAGCATCATCAGCATATAAGATTATTCTTTCCGGGCAGAATTCTGGGAGGGAGTTGAGGAACAGGCTAAAGAGGAGCGGGCCTAGAATTGATCCCTGCGGTACACCCGAGAGGACATGTTTGGAGTCAGAGAGTACACCAGAGATTTTTACGACCTGAGACCGATTTGACAAGTAACTTTTTACCCAAGCACTGGGTCCTTCAGTCAGACCAAGGCTGGTCAATACAGAGATAAATAGACCATGATGGACTGTATTGAAAGCTTTTGTGAGGTAAATGAAGACTGCACCGGTTTGATAGCCTTTGTCCAGGGCTGAGTGGACTTCTCCAGAGAAGTTAAGTAAGGCTGTTGTAGTACTATGTCCTTTCCTAAATCCGTGCTGTTGATTACAGAGTAGATTGTGCTTGTCCAGGTAGTCAGTGAGTTGTCTGCCACAATGCGTTCAAGAGCTTTTGAGAGGGGTGGGAGTATTGATATAGGTAGATAGTTTCCTGTTGAGGCTTTGTCACCCCCTTTGTGCACTGGCGTGACTATGGCAGCCTTCCATTTGTTGGGAAATTGACTTTGGCATAGGGACAGATTAAGAATTTTGGCAAGAGGGTGGATTACTTCGTCCAAGGTGAGAGACAAGATTTTTAGATCTATGGTGTCACTACTTGTTCTGGATTTGGAGCAGGCCTTTTTTATGTATTTGTAAGCTTCGTGCACTTTGATTTTCTTGAAATAAAATTGTGAATTGTCACTAGGGGTGCTTTGCGATACTAGGTTGGACACAGGTGAGTCCAAGAAGAAATCTGGGGGGAGGACCCCACTGAGGTCTGTGAAAGTCTTATTTAGAGCATCTGCAATATTCTTTGGGTCGAGTGTGGTGGATCCATCAACATTCATAATGGTGGGAGAGGATTTTGCTTGCTTACCCATTATATTTCGGATGTTGTCCCAGAAAGCTCTCTGATCACCCCAGGTGGATTCAAGGGCATTTTTGAAATAGGCGCTCTTCATTTGCCTAATTTGCGTGGTGCATTTGTTTTGTGCCTGTTTGTACTTTAGGGTATCAAGTGGGGAGCCTGTTTCCCTGGCTATGGCCCAGAGGTTGTCCCAATCCTTCAGCTGGGCAAGTAGTTTGTTAGTGATCCAAGGATTTGAGAGTGCTCTGATTTTACGCTTTTTTACTGAGGCATAAATGTCACATGCAGTATTGAAGGTTGTGATGAAGTATTCTAGTGCAGCATTAACATCAGTCATTTCGAAAATTGGTGCCCAGTCATGTTGCAGGAGACAGGTCTTTATTTTGATGAGATTCCCTTGTGGCAGTACTCTGCTTGAAATAACTTTGGGGACAGGCTTGAGGAATTTGTTAGACGAGATACAGGACACTGGGGAGTGCTCACTGAGAGAGTCCGGGAGAACTTTAGTGTTTTTTATCTGGTCAGGATGATTAGTGAGAACCCAGTCAATGAGGGTGCTTGTTCCAGTTTTGTCATTTTTCCGGGTTGGGGAAGTTACCATCTGAGTCAGGTTGTCTGCTAAGATGTCATCTTTACAGGAGCCAGTGTCAGAGGCAAGCCAATTAATATTGAAATCCCTGAGAAGGAGGAGTTCATTATCAGGTGGTTGCAAGCTTACAAATTCAAGCACTGACTTGAGACTGGAGCGGTAGTCTTTTGGAGGGATATAAACTGCGGCCACTGTAAGTACTTTATTTTGTGCACCGAGGAGCAATTTGATTGGGAGAAGTTGCACCTGGGTATTTGAGGAGGTGAAGCTGCCAAGGTGACTCGATAGGTTGTCCTTTATGTAAATAGCACAGCCCCCACCCTTCTTGCTTGCCCGGTCAAGTCTGAAAAGATTGTAGCCTTCAAGCGAGACAGCATGATCCGGAGTGCTGGGAGACAGCCAGGTTTCCACAATGGCTAGTATATTGGGATTTTTTTGCCTGATGAATGTTTGAAGAGATGCCAGTTTAGGAAGGAGGCTGCAGATATTTAGGGTGATAATGGAGAGTCCACAGCCAGCTTTCATTGTTTTTGTTAACTTGTGCGTGACAGGGCCAGGGTTTGGGTGCACCCCACCTGACATTAGGAGTAGAAGGAGAAGGAGTTTCAGTGATACAATTCATAGCTCATAGTAGGTTAGAGTGAGTCTCTGCTTGTTCTTTATTAGGTGTTTAGGTTTTCTTCTGGGGTCCAAGTAGAGGGTGATAGTTAGCGATTGATCTTGATTTGATAGTTTCCAGGTAGGAAATAATGTATTTTGTACACAGGTATTGGCAGAGTGATGTTTAATTAAGGATTCTGGTGGACTTGCCATGGTTCCATATTGTGGGTGGTCAAGTATGATGGTGAGAGAGGGTGGAAGGGTAGGGTAGGTAGCAGGGGGAAGTTGGTATAGTGGGAAAAGGAGGGTGAGGGTCAGCAGGGGCAGAGGGTGGAGGCTAAGAGAGGGCATAGTTTAAGTGAGGCAGTTTACCACTAGGTTGGAGTGGCAAGCAGGCAAAAATGGTGTGAGGAAGGTACTCAGAGAGGAGGTGGCGAGGTAGAGTGGGTGGGCAATGAGAAAAGCAGGGTGGTAGGGCAAGGATTTTAGAGGGCTTAGGAGGGTATAGTTAGAGCAGTAGCGAGTGCAGAAATACTGAGAGGGTTTAGCAACAGGGGGTTAAGGAGAAAACAATGAGAAGATATGAAGTTGAGAGGAGCGAAAGTGGAGGAGAAAAGTCAACACAAGGATAGGGAAAAAGGAAGAGTAAAATGGTGATAATGGTGATAATGGCTTAGGGGGTTAATGAGAGAGCAAGTTACAGAGCTAGGGAGGAGGGGAGGAGTAAAACAGTGTGTCACGAGGGAGGCTCCTTTTGGGGTGGATCTTTTCATCTGGGCGGAGCGATGAGACTATTTAATAAAGGTTGGGGGGGAGGAGGGGCGGGCGTAAAAATTCAGCCGAGAGCAGTGCAAGTGAATGGGCGCTGAGCCCAGCACAGCACACTCTCAGCAGAAACCAATGGGAGGACACTTGCTGTAACCAGGGGCCAATGGACGAGCGTCTTCAAGTACTTTGTCCAATAGCAGCCGAGATCCTACTGCCCCGGACTAGTGGAACTCCTTACCCGGCTTCCGAGGAGGGTTTGCGCCGGCTGGTGGTGGCGTCTGAGGGTCCCGAGCAGTGCCAACGGGACACATGGCTATTCGGACAAGGCGTCCAGTCTAAGGTGGGAAAGAGAGAGAAAGCAGGTTAGTGAGAGACTTTTAACTGTTAAGCACAAGCAAGATAGACAAAGGATTAATGACGCTCTTTTCTGTGATTCGTTTTTGGCCGGGGGGGCAAGAGAGTGAGATAAGGTCCCTTTTTCAGGGGCGACCTGGGATTAGTTACATGTACCTAGAGGGGAAAAGAAACCCAATGCTTTTGATTGTACTACAGTATATGGTACATTGATCATGTATACGTGTCGCAGAGATAGACATTACTACAGTTGACATAGGTGAGTTTACGTACGAACAACCTTGTTAGTTACACACATTCATGAGTAGATAGTAGATGTAAGTGCAGTTCAGTACATTATGTCCTTCCTTACTGTTCCACCCTCCCTTTTTGTCTGTATTTATGTGAGGCATCCCCCTTTAGCAGAGGTGCATTTATAGGTTGTGGCACCTGCAAAGAGACCCACTGCTTAGGTGTAATTTTAACCCTTTCTTGTACCCCTCAAGAGAGGTGCAGTCCTGGAGCTCTCTCAAGAGATTGTTCCAGACTTTGGGGAGGGTTATTCTAGGTGACTGTTGTCCCATAGTTGATCTGGCTCTTGGAGGTTCTAGCAGCTTGAATTCAGTCGACTTGACCGCCCTCCCTCCTGTTTGCTTTTGTGGCTAGTAGATTTCTCACGCTCGGTGGGGCATCAGGTTGCTTCAATTTGAAAGCTAAGCACAGGGAGGGATAGATGAGTCTCGCTTCAAGGGGTGGCCAGTTTAACGCTTGTAGTACATCGCAGTGGTGCTCCATTCTTTGAGCCCTGGTGATTCTGTGGTACAGCGTACTCAGACATGCATGTTCCATTGCCTTCAGTCCTTGAAGCATTGTTACATCATAGAACAGGATGGGAATGATAGTTCTGTTACTGACCGCAATCCTGGTTTCTTTAGTCAAATATTTAGGTGTAACCCTAGACCACACCCTATCGTACACAGACCACATTGATATGGTAGCCAAATCAGCCAATGTCAAGCTGGGCCTATTATGCTGTAACAAACAATGCCTTACCAACGACGCTGTAAAAATTGCTGTTACTAGCTCAGTGCTGTCAATTATTGATTACGGTCTAGTAGTATACGGGGCCGCGACTAACACAGCACTCAAGCAGATTAAGTCCACACTAAACAAGGCTTGTCTACTTGTGCTGGGTGCAGATCGATTGACACATACTTGTGCTCTCTATGCGCAGTCTGGGTGGCTTAACCTAGACAATACAATACAATACCAGGTTTGCCTACTGGCTAAGAAGTCCACATTAGGACTTATAACCCCCCCGGAGTGCAAAACCTCTTCACAGAACTCAACTCTGCCAGAAGTTATCGGGGCATTTGCTACCAGTCTCTGAAAAATCACCATCTGACGGACCTCACAAGCCCAGCGATCATATGAGTACTGCGCTGGTTAAACTCACTCAGCGTCGATCTCCAAAAGGAATTTAAGCTTGGCCCATTTAAAACTAAACTCCATGCTCTCCTAGCATCTACTAGTAACTGTGACTATGGGAACTAGCATGCCTTGCAACCTTATAACCTTGACCATATCTACTAGCCTTTCAGTTACACCTATGTTTCTGCTTCCCCTTCATGTCACTCTCCCCCTGTATCTCCCCTTTCTCTCCCTCCCTTTTCTTTCCTGTCAGCTACCGATCTCTAGGATTTGTATTACTCTCAACCTGCTATGTAGCACTTTTTGGAGTGGCTGTGTCAAGGGTTTTATTTTGGGCCTTTCTATTGCTAATTCTTGGTACTTCATGTATTGATTTACATAATACTAGCCTGGAATGGTCCATTTTATTACTTTGCATTATATTTTTATAGATTTTGTAAATTAAGAATATTTATTATTCTTACTTAAATCAGCATATAAGCTATATTTAACACTTAATCCATTTTTTTAATCAACTTTTATTCACTTTTGATATTTGGGTGCACTGTCACTTTAATTGATTGTACTATTTATGTGAATCTGTGAATGTGAGAAGGCCATCTCTGAGGAAGTGAGCATGCATGAAACCAGTCGGGCCTTTGTTTGAGTGGTGTGTCATCACCTATGTGGCACTTTAGAGTTTTACTACATCGCATGTTCAGCTACTATGAGTAAATAAATATTTCCTTATCTGATAGCACCCACACCGTGCCTTGACCTGGAAGTTAGGTTAATGGTGGGGGGGAGGGCGAGCGGCATCGTTGTCGAAGTAGGCGATGTCACTGAGGAGGTCTTACCTGCTGTATGGAAGGGCAACTTGGAACATACCAGGGAGGTGTTCTACTTCTCCTTATCCTTCTCCCATTTCTTATGCTTAGGACTTCCAGAGGTCTTTTCCCAGGAGTGTGATGATCTGCACCCAGAGGAGTGGGCTGATAATGTAGCAGAACTCTTCTGCTGGAGCTCCTTACCCATGTGGGCTACTAGCTGTTTCAAAAGGTGCTTCTCCAAGGCTCCTTTATTGCACTGCCATGTAGCAGTGTTGAACCCCTTAAAGATCGGGCAGGCTTGCACGTTATTGTCTGGGCAGAGGCAACAGATGCAGACATCGTGAGACTTGCCAGTGTAAATTTTCTCACCACATTCACCATATCAGAACAGTTTTGATGAGTTCTTCAGTGACATACAGCTGTTGATAAATCACTTATAGAAGTGATTACTTTACTATATTAGAAAAAATGAAAATGGTGACAATTGCAGTGGCATTTCCTTAAGTGGTCCGATGAGTATGGTTGATGGCAGGAAAAGAACTGAGAACAAAAGGGGCTGCCCACATTTATATAGCAGCCGATGTCTGACTTTGTCATAGGCAGCCCCTGGTGGACTGCTTGCAAAACATTTCTGTTTTCCTAGCACCTGGAAGCCATAAGTTCCATAGGTGTGGCCTGATGGAAGAGATATGCTCAAATAAGATGTAATGTTTGTCTTTCCATTATCTAGTTATGTTTATATTTACAACTTTAAAGAATTGAATTAAATGAAATTCAGTATTGTTGATTAGTTAGCCTCTGAATGATAACTAATACTTCAAGTGATCCTACCAGCATATGCCCATAGATACCGGTTCCTGAAGAGTCCCACTGCCTGTCCACCTGAACTGACTGACACTGCAGACACTTGCTTCTACCATGTCCACATCCACTTGTGCTAGCTGATGACTTACAGAGCCTCTACATTAAAACTACATGCTGTTCCCGGAGTTGCAAACTTCCAACTGCTCAAAATCTAAACCAAATTCTCCTGTGGCTCAAAAAGTTCACAGAATGAGCTTTACAGCTACCTTTTTGGTCCACAAGCTGTATAAGAAGTGTACACTGCACTTAAACTGTAGCTGTTAAAATTTTCATGATACCCACAACCACTGTACATAAATACAGACAGACAGACAGAAAGATAAATGCAATAGATAGACAAAGAGACGTAGCACAGTGTCAAATGAAATGTGTTAGTTTTTTAACACTAGTACTTTTGTATCACTTGCTCAGACTATCTCAGATAAATAATCTTATGAAGAACAAAAAATCCATTATCTTGTCTCATGTTTCAGAGTAGTAGGTATTGTGGATTTTTATAGGTCTTGGTTATTGCAGCAGTAACAAATGTTTGCAGTACCTGAGCTTGCAGTTAGCAATGTTTCAGTTAGTGTGTGCAAGGGCTGAACAGAATTTCCCTAGTACCACAAATTGTAGGGCTCCTGAATATTCAGGAGCTCTTCCTAAATAGTGGACTGCTTGGCTACTCTTTGTATTCAGGAAATACTATTCTTGTCAAAAAAACAAAATGAAAGAAAAAAACAGCTACTACCCTCCTCCCCAAGCTCAAATCCTACTAAATGCAACCCCTGCCCCACCATCCTCTGTCAGAAGCCTAGCCCCACCCTCCTCCCCATCACCCATAATTGTATACAGAATTCATGTAAATTTGAAAACAGAAACAACAATGGGCAACTGGCACAATGCGCCTATCATGAACCCAGCCATTGGCACTGCAGGACCTCCTGTTTGCAGGTACATCCCCCTTTTGTGGAACTTATGAGCAGTTGTAGGGTTTAGGAAGTGTCATCAACCTTCCTCTTCTCAGTGGAAGGGTGGAAATGTAGTCTCGGGTTCCCCTGTCTCTTGTACTCCTTTCTCTGGCTAGACAATCCCCACTCCCAGCTGGTAGTCTCTTGCTAATATGTTTTTGTAGGATAGCCGAGTGGCTTTCTATCTTAATTAGCAAGGCGTACAGTCCTTACAAAACCCGTCTGTTAAAAATGTTCTATCACTCAATCAGACCCCAGGCAGAGTTGATAAGAAATTATAAACCTTTACTTAAAGAAAAACAACATAATAAATTCTACAATTTGGAACATTTGAAATGCAGACAATACAAAAATAACTATTCTCTGCTCATCCCCAAACCTGTGAGTCAGCCTAAATAGCTGAGGGACAGGAGGGTCTGGGCTCTGAGTGGCTCGTATTTCATTCTGGCTCTATACTATATATCTCTGCCTCGAGGTAATTGTATGAGGTGTAGAGGCAGAGATTGTGGCTGATGTATGTCAGAACTGTAGTTAGTTTTACTACCTGAGAAGTACCTCCTCTTATAGGGACACCTCATAGGAGGAGTAGAAATTTTATTGATACACAACTTGGGCTAGTCAGGCAGAATAACTAGCTTGTTTATGACCTAGTGATTATTTTGTTATTTACTTCTCTGGGGTAATTGTCCCAGTGTAGTTAGTGACCCATGGAATACTTCCGGGTCATGGCACACAAATACGGGCATCGAAGCGAGTGCTGCAAGCTCGAGTGCGTGTCACTGTGCACCGAGACACACGCGTCCAGCACGTGTTACAGTATGTTCAAACAGGGAGAAAGGGGAAAGGGTATAAGATATCTAAAGTACAACTGTGAGTATTTGTCACCCTGAAAATGGATGAAATAGGTGTAAAATGTCGCGCGACTGTTATAAATTTACACTTGAGGTACACAGCAGATTGCAGGAGTACATAAATGAGCAATGCTCCATGATAAAAACTTTAAAATCAAAAATTCTGGGCTTGGAGTTGGAACTTAAGGTGTTTGAAGCAGTTAGAAACATCAGAAACCCTGAGCAGAGGCACATATGACTTGATACATGAACAATCTATGAAAAGGAGTAGGCAACAACAAGATACCAAGTGGGAAGTGCAGACAAATGAATATAATAAAAAAAAATATAAAGAAAGGGGAGAAGGGCCATGAGTTTTGATATTTCCCTAGCAAATTCTTTCGGCCCCCCCCAACACACCTAACAATGAATGGTGAGGATAGGACAGTATCACCAGGAAATATATTAAGAAATGAAGACAGACAGGATGCTCAAGACCAAGAAAACATTATGCAAACCAACATAATTGAAGGTGAAGGTGGGAAGGGTATGGATATAAATATTACATATACACAAGAAAGTGAGGGTCAAAATGATAACATGGAAACTGAGACAAGAGGTAAACAATATACAAAAAGAATTTATGTAATAGGTGACTCCATGATAAAATATACAGATGCTTATACAACAAAAAATCTAAAGGAGGTGGTAACTAGTTCATATCTACCTGGTGCAACTTTGGAGGATATGGTGATACTTGTTCCAAAGATGGTAAGAAAAGGAGTGGACAATCCAACAGTTTTGGTCCACATGGGAACAAACGATATGAAGTATGCTAGGGAAAACCAAATGTACCTACACTATTTGACTTTAGGCAAAATAGTCAAGGAAATAAATGGGACATTAATTTTGTCTGAAATCCTTCCAATCCCCACAACAGGAGCAAAAATAAATAGGAAGGTCAAAAGGGTAAACAACTGGTTAAGAAGATGGGCGATGACTGAAGGTTATGATTGTGTGAGGTCATGGGAGATGTTTGAACACAGAAAGGAATTGTTTGGGAGAGATGGGTTACACCTAAGTAGGAAAGGAAGTAAAGAACTGGGATGCCTTTTCAGGGAAAGGTTTGAACATAATTTAAACTGATAAACATGGGGAGAGAGGGTATAGGGACTGTTAAAAAAACTATACTACCTGAAACTGGGGAACAAATAGATAAAGGACTGGGAAGAAATAGAACTAATAAGATGAAGAAAAAAGAACTTAAAAGTCTGCTTCTGAATGCAAGAAGTATGAGAAATAAAATGGACGAATTAAAGTATATTGTTGTAAGAGATAAGGTAGATATATATGGAATCATGGAGACGTGGAGCGTGGAGTAAAGAGGGAGACTTGGGGACAGATCTTGCAGGATATGACTACTTCCAAAAAGTTAGAATAAACAAGAGAGATGGAGGTGGAGGTGTTGGTTTATATATTTCTAGGGATTTGAAAGCTTATTGTTATGAAAACAATGGAAATAATGTGGCAGACCAGGAACAGCTATGGGTGAAGTTTCAAATATGAAATGAAACCTACACACTAGGACTATGCTCCCAAGACCCTGGACTGTCTGATGCTGAGAACAATAGTTTTCTCAGTTTAATTGAAGAAACGACACAAAAGAAAAATACCCTGTTAATGGGAGACATTAATATGCCTATGATTGATTGAATAACAAATCTAGGAAGAAGTAGCCTAGATAAATGATTTTTAGAAATATGCTTTACAAATGGGTTAAATCAATACGTGTATGAGCCAACAAGGGTAAGTCATACACTAGATCTTGTTTTTGGAAGTGGTGATATTGTAATAGAAGAAATTAGGATAGCCCCTTCTCTGGCAAACAGTGACCACAACATAGTCAGCTTTAAGATTAATGATAAGGTAGAAAAAAATAAAAGGAAAAACAAAGTTTCTGAACTACTCTAAAGCAGATTATTCAGGAATAAAACAGACCCTACAGGCTTGGACCTGGGAAATAGATTTAGAACTAAAAGACTCGCATACCACTTGGGATATAATAAACAAAAAACTTCAAGAATGTATATAAAAGTATGTACCAGAAGTAGTAAAATATAATGATAAAGGTCGTATACCCACATGGTTTAATATAAGAATATGGAAATTGGTTAAACAAAAGGAGAAAGCTTATAAAAAATTTAGGACTAATCCTTCAGATACTAGAAAAAAACAATTTGTGCAAATATCAAGGACGTGTAAACAAAGTATAAGGAGAGCTAGGGCAAAAGCAGAACAAAGATTGGCACAATGTAATAAAAATAACTATAAAAGTTTATATAGTTATATTGGGGGTTTAAAGAAAAATAACAACCATTTAACAAATATAACTGTGGGTGATATGTACCATAACAAAAGAAGATGACATTTTAGAGGCACTTAATTAACACTTCTTGGGAGTGTTTAAATTGGATAAACCAGGTAAAGAGCCAGATGTAGGACCACAAGTGGGATGTAAGAATCATCCAGAGTGGCAAATTACAGAAAAACAAATTAAAGAGAAGTTAAGAAACTTAAAGAGATCTAAATCAAGTGGCCCAGATGGATATCACCCCTTGTTTCTAAAGACCCTGGAGAATGAATTGACTGGACCATTGTGTGTGTTGTTTAACAGGTCTCTGAGAGAGTGTGTGGTGCATGATGAGTGGAGAGTGGCACACGTAACACCTATACATAAATCTGGAAAAAAAACGCATATAAATAATTATAGGCCTACCAGCATTACTTCTGTTGTGGGGAAAGTAATGGAGAGTTGTATAAAGGACTTACTGGAGCAAAATCTAATGCATCTTCAGGTACTGGATATTAGTCAGCATGGATTTGAGGCAGGTAGATCCTGTACAAGCAATTTGCTTCATTTTTTTGAATCGGTAAGTCAGGCGTTGGATGGTGGACTCCCAGTGGATGTTCTGTATTTAGACTATGCCAAGGCATTTGATTCAGTCTCCCATAGAACATTAATACAGACATTGATGGACCTGGGAGTGCATTGGCAACCGGGGTCTTGGATAAAGGTGTGGCTTACCGATAGGACCGAGAGGGTCCAACTTCGGCGGTTTCTTTCAGACTGGGGAAGAGTGATGAGCGGGGTGCCCCAGGGCTCGGTCCTGGGTCCCCTACTGTTTAAATTGTTTGTCTCTATGTAGGTTACCGATGGTGCATGGATCTGCAAGTTTGCAGATGATACAAAGGTGGGAGCTGTAGTAAACAACCAGGAAGCAGTAGATAGTCTCCAGGACCAATTGTTTAAATTGGAACTCTGGGCTGAAAACCACTGTCTGAGATTTAATGTAAACAAATGTAAGGTCATGCACCTTGGAGTAAACAACAAAAGGGCAGAATATAAATTAAACAATGTAATACTAGCTAGTACAAAGTCTGAAAGAGACCTGGGAGTAATAATAACAGACACATTAACTTTTAGTAAACATAATACAGAAATGGTATAAAAAGCAAATAGAGTAATAGGGAACATATTGAGAAATATAAAAAGTAGGCATGAGGAAGTCATGTTGCCTTTGTACAGATCTCTAGTAAGGCCACTTTCAGAATATGGAGTGCTCCTTACTTTTCCACAGGATGAGGGAACTGGTAAATTAGTAGAAAAAGTGCAGCATAAGTACACGCAGGCAATAATACCCAACAGGGTGGGTAGTATTGCCCATACCGCCCACCCTGGAGGGTATTATTGCACTTAGAAATTGGACAGCCTGTGGCAGTCTTGTATGCGTTTTTACAAAATTAGAGAAAAAATTAAATATATAGTAAGTCTGACTTTTAAGTATTTTGCTTGTCAAGTAGTCCCTTCCTTTGTATGCTGTTCCATGTCTTGTTGCCACTCCCCCCAGAGCTCCATTCTGGTACTTATCCCCACTCCCCCAACCCACTTCTTAACAGGACGCTGTGCTATGTTTTCATCCCCAGCTTGTTAGACCTACCACATAAACCAGGAAGTTGGAACGCAGTATCACGATTGTGGAAATTAGAATTAGAAGTAATTTTATTAAGTTATTAGAAGGGGATTTATGTTTAGAAAAAAAACACAGATCTGTTGTTTTACTGGGACAGGTTATGTGAGTGAGGTGCCGTGAGCTTGTTGGATTCCACTGCCACATACACCTGGAAGTGCAGAGGAACAGACACAATGCCGCAGGGCAGCGCTGTAAATTTGTTTTTCCATTGCCCATTCTTGCAGACATGCCATGAAGAGGATCGGTATCAGGGATCTGCCCAGGGGTCATGGAGTTACAGACATAAAGGTAAATGTCTGGTGATAGTTCGAGTGTCAGGTTTGTCTGCTGGAACGCAACACCGCGATCACAAAAATTTACTTCAGAAGTAGAAATTTCGTAAAGTCAGCAGAAGGGGAGTTATGTTAGAAAATCTCAGATCTCTATGTGTTTTTCTGGAACCATGTCTGTGAGGTGGCCAGTGTCTTGGTAGCAGAACTTGTGTATAAGGAGAAGCACACGCTGCGGTTTAAAAAAAAACACTGCTGGCTATGAGGAGCTGATCACACTGATGGCTTATGCTTACTTTTGAAATTTGTGGTTTTGTTGTCATTTTTTTTTATTGTGTGACAAGTGATCAAGCGGAGGCTGGTGTGTGAATTAGGGAGTGTCGGTTGAGTAATATCGCTCGTTAAGCAAGAGAGAGAAAAAATGGCGGCAGTTTTTAAATTGAATAGGATACTTTCAGCCAATGGACAATCAGGGTGCGCACAAGGAATCTTGAATGGGCAAAGGGGCATCATTTGGGCTGGGCCTTTTTATTTGGTGGGTATCTATTGTTTGATAGATGCCCACCTAAATAAGTGTCGCAGCCAATCAGAAAAGATAATTGTCTTTGCCCATTTTCTAAGAAAAAAATATGTGTTGTCAAGGATATGAAATATAATGATAGGCTGGGTAGGTTTGGCCTCTATTCCATGACATATCATTACTTGAGAGGAGACCTATGTTACACATATAGATGTTTCCATGATGAGGTATTATGGGAATGTGCCGGATTCAGAAAAAAAGGAGTACTAAATAGGTCTACTAGATTACATCCATATCAACTATTAGAAGAAACACATAGAATACAGAGAAGGGGTAAATAGTATAATCAAAGGGTGGTTGGAGTATGGAATCAACTGCCATGTGACATGGTAGAAGCTCCTACAATGAATACCTTTAAACGTAAGTTAGATGAATATATGCATGAAAAGAAATGGGAGTATCTCCACTGATGTGGCAAGTCCGTATACGGCCTACGGCTGATAGCACTTGAACAATAAACTATACAGAAAACACTATACATTGTTATTTCTAAAACTATACCTTGAATTGATGCTTAGAGTCCAGAAAGATCAAATGTCCTTTTTGAGAGGAAATTCTCTCTGTAGATAAAGTTCTTTAGACAAACAAGACTGTTGGAAAGAAACTTAAGTCTCTGAGTTTCCTTTTGTCAAAAAACTCTGGGTTGTCTTGGTGCAAAATCTTTGTTCCAAAATTCTGACTTAAAAATCTGAATTTCAGTTCAGAATGTGAAAAGTCTGCTTTCACAAACCAAAGTCTTTTCCAAACCTACATATACTTTCAAAAAGTATATACCAGCTTGATAAGTTCTTCCTAGCTCTGAGATTCTTAAGGAATAGTTCCTCCTCAGGCTTCCAACTCCAAGCTAGTGCCCTGATTTCAAAATGTGCGTGTAAGTTAAAGTCTGAGTGATGTCATTTTTTAGGCCGCACCCATCCCCTTTTAGATGGGTGTAACAGTTCACCTTGTCCTGCAGGTGTCACTGTGGTTCCATGTTTAAAAAAACCCTCTAACATGTCTTATGCCCATGTATGTTTTTTCCTGTTGCTGTAGGAGGCTGACCTTCCACTGGGACCTTTTGCTGCTGACCTCCCACTGGCGCCTTTTGCTTTGGAATGGCTAAGTGCCCTTTGATGTAAGGGATGTGATCCTTGGAATATACTTCCTACATATATATGGGACACGATGGGGGCATTTTTAACCCTCAGTTATGTTAATCTCTATATGGGATATTGGAAGAGAGTTTATATCCATAATGAAGTACTGAATGAATTTTGGGACACAGTTTCTACATTTTACAGGTAAATTGATGATTTATGTTTGCTTACATAGTGCCCCCATCCGAGTTTTCGGAAATGTGACACCTGTCTTCCTATTCAGTCAGTGTGTTTGCAGGCGCGGCTGCAGTTCTCCAATGAATGCTGCAGCTATCTATGACAGCAGTTGAAAATGCAGTGTCGTACAACTGAAAGGGAGAGCTCCACTTCAGTGAGCAGCACTCCCCCCTCCACACGCACTCACGCATGCATATTGCGTGCTCATGTGCTTCCCCCCACCACATATTATATGGCCGATGGGGATGCCCAATCCCCCGTTGGCTCCACGCCCCCCCAAAAAGCTTTCCTGGTGCCACACTGTGAGCCCATCCCAGGGTGGCAGAAATTGTTATGGCCAATGGGGGTGCCCAATCCCCCATTGGCTCCAGGCCCCCCAAACAGCCTTCCAGCTGCCACGCTGGGAGCCCACCCCAGCATGGCAAATGTCCCATGTTGTTTAACTAAAAAAAAAAAACCTGTAAACAAAAAAGTTCCCTCAGTGGTCTCCCTGCCCACCGGCGCACACCCACTGTGCACCCTGCCTCCCCACACCCCCCACCCCATATTTACCTCTGGAGCTCAGGCGACGATCTTCAGTGGACCGGGAACATGTCTGCACTCTTCAAAGCCAACTGCAAACTGAGGAAATACCGGTAAGCTGTATAATGCAATAAATAGGTTTTTTTTTTCAACTTTAATGCATATCTCAGGCATTTTGGGAGAATTTTGGCACCAGATTTTCAACATGGGGTTTTTGGGACCACTCCTCATGAATTATTGAACTGTCATGTCGTTAATTGGGCCCGGAGGGTGATTTCGCAGTCACTGTGCAAACTCACCTTTCAGGACTGACTAATGAAACAACAGTGCCAGTGTTCATAAGGTGGGCTCTCAAAAAGCCTATGTTGCAAATTTGGTGAAGAAATTCTTAAAAATGGCTGTTTCAAGAGCTTGCATTGCGCAGTTCTGATGCACGCTCGTAAGTTCACAAATTTTTAATATTTGCACTCCAGATTTTCAACATTGCCATTTTACCACACCTCCTTATGAGCAGTACAGCTGTCATTTTTCACATCTCACCCAAAATGTGTTTCCCTGCATATAGTGCACAATGGCGCAGTCGGTGTGGGCAATCAATGTTTGGGACAGATTAAGAAAATCACAGTGACACTGTTCATGACCAGATGTCTTAAAATAGCTATGTTGAAAATTTGGTGAAAAATTCCTAAAAATTACTGTTTTAGGAGAGCACATTGTCCAGTTCCTGCACATGCTCGCAAGTTTGCAAATTTTTAATATTTGCATGCCAGATTTTCAACACTGTCATTTTATTACACTTCCTTATGAGCAGTACAGCTGCCATTTTCACATCTTGCCCAAAATGTGTTTCTGCACATGTAGCACACAATGGTGCAGTCGGTGTGCAAAAGCAATGTTTGGGACAGATTAAGAAAATCACAGTGACACTGTTCATGAGCAGAGGTCTTAAAATGGCTATGTTGAAAATTTGGTGACTAAAGTCCATAAAATGACTGTGTTATGAGTGAGCATTGCACAGTTTCCACGCACCCTCGTAAGTTCATGAATTTGTAATATTTTCAGTCCAGATTTTCACCAGTGGCATTTTTCCACACTTCCTTATGAACAGTACAGCTGTCATTTTTCACAACATGGCCAAAATGTGTTTTCACACTTTCAGTGCAGCAATGCGTGGTCACTGTGGGAAATCATTGTTCGGGACAGATAAAGAAAATCACAGTGACACTGTTCATGATTGGAGGTCCCAAAATGCCTGTGTTGACAATCTGCTGTAAAAAATCCCCAAACTAATTATATTACCAGTGTGCATTGCACAGTTTCTATGCACGCTCATGACTTCACCAGTTTTTTAAATATTTTCACTGCAGATTTTCAACATTGCCATTTTTAACACCTCCCCATGAACAGCACAGCTGTCATTTTTCTCATCCTGTTTGGAATGTGTTTTTGCACAAACTGATATTGCCACTACTCATGAGGTGGGAGTCACAAAAAAAACATGTTGAAAATTTGGAGTGAAAATACCAACGAATCCCTGAGGCATTAGGGTTTCCGACCATAACACCCCACCCTGTAGAGAATGACAGGCATCAGGGGTGTGACTTGGGATTATCACCTGAAATGCTCATACCATTCCACACCCAGCAGCCAGTGAGAGACATTGAAGTGTGCCTTGGACTCTTCGGCCCCAAAGTTCACCCCATTCTCCTATACCGCACCCATCTCACAGTATTTCCTGATGGAATGGGATGAGCATAAGGGACAAAGACCCTTGTCGGTGTCTGCAGGGCAGGGTGTGGTGAAATGGCGTGGCCTTTATGCCTGATGACCCAAAGGCATACCCCAATGCCTGTCAGTCTCTGCAGGGTGGTGGTGGGGTTGGTTTCAGTTCAATACTTCACTGCCATTCCTATTATGCAGCTCTGTAACTCCTACACTACCAGTGCCAACACCAGCAAACAAAGATTTGGAATTGACAAATGCTTGTTTTTCATTTGAAGTGGGACTCAGAATGAACTTGCAGAATTCACTGGATATTTGCATAGTACTATGAAAATCTAAATTTCACTGTGCAGTCCAGTGAGACAGAGATATGCCCTCTGGTTGTGACAGTACGCAAGAATGGGGAGATGGGGTGGGTTGGTGGTGGACACAGATCTGTACAGAAAATCTATAGATAGAAATTCTGTACTGGAGGCATCAAGCATGCATCCGAAACATACTATTGAGAATATTCCACAGAGCCAATTCTTAAGGCTCAGACGTAACTGCAGTACAGACCATGATTTTAACATTAGGGCCAGTGAGATGCAGGAGCGTTGGCTTGATAGGTGTTATAAAAGTGAATACATACAAAAGGGGAACTTTTTCAAAAATCCTCACAATAATAAAATCTTTGAAGTGCATGACCTGATTTCCTGTGATTCTTCAGGTATAGTGTATATGGTCACATGTGTATGTGGCTGTTTTTATATAGGGAAAACTATTCAGAGTTTTAAATAAAGGGTTGGAGAACATGTCAATGATATAGCCCATGGTGATACTAAAAACACACTTGCTGCTCATGCTACGTTTGCAACTTTAGAACACAATTGGTCATATATGGGCATAGAAAAAGTTAAAATGAGTCCAAGGGGAGGGAATATAAACAATATGACCCTCTGTGCAGGCGCTAGATGGATTGTTAAATTAAATGCACTCAGGAAACTAGATCTTAATGGTAAATTTGAAATTAAGCCTTTTTTAAAGAAATGATTAAATATTAGAGGGAGATTTAGTGCTATTATATTGTGTGTTCATGAATATATGTATATATATAAGATTGTGGTTTTAAAATGTTTTTCCTTTCTTTTTTTCATTAAGCTTGTCTATGTAATGACCATAAACATACCTGCATGGTAACTTTGGCATTTGAAATCATCCCTGGGTCCCATGAAAAAGCATGACTGGATAACAGCCTGAGCATATAATCAAAACTTTAGCTAAATGGACTAAATCCATAAGAAGATAATTTGATGCAGAGCATAAAGACCACAGGAATGTGGTTTGGACATTGATTAGATTAATTGAATAATTGCTTTGCCTTATAATACTATGGCTGGGAGTTGAGGGCTTGATAATTTAGGATAGGACATCTTTTGTATTAGTGCTAGTAGCTATTTAGGAGATGCACATATTTGTGGGTGGTTATGCAGTGTATAAGTAACTATTATTGATTGCTGCTTGTATATATACCAGTGAGGGGTGTAGTTACAAATGTTACCCTTGAAAAAGAACCCGAAGGGGTATGAAACGCCACTGGGGAGAGTTTGCTTTTTCTTGCACTGTGTGTGTGTTGGGGGGGGGGGTGATGATATACATGTCCTTTTGTACCTGTTTTCAGCCTGGATATTTAATAAAACATTGGCTTTTAACTCCAATAGCATGGAGTAGGCTCGGTCCTTATAATATAAGGTCTGTTGGTAAGTGTGAGGCTTTTTTCTTGCTGTCTAGACATCAATTGAAATGCTTTCGTCTTACAGCCACTGACAATCATGGGATCTTGGAGCAGCACTATACTCTGGTCCCATGCCAAAACCAAAGCTATGTACTCCATACCACTAGAACAGCTGTGCCCCCCCCCCCAAAAAAAAACACACGGGTGATGTATCCCAAAAATGCATGTGCACTGTGCTCTACCCAAAAACCACACATGGGAGCTGTGCTCCCCAAAAAATGTATGTGCACTGTACTCTCCCCAAAAAATACACATGGGAGCTGTGTTTCCCCCAAAGAAACAGCTGGGAGCTGTGTTCTCCCCAAAAAACACATGGGAGCTGTGTCCTCCCCAAAGAAAAACACACAGGAGCTGTTCCGGCCCCCCCACAAAAAACATACAGGAGCTGTGTTCTCCCCCAAAAACACATGGGTGTTGTACCCCAACCCCAAACACACACATGGGAGTTGTGATCCCTCTAAAACACATACCAGGGTGGGACAAACCGTTTGTGAGCTGGTGGTCAGTTTGGCCATTAGCTTTTGAAGTCTGGTAGCCAAATCATTATTTTAGTGGCTGTCCTTCTCAAGGGCTCAAAAATCACTTTGAGGGCAGGCAGCCATTTGACCAGTAACTTTTAAAATCTGGTAGCCAAACCAATTTTTTAAGTGACCAGCTGGCTACCTGATTTGTCCCACTCTGACACATACACCAGAGCAGTGCACCACCCCAAAATAAAAACCAGGTGCTGTGCTCACCCAACACTTGTGAGCCGGAAGATAGCAAGATCAGAAATAACCACAAGCAAGACAATCCCCCACCCTTACATTCAGATCAAGGACCAGACATAAAATATGCCATGCAGGGTAGTTTATCCATTTGGTGTACCCATTAATTAGGAGAGGGGAAAACAGAAATCAAGCTGCTAAGAAACAAGCAAACAAACAAACAAAAAGCAATATTTGGAAAGGCCACAGCCATTACCAATAGACTCAAACTACAGCAGCAGTGCAGGCTTAGCTGTACATGTAGTGCTTTATCATAAATCAAGTGGTTAATACAACTTGTAACATGGCAATATTAATGAGGGCCAAAAGGAGTAAACTGATTGGTTCAAACCAACCGCATGATAGAAGTTGGACACGGCATTAATTCCTAAGTAATGCCTGCTCCAACTTCTGTAATGCCATGTCCAACTTGCATCATGTGCTCTGTTTCAACCAATCACGCATCATGTAGACCGATAGGATCACAGGATATCCCCACTAGAAGCCCCTTTTGCTGACAGGTCTCCCTTTGCACTTAAAACTGGCAAAAAGTAAGCTGCCAATTAAATAAAATGTTGGAGCTCCACAGTGCGCTGCTGCAGGGAACGAGGGATGAGACTGAGAGAACTGCAGTTAGTGGTTTACAAATGCAATGTTTCTGTGTCTGTCTCCCTCGCTCGTAATTCCCTGGTGACAGCAGTATATCTTTGCATCCAGGGCCTCCAATGTTGAGGTGAGCCCCTGCCAAGACAAGTGTGATTTAGTGTGGACCATTACAACATTGTAGTACAAGTGGCAGCATTCACTCTGTGGTCAGCTTCGCGCTTCCTGTGCTCAACTGAAAACGAAGTGATCAGCACTCAGCAAGGTAGCAGAAGTAGTAAAGAAGAAAGAGGTAGAAGAAGTAGGTATACAGCAAGGTCGAATGAAAGCACCTAAAATGGAATGTAGCTATGCAAATATGTAACTTTATACAGCCCAGCATGCACTGCGGTAGTAGTCAGCACTGTCTAGAAGTGTGTATTTCTGAACTGCTGTGGAATATAGCATGAAAATAGCTATCTAGAAATTTGCAAAAACAAGTAAACGTGAGTAGCAGACTGCAGATGTTCTTTATGTTAACCTGTATATAATAATAAAACTTTATTTTTATGGTGCCTTTCAAAAACCAAGGTGCTTTACAATTAGTTAAAACATATCATAATTCACAGCAGCATAAATATTATAAAACAGGAAGTACAGATAAATTAGATCCATCAGTCACCGAATGCTTGATGCCAAAAATATGTTTTTAACACTTGTTTGAATCCCTCCACGGTCATGCACTCCCATAACTGATGGGGTAGAGGATTCCAAAGGGATGGGGCTGCATGCATTAATGCCCGGGCCCCAGAAGATTTTAAACACACCCTTGGAATCTCTAGCAACCCTTCATCAGCTGAGCAGTGCGATCGCCCAGGGCAATAAGGTACAAGGAGCTCTTTCAGGTAGTCCGGACCCTGTCCGTGTAGGGCTTTATAGGTCAAAAGACCAATTTTAAAGATAATCCGCCACTGTACTGGCAGCCAGTGCAGACCGCGCAGCACCAGAGAAATACGACAGGACCGGGAGGTTCCTGTCAAAAGCCAGGCTGCAGCATTCTGCACTAGCTGCAAGTGGCTGATTTCCACCCCAGATAGCCCTAGGTACATGGAGTTGCAATAATCCAGATGCGAGGACACAAAGGCATGGACAAACGTGGGAAGATCGCCAGACGGAACAAGGTGTTTAACCCTGGAGATATTCCTCAGGTGGTAAAATGAGGTCTTGATGATGGATAACACCTGTGAATGAAGTGTCAGCCCCTCGTCAAAAATTACCCCCAGATTTTGCACCCATTCAGAGGTTGGAAGTGATAAGCCCCCAAGAAAAAGACCTGAGGGTGAACCTACCCACGACCCCCCTATTCGGTGCCCCGGGTCTGCATCCAGCACCTCAGTCTTTTCCGAGTTCATCGTCAACCAACTCAAATCCATCCAGTCCTTATATGTTTAACAGCATAAGTATGATAATAAATCTTGATGTGTTTCTGACGTGCAGTGTTTCTCAAGAGTAAAATATTCAAACCACATATGTTTTGTTTGCATGTTTTATTAAAAAAAGTAGTAATTACTCCCTAACAGTGCTTGCCATGTTACAAGCACATTAAGCCACTCCAAAGGAGGCTTCTACTGGAGAATTAATGCATGGTTGGGTGGTTGTAGGCACTCAGCCTTCAACCTCATACCTCAACACTCCCCTCCCCCAACCATGCATTAATTCCCCAGTAGAAGCCTCCTTTGTCATGGTTTAATGTTTACTTATCATCATGGCAGTAACCACCAGGCCCTGTAAATAAAATACAAAGCACCAGACTTGAGTCCTCACCTCCTGTCTCACCTATGATATGCCTGGCGCTGGACTCTTGCCAGATATCACACTTGGTCACAATCGCAGCCAGATCTGTTCTGCAGTTTGTTTTCATTTCCTGTGGCCCTTCTGCCATTGTTATCTATTCATCTGCTCCTCTCCGGCTGACCTTACATAAAATGTCCTATACACCCCATCATTTACATGAAATATTTTTCAAACTTTATATAATTAAACACTAATAATATTGATCAACAATCATTCTAAAACTCACTTTCACTCCCTTACTAAACTGCTTTTGCCAAGATGCATTACTAAAAGTATGCTCACCTCAAAGTTAATACTTCTCAATAGGTTATTGTCCTGTTACAAGACTTTCTGTAACTAGAAAAGAAAACGTTTCATTTCTATCTCACTACTTCCAAACACAGTGCCTCTCACTTAGCAACATACTGTACCTAGTAGCTGAATCGCCCTGCTTTAGCATTCTTAAGTTATCATTCCCTGTCATTGTCTCTGACCATTGCCTTCCAGCTTTCTCCTCCTCCTTTTGCGGAGTAAAGTAACGTGAAAGATGTGATGTCATCTGCTCATGTTGTGCTACCCTGCGCAGACCAACATTCGGGAAGTCAGTTTTAGGCTGCAACAAAGCAATCTGCACAAATGTGCATACAGGGACTCAGTATTAGAAAAAAGTAAAAAAGAAATTAATTAACATGGTTAAACCTGTGGCACTATATACCCCCACATAAAACTATGTTTTACTTGATGACAGTGTACTCCATGTACTAAAATAAATGAATCGAGAGACCGAACAGTAATGGGGTGTGGGGGGGGGCACATTTGTTAACTCCCACACAAACCCAAAATGGAATCCTGATTAAAGAAGAAGGCAAATGAAGGGGATCAAATCAGGGAACTGCATCACATGAAACCCAAATCTATCCATTCAGACCATGTCTGGGACTTAAACTATTGAAACAACCTATCTACCAACCCTCCACTTTAAGTAAAACTCGATCCTCCCAGTCACCACATCTAGCTGCTTTCTTTACCTCTTCACATGCCATACCCTTATCAAAATGGAAGGCATTCACTTAACATTGCAATAGCAGTTTGACTATTAAAACCACAGCAGTATTTTAGCATGAAATTAGCAAAGTGCCCCACCCTAGTACAACATGAAATGAGTCCTTCCTCCCCAGATCAGACAAATAACCCACTACCAGCAAACCCACTAGCACTCGTCTACCTCCACCCCATTCTTCTTAAAATAAAATTATTATTATTATAACTACTGGACCTATACTAAGTGCTTTCAAACTCAAGCTTCGATAACACCTGCTCACATTAAATCACTGCGACTGCTTTGTCTAGTTCTTGACTTCCTTGCACCTGACATCCTGCCTCTTCTTTTCCTGTCTCCTCTTCCACCCCGTCCCCCATCACACCTCCTTCCCTCTCCCTTCCCACTCTTTCCATCCACATCCTCCTACCCCCTCCACCTCACCCCTTCTATTTCATAGACCCTCTATCTGCTCATTCAGGGTCCTTTGCTCCCCTCTCCTCCACTGCCTACTTCCCTTATCCCTTTTTCACCACTGCCCTGCTTCCTCACCCTCTCCCCTCCCTCCTTAAGTTTCCCTCTCTTCCTTATGTATGCCCTCACTCCCCTCTCTTCTCCCCCTCCCCTTATCCGTCTTTCTCCCTGCTTCCCCACTATCTGCCTGCACTTGCTGCCACTCATTAGCACTTAATTGACAAGGTCTTGCTCAGACTGCTTAACTGAAACTGCAGTTCTTGTCTCATGCTTGTTACTTTGTTACTTCAAGTGATTGCAACTACCTTATATTGTTTTCAAGTGATTGTAACCACCTTGTTTTGTACCCATATTGGTTGTACCTCTTTTCAACACAGAACCTTTGCAAACAAACCTCTGGTTCAAAGGTTATTGTAATTCTAATATTCAATAAATAAATAAATATTATAATGCTGGCCAGGTCTGGATCCTGCACCCCACCACACCACACCAATTTAATACTCCTCCCCACCCTTGCACAATAATAGACAACCCCCCTCACCAGATCCCACAATAAACCTCCACCCAACACAACCACCAGCCTACTCTACCCATGTCCTTTAGTTATATGTATTCCTTTTACTCAGAAAAGCCCAAATGAGATGCAGTATCATTTTCCCAGGAAGCTCCTGTTTGTATGCATTTTTCTCACCCACCTAGCACAGTTAATAAGAAGGGGATCTCTTTACCAGTGTCAGGGAAGCCTTGGAAGTGGGTCTCGAGGTGACGTTTGATCATCTCTGTAAATTAGAAATAGAAATGGGATCACACAGGATCTGTAGTTCTTTACAAAGAAAATAGGGCACATGGGGAAGGTTAAAACAATACTTATCTGAAGGAGGCAGTATAGCGCAGTGGTTTAAGGCTCTGAGTTGCAAACCTAGAGACTTGGGTTTAAATCCCATAGCCCTCACTTGCATACTGTGAGACCCTAAGCAAGTCATTCAACTTCCTTGTCCTCCCAGGTCACACCTGTAAACAAGCTTCAGCTTTGTGTTTCTCTCCTGTTTTAAAAAAAAATGAAAACTACAGGTAGGCATCCTGTTGGACCTGTAGAAATATAGGAACAATTGGGTTAGTATGGGGATCAGTTTGTATCAGGAGTAAAGAAAGAGTAGTAAAGAAGTATACAAATTATGGAAAAATTACAGTTTAAGAGATGTAGGCAACTAGGCAGCTGCAAGAAGATAGACAGGAGCACAAGCAAAAGCTGACACTAGGACACAAGAGTTTGGCTATCCATTCAGCAGGAATGAAATACCACTGCTTGGTCAAGGATATGGTACATGGATATTTTATGATACTGAATGCACAGCAAACTCCATACTCCCCCACACTGCTGCATTGTGGCATCATGCCTTCAGAATGTGCTGGTGAAGTGTGTAAATACTTAGTACTGTTTGGGGGGAGTATCAGAGTTTACTGTGTGCTCAGTACCTATAATAAAGTATACATGTAACCGGCCCAGTGGTGTAGAAGGTTGAGGCACCAGACACCACATCTCCACCCATGTTGGCAGCCTGGGTTCAGGAGTGGCCTCAGGCTGCTGGAGGTCAGCTGAGGGGGAGCAGTGCCCAATGGCTGCACTCTTCTCCTGGAGAGGAAAATATGCCATACCACTGCAGTGCTGCTACCAAAAAGAGGCATGGTAGCAAGGCAAGTGGCAGAGACATCAGTGTGGAGTGGTCAGCGGATTGGGACATGCCTTCACACATACGTGCTTGTGCCACTTCACGCTGATAATCATGGAGAGAAAAGCAAACAATAGCCATCAGATGATGCCTAGCTGATCCTTGACCTGCACAGCAGGCCAGTACCACCTACCAAACTAGACTGTGCTCCGGGGGGAGGAACTCACGTGCTGGGTCAGCTATGCAGGGTGCAACCTTTGGAAGAAAATGGCAAGTAGGTGCCATGGAGGCTGGCAGTTGGTTGGGGACAGGCTGGGGAACAGCAGGGCTGACCAGCTGAGAAGAAAAACCTTGATGGAAAAAAATAAATAAAAACAAATATATGTACCATATCCAAGACCAAGCAGTGGTACTTCATTCCTGCTGACCTTGTAGCTGAGCTCTTTTCTCCCAGTATCATAGTTTAAGAGTGCACACACACACACACACACACACACACACACACACACACACACTGTACTTCGATATACTGCACCTCGAAATGCAACTGGTTCCCCATCATCTGGCCTAAGGAATTTTGGACAAACAACACTTAGTCTTATCATCTGGCCCAGTGACACTTTATGTATATGTATAATTGGATAATTGGCCAATCCCGCATTTCACTTAAAGACATTTAGTCTTACCCAAAGCTAAGATACTAACACAGCCCCAGAGGCCAGTAGGACCATGTCATCCTCAACTAGAAAAGGAATGGAAATCTAAGTTCCCTACTATGCATCCACAGCCTCAGCAGTTGCAAATGCGAGCAGTACTTCACCTGCAAATAGTATAATATTAAAGTAAGCAATGTAGACATGATGAACAAAGTAGTAGTACTGCTCTCAATAATTGTTTAAGGAATCTGCCAATGTTGGACCGAACAAATGAAACACAGCTGTGCATGCCAGTACTAGAAATACCCTAAACATCCTTGCAGTATCGCAAGTTGCAATGCTCAATCCCTCCTTCATGGGCAACATACACACATGGGTGCCATTTCAGATTTTGCGGGGGGGGGCAACAACCAGTGGGGACATGGGGGGGCAGGGACAGGTGCCAGTTATTAGGCCCCTAGAAAACAAGCTCTGGAACATCTGGAATATCTGTAAAGGTAAAACTTGCACATTTGTTCGGACTGAAAAAAACATGGATCCAAGGTAAGAAAGGTAAAAATGCAAAGCTAATATGCAAACTGTGGGTAGACCCTGAACATGGAAAGAGTGACACATGTATTAAAAAAGGAGGAACACATCAACATGGATCCAAGGTAAGAAAGATAAAAATGCAAAGCTAATATGCAAACTGTGGGCAGACCCTGAACATGGAAAGAGTGACACAGGTATTAAAAAAGCATTTGTCAATGCTAAAGTTTGTCATTTGGAATTGATGTTGATACACACAGATTGGTAGGACTACAGTTCCCAATAGAACGAACAATTTATGCCACCAAGTTCACATTCCTGTTGCAATACAGTGATGTGCATACCTGTTTCTTCAATTCATGATCTGACTTTGAAGAGTGAAGATGTGCCTGTGGTTCAGGGAAGATGAGGGCACTGGAGCCCCACCATGGGTTGAGTTGGGGGGGGGACATTATGGTTAGAAATGCCTGGGTGTTTGCTGGTATTTGCACTACAAATTTTTAACATGGTCTTTTGTGACCCCCACCTCATGAAAGCATTTGGGACCTCTGCTCATGAATAGTAGCACTGTGAGTTTGTTAATCTGTCCCGAACGTTGATTTCTCACAGCAACCGCGCCATTCTGCACCAGATGTGCGAAAACACAGTTCAGGCAGGATGTGAAAATTACAGCTGTACCATTCATAGGGAGGTGTGAAGAGAAGGCAGTGTTGAACATCTAGAGAGAAAATATTAAAAATGCTCAAATGTATGAGCATATGTGGAAACTGCACAACGCACGCTCGTAACAGTCATTTAGTGAAATAATTTCACCAAAATTTCAACATAGACATTTTGTGACCTCTACTCATGAACACTGTCACTATGATTTTCTTACTCTGTCCTGAATGTTGATTTCACACAGCGACCGCGCCATTCTGTGAAAACACATTTCGGGCAGGATGTGAACAATGACAGCTGCACTGTTCATAAGGAGGTGTGCAAAACTGACAATGTTGAAACTCCTGAGTGAAAATATTACAAATCCTCGACATTACGAGTGTGCATGGAAACTTATTTTATTTATTTATTTATTTAGTAAGTCATAGGAATTACAACTCTTTGAGTCATAGACTTATTTACAAAGGCTCCGCATCAGCATAATCACACATTCAGAGATAGTACATTAGTGGGACATCACATTTCAAGTATTTACATATAATAGCCAAGGTGGTGGAAGATCTATACAAGTAGTAGCTATGGTATTGATGTTAGTACGGAGGACAGTTACAGAGCAAGTGCAGCCTCTGGGGCATTGTCATATAGTAGGAACAGTGATCTATACATTAGTGAGTTAACACAGTTTAAGCAAAGTATTTACATATAATAACCTGGGTGACTGTCGACCTATACATTTAGAAGCTAGGGTACTGGTATTAGTACAGGTGATATAGTTACAGAGTGGATGCATCCTCTAGGGCATTGTCACATAGCAGAGACAGAGGGTATTGACATTAGTACAGAGGACAGTTACAGAGCAAGTGCAGCCTCTGGGGCATTGTCATATAGTAGGAACAGTGATCTATACATTAGTGAGACAAAACAGTTTAAGCAAAGTGCAATGTTCAATGCATGCTCATAAAATAGTCATTTTATGAACTTTTGTCACCAAATTTTCAACATAGACATTTTGGGACATCTGGGCATGAACAGCATCACTGTGATTTTCTTAATCTGTCCTAAACACTGATTTCCCACAGCGACCGCGCTATTCTGCGCCAGAAGTACAAAAACACATTTTGGCCAGGATGTGAAAAATGACAGCTGTACTGTTCATAAGGAGGTGTAAAAAATGCCAATGTTAAAAATCTGGAGGAAAATATTACAGATTATAAAGTTACAAGTGTGCATGGAAACTGTGCAACACGCTCCATAACCACAGTCATAATTTGACTTTTGTCACCAAATTTTCAACATAGGTATTTTGAGACCTCCACTCATGAACAGTGTCAATGTGATTTTTGTAATCTGTCCCAAACACTGATTTCCCACAGTGACTGCACCATTCTGCTCCAGAAGTACGAAAATGCATTTCGGCCAGGATGTTGAAAACGACTGCTGTTCTGTTCATGAGGAGGTGTAAAAAAAATACCAATGTTGAAAATCTGGAGTGAAAATATTACAAATTCGTGAAGTTATAAGTGTGCATGGAAACTACGCAGTGCACGCTCATAAAACGGTAATTTTTTAGAATTTTGTCACCAAAGTTTCAACATAGGCTTTTTGGGAGCCCACCTCATGAAAAGAGACACTGTTATTTCGTTAATCGGACCCAAAAGATGATTCCATGCAGTGACTGTGAAATCACCTTTCGGGACAGATTAACCAGATGACAGTGACTGAATTCATGAGGTGGGGTCCCAATAACCCCATGCTGAAAATTTGGTGCCAAAATTTCCCAAAATGGCCGAGATATGCACCTAAGTTGAAAAAACCCTATTTATGCCATTATGCAGCTTACTGGCATTTCTTCAGTTCGCTGTCGGCTTTGAAGAGTGCAGACGTGTTCCCAGTCCACTGAAGATTGTTGTGCCATGCTCTGGAAGTAAGTATGGGTGGGTGCGCAAAGGGTGGGTGCGGGTTGGGGAGGGACCACTGGAATCAAAGAGGGACCATTTTCTAGTTTACAGGTTTAATTTTTTTTTGAAAAAACTAGCAGGAAGGTTTCCTTTTACAGGGACATTTGGTACGCTGGGGTGGGCTCCCAGCATGCCACCTGAGTGTTTGGGGGGGCTGTAGCTGATGGGGTATTATGCACCCCCATTGGCACATACCAAGTGCTGGGGGGGACAAGAACTGAGGGGAATTGGGCACCCCCCTTGGCACACAAGAAATTGGGGGGGAATTATGCCGATGGGGAATGGGCTCCCCCGTCGGCAAAATGAACTGGAAGGGGGCATGCCAACAGGGGGATTGGGCACCCCATCAGCACATATAAGTGCTGGGGGGGGCAAGAGCCAAGGGGATTGGGCACCCCCTCAGCACACAACAAATTTGGGAGGGGGGACATTATGCCGATGGGAAGTGGGATCCCCTGTCGTCAAAATGAACTGGAAGGGGGCATGCCGACAGGGGGAATTGGGCACCCAATTGGGTATTTTTTTTTTAGCTGTGTGGGGGAAGGCCTGGGCTCAGCATGTTCACACTGCTGTAAGCTACAGAAGTGTGAACGCACAACCAACAATGCAACGCAGGAATGCAACTTCAAAGGACTGAGCCACGCCACTATTGGTGTGGCTCCAGTCCTGTGAAAAGTTGTCCTGCTCAGCCCAAACAGCTGAACATGAGTCATCACCAGCCTGCCAATTGATTCACCTGCCACTGACCTGCCCCTATAAATGGAGCTATCCATTGGGCACACCCCTGTAAAGCACATTATGCTGTAGCAATGAGTTTGTCTGCACCTGCGCCATGACAAACTCAAAAAGGAGGAAAACATCAATATGGATACAAGGTAAGAAATGAAAAATGCAAAGCTAATATGCAAACTGTGGGTAGACCCTGAATATGGAAAGAGTGACACAGGTATTAAAAAAGGAGGAACACATCAACATGGATCCAAGGTAAGAAAGGTAAAAATGCAAAGCTAATATGCAAACTGTGGGTAGACCCTGAACATGGAAAGAGTTACACAGGTATTAAAAGAGGAACACATCGCTATGGACACTGGCATCTTCAGGCAGCAATTTAAAGAAATGCTGTAATACTATAGCTGTGGCATAACTTAGTATTGGAGCTTTTGCTTTACTGTTGCAGTACAAAAAAAATATATTCTCATGAAGTTGGCACCTATAATTGCTGCTAGAACGTTACATGCTGCACTAAACCCACCAGTGGAGGGTGGGGGGCACCTGATCTTTCTGGTTATTCTTATTCTGTCTGTCCAAGACAGAAACAGAACCGATGGACTGATCCCCCCGGCTGAATATAGGCAGAAGTGCCTATTCTTCCTTTCTTGGTTAACAAACAGTAAATGAAACATGATGATCCATTAAAAACAAAACAGCTTGCAATATGAGAGGCTATAGAATAGAAACTGAAAACAGGGTTATCGAACATGAATTATGAAACAGCATGATCAGCACCCAGTGTATCAATACACAGCAAGCATCCAATAACAGACAAAATATATACATTACAGTGATCCCCATATTGATTGCCCTTCCCCCCATAATAACAGGTTGCCACTGATTTTCCTGCATTTTGCTGTATACTGCATGATTTCCTATGGAAGCCGAATTATTCTGCTTATAACCAAGCGATGAAAGTCCACGATGGAAAGAATTTTCATGTATGCCTCAAAATCCCCCTACAAAAACAATCCCTGCAGAACAACAAATTGGGACTCAACACAGCATGATCAGCATCCAGTATATCAATACACAGCAGGCATCCAATAACAGGCAAAATACATAAATTACAGTGCTCCATACTGATTTGGCACACCCCCCGTAATCCCATGGTGACACTGATTTTCCTGCATTTTCCTGCCACCAAATCCTGCTCAGGCAGAGGACTCTAACCTTGACACTAGGGCTCAACCCCTGAGGGAGTCCACTCCCTTCTCAGGTATGGGCAGAACAGACCACAAGCTTAGCTCCAGGACCAGGAGCCATAGTTCCTCCAGATCCTCTGTGCATTACTAACACAAATGCCAGAACACAAGGTCTTGGTCCTCCTCCCAATGGACTCAGAGCATTCCTCAGTCTCCCTCGGTCTCTTCCTTCTTAGTACCTTCATCTGCTGGAGGTCGTCCCCCCACTGACCCTAGGGATACTCCCAAGTCACCACCAGATGATCCTTCCTTTATGGAGATCATGCACCACATGCAAGAGAATATGGTCTGGGACATGGAGGACCTTGACCCAGAGACACTCCGTTTGGCTAAGCACCTGTGCCAAAAGGACCCAAAGCTGGAAGTACTCCCTCTCTTGGTTGACATGTTTGCAGAGGCCACCAAGGCAGCCTGAAAGCACCCTCACACCTCCTTCACAGTGTCCAAAAAGGCAGATTGCCTATATAGAGCCCAGAAGGAGGAACCCTTCCTGGGCGAGCAGCCTATGATGGACTCCGTCATCATCTCGGCCACCTATGACAGATCTCAGAGGCCACAGCACCTTAGCTATCAGTCTCTGGATCAGGAGTTGAAACAGCTGAACGCTATGGGGTGCAAGGTACTGTATACTCCTCAGCGACACGCACCATACGATGTCTTAAATTTTGGACACATATGATGCAATTCCAAAACGCCCTTTGGGAGCAGGGGATGGACATTGCCAAGGAGATCCCAGACTGCACACAGAAGGCTGAGCTGGAGCAACTCATGTAAATGGGCTTGGATGTCGGCATGCATGTCCTCCAGTCAGCGTAAGACTCAGTGGACAAGGCTGCTAGGGCGGATGCCACGGGAGTATGTGTACGACACCATTCATGGCTCCAGGATCTCAGGCTTTGCCCAAGATGTTCAGACCAATATCTTGGATGCACTGTTCAATGGTTCCATCCTTTCTGGTGAGGATTCCAAGAGGATAATCACCAAGTTACAAGATTCAGGCAAGGCCATTCATTTTGTACACCCACCCATGTACAAGCAGAAACAAAGGCCCTTTTGGAAGCCCCGCTTTCGTGGCAAAGTGGGACAACAGTCAAGATTCCAGCCACAGCAACAGCAAAGAAGTGGCTATGGCCACAATGGCCCCTTTCGATGCTCAACAAACTCCGGGTCTAGGGTTGCAAAACCAGCCCAGACCAATCTCCCCCCTCCCACCACAGCCTGACTCCTTGCTAGACCCACCTCTTCTTGTAGGCCCAGCGGGGGAGGCGGTCAGAAGTTGCTTTTCTCTTTATGTCCTGGGTTTGCAAAAGGTCACCTCTGACCAATGGGTTCTGCAGATGATAGAGAGCACTTGATTGAATTCCTACAGATGCCACCAGACAGGCCACAACCACCCTCCTGATGTTCCCCGGCTCATCCAGAGCTGATTCAGGAGGAAATCCAAGCTCTCCTACTCAAGAGGGCAATAGAACCTGTTCCCTCCTCCCAGAGGGGAACAGGAGTCTATTCATATTTTTTCTTCGTGCCCCAAAAGATGGGAGACTAACGCCCAATCTTGGACCTCAGCGACCTCAACCAGTTTGTCAAGTACAAACGTTTCTGGATGGTCACCCTGCAGGGCTTACTGCCCATGCTGCATCAAGGGGCTTGGCTAGTGTCACTGGATAGGCAGGATGCCTAACTTCACATTCTAATTGCCACACCTCACAGGAGGTTCCTAAGGTTTGAGTTTTAGAAAAGGCACTATCAGTTCAGAGCATTGCCCTTCAGCTTATCCTCAGCCCCAAGGATCTTTACCAAATGTCTGGTGGTTGTCACAGCAGCCCTTCGGAGGAAGGTACACTACATTTTCCCTTATTTGGATGATTGGCTCTTAGCAGCCCCATCCAGTGAGCAGCTGCGGTGCACAATCCAAGACACCTGTTATCTCTTCAGGTAACTAGGAATCACCATCAATGCAACAAAGTCATCCTTGCTCCTGACCCAATCTCTCCAGTTCATTGGGGCATTACTCGATATCACTCAAGGAAAGGCCTTCCTCTAAGAGGACAGGATACTCCAACTCTGCAGTCTAGCCCACCACATCTCATCACTCTCAAGGGCACCAACCAGGATGCTTCACAGACTCCTGGGCCACATGGCTGCCTCTATCACCACAGTCCCCCTAGCCAGACTGCATATGAGGACAATTCAGTGGACTCTGAGAGACCAGTGGGACAAGCGGTGGGATAATCTGGATCAACTGGTCTCTATCCAGGAACCGATCTGTTAGGAGCTCAATTGGTGGATGACATCCCCTTCTCTCGTAGAGGGTCTGCCTTTCCAGAGAACACCACCGGCCCAAATCCTGATGTTGAATGCTTCTGGTATGGGTTGGGGCACACATTTGGGTGTCCACAGGACACAGGGAACTTGGTCCAAGTCTGAGTGGCTCTTACACATCAAGGTCTTGGAGATGAGAGCTGTTGTCTATGCCTTGCAGGTGTTGAGCACCGAGCTACTCCCGGGACACCTCCTGATACAGACGGACAACATGGCGGTGGTGTTCTATCTCAACAAACAGGGCAGTGCTCACTCGTACCCTCTTTTTTGAGAAGCAATATGGGTATGGTATTGGGCCATAGATCTCTACCTGGATATTTTGGCAGTTTACGTCCCAAGGGCACAAAATATCCTGGCCGACATGCTCAGAAGGACAAGGTCCAGAGTGCGTGAGTGGGGCCTTCAACAGTCTGTCATATAAAATCTCTTCGGCAGATGGGACAGACTGGAACTGGACCTCTTTGCATCCCCTATCAATGCAAAGTTGCCAGATTTTTGCTCGCTAGATCCTGGACCTGGTATTTCTGGTGAGATACGTTGTTCCTCTCTTGGAGGGGGAGGTTCCTCTAACCGTTCCCTCCCTTCCTGCTTCTGCAGAAAGTACTTCTCAAGCTACAGGTGGAGGGGGGCAGTAATGATCCTGGTGGCCCCATTGTGGCCACAGCAGATTTGGCTCCCTCTGCTGCAACAGCTGGCAGCCAAGCCACTGTTTCCTCTGCCATTGAGCTCTCACCTGCTCTCCCAGGACAATGTGACCTTGTTGCACCCAGACCTGAGGTCATTGCATCTCCATGCATGGCTTCTGAGGACCTAGTCATGTTATGCATTGGAGTCTCTGACAGGGTTGCCAGTGTTCTGGTGACCACCAGAAAACCTTCCACCAGAGCTACATATGCCATGAAATCGAAACATTGTTGCCTCTGGGATACTGCCCACTGTCTAGACCCCCTGGCCTGACCAGTGAACTCGATCCTCCAGTACCTACTGGCACTCTTGGATTCGGGGCTGGGCTACTCGTCCATTAAGGTCCATTTGTCTGCAATTTCCACCTACCACACCCCTACTTAAGGCAGAACCATGGCACTGCTTGACCTGGCCCGCACTTTCCTGCTGGGCATTCTTCACATGAAACCTCCCATCGGGGACCCTGTCCCCCCTTGGGACCTTTTGTTAATGCTGGAAAAGCTCACCTTGCCCCTGTTTGAGCCAGCTGCAGAATGCGAGCTTCACTTTCTCTCTTGGAAATTGTTATTTTTGGTTGCTGTTATTTCAACTCAGAGGATTTCTGAACTATAGGCTCTAATGTGTAAAGAGCCCTATTTAGTGTTCCATCAAGACCGGGTGGTCTTGCAGACCAGTCCTAAGTTCTTACCAAAAGTGGTGTCCGAGTTGACTCTGAATCAGGACATATACCTTCCGGTTTACTATCCAGAATGCTCAAACCAGGGTGAGGCTCTTCTCCACACATTGGATGTTCATTGTACCTTGCGTTACTACCTCTCCAGAACACAGGAGTTTAGGCACTCCGACCAGCTTTTCATTGCCTTTGCCCCCAGAATTCGGGGGCTTCCATAGCCAAACAAACTCTTTCCAAATGGCTGGTAAACTGTATTTCTTTTTGTTACCAGAAATACGAAAAACCCTTGCCGGGCTCAGTGAAGGGTCACTCCATGAGGGAAGGGGAGTGGTGGCATCTTTTGCCGCTTTACAGAACCTGTCCACAGCAGACATATGTGAGGCTGCCACATGGAACTTGATCCATACATTCATCAGGCATTACAGTCTTGACATTGTCTCCAGATGCAGTGCGGGTTTTGGCCTTGCTGTTCTGCAGGGACTCCCTCTTTTCCCTCTGCTTCCTCCACCCGGGATCAGTCTGAGTCTCCTTTATTGTTTGGGATTCAGTCCTACCAGTGTTACCTGCTGCAAGATCTGACTCTCAAAGTAAGATAGTACAGTTACATAAGAACTTACCATAATGGTAGATCTTCGACAGAAACTCTTGCAGCAGGTACTGCTTCCCACCCATTCTTTCTGCATTATTCCTTTATCAGCACTACTATTGTTGCTCTATGTGGAATTCACTTTAGTTTTCTGTTCCAGACCACTTTCTATCCTCAACGCAGGAGTCTCCAGAGGGAGAACTGAGGGGTCGATGGGGACCTCCCTCACTTTATACCATGCATGACGTCAGCAGTGGGCAGACGTTGGAGGGGGGGTGGTCCCCGCTATAGACTGCTAGCTAGAAGTTTTCCATGGGGTCCTGACACTTGCCAGCTTCAGTCCTACCAGTGTTACCTGTTGCAAGAGCTTCTCTCAAAGATCTACTGTTACAGTAAGTTCTTGCATAACTGTATTTTTGTTCTTTCATTTCCTCCCCTTCTCTATATTACCTATTCTCCTGTGTTGCTGTTTCTCTTCCCTTTACTCCCCCCATTCTTTTCATTCCTGTTTGTGTTTCTATTTTATTTGGTTTCAATCTTTTTGATTTTTATTTTAGTTTTATGTTGCTTTTCTCCCAGGGTTTTATTATTCCACTCTGGCTATAATTTCTGTATATTCCAAATACTGTACACTGTATGTTTAATCAAGCTGCTGTTACAATATGGTCTGTTGCACTATTAACTGCATGATCTTTCTTGCAGTCCAATTATGTGTTCTTTCTTTTCATTTTTTCAGTCATGAATGCCAAATACCACTGTAGTATGTTGCCTGGACAACTAGTGGAGCTATGCAGCACTTCTTGGAGTGGCTGAGTTAAGGGTTTTATTTTCAGTCTATGTACTATATATTCTTGGTACTTCAGGTATGGATTTACATAATGCTAGACTGGAATGGTCCATTTTATTACTTGGCATTGGATTTTTATGGATTTTATAAGTTAATATTTTATTATTTTTACTTAAATCAGCATATAAGCTATATATTATACTTACTCCATTTGTTAAATCAACTTTTATTCACTTTTGATATTTGGATGCACTGATACTTTGATTGTACTATTTATGTGAGTCTGTGAATGGAAGAAGGTCATCCCTGAGGAAGCGCAAATGTGCAAAATCAGTCAAGCCTGTTTTGACTGTGGGTGCTACCAAGCCTAGTACAGCTTGTATGCCTCCTTTGACGTCGGGGACATTGCCTCCCCCATCAACCTCCACCAGTGCAACCGTCAACTACATGGTCGCTGATGTTCAGGCATTGCTAACATCTTTCATAGACTAGCTGCAATGCCTACTGCCTACTCCTGTAGTAGAAGGAGATCCATCAACAGGGCCTGTATTATAACCACCCATGATGACGCATACTAGGGCTGGGCCTCTACTGCCTCCTCAAGCACCAATGCCTTCACCAGCGCACTCCCTTCTACCCATCAACCAGGTTGACAATGACACTAAATATAATCCGATCTAATACTGCAGGATGAAGAGGAGGAGCCTGAGGACTATGTAGAAAGTCCCTATTACAGGGCACTAATTCTACCATTTCCACTTGCACTGAGGATTTGGTAGTTTACACCCCAAGGTCCCCTCCAGAGAACCCTTCTTTCATTTCCATGATGCAGCACTTGCAGGCTGCCATGGGTTTTGATTTGGAAGAGCAGGTACCATCAAGACAAACCTCATAAATTTCTTGCAGTTACATGATGATTGTGATACTACCCCTCCTCCTTGCCCTACAGGATGCCACCTTTACTGCCTAGCATAGGCCGAATGTTATTCCCACCATACCAGGAAAGGCAGTCAAAATGTATTCTGCTATCTCAAGGAGACTATTCTTTGCTGGCCAACCTGAGGCAGACTCTGTAGTAATCAATGCTGCCTATGCCAGATCAAGGGCACCAAAACACCTCAGCTCCCTTCCTCCAGATAAAGAATCCAGGAGGTTGGATGTGCTAGGTAAAAGGACACAGAAACAGAAAGTCATGGAGTCCACCCCAGCATCAGTAAATAACTGCTGTCCACACAGAAGAGATTCACTTAAAGATACAGCAGTTTACTTTTAGGAGCAAAACAAAACAGTGTACCTCCCACGGAGGTGAACAAAAACACATTGACGTTTCAACCTGGTGATCTTTGTCAAAGTATTTTCCCCCTGTTGGTTCAAGTTATTTATACATGTAGGCATCTCATTAATTCAAATACATCTTAAAGTGACAGTGCTTAATTCAGTATAAAAGCTTAGTCAAGTATTTAAATAGTACATATATTACAAGTGGCAAAAAAAAAAAAAACATACGCAGTGAGAGTGCATAACTATACCTACTGTATATAAAGTGATTTTGTTCTAGCCTCCTCATAAACACATCCAAATAGGAATTTCCAAATCAATTTAGCTTACAGGCTAATGCAAAAATTGTCTAAATAAGGCTACCTTTTGACGGTGCTAAAAAGGGCACTGTGAATAAGTGAATAAGTCACACACTTCCCAAGGTTCAGGGACAGCAGACTATATAAACACCTGTGTTCCAAGAGAGATGCCTGAATGGATTCCCTAACAGATAAACATTCCTCCCCCCCCCCCATTTCCCCCTTGTCAACAGGTCTGGTGGACAGTTTCTGTTTAGGAACCCTATTTTGTAATTGAGTAAATGGAATATTACTGTTCTGTGTAAGACTGTGTATTTTTAACATCCTTGAAAGTTAGCCTTATTTAAGCAATTTTTGCAAACCTCACAGAAAATATTTGAGGTTCCTATTTCATGGGGAACACTACCAATTCAGAGTATTGTCCTTTGGCTTGTCCTCTGTGCCATAGGTCTTTACTAAATGCTTGGCAGTGGTGGCAGCAGCCCTTTGGAGGGAAGGCCATTATGTATCCCCCTAGCTGGATGACCAGCTCCTGAAAGCTCACTCCAGGGATCAGCTCCTACACACCCTTGCTTGAACAAGGCAGATGTTCAGTGCTCTGGGGGTTACTGTCAACATTCCCAAGTCTGTCTTGTCAAAGCATGCAGTACATAGGAACAGTCTTGAACATGGCTCAAGGTTCAGCCTTCCTGCCTCTGGACAGGGCCAAACATCTGATTGCACATGCCCAACTGGTACTCAACAGCTGGAAGTATCTCAGCCAGGACATTCCTTCACATCTTGGGCCTTATGGAGTGGCCATTGTCACAGTACCTCTGGCAAGATTGCATATGAGGATCCCTCGATCCTTAACGAAAATGGAATATATTGCAATATATGCAAGCAATAACACACAACAAGGCATGGGTTACGTCCTGATAAGATCATGCATTTTCTATTGCCACACCTACCCTGTGGAAATCACCGCCTAACCATCTTAGGGAGGTGGGAATCTTTAAAATGGGGTTGAACACCTTCTTATTTAACCAGGCTTTTAATTTCTAAATATATTACTGTGATTATTTTAAAGTATAATGATAGATAGATTTTAAGTTTATTGCTGCTAGCTCCACCTGAATTTGGTTGTGGTTTTTGATTATTATACTGTGTGTTTTTATACTGTGTTTTTAATTGTTAATTTGAAGTACTACGAGTCCCCAGAATGATGCACTATAAAAATAAAGTATCTGTCTGTCTATCTATCTATCTATCTATCTATCTATCTATCTATCTATCTATCTATCTATCTATCAAGAAAACCTTCCCCAGTACTGTGACAGAGTCCCACCCTCCCACCCACCTTTGCCTCCTCTCCTCTCCTTACCTTTATGTTGGGCTGCTGGACTGGCTGGGACTCCTGGAGACTCAGGTGGTGGAGACTGGAGGAAGCAGACAATTATGGTCTGGTCCGGTGGTGACTGCTGCAGTGCCAGTTCCAAACCTATTCTTCATGCCCAACCCCAAATGCCTAGTTAAAAAAACTTTAAAGTTCTAATGCAATCCACACTGAATGACAGACCAACCCTTCCCCCCTCCCCAGCACACCTCCATCTGTTCTAGTAAAGTAAGCAATATTAATCCCAGCCCCTAACCCCAGGTACCCTGACTGGCAAAGTCCAATAAGTTACTACCCCACCCGCCCCTCCTTGAAAAAAGACCCCATCCTACAGCTGGTTCAGCTAGTGGTAGTGAGCTTAATATATACGGTTAGTAAAACTTAAAAAGCTATGACCACTAGTGACATGTCATTCTTGCTGATTTCATCTCAGTCCATCAGTGACTGCCTTGCCCAACCAACTGCCATTAACAGTATGGTATTTCCTTTAATTTCATTTCTTTTTTATTTTATACGGAAACGTCAGTGGACTAAAAGCTCATTTTCACAGACGTCCAGTGAAAATGAGCTTTTGTGGATTACAATTAGAATTTAGTCATTCAGTTTAAATAAGAAAAGTTTTTTAATTTTTGGTACTTCAGCAGTTGTCACTGAAACACAGACTCTTCATTCTCCACTTACCTGATACTCCAGGAACCCCAGCAAGCCCAGCAGCAACACTGAAATTCAATGAATGGGGCAGGGGGACAGAGAGGGCTCTTTTACTGTTTGGGGTATGTTTAAGAATATGCATTTGAAATTGGATTCCAATTCCACATCCAACAAATTTTTTCAGAATCTAGAATTCTAGCCTTCAGTGCCAAAATTCCAAATTAAAAAAACAGCTCAGAACCTGATTCCATGGTATGGATTCTGGTCAAGAGCAACCCTATTTTGAATAAAAGTAGAAAGCTGAGAGTGCATTTAGAATCTTGGTATTTGACTAGGCATTTTGCCAGGTAAGGAAATGAAACCTCAGTCCATGATTTAAGTCCTCCCTGTAGCAAGCCACTCTGATTGCTATTTCAAGGATAGTAGCAAAACTGAAACTGATAGTTATTGTTTTCTTTAAAGATTGTTGATAATATTGTTTTGAAATTTTAAAAGCTTGTGTTACTGTAACTTATCTACACATATCAAATCCTCTGTGGTAGTCTAGCTGTACTGTATACAATACATGCTCATTGATTGACAACTCAGAGTGACCTGTCAATCAATGAGCATGTACTGTATACTGTACGCGCTCAGTGACAGCTCAGTTGGTGACCAGCCATGGTAGTGAATGGAGGGCTGTACCAGTCACCAGCTCATGGTTTGGGTTGGGGGAGCAGGATGGAGGTCATTACCTGCCAGGGTGGGGATCCACTACACCATCAGGGCATGAACTCGGTACCATGTTCATTTATGGCCATGTCAGGGTGGGGGGGGCACTAGATCACTAGGGACTGATGGTCTTAACATATTAATTTACAGGCAAATTGGAGAGGAAGGGTGGGGCTCCACTACACCACCAGGGATAATGACAGGCACAATTTGGGGGGAGATCAGGGCTTGGTGGAGGCCACTAGACTGCTGGAGGGGATTCTTTCACACTTTTCTTAGGGACATCAGGACTCAGGGTAGACTGCTACACTATCACAAAGGATTTGACATGTGTCTGGTGGGACAACTGGATATGGGGTGGCTGCTAGACCACCAGGGTAGCTACCTCTACTGTACATCCATTTGTCTCCAGCCAGTACCATGACAATGCACCCTGTTGGGTGCCATGCCTCCTGCTGCTGCAAGGCTCTCTTCACACTCCCATGACACCTCCTGTGCCCCTTCTCTGGCCAACACTCACCTGACCAGCAGCTTCATGCACCTCCTACCATCCTGGCCCCACTATTGTTGCACCGGGCTGGAGGGGGAATGACTCTCTGTGGCAATTTCCGGAGGTGCACCAACAGTTTGGCACAGCAGGCGACATGTGGCAAACCCGGGGAGTTTGGCACTGGGACCCTATTCTTAATAGAATTGGGGGAAGGGTCCCTGGCACACCCGATGATTGCTGCAGTCCTAGATTGTTGCAACTTGTAGTGATCTAAGGGCTTTTTGAGAATCAGACCACAGTTATAATTTAAAGGAAAAACACTGCATTACATCTAAGACATTTTGTAAAGCTAATTGAAGGTAAATGTGGTATTTCGCACCTTGCTGCAACTTGTTTTGTTGAATTCTAAGTAAGCAGACTGGCATATTATGGAATCTAAAGGGTGCTCACTGCTGACACATCATGTTCTCATATGTTAATGCAGCTTTCAGGGACAATGAGATTTCAGCAACCAGAAAATGGAGACTCCAAGCTAGTTACAGTGGCTGGTGTGAACAGTGAAAACAAACTAAAGCAAAGACATATTCCCAACAGCTACACATAAAAAGTTATTTGTTGACAAGCAAATACACAACATTTACAAGATATGATGGTGTACTACCACTTTAATAGCACTAGCACCTCCAACAGAGAAATACATATGATGAGCAGGAATATCTCCCTGTAAAAGTCCATTCAGGACACATAAACTATTTTGTTTTCAAGAAATTATTGAGCCTCTTGCCACTACTGTTCACATCTCTATCCATAGTTCATCTTTTGGGAAATACAGAGTTCCAATAGTCTGTATTATTCCCTTTGTTGCTAATGCATGCATTGAAATCTCCCAGTAAGAGTAGCCCTGCTTCTGGGAACCTATTAATAACTCTATTTACCTCAAAGGCAAGTAAATCCAAGAAAATCTCCTCAAAGAATTCTGAATTTATAGGCAGAATATAACAATTTCCTAATAATAATACCTCTTTATTCCAATTACCAAGAAGTTATGTAACATTATTGTGAATTCTTATTTTTTTTATTTGCCATTAGGTTTTTATGGGCTTTTAATAAAATAAGCAGTCCTCCTATTGGACATCCCAAAGAGTTCTTTTTAAAAGCCTATCTTGAAATACAGTTGTATCCTTCAACCCATACATCATCTGTAGCCCAGGTCTCTTGTACTGAAATAAATAAGTTATTCTTAAGAAAATACATACAGTACTTATTGCCTGGCTTATTAAATTTTGAGTTTAAACCCTTAAAGACAGAGTCTGGTCAAAAGTATTACATTGCAGAATTAGAATCAGTGTACTCCCAATAAATCTCATGCTAACAATTTGGTTTCTACGTTACTTCATTTTAAAGTTATGAGCTATTTTGTAACATTGATTTCACTCCTTGTTCAAAAGAGCCAGTTTCAGTGAAAAGCCACTGATGATGTCACAACCAGAACTCACAGACTAGTCCTCCTTATCAGCAACCTTATAGGACCTATTTCTTCAAAGTCATCAAAACTGTAGCTGTAGTATTTATTTAAAAAGACAAAAACTGACACATGGCTGGCTGCAGTGCTTGCATTTCCAGAATGTTCAGATACATGGTACTGTACTTTAGAATGCATCAGGAGGTGGTTTTGGAATGCAGTGCTGAACCAAGGTATAGACTGTCAAAGTGGCGCACAATTTTAGAATGTTGGGGAGGCATGTAATCTTGGCATGTGGCAGGGATGTGCCATCTCGCTGCGTGGTGGGGTCTCAGAATATGATATGGACACACATCAAAGAATTTGGTGGGGACCGGCAATTCTGAAATATAAGTAAGGATGTACACTATTGGAATATGGCAGGACACACCATTTTATTTTAAAACTGCTTGTCCTTGCCACATTCCGGAACTGTATGCTTCCACCACATTTTAAAATTGTGCATCACATCCCCACTACAAACCAACATTGTGCATCCCAGTCATATTCCAAAATAGCACATCCTCGCCACATTCCAAAATTGCACATCCACACCACATTCCAAAGTTGTGTTTCAATGCCACATTCTGAAACTGTCACCATCACATTCCAAAATTATGTCATTGCCACACTCTGAAACTGTGTATCACCGCAACATTCCAAAATTATGCATCTCTGCCTCATTCTGAAACTGTCATCCCCAAATTCACCACTACATTTCAAAACTGTGTGTCACCACTGCATTCCAAAACTATGCATCACTGCCACATTCAGAAGTCATGCATCACCACCACATTCCCAAGTCATGCGTCATCGCCACATCCAAAGACGTGCATCATCGCCACATTCTGAAGTCATGCATCATTGCCACATTCCAAAGTAATGCATCATTGACACATTCCCAAGTCATGCATCACCAACACATTCTGAAGTCGTACGTCACTGCCGCATTCCGGAGTTGTGCATCACCGCCACATTCCAGAGTCATGCTTCACTGCCGCATTCTGGAATTGTGCATCACTGGCACATTCCAGAGTCATGCATCACCGCTGCATTCTGGAATCATGCATCACTGCCGCATTCCAGAGTCATGCGTCACCACTGCATTCTGGAGTCATGCGTCAGTTGCGTGGCAGCACCACATTCTGGAGTTGTGTGGCACTGCCACATTTCAAAGTTGCATGCCACTGCCACATTTCAAAGTCATGCAGCACTGCTGCATTCCAAAGTCACGCGGCACTGACACATTCCGAAGTTGCGTGGCACTGACACATTCTGAAGTCGCATGGCACTGACACATTCCGAAATTGTGTAGCACCATCACATTCTGAAACTGCAGGACTGTGCATCACTACCTCATTCTGAAACTGCATGTCACCACCACATTCCAAAACTGTACGTCAGCATCACCACCACATTGCAAAATTGTGCATAGAAACATAGAAGTTGATGGCAGATAAGGACCACAAAGCCCATCCAGTCTGCCCATTTATTTTTCTACCTTATGAATGTGCCATCGGCCTTTGCTCTGTCAATGGCCTATCTATTCATACTCATCTGTATTGCTCCCTTATGCCTATCCCATGCCTGTTTGAAGCCCTGCACTGTATTCATATCCACCACTTCCTGAGGTAAGCTGTTCCATGCATCCAACACCTTTTCTGTGAAAAAGAACTTCCTCACATTACCCCTTAATCGGCCTCCCTCTAATCACATGCTGTGTCCTCTTGTCCTGCTATTTTTCTTATATTGAAACATGTTAGACTCTTTCACTTTGTTAATGCCCTTAAGGTGTTTGAATGTTTCGATCATATCACCTCTCTCCCTCCTTTGCTCTAGGGTATACATATTGAGCTCCATTAATCTGTCCTCATGTTTTCTGATGCAGTCCCTGCACCATTTTGGTTGCCCTTCTCTGGACTGTCTCAATTTGGTTAATGTCCTTGTGAAGGTGTGGCTTCCTGTGCTCCGGATGGGGCCTAATCAGTGTCTTTTAAAGAGGGATTATTACCTCCCTCTTCCGACTTGTGATACCCCTACTAATACACCCCAACATCCCTCTAGCCTTACCTACTGTTTTAGTGGTCTGCTTGGATGATTTCAGGTCATCGGTGATGATGATGCCCAAGTCTCTTTCTTCCCTTGTGACTGCCAGCAACTCCCCTCCCTGCCTATAGGTGGCTTCAGGGTTTTCTTCCATATGTGCATGATCTTGCACTCTTTGTGTTAAACTCAGTTTCCACTCTTCCGACCATTTTGCTAGTTTATCCAGATCTCTCTCATTCTGCCCACCCCATCTGGATAATTTACTCTGTTGTAGATTTGGTGTCATCTGCAAACAGACAAACCTTACCTTCCAGTCCATCTGCAATGTCACTGATGAAGATATTGAAGAGGACTGGCCCCAGGACTGATTCCTGAGGTACCCCACTTGTGACTTGCATCTCTTCTGACTGTATACCATTTACCACCACTCTCTGTTTTCTGCATATCAACCAGTTTGCCACCCATTTGACCAACTTCTAACCCACCTCGAGCCTACCCAGCTTATTAATCAATCTTCTATGTGGAACAGTATCAAAAGCTTTGCTGAAATCAAGGTAGGTGACATCAACTGCTCCCCCTTAGTCCACCACTCTGGTTACCCAGTCAAAGAAATCTATGAGATTAGTTTGGCAGGACCTTCCTTTTGTAAACCCATGCTGTCTTGGATCCTGTGCTCCTATGGATTCCAGGTGTTGCACTATCCTTTCCTTAAGGAGTGCCTCCATAATCTTGCCCACTACTGAGGTAAGACTGACTGGTCTGGTTCCCCGCCTCCTCCCTGCTACCACTCTTGTGGAGCAGGATCACATGAGCCCTTCTCCAGTCTTCTGGGACCTCTCCTGTGCTCAGAGACTCATTAAACAGTTCTGCTAATGGCTCTGCTAGTTCCACCTTTAGCTCCTTAAGTACCCTGGGATGTATGCCATCAGGTCCCATTGCCTTATCCACCTGAGCTTAGCAAGCTCTTGTAGGACCCTTTCTTTTTGAGAGGGAGTAGTGCTCACCTCCTCCCCCTGTGTCCATGATGCTGAGCTGTGGGCCCACCCTACCTTCTCTTCAGTAAATACTGAGCAAGTATCTATTTAGGATAGATGCCTTTACAGGGTCCTCCTCCTCACATGCTCCTTTTCTCCATTAAGCTTAGCAATACCCTCTCTGGACCTTCCCTTTCACTAATGTATCTATAGAAAGTCTTGTCACCTTCTTTTTACTGTTCGTGTTAGTGTTTCCTCAGTTTGGGCCTTTGCCTGCCTTACTGCCTTCCATGCTTCCCTTAGGGCAGTTTGGTATGCCTCCCTATCTTCATCCCGCTGTGTTCCCTTATATTTCCTGAAAGCCAGCCTTTTGGCTCTGACATTTTCTGCTAGTGTATTTGAGAACCAAAGTGGTTTCCTTCTTCTTTTGCACTTCCTTTTCTGTCTAACACAATGGGATGTTGCTTCAAGTATTGCATCCTTAATGCTTGCCCACTTTGCCTGTACCCCTTACATCTGTGTTTTTTGCCAGGGCTAGCTTAACTCTGTTGGCCATCTTATCAAAGTCAGCTCCTCTGAAGTCCCATATTTTTGCCTTGGAATGGGATGATTTAGATGTAGTAGCCAAATTGAACCATACCATGTGATGGTCACTGGCCCCCAGGTGACCTTCTACCTGGAGATCTGTGATCCCTTCCCTGTTAGTCAGTACTAGATTTAGTATAGCCCTGTCTCTTGTGGGTTGCTGTACCAGTTGTTTGAGGCCCTCCCCCTGCAGGGAATCCACTATGTGTCTAGTTCTGGCAGAAGTTCCTGCTGGTATTGACCAATCTGTATCCGGCATGTTGAAGTCTCCCATTATCAGAACCTCCCCTTTAGCTGTCATGTTTTGTATATCTTCTAACAGTAATGTCTATGTCCTCCCCTGGTCTGGGGCCTGTAGACAACCCCAGTTCTTATGGCTGTCCCTTTCCTGTTTCCAGGGTGACCCACAGTTCTTCTGGCTCCTTATGTGTATTCTGAATTTCTGTAGCTTTGATATTTTCATTGACATACAGGGCCACTCCTCCCCCCCTTTTTGCACCTCGGTCTCTTCTGAACAATACATAGCCAGGTACTGAAGTCTCCCAAGTGTGGTTACTGGTAAACCACGTCTCACTAATTGCTACTATGTCCAGTTTAGCCTCTGACATTATTGCCTGCAGGTCCGGGATCTTATTTCCCAGGCTGTGAGCATTTGTGTATATGATTTTCCATTGGCTAGATTTTGGTGTGTTAGTTGTTGGGTGAGATTTGGCATTACCCTTGTGCATCATATGGGGAGACAAACCTTTTTTCTTACCTGGTGATGCAAATGAACTGCAAACATGCTGAATCCCTGTTTGACCACTAGCTGTGGGGGAAGGGGTGTTCTTCCCATTCAACGTATGGGGTGCTGCACCCCTCTCCCCATTTGCTAGTTTAAATATTCTGCAAAGACGTCAAACTTCTGCCCCAATGCACTGACTCCCTCCTTAGTCAGATGCGGTCCATCAAATTTAAAGAACTTTCACTCCCAGAACTGTTGCCAGTTCCCTACAAATCTGTGTCCTTTTTCCTGGCACCAGCCCTTGAGCCACGTGTTTAGCTCCCCTGTCTCCCCTTCTCTGACCATCCGTCCATCTGCTCCCCTCTCCCAGACTGGCAGGATCTCCGAGAAGGAGAGGGGGTTTGGGGTTGTTGGTGTGTTGTGTTCTCTTTTATTTAGTTATTTTAGTTATACCATGTATGGATACTTGACATTAATGTGTAATGACTTGTCTATGTAGGTTATGTTAAAATCAATAAACTTGAATTTCAAAAAAAAAAAGTATCTCCGAGAAGGAGATGCCAGACGAAATGGGTAATAGTTTGTCACCCAGCCTGATCAGGTGCTCCTTGGTCTCCACAATGGACCGGCTGGAGAGATCATTAGTCCCTATGTGTACTAGGACATCAATGTTTTCTCCTGCTTTGTGAACAATTTTAGTTTAGATCCATACATCAACCATTTCACCCTCCAACCCTCCCCTTTGCCCTCCATATATGTCCCCCCAGAAAAAAACTCCTTCTCCCCATTACCTCCCTCCCTAAGCCAGTACATGAATTATAATATCATCAATATTTCCCTATTTCTACTAGAAGTAGATCTAAAGTAAACAATCTAAGGGAAGAAAGAAAGATGGTATGAGGACTCCATCCTTTAGGTCCTCCGACACATTTTTAAGTACTGTCCTTTGCATCTGCACATTATGGCAATGCATGCCCTGATACACCCATTGTCAGCTTTCCTTTTCCAGATGTTTAATCGAACTGCAGTTTTATGCAATGCGGGAGAAGTAAGTCTTGTACGGTAGTTTGCAAGAAGGACTAAGCAGTGAGTTCTGGTTGTAACATCATCAGTAGCTCTTTACTGAACCTGTTTTTTTTGAACAGCCAGTAACTTTAGGTATACAAAATGACTTGTAACTTTTAAACAAAGTAAATTAGATATCTCATTTTTGACATGAAGCTGACTGGGGATATGCTGATCCAAATTCTGAATTTACTGATGTTAGAAATTTTGGCCAGACTCCCTCTTTCACAGATGAGCAAACACTTCAATATTGTAAGGGCATTAAACTTAGATCACGCTTGGGGTATGACATGATAGACTTAATGCTTACTTGGATTAGTACTAGATCTCATGGTTCTACCTGTGAATATTCTGTTTAATTGCTTTTTGCTTCATGCAGAAATTCCACAACTTTGGGAACAGGCTGTTGTTTTTCTTATATTTATGTGTGGTGATCGTACAAATTCTAAAAACTGTTGTCCCATTTCATTATTAGCCCCTCTGTCCAAGGTTCTTGAATGAATAGCATTTGATCAGGTGAAAGAATTTTTGATTCAGAGAATATATTTGCATACTGTATTTGTTGATTACTTATACTTTACTGTACTGAATTTTCTGAGGTTACCATTTTGAATGAGCAATTGCTCAATGGTCTTAGCCTTAAATAAATAAATAAACAAACAAACAATGATGAGTTGAATGAGAAGCAGAACTAGCAAATCTGTAAACAGAGTGGTATAATGCCTGTATATGATACAAACTGGTATTAACTGCAGACTAATAAATTGGACATCCATAGTCAGTTACTGAATACAATAAAGATTGAGCTAGTATATTTTTTGAACAACCAGAAAGACAATTATTTAATTTGCAAAATTGTCCTAATCTGGAATGCACAGTCTTAATAACATAATTGAGATGTTCCTGATATGTTAGATATTGATCAAAAATAAAATCCAAATATCAAAACTACATAACTTGTTCAATTTTAACACCACGTAGATCATTAAAAGTAGGCAATAATCCTAAATGAAATTGTTTGTACTGGGAACCAAAAAAATAAAGATATAGTTTATGTAACATTAAGCATCATACCATTATCCTGTAGCCATTGTTGAACATTTAAAAAATATTTCTGTAAATGAGTGGTTAATTCTAGTAATACTAGAATTAATTGATGCAGTTGCCCTGTATTATGACTATTATAACTTTAGCGTGACTCTGTAATGTTTTTGATGGTGTATATTATTCTGTATTTTCCCAACTACCCTTTCTCCCAGGATGTGCCATGAGATGAGCAATTTGTTTGCTCAGTGCACCTTTCCTGGTGAAGCTTTTCAATAAATAAATAAATTAATTAATTCTAAAGGATTATCTCCACACCGATATAAGACAATATCATCTGCATACATTATAATAAGCATATTTTTGTCCTGTATAATAGATGGGAAAACATTCAAAAAATACTGAACTAGAGTAGCCCCTAAATTGATCCTTAGGAGCACCATATATATATATATATATATATATATATATATATATATATATGTATATATCAAAGATTAAGTAACTGAACCTAGAACAACTGCTTATTTTCTATTAGATAAATAATGAGAAAACCATTGTACCACATTAGCAGATAAATCAAGTTCCTCAAGACAAAAAAGTAAACACACATAATTAACCAAATAAAATGTTTTTGATAAAGCAAGAAATAAAGCTCCTACCATACCGCCTCTTTCCAGGGTTCTGTGAAGAGCACAAATAAGCTCCACGGTAGCTATTAAAGTACTATCATTTTGTCTAAAACCATGTTGATATGGTGTTAATAGATTCTCTGAATCAAAACATTATTTCACCTGATCAAATACTAGTTGCAGGTCTAAGGGTATCAAGGCACATTGGCTCATTAAGGACCTTAGGAAGCTTATGTCCTCTCATGACCATGCTTGGTGGACTTACTAAGGAAGTGGGCTGCCCTCTGACTGACAAGTCTACAGACAACTTAGAAACAACTATAAAAACTCCCTCCAAAAACCAAATGCCTATACTACAAGATGCTCCAAACTGAGCACCTCTGTAATTACAAAGAGTTCTGGAAGCAGGTTACTTCTCTTATCAAGGGGAAGGCTGCCAAACTCCCTTGCACTGTCACTGCCCAGGGCTGTGTCCTAGCAGACCCACCATCTATTGCCACTGGATTCAATACATTTTTTATAGATTTCCACAAATACACTTAGCTCTTTCCCAACTCAGCTGTACCCCTCTCAGCCCTACTGTCTTCTGGTGACATTGGGGCTCAAGCCATGTTCCACCTGAAGTTGGCTTCCCTAAATGAGGTCAGAATGCTCCTTGTTAAGCTGAAACCTAATAGCTCACCAGGTCATGACACCCTTGAGCCTAAGTTTCTCAAGTTGGGAGCTCCTGCCATGGCCCGCCCTGTTCGTGATCTGTTCAACTGGTGCTTCCTATCAAGCACTGTCCCAGATAAATGGAAGGTTGCAGTGGTGGTACCCATTCATAAGGATGGGCCTAACACTGTTGCCAAAAATTTAGACCCATCTCCATCCTCTTTTCATTGGCAGAAATCCAGGAGCGTATCATCTACGATCACCTCCAGAACTACCTGGAACACCATAACCTGCTATCCCCATGCCAACTTGGGTTCAGAAAGGCAGGGCAAGGAAATTTTATTTATAAGTTGCCCAATTTCAGAGGCTTTGGGGGCCAAACATACATGAGGACATACAACAAGCAGTAAATAGAAACATAATAAAACCTTATTAAAACCATAATAAGATTAAAATTCAAAACAATAGAGGTTTACAACAGTCAATCTTCAAAGGACTGACCAGAGCTAAAGTTGGTATCAGCAGCCAAAGGTCAGGCTGAAGAAGTGGGCCTTTATCCTCCCCTTAAACACCTCAATCAAGGGAGCCTCCCAGACTGCAGGTGGAAGTGAGCTCCTCAGGGTTGGCCCACAGACACTAAAAGAACAATCTCCTGAGGTCTGTAGCCAAATCCTGGTAATGTCCAGGAGGCCCCTTTAGGAGGAGTGGAGGGAGAAAGCAGAGGACACCAGTGTCAGGAGCTCAGACAGGTAACCAGGACCCAGCCTATATAAGGCCTTAAAGGTGAGAAGACCCACCTTGAAAAGAACCCTCCACCCGACCAGCAGCCAGTGCAGAGCATGCAGAACCAGAATCACATGACTAGACCTCAAAAGGCCCGTCAGTAACTGGGCCACTGCATTCTGCACTAGCTGCAACCTGCAGAGGGTCCCTCCCATGACCCCAAAGTACAGAGTGTTACAGTAGTTGAGCATAGAAGTCACAAAGGCATGTACTAGTGTCAGCAGGTCCTCAGACAGAATGAGGGGCTTAATCTGGGCAATGTTCCACAAGTGGTAAAAACCACTGCTGACCACAGCAGACACCTGATCTTCAAAGGTCAGTCTGCAATCAAGGATCATGCCCAGGTTTCACACCCTCAGAAAAGTCACCAGTGGAGCAAACCCCAGAATAAGTCCAAAGTCAGCCCCAGATAGCAGCCCATCATGCCCGCAACCAGGCTCGATCACCAAAACCTCAGTTTTAGCCTGGTTGAGTCTCAGCCAGCTGGAAGCCATCCAGTCATTGATTTTAGCCAAACAGGTGAAGCACGTCATCCGCTGCTGATATTCTGGGTGCAAAAGACAAATACCTCTGGGTATCATCTGCATAGCAGTGAAACTTCACATTGTATTGTCAAATGATCTTGCTTAGGGGCAGCATGTACACTGTGAACAACATCAGTGACAAGCTTGAACCCTGAGGTACTCCACAAGACAGAGGCATTGGGTAGGAGGAGAAATTCCCCATCACCACCTGCTGCACTCTGTCGGACAGATAGGACTCAAGCCATTTGATGATGGTACCAGTGGGTCCACAAAACTCACAGAGTCAATCAAGGAGCACGGCATGATCCACAGTGTCAAAAGCTGAAGAGAGATCAAGAAG